>CM050941.1:26497570-27697570 GCA_027789145.1 Solanum arcanum
GAATCTCATTAGAGTTTATTGAGCTACAAAATATGAAAGAATCAAAAACCATCGAAGAATGCTCTGACATGCTTATGGAAAAAGGAAATAGAGTAAGATTACTTTATCATGAGCTTAAAGACTCACAAAATGCTGAAAAAATTCTGGTTAGTGTAATTGAAATATTTCAGGCCAGCATTACCACTTTAGAGAACACCATTGATCTATAAAAATTCACTTTGGAGGAATTATTGATTCCTTGGATGGTCAACAACAAAGAAGGGTTATGAGAGTTGATGGAGTTAGAGAGGGAGCATTGGCGGCCAAACATGAAGATACTGGAAAATACAAAAAGAAGCACAATAAGAAGAACCAACCAACATATGGAGAAGGGGCTGCTTGCTATAACAACATAAGAATAGCAGGTCGATTCAAAGGACACTATCCTCCTTGTGATCATTGTGGAAAGAATGGGCATGCGCCGTATTAGTGTTGGAAAAGGACGAATTCTAAATTTAGTAAGGGAAGCCAACTAGGGCATAAAGCAATTATCTACAAGAATATATTGCAATAGAAAGACACAAATGTCATGGTTGTCAATGAATCGGAAGAGGATTAACTCTTTATGGAAACGTGTTTTGCAACCAATGTTTCAACTGAGGCTTCACAGAATGATAGCAGATGCACAAACCATATGACACGTGACTAAGGGCTTTTCAATGTCTTGAAGCCTACTGGAGTTACAAAAGACAGAATAGGTCATCGTTGTTATATTACAACAAAAGAAATGGGAACTATAACAATTGAAAAAAAATCTGGTAGTAAAGAAATTTTTGATGTTCTTTACATACATGGTTTAGATCAAAACTTTTTAAGAACTGCTCAATTGTTAGAAAAATGTTTCGAATTGTACAATGAAGATAAAGATTGTTTGATCATGAAAGCCTGAGGACATGAATTGTATAAATTTAAAATGAAATGAACATTTTTCTCATTAAATATATTGGAGGAAGAACAATGGCTGTATTAGCAAGAGAAAATCCTTATGAGTTATGGTATAAGAAACTCTGATACTATCATTATCAAGGGTATCTCAAAACACAATATTTGGTGACGGTCGATAACCTTGCTATACTGGGAGAGAGTTTTTAAAATTATCGAGCTTGTTAATTAGGAGAACAAAGTAGACTTCCATTCCTAAAGAAAACATGGAGTGCTACAAGAAAGTTGAAGCTGGTTCACACGGATGATGGAAGACCCCAAAGGACTCCTTCACTTAAAGGTAGTCTTCATTATGTTTTTTTATTTATGATCTGACCCAAATGTGCAGGATTTATTTGTTTAGGTACAATTCAGAGTTCAAGAGTTGTTTTTGGAAGGTGAAAGCGAAATTGGAAAATAAAAGTTTCTGCAAAATTTAGATTTTATGTTCAGACAATGGCAAGAAGTACTCTTCTCATCGATTTGGTATATATTGTGAAGAAGCAGGGATTGAATGTCAACGTAATACTCCTTATACTCTAGAAAAAAGTGGAGTTAGTGAGAGAAGAAACAAACATAATTATAACGATATGGAAAAATCTA
This sequence comes from Solanum arcanum, assembly GCA_027789145.1. Taxonomy (NCBI): domain Eukaryota; kingdom Viridiplantae; phylum Streptophyta; class Magnoliopsida; order Solanales; family Solanaceae; genus Solanum; species Solanum arcanum. The sequence goes on from CM050941.1 coordinate 26,499,134, forward strand.
TTTTGTACAAAATGAATTTGCCATAGACGTTTTTGAGAGAGGTAGGAAATACAGTTGTTTTCCTAAAAAATAGAATTCACTCAAAATTTGTGAATAAAGAGTATTATGGATACAAACCTCTAAGAGAGGTAGGAAATACAATTGTGTTCCTTAAAAATAGACATCACTCAAAAGTTGTGAATAAAGAGTAGTATGGATACAAACGTCCACCGCATTTTCTTAAAGTGTTTGGTTGTCTTATTTTTACCTATGTACCTCAAGTCAAACTGGATCAAATAGATAAAAAGGTTGCCCGAACATTTTTATTGGTTATAGCACAATCTTTCGACCTGAAGGTGAGAATATAGTTATCATAAGAGATATCCAATTCATTGAGAATGAAGAATGGGATTGGGAGGATTCAAGGAATTTCATCTAGAAGACAAGCTCGTGGTCAAATGAAGAGACATGATCCACCAGTTAGGTAAGCTCGATTTCTCTCTAATATATATTAGAGATGTAATGTTGCGATTAATGAACCTTCTAGCCCCTAAGATTCTATCAAAGACCAAAAGTAGAAATGCAATTCATGAGGACATGTTTATGATTAAAAAAAAGTGATATGTGGCCGCTTGTTGATAAACCTCAAGGAAGAAAAAAATATTTGGAGTATATTTAATTTTCATAACCAAGATAAATTTTGATTGTTCAATGAACAAGCATAAAGAAAGGATTCTGAAACTTTTGCTACAGTAGCTAGGCACGACATGATTAGGTTGCTTATAACTGTATTTGCACAACGTACCCTGAAAGTGAATTAGATGAATGTCAAATTAGAATTTTTAATATCATTCTTGAAGAAGAAATTTATGTTGAACAACATGAAGGGTTTGTTTTATAAATGGAAGAAAAATTCTATCGACTACATAAAGCTCTTTATGTTTTAAATCAATCACCAAGAGCTTTGTATAGTTGAATTGATTATTATTTTCTCAATATCGATTTTGAAAAGAGCCTTTAAAAATTTACAATGTATGTAAAATATAATAGCTATGAGATTCTAGGTTTTTCTTGTTATGTGGATGACTTTTCCATTACATGGAGCAGTGAAAAGCTAATTGATAAGTTCATGTAAGATATGATGCAAGCTTTCGAAATGTTTGATCTTGTCTCATGAAATATTTCCTTGGAATGTAGATAACAGAAGGAAATGATGAGTTTTTCATGGCCAGAAAAATAACACAAATAAAATTCTGAAGTAACTCAAAATAGAAAACTGCATCGAGATTAGTACTCCCTTTAACCAAAAGAAGAAACTAATTAAATCATAAATCTAGAAAGGTTAATGAGACATACTTTAAAATTTTCATTGGATATTTAATGTATCTTACAACTACAAGAGAAGATTATGTTCTAAGTGTTTTATCAAGGTTCATATGTTTTCCTAGTGAAGTACATCCACAACCAGCCAAAAGAGTTGTGTGATACATCAAAGGAACCATCACCTATGGAGTCAAGTTTCAGAAGAGTCAACCTATAAAGCTTTGTGAGTAGTCCAACGGTGATGTGAGAGATTTTAGGATAATGCAAAAAATATTTGAGAGTGATGTTTTAGCCTTGGTTTTGGAATTTTCTCATTCAGTTGAACGAAAAAAGATATTGTATCTCAATCTACTATCAAAGTTGAGTTTGTGGCAGCTGAGGGAGCAATAAATACAGAATTTTGGCTAAAGCAAATTCTGGATGAATTTTGTAGAACCGACTGGAAGCATCAAAGTGTTTGTGGACAATGAAGCAGCAAAAGATATATCTGACAATTTTGTGTTTCATGGAAGAACTAAGTACTACAAAATCAAGTTCTTTTTCTTGAGAGAAGTGCAAAATTAAGGAGATATAAGTCTAGTCTATTGCAAGACGGAACAACAATTGGTTGATATATTAACTTAGATTTTGCCAGCCAACAAGTTTAAGCTTCACACACAGAGAAGATGGAATAACAAGACAAAATCTAAATATCTGGAAAATATAATCCAAAATTACATGAAATCTATACTAGACATTATTAAAGAAGCTCAATCAAGAAACTAGATTGAAGCCTACCTCAAAGCCGACCATCAGTGCTTCAAATAAGCCACAAACAAGTTATCTATTTTTTTAAAAAAATCCTTCAAACACTGCTACAACATCATATTATAAATCATAATTTCAAAATAGATGCTTAGAAAGTAAAATCAAAATAATTCGAAATTGACCAAAAATTTAGTCAAAAGTAAATATAGGGATCATACTCGAAATCCCAAAATTCAATCTACTCTAAAATGCCCTAAATGTCTTGCCAAGCTTATACCCTGAAAAAACGCTCAATTCCATTTGTGGAACCGCCCGAACAACTAAAAGTAAATAGAATTCAACTTGGAGAAAACAAAAGAAAGGGAAGCCCCTTCGGGCAGAATATACCTCAAACAAAGAGCTTCCAATACTTCCGTAAAACACCAACATGTATCCACAATCAAATTGGACCACAACACTTTGAATCGCCTCAATCAGATCTCGCAAAACATAATAAATCGCATTTTAATTTTGGGGACTGAACCTAAAATTTTCCTTTTTAAATAGTAGAGGTTCTGGTTGGTAAATGAGATTTCTGGTCACTAAAGGCCTAAAATCCTGTTGCTAAACGCCTACACAAGATATCAACCTATTGCAAAAAAATTGGGTATGAATTGTATAAAAAATAATCAAAAAGAATTACAAATTACAAACCCTTTGTTAGTAATCCGGCAACTCACTCTAAATTGAAATTGATGAAAAGAGGGAATTTATTAAGTTAAGCCCTAATTTCCATGCGGTCGGGCGATGGAATTTAGCTCTCTTAAAAAAGATGGGGAAAAGTTGAGGGAATTTCGTTGTCTGGTTCTTAAAATTTTTAGGCGAATTTTTTAATTACTCCATAATGTGTTGATAAAACATACTAATATTGTGTCTAATATAGTCTTTTTACATATTTTACTAAATTTATCTTTTTATTCCCTTTTTTGTCATTTAGAAATTGTAAATGACGGTATAACTTCATAATACAACAAAAGTCAACTTATGTAAGATAATATATAGCATATTATAAAAAACGAAAGGCAATGGAAAACTAAATATCCAAATATAGAAAAAATGAAATGTAGAACAAACACACAAGAAGTATTATAAATAAGATTAATTAACAATTCAAATATTTAATCGATATATGGAAAATTGATGAGCAAACATAAAATTGTTTGAATCAGGAAAAGTGTCATATAAATTGAGATGGAGGGAGTATCTTTAATTACATAAAAATGTAAAAAAAAATGTAATATTTCTAATATTATTCATTAAAATTCGAAACATCCAGTACTATGAAAGTATAAGATATTCATGTGCATCTTCTTTTAAATAACAATTATTTTTCCTTTCATAAATGCATAACTAAATTTGTAGGTCATACACACGATATTACTAAGCGCTCATTTGTTTGCACTTAAAGAAAAAATTAATCTTAAATTATTCATATTTTAATCATCAAGGGTTTGTTTTATTTGAAGGAAAACATTCTTAGACAGATCTTTTACCAATTTTCTTATGTTTATTTGGCTAAAATATTTTGAATTTTTTCCAATCAACTCATTTCCCTCAAATTAAAGGTAATGAATTACCTTCAAAAAAAAAAAGGGAAAACATTTTTCGATGACTCTTTTTCAATCTCACACCTCAACTTTTACTCCTAACTAAAGTTTTGTGTATAGATCAGATCCGGGATGTGATATGGTTCTGTAGGATGAACAGGATATGGACAGTTCCAATAAGATTTCATTCTTGAACAAAATTCCATTTTTTGATTTATTTCATCTATTCCATGACCGGAATAGGGATGATACACGTTACACTACAATTTTGCATCAGAAGACAGATTTCAAGAAATGGCAGATCTATTCACTCTATCAATAACCGAGCCGGATATGGTGTATCTCCGATATTCAAAATATGACTCCTGATTCTACATTAGTGACCAAAGTCTTGACCTTGATTCGACAACTCTCATGTCCCAAATTAGATCTGGGTAGAATCCTTTTTTAGTGTCGTGTTCTACTAAAGTTTTCATGGTCGAATCCTAAGTAAAGGGTCAGGGTAGTCTTCCTATTTAGTTGTTAGAGTCGGGTTATAGGTGGAGTGTTGAGGATTCCTTGTTATTTGATTTGGGTCCTCAATTTATTATCAGGGTCATGTGTTGAGATCAAATATGAGTGTATAGATGGAGTCCACAGTAAGGTGTTAGGAGCGTTATGGCATCAGATGTTGGTGTTTGATCTTTGTTAGTAAGTTTGTTCTTGATTTGGCAATTTGGGTGAGATCTCAGTTCGGAACACAGATCTCAAGCCCTGATCATAGGTTACTCATTAGGTTTGGGTATCGAGTTTATGTATTGATTCAAAGGTAGGATCCCAAGTACGAATCCCAAGAAGGAATTCAAGATCAACTCATAGTTTTGATGTTGATTCTTAGGTCAAGATTTAGGAATTGAGAGTCAATAGTAAAGGTCGTGGTGTGGGTCTCATGTCAGATGTTGATGACGAGTCAAGTTTAAAAGTTGGTCCTGCATTGGGTATCGCACCAAGGTCCTAGTTTTAAAGTCAAGCCTTGATGAAGATGTCTAGGTTTTTTTAGGGTTGATGACCAAGTTAAGAGAGTTTAAATTTGGGTCACAAGTAAAGTTTGATATTTGGGTTTGCAGTCAGATCATAATTTGGGTCATGGTTTAGGATTCAAGTTAATAACAAAGGTCAGGAGTTGGGTCAGTTTCGGTGACAAATATTGACTCTGATGTGGGGACAAGTCTATGTTCAAAATTAGAGTGTCGATTTTGAAGTCAGAATTATATTTTTGATTGTTCATTCGGGTCGTATATTGGTTTAAAAGTCATGTCATAAGTAAGATGTCAGGGTCGGGTCCATGTTTGAATATCGTTCCCCACTCAAAAGTTGGGATCTTTACTCAAAATAAATGTTTACTCCTAGACATAGAGTCGAGGTTAGATCTATATTTATTCGTGTTCTAGTTTGACTGTTGGGATTGAAGGCATGTCGTAGTCCTTAAATTTTCGAGCGCATAACAACCCAAAAATGACTATGCGAAGTATTTCCTAAACGTACCTAGAATGCCTAGATTAAACCGAGTTCACATGGCTTGATGCGAGTGGAGCAAGACGTCAGAACCTATGCACCAGCCAAGCCTGCGAACATGGTGAGTTCGTTGAGATAGACAAAGTTGGATCCAGCTATGTAGGGCACCGAATATTAAGATTCATCAAGATGAGTCTTAACCGGACTTGAAAGAGGTAATCTTATGTTTGGAGGGTCTAGGGGTACAATTGTCTTTTCCAGGATAAGAATAGTATTGTAATTACACTAAATGTTTAATTAAGTGATTAATGTAATAAGGGGATGGTTAAGGTCAGGTAGACCCTGATCTACCCGGTTCACGAGTTAGGCTTCACCAGGGTTCGACCCTTGGTGGAAGCAAATTTAAGTTGAAATAATTGGTATTCAATTATCTAATTTATGTAACGACATTTTAGTTATTCCAGTGAAGCCTTAGAAAATCATATATTTAATTTAAATAACAATGCGTCCTAGTTTGACTAAGTCTTTACCTAAAACTCCTACTCCTAAACTTACTCTCGCATCTCTCAACTCTCATTCTCATATCTCTCCACTCCCATTCTCATGCTTCATCATCAGTAAAAAAACAAAAATAAAAAGTTCATCACTATTGAAGAACTTGTATGCAAAAACTCAAAAGAATGCCTAAACTAAAAACGAAAAGCAAAAACATTTTTCTCGATGGGTTGCGCATGAGGTTTCGGTGGTGAAGAAATAGTTTTCGTGGGAGGTTGCAGCACATTGGATCAGGTTAGGAGCGGTGTTTAACAACGAAAAAGGTATGGTTTTGTTCCTCTCGGTCACTTTCCCATGATACCCCTAGGACTTAATCGTATTCTAATTTGAAAACTAGGAATATTTCCCCTTTGTATGTCCCTGTCACTAGGTCCCATCGATTGTTGCAGGTTGGGTATGTTTGCTGGTAGAAGTTAGGGATGTTAAGTGTTTTCTTGATGATTATGTTCATGTATGCATGCTCGGATTTATGTGATTGTTAAGTATGTCTTTTCCATAAATATGTGAAAATGGAAAGGTAAATCCTTGTAATTTTGCATGCAATTACTTGTAGAAATCGTGATGTTAATGGGAGGTGAGATGTTGATGAATTCAATGAAAAATCTTGGCCAAATGTAACCAAAAAAAATGCACATAATAATGTACGAAATATCAAGTGCGTTGCCTAAGAATCTAATGTATAAATGTTGAGAAAAGGTTAAATGCAAATGTGACCAAATTTCCAAAATTTTTTAAAGTTGGTCTTGTCATAGGCAGCATTGAGGATTTGGGTTTCAAAAAAATTATAAAATGTGTGACGTCATTGGGGATTAAACCTAAGACCTCACTATATGTAAGCTGCTGAAAAATTAGGTAAGGCTCAAGTAAAATGAAAGAGGGATATACAAATAAAATAATGTGTGTGGGGATCGAACCCACAACCTCTCGAATAAGTGAGAAAATTAGGAGAATAACTAAAGTAAAGTAAAAATGAGGTTGTGGGGGATTGATCCCACACCCTCTCGACCTCAAATGAAAATGGAAGGAAAGAAAATAAAGAAAAAAAAGAAGTGTAGGCGTTGGGGCTCGATCTCTGGTCCCAAATCAATAATTTTAAATCAAAACTTATTATAAGACTAAGTGTTGCTCAAGGGATTTGAAATCGGGTTCCCTTGCCCAATCTCGTATTGATAGATAATTCTTACGTGAATAAATAATTAATGAATGCCACTGATAGGAACCAAACTCAAGACCTTGACATACTTACAAGATGCATAAATGTTGTACCACATAATCTTGGGTAAGTATAAGTCGAAAAATTATGAACGAAGCCTAATGTCTTGTACGTATGAGTTCATAAGTCCATCGTACGTTCAATTATAAATGAAATCAAGATGTATGTGATGAACTGATGTGACCCCATGAAGGTGAAGTAGGACTGTTAAACAGACTAAAAGGAAAAGTGCATTGGCATATATCGAAATCGACATTCATGTAAGGGGGTGAGTAATTATGAAGAGATAATATGCTAAAGTTAATGAATATGGTGACAACATTAGTAGAGGCTACTATGAAAGATGATATCAATCTTAAAATGATCCTAATAAGTGTTACCGAAAACCTTACTCACCTATGAGAGTGTATAACTAATAAAGAGGCCACTCTCTAAGAAACACTCTAATGAAAGTATCGAGATTAATACACACTCAATACTAATGATGATATGAGAATTCATCTAATTAGCAATGATTTCTTCATGCTAGAAGCCAACTTCTATGATGTGTGAGATGAATGCAATGGAAGTTTATACAAAGCACTGATAGGATAGTTGTAAGTTGCGATTTTCTTCTTTCGGGAAGGCAGATTTTCGTGTAAATTTCATGAGATGAGACTGTACGTTTAGTCGGGTATGGGTCTCCTTATATCTCTTAGTCTTTGAACCAATGTTTCAAACAGAGGGTTCTAACAGGGTTCCTTTCCCTATATGCGCTAGCATGTTTTGGTTTCACTTTGGCCAGTGATTCCACCTCTTTCTGGTTTAAGGTAGACACTGGATTTTATGAAGCTCACGTGATCTATGTCAGTTAAAGTTAAAAATCCCAAAGAAACAATGAGGCCAGCCTCATGTAATGCACATAACTAAATGAATGATACTAAGGGTGTTTGGATAGGATAATCAAGAGGAGAACTAGACTCAAATAATGACACTAGGTCATTTTTTGTTATTGCACAGTGAACCCAATAAGAGTCCTAAACAACATCCTATGTATATAAATGGATGAAAATGAAGCACGTATGAATCAATGAAGCAGACTCTGTGTTTGCTAAAAAAGGCTCCCTAGTTGAGGTCCTATATGTTGAGACCTCATTTGGGAAGTCCTAATGTTAAGTCCGAGATTCCAAGGTCTCACGGCATATGAACGAAATATATGTTACGGAAAAAGGCCTAAAATACCCTCAAAGTATTGAAAATGGTACAAAATTACCATCCTTCCACATATTGGCTCCAAAATACCCTTCCCACCCACCTATTGGGTCCAAAATAACTTTTTCATCCACCTTTTGGTTCAAAATTTACCACTTACTTAACGGTTTTATATTTAACTATTTAAATATTTTTTAAAATACGTGGCGCTCAACTATATGTTATAATTTAACTTATTAGTATAATTTACAAATAAATCAATTATCCATCCCATTAATAAGTAAATCCCTCTATATTAATGAACCCGTCACGTTATTAATGCAAGCTACTGCCAATTGAGGGTTTTTAAATATTATAGAAGTAAATTATCATACATTCGAGTGGCTACATAAAATTCACCAATAAACTTAAAAGTCTGACTATGTTTATCTTAATTATTCTTACGTCTCAATTATGTGATGTTACTTCATAGGTAACTTTTTTTCAAAATAATATATTAAAGTTTTAAAACAAATTATAAATATTTATAAAATTATATTTAAAAAAAAGGGCATGAATCAATTCGGGATGTATGACTTCTTTACCTTTAATCATAAATTTCTAATTCTATTTTGAAAGTAAGTGTCCTCCTAAATAAGCGGCTCAACCTAAATTTAATTGGGGCTCCGATTCGAACTCGAATTATTTTGAATGTCATTTTCAGAAATTTATAATTTCATCGTGATTTAGTAGTATTTATGATGATTTTTATATTATAATTGGATTATTTATTGGGTGAGGTTTAGTTAGTAATGAGTGGGTAGTGGGTTGGTTTATTAATTATATTAATAAGTTATAATTATAATCAATAATTGAACGCCAAGTGATTTAAAAAATATTTAAAGAGTTTAATTTTAAAACAATTAAAAAATGGTCAATTTTGAACACAAAGGTGGATGACAAGGGTATTTTGGAGCCAATAGGTGGATGAAAATGTCAATTTGGAGCCAATAGGTGGATGAAGGGTAATTTTTTACCATTTTCAATACTTTAAGGGTATTTTAAACCCTTGTCCGTATATGTTATATATGTATGTGATGTGCTGATAGAAATATGAAAATAATGATGATGCATGTTACTTTCATAACATGACTTTCCTAATCTGATTTGACAAGTCCAACTGACTTGTCTTTCCATAACTCATATTGTTAGGAGAGATCTCCTCTTAATAATGCATGTCGTTTTTGAGTACATTCATACACCCATATTTAGTACAAGTGTGTACTAATCCAAAACAAACCTTTACTTTTAGATTCAGGTTCAAGTGGACGCTATAGCTTACCAGATTACGTTGAAGCTATCCAAACGTAGAGCATTCATTTTGACTTGGTAAGACCACATTCTTTCAAGGATGTTTATCTCTTATATTCTATCTTAGACGTATGCATGAGCTTGTGGAGAATGTTCAACTAGCATGTCTTCTTACTTATTATCAGACGTCGTATTGGTGCTATTATGGAAACTTTATATTAAAGGAATTATGAACTATTTCCTTCATTTGAATATCTTATTATTAGATGGTTGTTGTGAATTGATGTGATATAATGCAAGTCTATGTATATTTCAAGGCAAATAAAAGTTTTAAATTTTTTGTTAAAATTAACCTATGCGATATAATGATGATTTATGTAGGCTTGTTTGCGACCTCCGAGAGGTAAATGACGCCTTTTATGGCTAGGGTCTAGAACCTGATTGGGAAAAACGTGGTATCAGATCCCTTGGGTTACATTTCAAGGATAATAAGTTCACATCAACCACATCGAGTAATTTCTAATTTATGGTAGTGATGTGCACCACTATCATGAATTAGGGACTGCATGATGCGTAGGAAAATTTCCTTCTTCTGATATTATCTTTCCTTATCTAATGACTGAGTACTTGGTGTTATGAGCTTATCTAACATCAATTCATATTTTTCAGAAAATTAACACAAGGAGGAACGCTGGTCGGGGAAGAGGAGAAGCAGTTGTTGGGGGTACCAAGTTCCACACCAGGCTCCAGCTGCATGAGTTGACATGCTTGTTAACCCAACTAGGTTGACTGATGAAGAGGTGCGGATCTCTTTGGGATAGATGGATCAAGCCATAACTGTGCAGGCTAGGGTATGATGGCACAGGACAACATATAGGAGGTTCAACGGGAGAATCCACCAGCCCACAACATTGTGAATATGTAGCGCAATTTTACAAGGATAAATCCTCCAATATTTATATGATCTAAGACTGCAGAGTATCCTCATGACTTCGTGGATGAGGTTCAGAAGATTCTGCTAGCGATGGGTGCCATGGAGAATGAGAAAGATTAGCTAGCCTCGTACCAGCTGAAGGATGTGCCACAGACCTGATACAAGATGTGACTTGATAGCAAGGCATTAGGTTGAGGTCCAATCACTTGGAAGCTATTTAAGACAGCCTTTCTAGAGAGGTTCTTCCTCAGGGAGATGAATGAGGCTAAGGTTGAGTAGTTCATCTACCTTAAGTAGGGATCGATGATTGTCATGGAGTATTCTCTGAAATTCATAAAATTGTGTAGGTATGCCATTTTCCTTGTGTCGAACAGCAGGGATGAGATTAGCAGGTTCCTTACAAGAATCTCAGAGGACTTGGAGGAAGAGTGACGGGCTACAATGCTCCATGACAACATGGACTTGTTTAGGCTGATGGTGCATGTCAGTAGGTTGAGGAATGTATTAAGAAGAGGAGAGTCCGGGAGGTCAGGAGGCCTAAACCTTCTGACCAGGTAGATCCCAGTAGTGGTGGTGGCAGGAGACTATTTAGAGTTCGTGATAAATCCTGATTTAAGAAGGAGAATCAGATTAAAGGGAAATTTAACTATCAGAGGAGTGTAGCACCCAAAGTAGGCATACCTGAGACCAAAAGGGCAATGGAGGTGATGTGCAGCATCCCAGAAAGGAATATGGAAAGTGTGGCTGTATTCATAGTCGAGAGTGTAGACCAGGTATGCATGGTTGCTTCGGTTGCGGAAATAACGGACACATGGTCACGGACTGTCCACAAAATATGGATTAGGCTGCAGGTAATTTTTAGTCTAGGCCTAATCCCCAGAATGCTAAAGGAGCCGAACCTCCTAAGAGGAAAAGATTCTACGTCTTGAAGGGCAGGGAGAAGATGGAGAAGTCTACTGATGTGGTCATAGGTATGTTGCAAGTCTTCTCAACCTTTGTTTATTCTTTACTTGATCCAGAATCTACACTTTCTTTTGTGACTCCCTTCCTTGCTTTTACTTTTTAAAAACTACCAGAGGTTTTTCATAATCCTATTGTACTTAGTACTCTTTTAGGAGAAAATGTAAGAGCTAATAGGATTCATAAAGAATGCCCAATAGTAGTATGTGGTAAGACTATGTGTGCAGACCTTGTTGAGTTACCCATGAATGACTTCGATCTTATACTTTGTATGGACAGGATCGATAAATGTTATGCCTTCATGGATTGTCGTAGTAGGGTTGTGAGATTCCATTTCCCTAATGAAGTAGAGTTGGTCTTGCTGGGGTACAATTCGATTCGTTCAAGTTCCTTGATTTCCAACCTAAAAGCTAATAAAATGATGTCCAAGGGATTGTTATGACATCTTGTGAGTGTCAATGATCTAGATCATTACATTCCTTTCATAGACTCTGTGCCTGTAGTGAGTGAGTTCAAAGATGTTTTCTTAGATAATTTTCCTGGAGTCCCTCCCCCTCAAGAGATTGATTTTGATATCGACCTAGATCTCGATACCAATCCGATGTTAATTCCTCCCTATATATTGGCTACAACTGAACTCAAAGAGTGGAAGCGACAGTTAAAGATCTCACTGATAAGGGTTTCATCCAGGCTAGCATGTCCCCTTGGTGTACACTAGTGCTGTTTGTGAAAAAGAAAGATGGAACACTTAGGATGCGTATCGATTATCGACAGCTCAACAAAGTCAATATAAAGATCCAGTATCCACTTCCCAGAATATATGACTTATTCGATAAGCTCAATGGGTCTAGTTTTATTCACGAAGATTGTTCGTCGTTCCAGGTATCATAATCTAATGGTTAGGGATGAAAATATCCCAAAGACAGCCTTTCGTACCTGGGTAATTATGAGTTCTTGGTCATGTCATTTGGTCTAACTAATGCACCAGCTGCATTTATCAACCTCATTAATCGATTCTTCTGTGAATACCTTGATTCTTTCGTCATAATATTCATTGATGAAATCCTCATGTACTCTAAGAACAAGGAAGAGTATGAACAACATTTTAGACTAACGTTGTAGGTACTTAGACAATATCAGTTGTATGCATAGTTCACCAAGTGTGAATTTTGTCATAGATTAGGGACCTTCCTTAGTCATTTTGTGTCTGATCAGGGTGTTGAGGTAGATCCCAGGAAGGCTGAGGCTGTTAAGAACTGGCCAAGACCTCTTACTCTCACCGATATCCATACCTTTCTTTAATTTGATGGTTACTATCGCATGTTCATGGAGGATTTTTCTTCCATTTTTTCCCAACTGATAGATTTGACTAAGAAGAAAGCCAAGTTTGAATGGGCGGAGACTTGTGAGAATAGTTTCTAGGAGCTCAAGGATAGACTCAATTCATCCGTAGTTTTTACATAGCCTAAATATGGTGAGAGTTACACTATTTATTGTGATGCATCTAGGGTTGGTTTTTGTTGTGTTCCTATGCATGGTGGTAAGGTGATAGCCTATTTGTCAGGACAACTCAAGGTTCATGAGAAAAATTATCCCACTCATGACCTGGAGTTGGAAGCTGTGGTATTTGCAATAATGTTGTGGAGGCATTAATTTTACGGGGTGCATGTTGATGTGTTCACCAACCACAAGGGTCTACAGTACGTTTTCACGCCAAGAGAGTTAAATCTACTTTAGCGGAGATGGTTAGAGTTATTGAAGAACTATGACATGAGCGTCCACTACCATCCAGGGAAAGTAAATATTGTAGCTGATGCTTTGAGAAGGTTGAGCTTAGAGAGTACAACCCACATTGATGAATAGAAGAAAGAGTTAGTGAAGGATGTACACAGACTGGCAAGACTGAATGTGCGGTTGATTGACTCTACTAGAGGGGGTGTTTCAGTTCATCCTAGTTTTGAATACACCTTAGTAGTTGAAGTCGAGAAGGGTCAACATCTTAATCCTGCGTTGATGGAGTTAAAGGACTCAGTGCTGATAAAGATGAATTAGTTCTTTGATTTGGGAGGTGACGCCATACTTAGGTACCAGGACAGGCTGTGTGTACCAGGCGTGGATGATTTGCGAACCAAGATTGTTGCAGAGGCTCATGGTTACAGGTATTCGATACATAAAGGTTCCACCAAGATGTATAATGAACTCAAGCAGATCTATTGGTGAGATGTCATGAAGAGGGACATCGCTAAATATGTGGCCAGGTGTCCTAATTGTCAGCTTGTTAAGGCGGAGCACCTTAAGCATGGTGGTCTCACTCAGATGATTGAGGTTCCTACTTGGAAGTGGGAGGTCATTAACATGGACTTCGTGGTTGGTCTTCCGGGGACTAGGAGACAATATTATTCCATATGGGTTATTGTGGACAGGATGACTATGTCTGCCTTCTTTATCCCTGTGAAGTCTATTTACAGGGCCGAGGATTATGCGAGACTCTACATTGATGAGTTTGTGAGGTTGCATGGTATTTATTTGTCTATCATTTCATATAGATCTCAGTTCACTTCGCACTTCTGGAGATTCTTCCGGAAGAGCTTAGGAACGCATGTTAAGCTAAGTACTTCTTTCAATCCTCAGACAAATAAGCAGGCAGAGCGCACCATTAAGACATTTGAGGAAATATTGAGAGCGTATGTGATTGACTTTAGGGGCAATTGGGACTACCATCTGCCATTGATAGAGTTCTCGTATAATAACAACTATCACTCCAGCATTGGGATTGCACTATTTATGGCACTGTATGGTAGGAGGTGTAGGTATCAAGTTAGGTGGTTAGAGGTTTGAAAGTCATCCATTTTGGTCTAGAGATCATTCATGAGGCCTTAGAGAGCATCAGGGTGATATGGGACAAGTTCGCTACAACTTTCAGTCGGCAAAAGTCTTATGCATGTAAAGTCTTAGAGTTTTATGTTGGTGACAAGATCTACTTAAAGATATCACCCATGAAGGGGGTTATGAGATTTGCAGGAAGGGGAAGTTGAGTCCGAGGTACGTTGGGCCATTCAAGATTCTACAGCGTGTAAGTGAGGTGGCCTATAAGTTGGCGCTACCTACGGAGCTAGCTTCTGTTCATCCGGTCTTTCATTTCTCTATGTTAAGGAAGTGCCTTGGAATCTATCATCGATTTTTCATGTTGAAGGTTTGCGGGTTGATGAAGACTTGTCTAATGAGGAAGTTCCTATTGAGATTTTAGAAAGGAAAGTAAAGCGGCTGAGAAACAAGGAGGTTTCCACAGTGAAGGTATTGTGGAGAAAACATCTTGTTGAGGGTGCTACGTGGGAGGCCAAGGCCGATATGATATCCTTCTATCCTCATCTTTTAAACTCTTGAGATTAGACTTGCTACTCATAAATCTAAGTTTCCTTATTCCTCTAGTCTTTGTTGCTATTGCTTTACTGTGTAAAGTACTTATGTTATGATTTGACTAGCATTATTCTAGATAATTAGAAGTGTCATTTGGGGACGAATGTTCCTAAGGGGGTGATAATATAACAATAAAAAAATGACAATGTGAAGTAATGCCTAAACGTACCTAGAATGCCTAGATCAAATCGGGTTCACACGGCTTGATGCTCGTGGAACTAGACCTCAAAACCTATGCACCAGCCAAGCCAACAAACTTGGTGAGTTAGTTGAGCTACGCAAGGTTGGGTCCAACCATGTAGGTCACCCTAATATTAAGATTAACGAGATTAGTCGTAACCGAAGTTGAAAGGGGTTATATTTGGTTCGGAGTGTCTAGGGGTAAAATGATCTTTTTCGGGCTAATGGTTCGCCAGCTAGGCTTCTCACTGGTTTGATCCTTTGTGGATGCAATATTAATTTGAATTAATTAGTATTTAATTATCTGATATAAGTAAGGGCATGTTAGTCATTTCACTTAAGCCTTAGAAAATAAGATTTTTAATTTAAATAACAAAGTTCCTAGTTTGACTAAGTGTTTACCAAAAACTCCTACTCCTAAATTACTCTCACATCTCTCCACTCTCACTCTCACGTCTCTCCACTCTAATTCTCATGCTTCATCATCAATAAAAATAAAAAAAATCAAAATATCATTACTCTTTAACAATTTGTATGCAAAAACTCTAAAGAAAAGCTAACCTAAAACAAAAAAAAAACATTTTTCTGGACGGGTTGCACGTGAGGTTTAGGTGGTGAATCATTGTTTTCGTGGGCGTTGGCAGCGCATTGGATCAGGTTTTGAATGGTATTTAACGACGAAAAGGGTATGGGTTTCTTCCTCTTTGCTCCTTTCCCAAGAGACCTTGGATTCAGTCATATTCTAATCTGAAAAATAGGAATATTTTCCCTTTGTATGTCCCTATTACTAGCTCCGATCGATTGTTGTAGGTTTGGTATGTTTTATGGTAGAATTTAGGGATGTAACGTGTTTTCGTGATAATTATGTTCATGTATGTGTGCTCGGATTATGTGATTGTTAAGTATGTATTTTCCAAAACAATGTGAAAATGGCATGTAAAATTATTGCGTTTTTGTATGCATTTACTTGTAGAAATCGTGATGTTCATGGGAGGTGTGATGCTGATGAATTGAGTGAAAACTCTTGGCCCAATGTAACCACAAAAAATGCACATAATAATGTACAAAATATCAAGGGAATTGCCTAATAATCTAATGTATAAATGTTGAGAAAAAGTGGACTGAAAACCTGACCAAATTTCAAGAAATCTAGAGATTTGGTCCCGGCATAGGCAGCATAGAGGATTTGGGTTTCAAAAAAATTTAAAAATGTGTGAGGTCATCAGGGATTGAACCCGAGACCTCACTATATGTAAGCTGCTGAAAATTAAATAGTAACAATAAGCTAAGGGGGATTCAAAATGGGGTGAGGCTTAAGTGAAGAAATGAATGAGGGAAAAACAAATAAAATGAGGTGTGTTGGAATCGAAACCAAAACATCTCAGATAGGTGAGGAAATTAGGAGAATAAGTAAAGAAAAGTAAAAATGAGGTTTTGGGGGATCGATCGCACACCCTCTCAGCCTCAAAGTAAAAAGGAAGGAGAATAATAAAGAAAAACAAAGGTGTAGGCGTTGGGGCTCGTCCTCGGATCCCGAAGCCAAAATTTTAAATCCAAAATTAATATAAGACTAAGTGGTTCTCAAGGGATTTTAAATAGGGTTCCCTTGACCAATCTCGTATTGATACATAAGTCTTATGTGAATAAATAATTAATAAGTGCAACCAATAGGAATCAAACTCGAGACCTTGGCATACTTACAAGATGCATAAGTCTTGTACCACATAATCTTTGGTAAGTATAAGTCACTTAGAAGAATTTTGAACAAAACATCATGGCTTGTACGTATGTGTTCATAAGTCCATCCTAAGATGTATATTATGAACTAATGTGACTCCAGGAGGATTAAGTAAGAGTGTGAAACACACTAAAAGTCCAAGAGTATTGGCATATGGCAAAATGAAAATTCGCGTAAGGGGGTGAGTAATTATGAAAAGCTAATATGCTAAAGTTAATGAATGTGGTGACAACATTATAAGAGGATAATATAAAAGATGAGATAAATCTCAAATGAGACGAATAAGTGTTACAAAAAATTGTACTCAATGTATAAAGATTAATGCACTCTTAATACTAATAATGATATGAGAAATCATCTAATGAGCAATGATTCCTTCATGCTTGAAGCCAGCTTCTAATAAGTGTGAGATCAATGAAATGTAAATTTATCCAGAGCACCGATAGGCCAGCTAAGAGTCATGATTCCTTCTTTCGGGAAGGCAGAGGTTGGTGTCAATCTCATTATATGAGACTGACCGTTAAGGCAGGTATGGGTCTCATTATATGTCCTAGTCTTTGAACCTATGCTTAGGGTTCTAATAGGGTTCATTTTCCTGTATACGCTTGCATGTTTTGGTTTAACTGTGTTCAGCGATTCCACCTCTTTTCGGTGTGGGGTAGGCACTGGATTTAATGAAGATCACATGACCTATGTCGGTTAAAGTTAAAGCTCCCAAACAAAGAATGAGGTCAACCTCATGCAATGCACACAATGAAATGAATGATACTAAGGGTGTTTGGATAGGATAATCAAGAGGTGAACTAGACTCAAGTTATGACACTAGGTCATTCTTGGTCATTGCATAGTGAACCCTATGATATTCCTAAACAACATCCTAGTTATATAAATGGATGAAAATAAAGTACGTATGAATAAATGAAAAGGACTCTGTATTTTCTTAAGAAGACTCCCTAGTTGAGGTCCCTTATATTGAACCTTTATTTGGGAAGTCCTAATGTTAAGCATGTGATTCCAAGGTCTCACGTCATATGAACGAATGATATGTGATACATGTATGTGTTAAATGAAATTTGTTATGTGATGTGTGCAATATGAAAAGAATGATGAAGAATGTTATTCTCATAGCATGACTTTCCTTATCTGATTTGCCACGTCCAACTGACTTGGCTTTCAATAAATAATATTCGTTGGGAGAGAGCTCTTCTTAATCATGTATGTACTCCGTGCGTACTTTCATACATCAATACTTAGTACAAGTGTGTACTAATCCCATACAACCCTTTACTTTTAGGTGCAGGTGCAGGTTGACACTAAAGCTTACGAGACTAAGTTGAAGCTATCCGGACGTGGAGCACTCATCCGTACATGGTAGTCCCTCCCGCTTTTGAGGATGGTTATCTCTTATATTCTATTTAAGGCATAGGCATGCGCTAGTGGAGGATGATCCACTAGCGTTTCTTTATTACTTCTATTCAGACGTCATATTGGTGACATTTTGGAAAAATTATATTAATGCAGTTATGAACTATTTCCTTCATTTGAATATCTTATTATTAGATTGTTTTTGTCAACTGATGTGATATAATGCAAGTCTATGTATACTTCAAGGCAAACAAAGGTTTTAAATTTACCGCTAAAATTAACCTATACGATGTAATGATGAGGTATGTAAGCTTGCCTGCGACCTCCGAGAGGTCAACAACACCGGTTTAAGCTAGGGTCTACACCCCAATCCTGAGAGAGAGAGTGTTGGGGTCAATGAAAAGGTTGGATATCATTGTTGGATCCAAATCAGTCATTACGGTGCATCCTTACTTGGGTGTGATTCGATGTTGGGTCCAAATTTGACTATCAGGTCTCAAGTTTAAAGTCGATGTTAGGTTCGGTGTTAGATTTCACCTTGATATATTTAATCGTTAATTAGGGTCACATTCGATTTCGGTATCGGGGTCGTGTCCCAAATTGGTCATCGTGGTTGTCTTTCGGGTTCGGAAATATTTTTCTAAAATGTATTTTCTACATTCTACAAAAATATCAAATGTATTCTGGAAAACATTTTTCATTCACCAAAAAAATATTAGATACTAATATTTTCTCACTCACAAACCAAACATGATAAAATAAGGTAAGACCCACCAATTTTCAAAAGAAAACATATTCTATGAAAACATCCTTCTTCATACAAAATCCACCCACGTCTAGGCTTTTTATGTTACAAATACTTAATGTCTTGAATAAGTATGAATGAATAATATGTCTAATAATGTCCTATGTTCATTGCATGGACTATCCATTAGCCAACAAATCCACGGTATTTTATTTTTTCCATATTGCACATTTTAATGAAAATTTTTTTGTCCAAGGAACCCTTAACTATGACTTAATTTCAATTGGAATACCTTTTGGATAATTTTTATAATTTTTATCCTCAACCAAAACATTGTTTCCAACGACTACAACAATTACTCATCACCACTAATTGTTGTTAAAAAACATCACCAATAACGAGCATTATCATAATAATCATAGATCGGAGTTCTCATTTTTTTCCTCTTAATAACAAAGTCCACATGGAAAATCCGACAATCAAAGAGATATAATTAATGTTATGAAATTATTCTTATACTCATTCTAAGTGGAATCAGTAATGATACAATTAATAATATTATTCTTCTTTACACATTTTATCTTTACAAGCTCAATTTATCACGGAAAATGTATATGTAAATTTGTATGCATCATTGTTTGTGTTTGTATTTTCATATATATGTGTACATGCAGCTATGACTTAAGGTATTGTTCATGGAAGGTGTAATTCAAAATTGATATGTTTAAACCGTAACTAAATTTTATTTGCTATGAAAAACATGTGGCTGTAAGTTTTTAATAGAGAATTGTATACTTTTTACTTCAAAATAAATCTCTACAAATGTAAATTTGTAAAATGGATTTTTTTAGAATTACTCAACTAAAGGGTTGGGGCTAGTGATGAGGTTCAATTCCTCGTTGGGTGATAATATGAATGGACCAATTTTATATTGTTGCTAATATGTCGGAAACAAGTTATCTACCCCATAAAGGTTCTAGTGCATTTGCCTTTTTCATGGTTAACATATAAACTTTATTTGGTTTGTCACTTTTCTTGGAAATAAATGGCATATTTCTTACAAACACTACATCATTGGGGTTATTCTCATTCAATACTTTGACACTTACAATGAACATTTAATTATTTCTCTATGTTTGACTACTATTCATCAACATTTAACGATTTCTATGCACTAGTGTCTGACAATGGGAGAAACTAGTAACTGACATAAAACCACGTGAGCTAAATGTAGAATCTGATGTATATGCCCTATCGAGTGAAACCAATATACCTTTCCAAGGGTATAAATACATGACTCGTGTGAACACTAAATTTCATGCCCATAGAGGATACTTATAAACCTATGGGTCATGTAATCTGGGACGTTGAGGGTATGTGACTACATTTCTTGAACACTTCTTCAAACTCTATGTGTCAACGGACACTAGTAAGTATAATAACACAATTAAATGAGTTAAGGTAGAATCCCAGAGTAAGTGGTACGTGTTTAACATTCAATAATAAAGTATGAATAATTTCAATTCAATCATAGGAATAGATATTTTCAAATAAAAACATGATTTTAATTTAGAGATTGACACAAGTGTAAAATAACATAGATTTTGGTTTTAACTATCAGCTACAACAATAACTAACACGAAATTAAATATATTGAGACGAGTTCTAAAGATTTGATTAGATTATAGGATATTATAGACAAATGTGTAATTGCAATTCAAGCTAAATAAGCCCATAATTAGATAATCACACCCTATGAAATTGTGGTTTAAGTTGACATCATAAAAACAATAAAGTTGTTAACAAATTGTGTTTACATCAAGTGATGTAAGGCTAATTTCATATTTACAAAGGTCCAAACTGAAAAATCAGAAGGACCCATTTTCAATTTTTCCAAAATGGAAAACTTTAATTCTTTAATGCTAAGGAAACCATAGCCTCAATACTAAGAGTTAAAACTCAAAAATTTATCTAATGAATGTTCATAATAAAATTTCATTCTAAATATATTGTTTGAAAATGTATTAGTAGTCTTGAAAAATATGTTGTTAAGGGCTATTCGACGCAGTAAGTCGGGCTTGCCGATCATCTCGGCAATCCATCCTTCGGTAATTTACATTGCCTTTTTCTTTGGCATTCACTATCCTCAAGTTATGTAACTTTGGGCGGTCCAACACTGCATTGCGGAACCAATTGGCAACTGCTCATTTCTGTCACTGAATTGATTATATCCTTCAGGTCTTGGCACACTTGAAGTTTAGGCCCTCAAGAGGCCATTAGGCGAATCATCAAATGGACTTGGTCATCTCCATTCCTTCCTATCTTTTATTTTTCAGCTTGCTTTGTTCCTTTTTACAAATTATTTTTCATGCTTTGGTTCTCAATATAAATACTTGGAACATAAAGGTTTTACATTAGTTATTGGCATAAAACATTAATTTGAGGACACAAAATATATACTAGGACTTATAAACACACTCAACTTAAACATTTGTTTTTCCTCAAGTAAAACTGAAGATTAGAAGTTCAACAGGATGTCTCAAATAACTCTACACAAGACTCAATCATGAATGCACAATTCAAGACTCAAATTACTTATGCCTTGATCAACAATGCACTCAAAAATTCATGTTGTGACTCAGAATTATCAAAGATTCTCAAGTTCATACTTGCTTCATATGCAAGATCAAGCTCTACAAAATTATTCGATTTCCCTCATAATAATATTGATTTTATATTTACACACAATGGTTTAACAATTAATAGCTCTAAAATCATAATAGACAATCACACTCATGAAGATGAACACATGGATGAATCCACCCATAGGTTTGCTCTTATTTTCCAACCAATACTTGTTTTAGATCATTCAAGATAAAAAAAGGTATTTTAAAGCTTTTTAATTGGGCTGAGTGTAAATGTATGGTCAATTAGGCTTAGTGATATGTATACCCATGAAATGTTGTGTGGAGAACACTTCATTTCCTTTTTACTTTTTCATTCTCATTCATGCTCAAAACTCACTCCTTTATTCATTTACCATGAAATATTGGATACACCATTTCTTTTTACAACTTAATTTCAATACATTTTGCATTCTTTTTCTTTTTCCTTATTCTTTTCTTCTTCTTCTTGTTATGTGGTGGGTTCCATCTTATTTAAAACCGTTGGTTGAGGGTAATTCCTTCACATTTCTTGTTTTACCATCTCTTTTCACCATACCCCCACTCAGGATTTTTGCCTAAGGTTACTATTCAAGGAAACCAAACTTCATAAGGATTCTGAGTGGAGTAAAGAAAAGTCACAATTTCATCAAGTTTCTTCTTTGAACGGGATAATGTTCGAAGAGTGTTCAATTAAATAACACAAACTCGCAAGGAAGGCCACAAAATAGGTATAATGTCAAATTGTTCCACTCTTTAAGAATTCTGCTTGAAATCATTTCAAGAGCTTGCATTACTTAGTCTGGACCTACGTGGCAGATTCTTGGTTTCATCAGGCATAGTTCGCAGTAAGCTCATAACACAAGGCATTGACACAATGTTAACCAAGAGTCCACAAATGTTCTAATGCACAATGTTCATCATAAGAGTCTAAATTGGACAATACTCTAGTAATAACAAGATGCAAAGAGTTCACATTTTGCATTTTAAACATCATTTGTCCTATTTATAAGTACACATTCATTTTTGTTTGATTTTGAGATCTATTAATGTCATCGTGTTGATCAAGACTGATAACAAAATTTACAAAAGAATAGTCACATTAAAACATACTTAAGAGGTGGCAAATAAATTTTGAAAAGGGTCAAATATCATTTATATTAAAAATAAGGAGCCACAGAGTCACAAATCATCAAAATATAGGGCCAAAACACAATTTATTACACAAAACTACACATATGAACGAAACAATAATCACAAAAGGTGAGACAGTCCCCACAAAAGAACATAAGAAATTTGTTTCTTCAAATATAGGAAAATATCCAAAACTACAAATAAAAACATAAGGCAAAGAGGGAGGTAAAGGGAAATCCTATCTACACAGTCTCTCCACCTGTCAGGGCACCAATACTTGGAGTAAGACTTTGAACCTGGGAAACAGTGCATGGAGTCACCTCAAACAGACAGGCTCAACTGGATCCAACAGTATTGGTGTCTCTTCAAGAGGTATGTAGTTCATTCTCAAATATAACTTTCTCAAGGTCATCCAGCTCATCATAAACCTCAGCCTTTCGCACATCTATTTTGTCCTCATCAGTCTCTGTTTCCGACTTATTAGCTACTGCATTATCCTGATATACATTTTTAATGTGGCTAAAAAAATTTCAAAATTTGTTGGGGCACCCACATCATCTGATTCCTCAAACAGTGCAGTGAAGATTGTAGATTTGAGATAGTGTACATCCTTCCCTAGATCTGCCACATTGGCTTACATAGTCGTAAACTCGGATGAATCCCTATTTCTACTCTAAAAAATAGTGAATCTCATCATTAAATCATCAATCAAAGTCTGAATATGGGTCACTGCAGCAAGGATGACACTCTAATCATCCATGGAATCAATGCCTCTAGTCGAGTGTCCCTCACATAAGCCCAATGGGACAGGTGACCCATCTTCAAAATAATAGCTTGAGATATCGTGAAAGGTTTCGAATTGGAAGACTGTCCAAGATCCTAAGAAGGAGTAGGAGTATATATATTTTAAGTCCTAGAGGCTAGAAAAAACAAGTATGCCCCTACATGAATGAAATTAATGTACACCTATGAAGATGTATCCACTGGAGGTTCTCTCATCCTGTTGGCCTCCTCCTTAGTGTAATAACACTCAATACAACAGATGTAAGTGGAGGATTAAAGGATAGCCTCTAATTCTCTAGAAGAATCTTCTGGAACGCCAGCACGACGTCACGATAGAGTGATCAGAACCGGGAATGGAAGGGAGTCTGCTTCTTCTTGGCCCTCATGGTCATCTACTGCTCAATCTGGAGCCTCATTTCAATGCTTTTCCTGGACATTATTATTCCAAGACATGCCTCCTTAGGGTTTCAGATGATGGACTCGTTTATGGTCGACGTGATAGTATTGTTGATGAAGCTAAACAAAAATGAGCACCAATACTAATTTCGCTCTTCTAAATCGGGGCGCATGTATAAATCAACCTCTGTGTGGTATTTGAAATCAGTTATCCAAGAAACCCCTTTAAGTCATTCAGGGACTGACTGTGTCGAACCTAAAGCTCTCCCAAGTACAATATTAGTGTGGTTTTCACTTCACATGATTTCTTTCACAGGACCATGACTGAATTCACCAATTTGAAGGAACTAGTCTTCTTCTTCCCCTTGTGGATCAACTCTCTGTATGTTTTATATAATTTATGGACCCACATGGCGATGAGGGGACTCATTGCCTGGTGAACTGCTCAATCCTGTGAAACTAAAGGGTTTCGCTAACAGTGGAGAATCATCCCTCAAGGGATTCTATTTAAAGTAACTTCTCATCAAAAAAATTCCGAAACCCATCTGGTTTTCTTATTATTAAGGATGCTGGTGGTGGAACTGTGTTATCTTGGGATAAGGCAACTGGGAAAGTAGATTAGTAAGGACGGGACCTAAACAAGATCTCATCCCGTCGAGACTGCACTGGTTGATTATCATCCGGATATGCAAATGCAAATTGGGACCCCTTAATATTGGAGGTATGGTCAAAAACGTCAAATGATGGCTCTGAATTTGCCTCCCTTTGGATTATCTGGCCTCCTGATGTTTGGAGAAACCACTCCCTCTTTATTTATCACAATACCTCTTGATCTCTTACGTGGTGGCATGTAAATATTAGTTCTAGGCATATCATCAAAAATATCAAAAGGAGTTCGAGAAAATTTGAAAATTTTCTAAAATTCAAGACGAGTCTTAAAGCCTAACATAGGTTCCATAATTTATAAACACTATTTTAAGGACTATTTCAATGAAAATAGGTAATTTAAGGACTAATTCAATGAATATATGTCATTTAGAAAGTTAAGGAACCAAAACGTCCAAGAACATCCATGACGTCCGAAAAGTAGTTCAAGGAGGTACTAGCGTGCCAAAGCATATTGAACGAGCTTATAAAAGTTAAAAATATATGAAAATTTGTGGAAGGGTATTTATTAGGTGTTTAAGATGATTCATAGTCGAAACGTCTGGGTACGACTCCCCAAGGACCAACGAAGGGCCCTTGAGGAGGAGCCTAGCGCGTAGGAGGAAACACTGTCTAGACAGTGTGCAACCACGACTTGCAAAGCATGGCTCGTGCGTGGATCGATGGAGTGTCGATTACAACCATCGACCAATACTTATTTAAAATGCTGGAGCCCTTTCCTGTAAAAGACTGTGATCAAAACTATGGTTGTGCATCATGTAGGGTGGCCTGACCGTCGATGGACCAATGATCCATCATTCCAGGTCTCGTCGATGAATTATAGTGAAAGAATTTATACTCATGCATTTATTATTGATCTACTAATGATGATTATACAAGGGTTAAGCCATATTTCTTAAACAAATCTACTATTAATAGTAAAAGGCTCAAAGACATTTCAAAAAGGGACTCTAGCTTAGCACCGCATGAACTAAAGTGAGGAGTTGTAATGCCCTAAAATGATTTAAGGTGAACTAAATCCTCGTGAGTGTTTATTGAGTTAATTTAAAGTTAAAATGAGTTAATTTAGTGTTCTCATGTAGTGTGTGAAGTTTGATTATATTTGGAGGTCAAACATCAAAGAACGTCCATAATGTTCGGACGGTGTGCATTCTATAGTGTTCGTGTGTCTTGAGGTGTTTGAGTGAGTTTTATGTTTTCATTTTCCTTGAAACTAGCATGATATTTTCCTAAGAGATTGATGACTTATTTTAGGGGTTTAAACTTTGCGTACGACCACACCTAGAACCCACAAGGGGCCCTACAGAAAGGGCCCATGTTTTGGACCAAAACTGCCTAGGCAATGTCCACCAACGAAAGCAATGACGACCAATGGTCCAACCAATGGCCCGTTGTCTTGGACCGTTGGTGGACCTGCAAGGTTGGTTATTAAGGCTCCATGTGTAGCTAACTGTCAACCGACAATACCCCACCAATGGTTAGTTGATGCTTAGATGGCCCGTTGGTTAGGTCTCGTCTGTGAGGAGTTCAAACATTGTAAGTATTCTTCCAAGTGTTGGGGTGTTTGGTAAATTTACCCCAAGTATTTTATTACCGTAGGACATTTATTTTAGGGTTTATTAGGTATATTAAAGATTTGTAAACCCTAATACCTCATTATAGACCCAACTTCCTAAAACCCAAAAACCCTCTCTCTTAGAATTCTCTCTCAAGTCTCCATGGAAGGTAGAAGTCAAGAAATGCTAAGAGGGATGTTGTTAGATGTTTCTTCATAAAAAAATGCCGGTATTTCTTCAATGTGAGGTATGGTATCCATCCTTTAACCCTCTTCCATTCAAGGAGTCATTTCCGAAAGATTTCGAAAAACGTTTTCCAACTCAAATTCCTTCTATCTTTGATTTAAGCATGGGTCTTTTTTATAATAGTATTATAATGGTATAAATGTGTTTATTTTAGTATGAATTGAACATTTTGATGTCAAAACCCACATGAACTCATGTTTATGCATATTTAAAATTATTAGCTTGAGAAATGGGTTAAGTCATCATGTTTATGTAGGAAATGAACTTTGGTTTTCTTGTTGATATGTTTGTTTACCTACTGACCTAAGGGTCTTATTATGATGAAATATTGATAAAATGATTATGGGTGATGATGTCTTGGTTAAATTGTGAGTTTCTTATATTGTGTATATTATAGATTGCTCTTGAGTGGTATGGTCAACCTTCTTGGTGGCGGTGTTTACTTGATGAACTTGATATTACTTAGTATTTTTCATAAATGTTGTTTCAAAGGTCTAATGATTTAAATGAAGAGACATTGAAAATGGGTCTTTTATTATGTTTTGTAAAACTTGAATTGTAGGCTTGACCTAGATTATGTCTATATGAAGTAGATGATTATGTGAAGCATGTAGAGTGTGTGAATTGATGATTGAAGGTATAAATCATGTATAGAAGTTGATAAGAACTAAATGATTCTTATGTGAATGGTGTGCTCACATGTACACAAAAACTCACACTTAAAATAATGTATGATACTAAGTCGAGTAAAAGGGGAGTCTTAGGGTGGACACTCTTCATGAGTTGAGATGAAGTGTCTAGTTGCTACCCCATTATTCCTAATGAGATTTATATGATAGGTTGGAGGATTAATGCCCTTCGTGAGTTCGGCTGTGGTATTCACTAGTTATCCTTAACCTATAGGTTATAATGTTGAGAAATCCTCGGGGAGTTAGGCCTTGCACCGAGAGTATATATAGGAGAGGTTGATTATACTTCATGAGTTGAGAGGTTGTATTTATAATGTACCTCTTGAGATGAGTACTCCTCGTTAGTAGAGAATGAGTTACTTAGTAGCAATGTCCTTATCCCTTAAATATGTGTGCACATAGGTGTAGCTATTGGGAGAGCCATGTAAAATCTAAGAAGCATGACCTTACTCTAGGAAAGTAAGGATAAATCATCCAATAGGGGTTAATATCGGGATTCCATGTCTAGATCTCATGGTCTATGTCGGTTAAGCTAAATCCCCACAAAAGAATTGATTGGAATAACTCTTCTAAAAGAACGTACTACTAAGGGTAAGTAGTGGTATGGGACACTATCTACTCATTTCACTAGGTAGGACCTCATGAAAGAGAAGACTTGGTGCCAAACCTTCTAAAATAAGGTACTACTTAGGGTAGGTGGTGGTATGGGACGCTATCTACTCATTGCACTAAGAAGGCATTCTGTAAGGGAAGACTTTGGTGGTTTGTTGGGTATCTTTTAATGTCATTCCATTGATTGAGGGGCTTGTTTCTCCAAAGATGAGTAATCCAAAAGGGATAGTCTTGATTATTGATTTGGTGTTTATTGAATTCGGCATAGGCATACTTCCTTCATGTCTTACCTTAGTAAGTCTTAGAATAATTCCGAGGAAGGGAAACTCTTACAGAAAATAAGTTCACATTCACTTTCGCTTGGCCTTGGATGTTCACTCATTTAGAATAAGATAGTTCATTTAATTGCTCAAGTTGAATTCATTTTTAATGCTTGAAATGCTTCATTTTAATGTCTTAAATCTCTTCACTGTAAATTGGCTTCTAGTTACTGTAAAGTTTTTGAAGTTTACTGTAAACGATCTCTTTTGGTTTAAAGTTATGGGAACTCTTAATTGAGTGTTAAACGATGGTTCTTACGATTTTTTGTTCCTAAATTCATGAATATTAAACTTAATTTACATGAAATTTTATTTTACTAAAATTTCCCTTTTCGCATGATTTTGCATATGCCAAACTTTGTACATTATTTGTACTAACCCCATACTTTTCTATACTATAAGTATAGGTTGGATGCATTTTGAACGTTAAAGTCTAGAAGGTGAAGCTTGGGATAATTCCTTTAAACACAAAGTGTGTTCTCACATATTCAAGGTCATAGTCCGTCTCTTAATTTCATATTTAAAGAATTATTTTGTATCTCTTTCAATGTAAAGGGGTCGTGTCCCTTAATTAATTATGATGTGTCTTTATGTTTGGCTTGTGACGATGCGATTTTCTTAGTACTTCTAAAATATTTATTTTTATATCAAATTTTCTTGAAAAGTTTAATTCCTCACTAGTTTTGCTGTCTTATGCAAAGAACGATAGTTAAAGGGATTGTACAAAACCCCAAATGGTCAATACGTCTTTCTACGATTCGATGTTCTGCCTAACTTCTACGGGGTGCTTTTGCGTCGTGACAGACTGGGTATCAGAGCATAAGGTTATGGGAAATAGTTTAGGGTCTAAAAATCTCACAAGCCACGTCTAGTAGTATTTTGGTCATTGGCGTGAGTCGCTAGACATTAATGGACAAGAGGCTATACGATGATAGATTTTTACTTTCCTCATCACTCTTGAATATTGCCATATAACTTAACTCCATAATATCTCTCTCTCTCTTATGTTCCCTTGTCCAGTGGTCTTCTAGGTGTGATTGTTGGAAGGGGAGATGTTTCTATGTTTGAGGGAGAGAAAAAATGTGTTTTGATGTTATGATGGTTTTTTGGCTAGATTAGTATAGGTGAAGGTTAGTTTTGAAAATAAAATTGTGATGTGATGAAATTCATGGCTAGGTGTGGATTATGAGATTGAGAGTGTTGTGATGGGAAACTCTGTGGTGCTGTAGTTCTAAGCATGGTAAGAATGATAGTGATTGAATAAAGTGCTTTTGAAAATAAATAAGTTATCTTTTAATTATGTTCAATGATGGTAGATATTCTTTAAGGGGTAAATTTGAGGAATCTTGAGAGAATGTGGAGATTTTGTAGGAGTGGAGGGCAACCCTCTTGTGTGGTTAGTGTTTGAATAGTTTTTCTTGTGATTTTGTGGATGTTGTGGTGTAGGCTTACACTAAGATTAAAATGTGGCGTGAAAATCTAGTGAGTGAAGTTTTGTTCCATGAGATTAAGTTAAGTTGTGCCTAAGAGTTTAAAAAGGTGGTGTTTACGAGAGTTTTTTTAGGCTTGAATCCGAAGAGGAAAGTGTTATGCTTAAATTTTAAGGTTGATGTTTAATTTGGATGTGTATGACTTGAGGATAGTGTGAGTTCCTTCCTACTGTGAGGCATAATGGTGATTTGAAGTATAAGACCTTGAAGATGGCTTTTTCCCTACGTGAGAGAGAATAAATTGAGTAGAATTGCATGTAATGTACTTAGTCCAAGAGAATCCTCAGAGGTCACTATGTTGGAGTGGTAGTATGGGATGCTACTCTCACATTGCACTTGGTGAAACTTACCTAGTGTCTTTGGAGTAAGTTAGTGTGTCTTGTCCCTCATATTGTCATGCCATCTTGATAAAGTTAATTGGAAGGTGCATTATGAAATTTTTAAGCATGTTATATACTGATGTTTTAAATTCACCATAATGAAGTGCAAATTTTGAGAAAATTACATTTTTCATGAACAATAATTTCAATGTTGTTAGAAATGATGTGTATAAGCACGTTTAATGTTAGAGAAGGTGGTTCCTCCATGAGTGAAGAAATGAAAGTGAGATGTAATTTGTGAAGTTTTGCAAAGTTGCCTGTGTACAGTGATATTCACTATAAGTTTTGTGGATTTTGAGAAAATTTGTTTTATTTTGAATTGAAGTTTCAATTTATTCAACAGTGTTTTATATGAGCATGTTTAATGTTGGACAATGTATTTCCTCCATAATGAAGGTTAAGCATGAATTTTGACTTCTTGAAGTTTTGCTAAAGTTCTTATGTTGCTACTGTTTGAAAGTGTTAATTGATGTTCCTTGCTTGTTGATGCTTTGATTTTTAGTTTTATGATCAAGATTGTAATGTCTTATGTGATGCTAAGTGAGTCCTTGTTGTTCTTGAGGTTTTTGTGTCATTCGAGAACGAATATAATTCTAAGTGGGGGAGAGTGTGATGCCCCGTAATGATCTAAGCTTAAATAGTTCCCGATGAGTGTTTCTTGAGTTTATTTGAAGTTAAAATGAGTTAACTTAGTGTTTTTAGTCAGTGTGCGAAGTTTGGTTAATGTTTGAGGTCAAACGTCCATGACGTTAGGAAGGTGTGTCTTAGATAGCGCTTCTGTGTCTTGAGACGTTTGAGTGAGTTTTATGTGTTAGTTTTACTTGAAACTTGCATGAGAAGTTCCTAAGACCTCTATGACTTATTTTAGGGGTTTAGAATTTGAGTACTACCCCACCTAGGATCCACAAGGGACCCAATAGAAAGAGCCCATGTCTTGGACCAAAACTGCCTAGGCAATGTCCACCAACGAAGGCATCGACGATTAGTGGTCCAACCAACGTCCCATTGTCTTGATACGTTAGTGGATCTTCAAGGTTGGTTATTCAGGCTCCATGTGGATCTAAGTTTCAACGAACGAGACCCCACCAATGGTCAGTTGATGCACAAACGGTCCGTTGGTTATTATTCATCTACGAGGATTTCAAACACTGTAAGTTTTTTTCCAAGACTTGGGGTGTTTGATAAATTAACCCCAAGTCTTTTATGACCGTAAGACGTTTATTTTAGGGTTTATTAGGTATGTTAATTAGTTCTTAACCCTATGACCTCATTTTAGACCCCTGTTCCTAAAACCCAAAACCCCTCTCTGTTAGAATTATTTCTCAAGTCTCCATGGAAGCTAGAAGTCAAGAAATGATAGGAGGGCTGTTGATGGTTGTTTGTTCACCATAATTTTTTGGTATTTCCTAAAATTGAGTTATTATATCCATCCTTGAACCCTCTTCCATTGAAGGAGTCATTTCCAAAGATTTCATAAAGGGTTTTCAAGCTCAAATTCGTTCTATCTTTGATATTAAGCATTGGTCTTTTTTTTAAAGTGTTCTAATGGTTTAAATGTGTTTATTATAGTATGAATTGATGACTTTTATTTTAAAACCCAAATGACCTCATGTTTATGCATATTTCAAACTTTTACCTTGAGAATGGATTAAGGGAGCATGATTATGTGGAGAATAAACTTTGATGTTCTTGTGTTACTATGTTGGTTTAGATACTGCCCAAAGGTCCTTATACGATTAAATATTGAGAAAATGATTATAGGTAATGATGGCTTTGTAAATGGTGAGTTTCCTATATTGTGTAATTCTTATTATAGAATACTCTTGAGTTGTATGGTCAACCTTCTTGGTGGCGGTGTTTACTTGATGAACTTAATGTTACTTCATATGTATTGGAAATGTGGTTTCAAATTTCTAATGAGTGAAATAAAGAGATATTGAATATGGGTCTTGTATTGTGTTTTATGAAACTTGAATTGTAGTCTTGACCTAGATTATGTCTAAATGAAGTATATGATTATATGAAGCTAAAGTGTGTGAATTGATGATTGAAAGTCTAAAGCACGTATTGAAGTTGATAAGAATTAAATGATACTTATGTGAAAGGTGTTCTCACATGTACAAACACTCTCACAATTAAAAGAATGTATGATGCTAAGTTGAGTAAAAGGGAGTCTTGGGGTGGACACTCTTCCTGAGTTGAGATGAAGTGTCTAGTAGCAACCCATTTATTCCTAATGATATTTCTAATATAGGTTGGAGGATGAATTCCCTTCTTGAGTTGAGATGTGGTGTTCACTTATTATCTATAACCTATATGTTATAATGTTGAGAAATCTGTGGGGAGTTATTCCTAACACCGAAAGGATATGAAAGAGAGGTGTATTACACTTTGTGAGTTTAGATGTTTTATATCCAATGAACCTCTTGAGATGAGTACTCCTTACTTAGTATCAATCTATTTTTCCCTTTACGATGTGTCCACATAGGTGTAGCTACTGGGAATGCCACGTAAAAGCTAAGAAGTATGACCTTACTCTACAGAAGTGAGGATCCTTCATCCAATAGGGGTTAATATCGGGATTTCATGTCTAGATCTCATGGTCTATGTCGGTTAAGCTAACTCCTCAACAAAGAATTGATTCAACTAAGTATTCTAAAAGAACCTACTACTTAGGGTAGGTGGTGGTATGGGACCCTATATGCTAATCGCACTAGGTAGGACCTTCCGAAAAGGAAAACTTGGTGCCAAACCTTCTAAAATAATGTACTATTTAATGTACGTGGTTTTATGGGACGCTATCTACTCATTACACAAAGTAGGCATACCGAAAGGGAAGAATTTTATGGTTTGTTGGGTTTATTTTAATGTTTTTCCATTGATAGAGGGGCTTGTTACTCCCAAGTTGAGCAAGCCGAAAGGGGCTTTGGTTTCTATTGAAGGAGTCAGATGTTAACTTCCTTCATGTCTTACCTTATTG
The DNA here is from genome assembly GCA_027789145.1 of Solanum arcanum. Lineage (NCBI taxonomy): Eukaryota > Viridiplantae > Streptophyta > Magnoliopsida > Solanales > Solanaceae > Solanum > Solanum arcanum. The sequence continues at coordinate 26,531,766 of CM050941.1, forward strand.
AGTCTTAGTATAATCCGGAGTAGGGAAACTCTTACGGAAAATGAGTTCACTTTCTCTTTCGCTTGGCCATGGAAGTTCACTCATTTAGAATAGGATAGTTCATTTAATTGTTAAAGTTGAATTCATTGTAAATGATTTAAATACTTCACTTTAATGTCTTAAATCTCTTCACGGTAAATGGGCATCTATTTACTGTAATATTTTGGAAGTTTACTGTTAATGGTCTCTTTTTGGTTAAAAATTATGGGATTTCTTATCTAAGTATTAAATGATGGTTCTTATGATGTTTTTTTTCTAAATATACTAAGGTTATGCTTAATTGGTATGAAATATTATTTTACTAAAATGTCCCTTTTCGCATGATTTTGCATATGCCATACCTAGTATATACTTGTAAAAATCCTTTCTTTTCTATACTCTAAGTATAGACTGGAAGCATTTTGAAGGTTGAAGTCTAGAAGGTGAATCTTGGTAAGTTCAACTTAAGACAAAGTATGTCCTCACATATTCGAGGGCACAGTCGGTTTCTTAATTTCATTGTTAAAGATTATTATGTATCTCTTTCAATTTAAAGGGGGTGTCCCTAAGTTAATTATGTCGTGTCTTTTAAGTTTGGCTTGTGGCGATGAGATTCTATTACTATTTTTAAATGATCTCTTTTTATATCAAATATCTTGAAAAGTTTTAATTCCGAACTAATTTTCATGGCTTATATAATGAACGATAGTTAAAGAACTTGTACAAGACCCCAAAGGGTAAAGTACGCCTTGCCACAATTTGAGGGTTCTCCCTAACTTCTAGGGGGTGCTTTCGAGTCGTGACAAGAGTTTCCCTTTCAACATAGGGAAGGTAGGAGCACGAAAGTACTCTTAATATTTGAGACTACATTGCATGTAGCATAAATAGATTCCCAACTTTATCTCCTAGTTCTTCAACTGTGTTGCCCCCATAGGAATACTACCTAGTGAAACCTCGTAGTTTCTATATTTTATGATTTGGTACTAACTTGGTAAGTAGTCCACCTTACTTCGGTGTAGGGTCTTATGACACCGAATTCCACATTATATCATGTGGTCTATGTCGGTTAAGGCAAGATGTTCCCAAAAGGTAAAACAAATTAAAGGATTGAACCCTTACTAGGACAACCTAAGGGGTCTAGCTTAGTCTAGGTAGGGGTATGAGACTAAACCTAAAAACTGCGCTAGTTATCCTTGAGGTGAGTCTTAGTAGGATGTTCTTATGTATGTTTATGTTATAATGATATATGATACATATATTATGAACCTGCACATTATTGATACTATATATTGATTAGTTCACTTATGAATATGTGTTGGCTTATATTGTTTAAGTAAGATGAAATGTATATCTAAATGTCATGCTTTGTGACATAGGGTGTTAGTCATGGTTCTTGTTGGATTACCTGATTGAGAAAGGGTATGGGACTTTGATTGGTCATTGAACTTGTTGACTTGATGGGGGTTCATAGGTAATTGTCTTGCTTTCTTATAATGATATGTACTCTTATTCATGCTTATCATTAATATGACTTGAATGTTAAGTTACTTGACTATGTATATGCTTATATGGTATTAATGGTTGATTTAATTTGAATTGATGTTTTAGTATTGTAAAGAACATGTAAATGACTTAATGAAAGTGAACGATTGATTAGTATGGTCCTGTTGAATATGCATTAGGGTTTTAAATGCAATTTTTTTTTATATATAAATATCCTTTTCATAGAATGTTTTATAACTATTTGTGCATATGGTCTCATACTTTTAGCAAGTGCCTTACTAACTCCATTTGTTCCTTCTTCCCCAACATTTTAGGTTCCAGTCGTTTAAGACTAATTCGAGACAACATGAAGAAGGCTTGGATATTTTGTATAATCCAAGTGGGTAAGTCCTCACTTATTGAGGGCTATGACAATATCTAGCTTATGGTGTTGCTTTGTTTTCTTAGACTCTTATGTTTACTCTGTTTTCATTTGAGTACGATTTGTATAAGCCTATATTTTGATTCTTTAGATTGATGTAGGGTTATCCCCAAATTTTTATGATCGTTTAGATTGTATGAGATAAGACAATCTCTACCACTTTGTTCAATTTTATATAAATGTGTGTGCATTAAAAGTAAAAGGCTGTGTAACCCTCATATACGAAGGGTTTATGTATACTTTATATATATATATATATATTTTGTGTATGTAGAGTTCTATGTTAATCTTCTCGTTGAAGTAATGAAATCTTACTTATTAATGTGATTATGTAAGCTAAGAGGCTAGTCTTAGTCATCAAAGAGGACGACGACTCCTGTTATGTGTAGGGGGTAAACCTGAATATGAAAAACTTGGTATTATAGCATCACGTTGAATTATCTTAGAGTAAATGTCTCTCTAAACCACGTCTATGTAAGTTAGAGTTCATAATTGTGAAGTGTGCCATACTTATGGATGGGAACCTACACGATGCCTAGGAAACTCTTATTTTTTTTGAAATCTTCTATCGTGTCATTAGTGTATTCTTATGGTGTAATTTTGCATCTTATCATATTGTTGTGATTATTGTAACAATGAACACTCGAAGGAATGCGACACGAAGACATGAAGAGGAACTAGCCAATGTGGGACCTCCTCCTCATGATGATCAAGTTCCTCCACTTGAAGTAGATGCTAATATGGAACAAGCTCCGATATATCCTCCTTCTTTTATGGATAAGAATATAAGGGTTGATCTTCTTCAAATGGGCCAAGCTATCACTACTCAAGAACAAGACGTCACGGCTCAAGCCCAAGCTATGACAACCCAAGCCCACCCGGAGGTTGTACCCCATTTAAATCAACAAATCGCTATCATGGACTCTCATCTAATGGACTTCACTCGTATAAACCCTCCTTCTTTATACGGGTCTAAGGTTGAGGAAGACCCCTAAGAATTCATCGATGAAGTATATAAGATACTCTTGGCGATGGGGTTGTCCAGAAGTGAGAAGGCCAAGTTGACCACTTATTAACTCAAGGACGTTGCTTAAACATCGTTTGTGCCATGGAGGGATAATAGGAAATTCAGGGGTGGTCTGATGTCTTGGGAGATCTTCAAGAAAGCTTTTCTTGATCGATTCTTTCCTAGGTAGAAGAGGGAAGCTAAAGTGGTGGAGTTCATCAACCTTCTCCAAGGAGGTATGAGTGTTTATAAATACTACTTGAAATTCAAAAAATTGTCCAAATATGCTGCTTCATTTGTTTTTGATCCTAGAGATGAAATGAGCCGCTTTGTGATGGAGGTATGGGATGATTTGCAAGAGGAGTTCACCAATATTTCCCTAAGCTAGTGGTGATAGGGTGTCTAACCCTAAGCCTAATAAGGGATTAGATACTAGTTCATCAATCGAGAAGCCAACTTGTGGAAGGTGTGGCGCAAGCACTATGGTGATTGCCTTAAGGGGACCAATAGTTGTTTTTGTTCTGGTATGAACAGTCACAAGGTTAGGGATAGCCCTAATGTGATGGGTCAACATAATGGTAGTTTTCAAGCTCTGGAAAGTTGTTTTAATAAGGCTCCGCAGAGAAACCACTTATATACTCTCCGCTCTAGCGGTGAACAAGAGACTTCTCCCAAAGTGGTGACCGGTATGTTGAAAGTCTTCTATATTGATGTATATGCCTTACATGATCCCGGTGCTACTTTATCATTTATCTCTCCTCTAGTAGCCAAAAAGTTTGACATTTTGCCCTATATTTTGCATGAACCTTTTATAGTGTCTACTCCTGTGGGTGAGTCGGTTGTTGCAAAAAGGGTGTATAGAAATTGTCCTATAATGTTGCCCAATAGAGTTTCTTATGTTGCATGCTTGCTTTGCTTCTATTTATTATAGCTCAAGGGTAATGTAAATTAACTTTCCAAATGAACCCATTGTAGAGGGGAAGGGGGGAAACTCTATTCCTAGAGGTTGTATCTTCTCTTGAGTAAAATCATGCAAAATGATCTCAAAAGATTCTCTATACCATATTGTAAGGGTCAAAGATCTAGAATAAAAAATTCCTCCCATTGAGTGGGTCCCCGTAGTGATTGAATTTGCGGATATCTTTCCTAATAATATTCCCGGTATTCCTCCCAAATGTACAATTGATTTTCGTATTAATTTGCTACCGGATATAAATCCCAATTCAATTCCTCCTTTTCAAATGACTCCAACCGAATTGAAAGATTTGAAGGCACAACTCAAAGATTTATAAGGCAAAGGATTTATAATATTTCTCCATGGGGTGCTCCAATATTGTTTGTGAAGAACAAGGATGGGTAATTAAGAATGTGTAATTATTACAGCCAAAGATGACATATCGGATTAGATATGGTCATTAGGAGTTCTTACTAATGTCCTTTTGTCTAACTAATGCTCCGACGGAGTTTATGGTTCTAATGTATATGATGTTTCAAAATTATATAGATTCATTTTTCATTGTCCTCATTGACAATATCTTGGTATATTTGAAAATTAGGATGAACACATGAACCATTTGAGGGTAGTGTTGCTAGTATTTAAAGAACATTAATTGTTTGTCAAGTATAGAAAATGTGAGTTTTGGTTGATGTCGTAGATATTTCTTAGTCATATCATCATAATGAGGGAGTTGAGGCTTATCCAAGGGAAACGGAGGCGGTGAAAAATTTTCCTAGACCTTTGACTCCAACTGATATTTGGAATTCTTGGGTTTAGCGAGTTATTATCGGAGGTTTGTGGAGGGTTTTGAGTCCATTGAATAACCCTTGATTAACTTGACCCAAAAGTGTAAGAAATTTGAGTGGTCGGAGCCATGTTAGAGAAGTTTTCAAATGTTGAAAGATAGGCTTACTTCCGCTTCTGTGTTGACCTTATCAGATCATACAAAGGGTATTGTGGTGTATTATGACGCATACCGAGGTGGTTTTGGGGTTTATGATTATGCAACATGGGGAGATGATAGGCTATGCTTCTAGGAAACTTAAGGTACATGAGTGAAATTATCAAACTCATGACCTTGAGTTAGCGTCCATGGTTTTTTTGCCTTGAAAGTATGTAGGCATTAGTTGTAATGTGTCCATGTTGATGTCTATACCAGTCATAAGATTCTTCATTGTGTGTTTACCCAAAAGGAGTTGAATCTTTGACAAAGAAGGTGGTTAGAATTGTTGAAAGATTACGACATGAGTGCCCTTTATCACCCCGGCAAGTCCAATGTGGTTGTGTATGGCTTAAGTCGTATGACTATGAGTAGTGTATTTCACATAGATGAAGCCAAGAAAGACCTAGTGAAGGATGTTCATAGGTTTTATAGGTTGGGTGTGAGGTTGGAAGATTCTTTGAATGGCGGATTCAAGGTCTATCATAACTCTGAGTCATCATTGGTAGTTGAGGTTAAGTCCAAACTACACCTTGATAAATCATTGATGGATTTGAAGGAATCGGTCCTTGGCAAGCTTAATGAGGCATTCTCCCTAAGGGGGGTGGTATTTAAGGTCCCAACGAAGATTATGTGTTCCCAAGGTAGAATAACTAAGGGACCGAATCCTAGAGGAAACCCATTGGTCCCTCCACTCCACTCAACCGGGTTCCACAAAAATGTACCATGACTTTAGGGAAGTATTTTGGTAGGAAGGTATGAAAAAGTACATAGCGGAGTTTGTTGCTAAGTGTTTGAATTGCCAACAAGTAAAAGCTGAAAATCAAAAGTCGGGTGACTTACAACAAGAAATTTAAGTTACTATTGTGAAGTGGAAAGACATCAATATGGATTTTGTAGTGGGTCTACCTCGGAATCAAAAGATATATGACTCGATATGGTTGGTTGTGGATAGTTTGACAAAGTCCACTCATTTTATTCCTATTAAGTCTACTTATTCGGCAAAATATTATGCTAGGATATTCATTGATAATATTGTGTGTCGCCATGGTATTCCGATATACATCATATCGAATCGTGGTGCACAATTCACACCTATGTTTTAGAGGTAATTCAAAAAAAGGTTGGGTACTAAGATGAAGTTGAGTACCGCTTTTCATCCCCAAAAGGATGGTCAAGTAGAACGTACTATTCAAATCCTTTCGTATATGCTTAGGGCTTGTATTATTGATTTCAAGGGGAATTGGGATAAGCATTTGCCTTTGCTAGAGTTTTCTTATAATAATAGTTTTCATTCATCCATTTCCATGGATCCCTATGAAGCTTTGTATGGTAGGAGATGTACGTATCCTATTGTATGGTTTGAAGTGAGAGAGCCTTCTCTTCTTGGTCCCAATTTTGTTGATATGAATTTGGAGAATGTTCATATCATAAGGAATTGGTAACAAACAGCCTATTGTCGGCAAAAGTCTTATGCCGATCATAGGAGAATGGATTTGGAGTTTCAAGAAGGTGATAGGTTGTATTTTAAAATTTCAAAAATCAAAGGATGGTTAGATTTGGAAGGAAAGGGAAGTTTAGTCCTCGTTATGTGGGTCCCTGTGAAATCTTACAAAGGGTTCGTAGAGTTACCTATGTATTGGAACTTCCTAGTGAATTGGCTTCGGTTCATCTAATTTTCCATGTTTCAATGCTTAAAAAGTGTATTGGTGATCCCGAGTATATTTTTCCTATAGAGGGTCAGGGTGTCAAGGATAACCTCTCTTATGAGGAAGTTCCGGCTCAACTTCTTGATAGGCAAGTCAAAAAGTTAAGAAATAAAGAGGTGGTTTCCATAAAGGTGCTATTGAAGAATTACCTAGTTAAGGGTGCAACATGGGAGGCCAAGGCCGACAAGAAGTCGCGTTACCCTCATCTATTTGATAACTAAGGTTAGTAGTTCTTATTGATAATTAAGATAAAGACTAAAATTGAAGTTCCTTTGTTTTTTGGTGAAGTCTTTCAAAATGTGCAATTTTGAGTAACTTTACAATAATTTATAGTGAAGTGTAACATTTGAATTATAAGTTTGGCACTATGTCTTGTTTGAGTTATCTTGTGCATTTTGATATGAAGAGTCCTTATGAAATTATATGTAGCATGTTGAGAAGTTGAACATTCAAAAAATAATTGACTTATGTAAAGCATAATGACTTCATGTTGTTGTTGTGAGAAGAATATTCCTCATAATGTAATGTTGGTCCTTATATGTTGTAATTAAAGTTTTGAATTGTTTTGTGTTAGTAATATTATTGAAGTTATTATGTATTGTTTTTGGTTGGGCTGCTAGTATTGACTCTATTCCTTCTTTCTAAGGATTTTTAGAGTCATTCAGGGACGAAAGTTTCTAAGGGGGAATAATGTGTCGAGAATCCAAGATGAGTCTTAAAGACTAATATAGGTTGCAAGTATAAACACTGTTTGAAGGCTTATTTTAATGAATATATGTCATTTAGGAAGTTTAGGAACCAAAAAGTCCAAGAAAGTCCATGAGTTCGGAAACTAGTTCTATGAGGTACTAGCGTGCCTAAGCCTATTTGACGAGATTTTAGAAGTCGAAAATCTATAAAAATTGATAGAAGGGTAGTTAATAGGTGTTTAAGATGATTTGTGGTCGAAATGTCCAGGTATGAATCCCGAAGGACCAACAAAGGGCCATTGAGGAGGACCCAAGCACGTAGGAGGCAATACTGCCTGGGCAATGTGTAACCACGAGATATAAATGACGGCTCATGTGTGGATCGACGAGGCATCGATGTGAACTATAGAACAACACTTATACTAAATGCTGGATTCCCCGCCTGCACAAGTCTCGAATCAAAACTATTGTTGTGAAGCACGGAGGGAGGCCTGGCCATCGATGGACCAATGATCCGTCGATCGTGGTCTCTTTCATGGGACTGCAATTTTCCTACACGCTTTAAGTCAGTTTCATATAATTATTTAATGGGTTCGGTGGTTAATTAGGGGTTCAAGGGAGAATAATTAAGTTAATTAACCCCCGATATATAGGTCCCTACCCTCATTAGACTAACCATAACTCACAACATAAATCATCTTCCTTCTCTCTTCTTTCTCTCTCTATATGGAAGTCACCAATGAAGACTAGATAAGGGAGGGATTTGGGGGCTTTATGGGGACTAATTAACAATTAAATATTCATGAAACTTTGAGGTATGGGATCTAATTCACCTTTGAGACCTCATTCCTCAAAGGGTTCCTTCAAAGTATTTTTCTAAAGAGGGGTTTTCATGTCGGTTCTTCCTAATCTCGAAAATTAGGTTATAAAATTGTTTGTTTATGTTTTATATTGTATAATATGATAACATACATTCTATGTTAATTATGATATGTCTTGATATTTTGATTTATTTTGTAGATGATGTTCCTTAACCCTTAACTCTAAGTTTGATATTGATATGAATTAGGTTGAAATTGGTTCAATTATTTTGTTATTGGTTGAAAAGAGATTAATTGAGGTTGTTACATTGATCTTGAAAAAATTTGATTTAATTTTAGTCTTTCATGCTAGTTCTTGGGAAGATGATCTAGGTTAGAAAGTGAATTGACCTAAGATCTTATCTAAAGCTATGATCTTGTATTGAATTGTGATGTAGTGATTCTCCTGCCTTGTTATCATGTTGATTATTGAATTTATGATGTTTTATACCCAAAATTAGGTTTAAAATTGATGGTTTTTGGTAATACCTTGATTATGTACTAAGAAGGAGACTTGGTAAGTCGTGTGATCTCTATCCTTTACTTTAAATTGAGGTTAATCATGATTACGTCATGATGTGATATTGGAGTGTGCCTTATTTTAGGATTGATAGGGTGGTGCGATTTTGAATTGTTGTCTTGAATATGTTGTGAGGTTGATTAAGGTGTATATTTTATAAGGATTGTTATGACTATCAATGTGCCTTATAATGATATGAAATGTTAATGTGTTAGCTCACTTATATGAATTGTAATGAAAGAATTAATACTCGTGCAATTCTAATTGAGGTATTGATGATGATTATACAAGGGTTAAATTCTATGACCTAAACTAAACTATGATTCATAATTAAATGCTTAAAGACATTTCAAAAGGGGACTCTAGCTTAGCACCGTTTGAACTAAAGTGAGGAGTGTCCCTTCCCACATAGGGAAGGTAGGAGAACTAAGGTATTCTTATGATTAGAGACTAAAATGCATGTTGCATAAAAAGGGTCCCAACTATATCTTGAACTATGTTTCCCCCATAGGAATACTAGCTAGTGGATCCACGTAGTTACTATGTTTTTATGTTTTTGTACTACCTTGGCAAGTAGTACGCCTTCCTTCAATGTAGGGTTTTATGAAACCCGATTCCACATTAGCTCATGTGGTCTATGTCGGTTAGGGAAAAATTTCCCAAAATGTAAAATGAATTGAACGGTTGAACTCTAACTAGGAAAACCCAAGGGGTCTAGCTTAGTCTAGGTAGGGGTATGGGACTTTACCTAAGCATTGGACTAGTTAGCCTAAAATGCATGTTGCATAAAAAGGGGTCCCAACTATATTTTGAACTATGTTTCCCCCATAGGAATACTAGCTAGTGGATCCACGTAGTTACTATGCTTTTATGTTTTTGTACTACCTTGTCAATTAGTCTGCCTTCCTTCAGTGTAGGGTTTTATGAAACCCGATTCTACATTAGCTCATGTGGTCTACGTCAGTTAGGGAAAAATGTTCCCAAAATGTAAACTGAATTAAAGGATTGAACTCTAACTAGGAAAACATAAAGGGTCTAGGTTAGTCTAGGTAGGGGTATGGGACTATACCTAAGCATTGCACTAGTAAGCCTTTAGGGGAGTCATAGGAGGATGTACTTATGTATTTTTATGCTTAAAATGATATAAGATACGTATATGATGAAATTACATAACAATCATACTATATGTTGTTAGTAATCTTACGAATATTTGTCGGCTTATATTGTCAAAGTAAGATGAAATGTATATCCAAATATCATGTTATGTGAAGTAGGGTGTTAGTCATGGTTCTTGTTGGGTTACTTGATTGAGTAAGGGTATGGGACTTTGCTTGATCATTTCACCTGTTGACTTGATGGGGGTTCATGGGTAATTGTCTTGCTTTGTTATAATGATATGTACTCTTACTCATGCTTATCGTTTATATGACGTGAATATAGAGTTACTTTATTATGTATCTACTTATATGGTATGAATTGTTGATTTTAGTTGTCTTGATGTTGTAGTATTGTGAAGAACATGTCTATGATTTAATAAATGTGAAATACTGATTAGTATGGTCTTGTTGAATATGCATTAAGGTTTAAAATGAAAAATGCATACTAATTCAAATGTCCTTTTCTTAGCATGTTTTATAAGTATATGTGCATATTGTCTCATACATAGTACAAGTGGCGTACTAAACCCATTTCTTCCTTCTTCCCCTAAAATTTAGGTTCCATTCGTTGATGGCTCATTCAAGACGACTTAAAGAAGACTTTGATATTCTCTACCATCAGAGTGGGTAGGTCCTTACATTCCGAGGGCGTTGCTAATATCTAGCTTATAGACTTGCTTTGTTTTCTAAAACTCTTATGTTTACTGTATTTTCATTTGAGTACGATTTGAATAAGACTATATGTGGCTTCTTTACATTAATGAAGGGCTATGCCCAAATTACTATGATTGTTTAGATGGTATAAGATGAACAACCTTTAAGACTATGTTCTATTATATATATATATATATATATATATATATATATATATATATATATATATATATATATATATATATATATATATATATATATATATATATATATATATTTATATGTGTGTGTGTGTGTGTGCCATCAATGTAGAAGGCTATGTAACCTGCCTATACGAAGGTTCTACGTATACTCGATATATATCGAATTGGAAGAACTTATGTTGTCGAATAGGCTAGAATAGGATGGTTTTTAAACGCCAAATGTTTAAACTTTAATACTCATTTATGTTTCGTCACTTTTGAATTCCATAACTCAAGTATATATATTTGTGTGTGTGTGTGTATATATATATATATATATATATATATATATATATATTATGTGTATATAGTGGTCTATGTAAACCTCCTCGTAGAACTAATGAAAAGTTTTAAAATGTCTAGCCAATTCAACTTATATTTGAGATGATGTAAGCAAAGAGGATAGTCTTAGTCCTGAAAGAGGATGACGACGGAGGGTTACGTCTAGGGGGTAAACCCGAATGTGACATAATTTATGCTAAATTGCAGAAAAATAGTTGCAAACAGACTCGTTGATCTAGCAGGTGAGTCGCCGAATCTCTTTGGAGAATTAGATTGGCTAAAAATTTCCAAGAAAAAATGGCAAGTTTGCAATAGGAAGGACCTTACGGCAAATCGCTCACAGCATTCGGCGAGCGAGGAGTAGCCCGCCAAAATTTACTGTGCATTTTAGGGTTTGGTGGCGCAGAAAGGCTGACGAAGAAGGAATTTTGGTGAGTCATAGAGTGCACTCGGTGAACTTAGGCTTATCGGTGAAAGTTAGAGAACCCCACTAAATATTAAAAATGAAATATGAGGCGATAAAGGGTGATCACCAAACAGCCAAGTGGTTTGGCGAGATCGACTCAGCTCGCAAAATGACCCAACATGCCTATTTTAAACCCAACATCCCTATTTTAACCCTTCAGTATGCGAAAACAAAAATCAAGACAAGAAAATTTTCAACTAGACCAAGAACCATACAACCCATAACACTAAGATACTCAGACTACTCCCAGTTTAGCAAAATTCAGCCATTTGACGACCTTTGACCTTAAGAATGACGTCAACCGCTCTATCACTATGAAAATTACGTCACTTGGCGCAAATGCAGGTCACTTGGACTTCACCAGACTAAACCCAAAATATTTGGACAACACCCCAAACTTTTGATTAATTTGAAGTCAAAAAATACTCGGGAATTCAGAAATATAGGCATTATAGGCAAGAAATTCAAATTAAAATAGGCATACATGCATAGAAGTACGAATACAGAGGCCCCACACACACCACTAAGATAGAAATCATTGCAAATGAGAACAAATATCTAAATAAGAATTCGGGGTTCAGAAAACCAATATGATATGATGAAATATCATGTTGAAAAGTTAGGCAGCAACGATATCCAACTCCTAACACAAATTTTATGACTTAAATGTGATAAAAATGCAATAATACATAAAATATTGCCTAGATTTGAGTTGGAATTTCAAAAGTTACTAAACATAAATGAGTATTAAAGTTTAAACATTTTTCGTTGAAAAACCATTCTATTCTCGCCCATCCGACAACATAAGATCTGCTTGGTGTCCCATTCGGCAACACACCAAATGGGTCCTTCTCTCGCCGAGTTTAATAGGACCTCCAGTTAATGTGGGGGTCCAACAGGCAGAAAAAATTAAGATTTCCGACCTGGTCACTAATTTTCTCCCATGCTTATCGAGTTTTACTAACTCCAATTTGAAAATTCCTTGAGTCCGCTAGAGGTCCAAGTCAGACTCGCCGACCTCTGCGCCATGTAGCAGAAAATACTTTTAGCTCTCCAACGTGTGCCTCACAAACATATGCCATACTTTTACCAGGAAAATCAACACACCATTATTTCAAAATTAAAAATTAGAAAGCAAATAAAACATATGTTGCCTTCCATGAAGCGCCTTAGTTAACTTTGTGGCACGACACAACTCCTCATTCAAACTTCATTCTTTAGGTTTGACATAGTATATCTAGGAAAACCCCCATGTTGTCTCAAGTTTAAAAGAGCAGAAATATGACCCATTTTGATCTTAAACTGTTTGATGGAGACAGAATTAGAGGTAACTATATGGCTAAATGTCATCACATCTTCCTTCATCTCTTTAAAAATCTTGTCAGACCCCTCAACTCTATTACGATACTAGAAAGCCTATCCTCCAACAGACCTCTCTTTGAATCCTTTGCTTATTTCACTCATGTGGAGGAACACATATATCCTTCTTCCGTCTCTCTCTCTTTCCAAGTGGGATTACGACCCCTCCACATTCTATTATAATCTTTCAAACCTCCATCTTTGTTTCAAACTTTGTTTCCACCCTGCCTTTGGTAGTATGAATGACAACCACCTCCTTGGATGGCTAAGAAATTTAACTCTTCATTGTATAAAACATCAAACATGGTCTCATCACAGTGAACACACCCGACACCACAACATTGACACTTCAAGCACCAGTTCCCATGACATTTTTAGACAAAATGTCACGTTGTGCCATGATCTTTGCCCTGTTTTTGACCCACTTATGGTATTTCTCTACTTAATCTTTGGACTATTGAAACGTGAGAGTGGAGACCTTTTCTTTGTGGATTTACCAAGATCGATTAATTTTGTCATACAATCAAAAAGAAGTGTTGCTTTAAAATAAGGTTATTGCAGAAGAAAGTTGGTTAGCTACCAATGTTCAACGAATCAAGGATTTAGTAGAAATACTATAGCAAATCAATTTATACTGAACTCAAAGACCTTTCTTGCTTGAATCGATACTTCCATCCCAAATTTAGTTAAGATCAAAGAATGAAAAATAAATTTAATAATTGAAATTTCTCACTTGAAAGCTAAATTGGAAGAACTGAGAATTGAATTTCCTTCATCAAAGAATGATATGGCTAATTAACTCGCCGCACAAGTAGAAACAAGTTGGGCAGACAATAATCAAAAAATGTGTATTTAGTAATCCATACGTAAATGTGTATTGTTATCTATTCAAACATGCTTTTATTGATGGTTTTAGTTGAAGTCTTCTTTTAGTTATTGCAGTAACTTTTAGCAAAATAAGTTATTTAGTTCAATAAATTTGAATTTTGAATTTTAGTTTGTTTGTTTGTATTGTTGATATACTTTAGGTTGTTTAAATTTTAAATTATGCAGATTATGTATTTTGTTTTGGTTATTTAAATCCCCTCAATGCTTGATAGAATTATTGAAAGATATTGAAAGTTATTTCAATCTTGAGATACATTTTAAATCATTTTGAGTTCCCCGTTTTTTTAAAAGAAAAACACCAAGATTGGCATCAGAGCTTCATTGGTCCTAACAGATCTGTGAAATCTTCCAAATAACTACCATACATATTTAATCTGTAATTTTGTAAAGAAAAAAATACAAAGATTGGCATAAGAGCTTCATTGGTCTTAACAGATCTATGAAATCTTCCAAACAACTACCATACATATTTAATCTGTAAAGTCTACCTTTTTAACCTATCAAGGCTACCCATTTTAACCTATCAAAGCTACCTTCTTAAGCTGTGGTTTATTCAACACAAAGAATTTTCTAAATCAATTTTAACTTAAAATAATGGCAAGAGGTAGACTCTCTTTGAATGCCCCATAAATTTTCATAGATGAAAACTATCAAAATTTGGTTGTGAGAATAGAAACATATTTAAAACATTTGTGATATTTGAGGTTGTGATGGACGAAAAATCATTAAAATCTTTCTCTTCAAATCATACAAAAGTTCATATTAAAGCAATTTAAAGAACTTCTACACAAGATAACGTCATTACATGTGTTTTTGAATAAAATATTAAAAGAACAAAACGAAAAAAGAAAAAAATTTCATGTTAAAAAATAATGAAAAAAATACAGCATTAACTACCAAAGTAAAAATTGAGGAGGAGCATTTCTTTCAATTGCAATAACTAAAGCAAAGGAGGAGTGTTGAAGTTTGCTTTTAGTTACTGCTATAACTATTAGCAAAATAAGTTCTTTAGCTTGAATAAATTTTAATTTAGAATTTTAGTTGGTTTGTTTATAATGTTTAGATATTTTATGTTGTTTAAATTTTAAATTATGCAGATTATGTATTTTATGTTTTCTATTTCAAGCCCCGTAATGCTTAATAAAATTAGTGAAATTTGTTGAATGTCATTTCAATGTTCAGAGATATTTCAAGTATTTTGTGTTTTCACATTTTATTTTAAAAAATACCAACAATTTGAACTTTAAACATGAACTTGTTGCATAGGAAACTGTTGAGACATCACAATTCGTTCTTCGAAATCTTCAAATGCTATATTAGCTATAACAAATACAATTTTTAACAGTAATAACTATACACATTAAAATAGAGTGTTAAAATTTATGTTGATATTAGTAATTGTCATTAGATTTAATGTGTACATAAGCTTTAACCACGGCTCTGAAGAGTATTAAGATATACTTGTCACTAGTAATTGGCTCTATATATATTATGTGGTAATGAGGCTATTACCGTTAATTAATTAGCTAGAATTAAGATATTACTCTTAGTTAAGTGCTGCGACAAATTATTTTTGATGTAATTATTCAATGTACGTCATGTTGTACATGATAATATATCCAGGAGCCCATTTGAAAATCTATGAATCAATGATTTTTATCCCATTAAGTCCTTCGTTCCTGCAAAACTAATGAATATTTCTTTGTTTTTTCAATCTAAGTTCTATAGGTCTATTTAATTCAAAAATTAGTCTTTTTTCTCAAGCTAAGGGTCTATTGGCAGGGGAGGAGCCTAAATGTTTGTCTGAATCCCTTCAACAAAAAATTACACTACTTATTTTTTAAATTTATACAACTAGACTGACTGTCAAGTAGTTTTTTACTATATTAAAAATACTCAATTAAAATAAGTACAAGCAAAGGGGGATAGTCCTTACCTTGTCAATTGTAATGAAGAAACGAATCCCTACTAATTAACAAGCATGAAAAAAAATAAGAGCTACAGAAAACTACCAATTTTGTAATCATCACAAAATTTGTAATAGAGTACTCTATGATTATATTACAAATGAGATTACTTGAAAAATGCACAAATATAAAATCCAAGAAGAAAGTTGAGTTATCAACCTCAAACTTACTTTTACAAATGCGGGAATTAAATATGATAACCTCAAATATTTTCATCTTGTCTTCTTCATCAAATTTGTCCAACAAAACTTGGTATGTCATCATTTCTTCTTGGATGTATTGGATCTGGTTGAAGCTATTGATACTTTCATGTGGTTATGCATTTCAAAATATTACACTACTACATGTTAAAATTACTTATAATGTATATATAGTAGATGTTTAATCCTTAAGATAATTCATGTATTTTCTTATTCATATATTGTATCCTTTAGTAAAAATACTTACTCCAATCAATCTAACTAGAAAAAAGAAACAAGAAAATTTATTATTTGAAAAAGAACTAGATATTGAGCTTACGAAGAAATAAATAATAATGTCCTTTCGCCTTCTCTTTAATTGGATATATAAAGATATAATTTTAAAAAGAAACATTAGGAAACTTCAATATGATTCAACTTACAACTATAAACACTCTGACTCGTCCCTATTGTGTGTTATAGCCATCCATCGTTGACACTACACATTAATTTTTGAGGTGCTTAGACTTGATCGATGATCATTTAACAATGAAGATACTTGAAATATTCATGTATCCATATTTAAAGTCGAAGTGGTTATTTATAGATTGAGGCTAAATTCAAGTGTTTATTAATAAGTTTGAGTTATTATTGTAGAAAGTTTGGAGTGGTTTAGTTTGAAGACAAGTCAAATGAAATTAGTTGTGTTGTGATTGGTTAGTTATCCTTTTCTTTATTTCTTCTTATTATTATTATTAAATTTTACCTACACTGAATAATGAGGGCGAAAAGCTATTTATCAGAATATTTAGTTGCTAAATCTATTTGGTTGCTACGTTTTATTTGCATTGATGTAATGTAAATTTATGCACTATAACGAGCTTTGACTGTCTTATACATGAATACTAAAAGATTCATATACAATACCTTTGTTCCTTCCCTTCTTTACTGCTGCCGCACCGATAAATCTTTCTATCATCTACACAACTGATTCAGTCCATGTTTCACTTATGTAAATAGACCACCATGACATAAATAATAACTTATATTTGGGATTATGATGAAATTTGAAAACTGAGAAATTTCTCTTTAGTTTATCAAACATCGAATCTCCTTCTCTAATTCCACTTTCTGAATTGAAAAGATCCTTTCTAGTGATGTGGCATTGACAGACTGTTGAGGACTTACAGGAACAATTATTTTCAACTCGAATTGTCATGCAAAAGTATTTTGAGAGTACTACTTCACTCCAGCTTTTCCAACACTTAAGCTCCCGATTGCGAGACCGTACTTGAGGTCTCGAGTACTAAGGAAGATGGACTAGATATCGTTTAGAGATAGCTTACTAGATAGTATGCAATGCAAATTGCATCCATCCAAGTGAATATGGAGTGAACTAGCTACAATATATGGAGGAACACGAGTAGAAGAACTTAAAACATACTCGTGAGCTATTCTATTTTAAGTTCCCTTGAGCAAGAACAATCCTTAAAGTCATACACTTCTATGTATCATAAGGCAAAGGTCTATACTGCAAAAATTAAGACTGTCACTAGAGTTGTAGGATCTGTAAGCTCCCCTGTAGGACCAATTCCTTGGTTAACTTAGCAATTAGCTCCTCAAAGTGCACACACAAAAACAGAATGTAATGCAGGAGGAACTTTTTTGCATTTCTAAATATGTGGCTCTGCAAATTTGTATTTTACATTAGTTTATCTACTTTAGCGAAGTAGTATAATAATATAAGCATAACTATTGGTTTAGCGGAAGGTTTTTTTGGCTCCTTTCATAATATCTCATATATACCAAGGCTTTAGAAACTTAGTTACTCGAAGATTTGGTCCTGCAAGGGGGCCCTTCTAGATCCTACAAATCTAGATATACTCTTCCTTTCCGCAATATAGACCTTTTCCTTAAGATACACAAAACTTTAAAACTTAAGAGATTGCCCTAGCTTAATGAAATTAAAACAAAACAACTTCCGAGAATGTTTTAAGTTATTCTACTAATGTTCCCCCATATCTCCTAGGTAATTCACTCCATATTCACTTGGATGGATGAAATTTGTGGTGCATATCCCATATAGTAAGCTAGATCTAGACGATATCGGATCAACTTCCTTATTACTTGAGACATAAAGTATGGTATTGCAATAGAGAACTAAATTATTGGAAATCTTGCTTGGAGTATCACTCTTCAAATAAGTTTGCACAGCAGTTTAGGTCGACATGGACTATTCTCCATCGCCTTGTCATTCTGTTTAGACTTAACCACAAGAAAAGATCGTTTTCAATTCAAAAAGTGCATTAGAGAGGTTGATTTGAATTTTTATCTACTGAAGTGAAATTTCTCAGTTTTCGAAATTTATCCTAATCCCAAATGTACGCCATCATTTGAGTTGTGGTGGTCAACTTACATAAGTATAATACGGACCGGATCAATTGAGAAAATCCTATATAGAATTATTGGTTAGGAAGCAATAAAGAAGAAAAGGTACAAAGTTATTGTATATACGAAACTTTTGACCTTCATGTATAGTACAATCAAAGGTCGTTATAGGAGAAAAAAATTACTCCTAGACTCTAACATTCCAAGACCAGATCCATTAACCTTGTTAGTTGACAAATAAACACAGATAATTTACACAAGAATGTTCTATTAAATCCAACATCTTAGTTATGTAGATCTTGAATATTTACCCAAAGGAATCAAATGGGGATGCAAGAAACTTTTTACTTCATTTGGAATCTTGAAACTTGAAAAATCAAAACATTCATGCCCTACGAGCAGTAGTACGAATTTACAACCACTTAGAAGAAAACTTAGTATGAAGAGCACACACTCGTTTCCCACAACAACAATGATGACTCTTAATATTTCAAGATGAACAATTAGACCAAATTCAATAATAAGTGAAAAAAAATTTAGTTCATACTTACAATAACAGATAGATAATTGCAATTGTGTTATGAAACTATAAGATAAGAAGAAGAAAATAGAGAGAAGAGAAGACTTATTAATTTGTCATGGGATGATTTTAGAATGAAGAGAACTTCAATATATATAGGGGATATCTAACTTGGTCCCCAAATAATATTCCTAACCATAGCCTAATATGACTCCATAAAATAGACATTCCCTATACTACAAATACTTTATAACAAAATCGAAATTAAACTGGCTTAATAACTAATTAGGGGAGGTGGCAAAAGTTGTTAACAATGAGGAGCTTGATAAATCTTCTAGTTTGTTAGGAGTTAGCTTCTACAATGAAGTTAGTTAGTTAGAATAATAGTGATTCATTTTAGTACTATCATATATACAACTTGTATGAGCATTAAGAAATCCTACTTGATGGAACAAAATTTTCTCTCTCATTATGAATACAATTGACTCAACTAGTCTACTTGTTTTTATTTTAACTGAGAATATGCCTTAAGATGTTTCAAAATAAAATAGTTAGCTACTATTTTTATCAATTTTATTTTAGCTGAAAATATGCCTCAAGATATTGCATAAGAAAATAGTTAGCTAAATTTTTTTATTTGAGTCCTATGTGATTTGAATTTAGGAGTTCGTTCTTTTTTTTGCTATTTGAATTTAACTAGCATATTCTTCTATTTTTAGTTAGTAATATATCTGTAAATATATGTCTCAGAATTATTTTATATTGATAAAATAATTTCCTTTGAAAATTCTGGTATTTTTTCTCACAGTATTTCCCTATTATTTTCTAATTTTTTTTTTCAAAAAACAAACAATTGGTATCTAGAGTCTTCTTCTTGAGGGACTTGTGAGTAGAAAAATGGATTTCGAAGTTAGTTTTTCATGAATGGATCATTCGATTTTTTTATGGTGAGAACTATCAACAATGGGTTGTGAACATGGAAACGTACTTCGATTATCTTGATCTTTGGGAAGCCATGGAAGAGAATTATGAAATTAATTTGCTGCCAAATTATCAAACTGTGGCCCAAATACGGAGGCTTATGAGGAAAGATGACATGGTTGAAGGAGAGATTTAATAGCCGGTCACAAATGTCAAAGCAATGGTAAATTCTTGAATAGACTAGATGCACAATGCAAAATCTGCAAACAACTTGGTCATGAATTTGTTATTTGCAAACGCAAATTTTAAAAGGATGAAACAGTTGGCCAAGTCACACTACTAACAAAGATGAAGAACAACATTTTTCTGTGGCAAGTTGATTTTTAACAAAAAATATCTGATTTTTTATGATTGGTGTTGGTTGTACAAAACATATGACATATGAAAGAAGTCTTGTTAAATTTTTAATTCCTCTGAAAAATAAGAAATAATGGAAAATAGTGATTGTACTCCTGCAGTTTTCATTCCTCTAAAAAAAGAAATAATGGAGAACGGCGATTCTGTTCCTGCAAAAGGAAAAATGTCTATTTCAATTAAAACTAATATAGGTAAAAACTATGCATACAGATGTTCTTTATATGCTTGATATTTATAGAAGTTTATTTAGTGTTGATCAGCTAATCAAAATAGGATTTAAATTATTAGTGTAAGACGAATATTTTCGAATATTTGATTTTACTAAGGAATAGATTGTACAAGTTTTAATGAGAGGTAAGAGCCTCTCATTTAATCTAATAGAAAACGCATAGAAGTCTTGCTAAACAATAGATGAATTAGCAGTTTTGTTCATAAGGAAAATATTAGATGAGACTACAATCTACAGTTCCTGATCCAAGGAGGAGTGTTTATAATATATCTCAATATATTGATGAATAATATAGTTATCTACTTTAATTGTTTTTTAATTATTTTGTTATATTCATATGTGACTTGAATTAAGATGGTAGCGCTCTTTTATTTGTTATTTAAATTTTACTGGCATATTTTTCTTTTTTAGTTAGGAATTATATCTATAACTTTGAATTGCTTATAAAATAATCCCCTTTGATAATTATGCAGTATTTTTCTAAGTCTTTCTCTATTATTTTCTTAGTTTCTTAATAAAATAAAAAATAAAAAAATTCCATGTCTTAGCATATCAATCTTCGTCAGGATTCTATCTCTAAATTATTTAATTTAATAATTTCATGCATCAATTGGTATTAGAGTCATAAATCCTTGAAATAGCAATGGTGACACGAATAACAAACAAAGAAAGAGCAGCAGAGGAAATATACGATAGATTTTTGCAGATTCAGGAACAATTGAAGAAATAAATGAAGGGTATGTCTAATATTTATGATCACAATGCCCAAATAGAAAATGATTTGGATCATATAAAGTGTTAAATTGAATATATTGCTATAAGGAGCAGAAATAAGGAATTTCGAATTCAAGAATCTTTGAATGCTTTTGTTTTTTATAGTGGCAACATGACAATTGAACCAAAGATACACTAAATTCTATTGTTTATCATGGTGGCATAAATTTCATTTATTATTCTACAGTAAAATTTCCTAAATTTTCTACAAGAGATTTATGAACTTTGTTATATAATGCTGATTAAAGAATCTCAATGAATGAAGTTCCCTTTCATCAAAGGGTGAGGATGGTTAGTAAACACCTACAAATATAAGCTATAGATTAACATAGATCCTTTTTGAAATCTAGGGTGATAGGTTTTGATCCGACATTGACTGGGTATGTATTAACACTTGAATGAAATATTTTGTGATGGTTATGAGTATTTTATGAATGATTTATCAAACCTACAACATATTGGAAGTGTAAGGGAGTATTAGACCGAGTTTGATTAGTTCCCTGAAATGATAATGCCATCACGTAACACCTAGGGGATCTATTACTTGTATTCTTGTTATTTGATAAACCCTGGGATATTCTGGAGGAACATTATCCCTTCTTCAAATCAACACACAACTGCCAGGCTGGAAAAAGTACAATTGGATGGTGCACAATCTCCAAATAGGGAAGAAATGGCAGAAACCTCGTCCAATTGCATGGAATCCAAGGTTGTCACAATTCTTCATAAAGAATATGACCAATAGTAATAAACTTAGTTCTTGTAACTTGAAAATTCTAAAAAAACTCTTGAAAAGGCTAATACTCAAGTGAAGAATCATCCTCAAGAATAACAGGGGCCTGATAGAGATGCAAGCCTAGTTGTCTTAGGGTTATTTCTTCTACACGTACGTTGTAAATTTTTCCAATTCTACCATCGATACAGATATTGTGTTTGGTCTATGAATCTAAATTGAACAACGATATCTGATTTAGTGCGCATCATTGTGTGTTTCTTAGTCATCAATAGGGGGATGATTATGTGGAAAAACTATGTGCTTGTTAGTTTAAATCTAAGTTGTCCAGTGGTGATTTCTTAGTGGGAAGTGTGACATCGCCTTAGGCTCTTAAAGTAGTAGAGTTAGTACTTCGTAGTGAGCTTAATGACTTCTTCTCATGTTGATTTTAACTGTGGTTCACTTTTTCTTAAAGAAGAATAGTGAAACAATTGAAAATCATGTCCGATAGGTCGCGGTTTTACCCCTTGAGAAAGGATATTTCCACGTAAAGTGCTTGTGTTGTGTTCTTGTCATTATTTACCCTATGTTATTGTTCATGCAGATTCAAGCGACCTAGTCTATGAAATGATAGTGGATGCACTCATTCTATAAAGATCTCAAACTAAAACTAAATAAACCCATAAGAATTTAGTTCCCAAGAACAATGTAATAAGAAGAAATGTTCGAGGCTAAGGGACATGATTGGGGACTTAAACCTAATTACATGTCTCAAATTCCTTTACTGTCTACCCCTACGTATAGTTGACGTCTAATGTACCAAAAACCTTCTTTTCAAAACTCTGAATTTCAAGAAACATTTTTGAACAAAACAACAACATATAGACCTAGTAGATTCAACAATACTACCACGGCAGAAGATGAACAACAATATAGATTAATGCCAGGAATTAAAAGGGGATTTTTTTATTGATGAGAAGTATGTAACGGGGCATAATTCTAGGGCCACGAAACAACTTCACTTGGTTGAGGTGTTGGAAGAAGATTCAATAGACCTCAATTAAGAAGTATAGTCACAAGAAGAGTCTACTGTAGCAGAGGAATTCATAGTTATCTCACTACAAGCATTTACTACAGTGACAGGTTATCAGACCGTAAGGGTTATAGCATATCATCAGATGAGACCCTTAAAAATGTTGATTGGCACAAGGTATCACACATCATTTCATTGGATAATAAGTATCTAAAAATTTAGGTTGTAAATCTATTACAATCATTGAATTGTCTAGGTCAGATCAAGTAAGAAATTCAATATATTTCAAGAAGGGGCTGAGATAAGGAATATTTGAATTTTTCATCGTGAGGATCGGACAAATAAACACCAAATTGTGTTATTCATATGGTTATAACACTTTAATTCATTATGCTACACAAAAATTTCCTTTATTTTTTTGGATGAGAGTTACGAACTTTATTATATAAAGTTTATCAGTGAATCTCTATGAATGAAGGTCCCTTTCATTAAAGGGTGAGGATGGTTACTAAACACCTGCAAGGATAAACTATAGATTGGCATAGATCTTTTTTTGAAATGTAGGGTTTAACATTTGGATCCTACATTCGTTGATTATGTTTTAGTACTTGAATGAAATATTTGGTTATAGTTATAAGTATTAAAGAATGTTTTAAAAAACCTATAACAAATTAGAAGTGTTAGGGTATATTAGACCGAGTTTGTTAGACCGCCTGAAATGATAATGCCATTAGGTAATACCTAGGGGCTCTAGTATTTGCACTTTTCATGATTTGATAAACCCAAGGACCGTGTTGAGGGACATTATCTCTTATGTAAATGTACACACAACTTCAAGGCTCAAAAAAGTACAGTTGGTTGGTGCAAAGTCTCCAAATGTGGAAGAAAAAGAAGAAACCTCAGAAAATGGCATAGACTCGAAGATTGTGAATATTCTTCATAAAGATTATGACCAATAGTCATAACCTTAGTTTTTGAAACTTCAAAATTCTCAAGAACTCTTGAAAATGCTATCACTCAAATGAAGAATCATCCTCAAGAACAACATGCATCTGATAAATATTCAAGCCTAGTTCTCTTAGGGTTATTTCTTCTACATGTACATTGTAAATAAGTTCATAATCTACAAAGGATTCATATATTGTGTTTGGCCAAATTGGCTAAGGAAATCTGATTTAGTGCGCAACATTGTGTGGTGCTTAGTAATACTCTTAGTCATCCATTTTGTTGCAATATAATGGGAAAACTACGTGTTTCTTAGTTGAGCTATAAGTTTTCTAGTGGCGATAGCTTAGTGGGCACTGTGACATCTCGTTAGGCTCTTCAAGTAGTACAAGTATTACTTAGTTGTGGGATTAATAACTTTTTCTCATAATGGTCGTAACTATGGTTCACTTTTTCTTAAAGAAGATTAGTTAAACAGTTTAAAATCTTGTTTGATAGGTCGTGGTTTTACTCCTTTGAACAAGGAGATTTCCATGTAAACTTCTTGTGTTTTGTCCTTGTCATCATATTACCCTTTGTTATTTTTCTTATTGAGTCAAAGGATCTGATCCATTTACTGATAGTAGACACGCACATTTTTTCAAGCTCTCAAACTGAAAGTAATTAAACCAACAAAAATTTACTCCCCAAGAACATTGTTACAAAAAGAAATGTTTGAGGTTAAGGCACACGTTTGGGGCCTTAAACCAAATTCCATGTTTCAAATTCCTTTACTACCTACCCTACTTATATTTGATCTCTAATGTATCAAAAATCTTCTTCTCAAAATTATATATTCAAGAAACATTTTTAACCAAACAACAATACAAAGACCTAGTAGATTCAGCAATACTACTGTGGCAGATATTGGCAACAATAAATATGAATGAGTGGAATTCAATAGGGACTTTTTTTGTGATGACAAGCGTGTAACGAGACATGATTGTAGATACACGAAAAAAATTCACTTGGTTGAGGTGTTCGAAGAAGATTAAATAGATCTCAAAAAAGAATTATAGTTAGAAGAAGAGTGTAGTGCAACAGATAAAATCATAATTATCTAACAACAATCATTTACTACTGCAATTGGGTATCAGAACATAAGGATTATAGCATATCATGAGAATTGATTCCTACAAGTGTTTATAGGCACAAGGATAACACGCCATTTAATAGGATAATAAGTATCTAACAACTTACACTATAAATCTGTTAGGATCATTATACTGTCTGTAAGTGTGGCTTATTGAAAAAGGGTACAAACAAGTTCAATATTCAATAATTTACAATGGTTATTACAAGGAACATTTTTTTTCACATTCCCTGTCTATGCCTCTTGGAAATGTAGAGACAGTAATGGGAGTGCAATGATTGAGTACCTTAGGCGGAATCTGATTTGATTTTAAAAACAAATTTATTCAATTTGTGTACCACATGAAGAAACATGTCCTAAAAGGTGTCTCAACTGAACTTGAGGTTTGTAATTCCAGTCACTAAATACTATAAGGGGCAAGACGCTCAATTATTTATGATGACTTTGATGCAAAAGACATCAGCACACGGACAATTCAATGTTATACAAGATACTAAAGGTACTAAGATTGTGTTGGAATTTTTCTTTTTCAACTAAAGTTAATTTTAATTTTACTGCTTTATATTAGATAAAGACTTAGTAAATTAGTTGGTAGGAATCTATTCCTGTTGTTTGGCTGTACGTCAGTGTGTTATGAATTTGCTAGTTGTGGTTTTACTCTACTGAGATTGTGTTAGGCATTATCTTTTTCAACTTCAGTTAATTTTACTTTTAAAATATTATATTAACTATGACTTAGTAAATTAGTTGTTAGGCATCTATTCCTATTTTTTAGGAATAAGATAGTAAGTTATGAATTTGCTAGTCTGGGTTTTCTGCTCTCCATTTTTCATTTTCAGTTTTATAAATGTAATACGAAGACATCAATAAAAATGTATTTCTACCGATATTTTTCTTGAATTCTCAACTCTTCAATAACTCATACTTATGAATTTTACCAACAGTTGGTATCATAACTTTTTTATCTTGTGGGATATGAGGGTTATTCTGTAAGTAATTCATTCAAGTAAATCAAGCACCACAACCAGAAAAAAAAAAGATTAAACATGAAAGAAAGCTCAAATTTCTCATCAATCGAAACTCTTGTCTTCAACTGTGAAAATTTTAACATGTGAGAAGTGAGGTTGGAAGCTTATCTTGAATATTTAGATCTTTGGGAGGAAATAGAGGATTATTATGAAATTCGTCTGCTACTCATAAACCCACTAATAGTTGAACTCATAAATAACAAGCACAAGAAAATTGGTCTCTTCAACAATTTTCACTCATATTATCAAATATTATTATAAGTGGGAACTAAAAAGTTAAAAGTTGAAATACCAAAATAACCTTATATAGTTGAGTTACTACAATAATACCATTATATTATTATTATTATTATTATTATTATTATTATTATTATTATTATTATTATTATTATTATTATTAAATAGTAATTTAAGTTCCATAACATAAAACTTTTTACATACCACTAAGTGCATTTATGAGTATTGCTTTTGCCATTAACATTGAGTTGCATTACAATTTTTCTTCTTAATTGCTGAATTTTGAGCACTTAAAACAGTTACCGTTTTAGATAAAAAAAAACATAACATTAGAGCATATGAAGAGAGAGGTTAGAGCATATGGATAGATTCATACAATATCAATATTTACTTGAAGAGAATATATGGTTAGATGTCACAATTTATTTTTTTCACTTTTTAATGACTTTTATTGCTTAACTTTTTAGCATCAACAATTAAATACATTCATTAACAACCTTTCATATACATAATTTCTCTCTTTCTAAGTTAAATAGAAAATATTAGGCCATTACACTTATATTTTTCACATCTTATAGTTCTTATGTAATCTTAAATTCATTGGTCATTTTTTTCTTATTGATATATTGCTTTGTTTAAATAACTTCCTTCATTTGTATGGAAATATAGTGTTAGATATTTGACAATCTTGACAAATCATATAGTTGAAGTAGTAATCTTTTTTTTTACCAATAAATATAGTGTATTCCACATGATTAAAATAAAAAGTTTTTATCAATACAATTAGAAATTCTTAAAATTCTATTGATCTTTGCAAGTAGCAACCTTAGTTGAATGTTTTACCGGAAAAATCATTTTTATCCTTTAAATATTGTATAATGCATAAATTATTCTAAAATAATTATATCATTTGAAATGTTTGGTATTAAATAACATGAGATACACGTGCAACGTACGTGTTTGGGAACTAGTGTCTCTAAAACCATCAAAAGCCCTCTAGGATTATATTAAGGTAGAATATGAAGGATATGATCGTGTCAAAGGTATGCAAGTGTTCAATCTTATTATACTGTTTGAGTTACAGAAGATGAAAAAATCGAAAATCATCAAAGAATACTCTAACATGCTTATGAGCATAGAGAAAACAATAAGATTACTTGCATCTGAGTTTAAAGACACACCTAATGTTGAAAAGATTCTAGTTACTGTACGTGAAATATTTGAAGTCACCATTACCACTTTATACAACACCATGGATCTATCAGAAATCACTTTGAAGGAAATGTTGAATTCCTTAGAGGGTCAAGAAAAAAGAATGGATGTGAGCGAAGATGGAATTGGAGATAGAGCATTGGCAGCCAAACATGAATGTAGTGAAAGATACAAAAAGAAACACAATAACAAGAACCAACAAAAAATGGAGAAGGAGTAGCTTGTTAGCAATCTGTGTTTGAAAAAGGAATTAATTATTCCATTAAAACTTTGAAGAAACACGAATTTACATAAAGTTTAATGAATCAATAAGGGAGATGAACAAAATTTAATTTAGAAAAAACTAAAATCTGTAAACCTACAGGAATCAGGAAAATTAGAACAAAAAAAAATCAAGCCGACTGAATTCACTGTGTTCCCTTAAGGAAATTATTCTCATCTAGTATTTGAGGTTTATTTGAAATATGTCCTCCTATGATAGAAAGATCTCAATCACTAGCGTATTAATACCAAAAACACTGGTGTCAGCGAACCACTCAACAACAATAAATTACATGAATAAATTTTTTTGTAAAAGAAGATGAAGCAATCAAAAAAATCTTCAGGAAAAATTTTGAAGAATGAATGGTATATATAGGCAAGAGAAACAAATTTTGAAAGGTTGCAAACCTTTCAGAATCCACACGACCATAAATAAAAGTTTGGAACCTTTCAAACGGTCGTGGTTGTTTCTAAAAGTTGCAACCTTTTAGAACAGTCATATCCAAATGGTGGGAAATTTAAATAAAATCAGAAAATATTCTGAATAAAATAGGTTGCGTGGATCTGAGTCAGGTCGGGTTAACCAACTAAAAGTTTAAAAGTTTAGGTTGTCTTTGTTTTACCTATGTACCTCATGTCAACCTTTGTTTTATTGGTTATAGTAATATTTCTAGAGCGTACATAATCTTTCGACCTGAAGGTGAGAAGATAGTTATCAACATATATATCCACTTCATGGCGAATTAATAATTGGAATAGGATGATTCAAGTAATTCTGTCTAGACGACAAGATCATGGTCAAATGAAAGGGACGATGATCAACCAATTACGAAAACTCGATTTCTCTCTGATATTTCTGAGAGATTTAATGTTGTGATTAGTTAACCTACAAACCCTTAACATGCTATCAAATACTACAATAAGAGAAATTCAATGCGTTAGGAGCTTTTTATTATCGAAAAAAAATTATATTTGGCAGCTTGTTGACAAACGTGAAGGCAGAAAAATAATAGGAGTATAGTGGATGTTCATAGCCAAGCTTAATGTGTATGGTTCAATCAACAAACACAAATCAATGCTTTTAGTGAAGGTTTATGCCCAGATTTTAGTGTAGATTATTCTGACACTTTTGCTCATGTAGCTAGTCTCTACCTGATCAAATTAATTGTAACTATTTTTTTCACAATGTGCTAGGAGAGTGCATCACATGGATGTCAGAATAACATTCTTAATTTCAATATTGATAAAGAAATTTATGTTGAACAACATGAAGGCTTTATTATGTATGGAAAGGAAGATAAAGTCTTGTGACTACATAATGCTCTTTATGTGTTTAAAAACTCACGAAGAGCTTGGTATAGTTTAATAGATGATTATATGCTCATTCTCGATTCTGAAAAGAGTCTTCAACAGTTCACATTGCATGTTAAACATAATAGCTGTGAGATTCTTGTTGTTTTTCTCTATGTGGTTGTCCTTTAGAATATAGGGAGAAATGACAAGAAAATTGATTAGTTCAAGCAAGATATGATGCAAGCTTTCTAAATATTGATCTTGGTCTCATGACATATCTTTTTCTTGAAATGGAGATTACACAAGGAAAAGATATTTTTTCATTTTCTAGATAAATTACACAAACGAAATTCTCAAGAGACTCAAAATGGAAAATGGAAAAGATATTAGTACTCCCATGAACCAAAAGAAGAAACTAAGCAAATAATGGATCTGAAAGATGAATGAGACATACTTCAGAAGTTTTATTGGATGATTAATGTGTCTTAGAACGACAAGACCCGATAATATTGTAAGTGTTTTATCAAGGTTCATGTGTTGTCCTAGTGAAGTACATTTGGAGAGAGCAAAAAGAGTTGTATGATACATCAACGGAACCAGCACCTAGGGAGTCAAGTTTCAGAAGAGCAAACGTATGAAGCTTTGTGGGTAGTCCAACATTGATATGGGCGATGTCGAGGATGATTCAAAGAGTACTTCAGGGTATTATTTTTGTCTTAGTTTTGCAATTTTCTTATTGAGTTGTAGGAAAAAGATATTATAACTCAATCTACTATCTAAGTTCAGTTTGTGGCAGCTGCAGGAGAAACAAATCAAACAATGTGGCTCAAGAAAATTCTTGTTGAATTTCACATAGAACCGACTGGAGGAATCAATGTATTCGTGGACAATGAAGTAGGAACAACTAAATCTCACAATCTTGTGTATCATGAAAGAACTAAGCACTTCAAAATCAAGTTGTTTTAGTGAGAGTACTGCAAAAATAAGGAGATATAACGCTAGTCTATTGAAAAATTGAAGAACAATTGGCTGATATATTCACTAAGTCATTACTAGTGAGCAAGTTTCAGCTTCTCAAACAGAGAAGATGGATTAACAAGATGCAATCTAAATATCTGGAAAATACAATAAAAAATTACATAAAAATATATACTAGACATTACTTAAGAAGATCAATCAAGAAATTAAATGGAAACCTACCTCAAATCCGATCATAAATGCTTCAATCAACCACCAACAAGAAATCCTTTTTTTAAAATCGTTCGAACATTGCCACACTATCATATTATAAATCACAATTTCATTATGTATGGTTTGATAGTAAAATCGCAATAATTGGAAATGGACACGAAATTTAGTCAAAATGGTAATATCTGGCATATTCTGGAAATCTCAATATTGACTCTACCAAAATGGCTTGTACACTGTAACGGGGTCAATTCCATGTGTGGAACACCCCAAACAAATACATGTAAATAAAATACAAATTTAGAATATAAAAGAAAGGGAAGACCCTTCGGGCGGAATATTCCTCAAACAGAGAGCCTCCAACAGTTCTATAAAACACCAACGTGTATCCACAATAAACTAGGGCCCCAACACTTTGAATCTCAATCATATCTCCCTATGATCAAGAAATCACATTTTAAAGTTAGTGATAGAAGCTGAATTTTTCTATTTAAATAGTAGAGTTCTCGTTGGTAAATGTGATTTATGGTCACTAAAGTCTTAACATCCGGTTGCTAAACACCTACACAATATATAAACCTATCGCAAACTATTTTGGGTATGAACTATAGGATAAATTAGAAAAAAGATTTACAAACTACAAACCCTTTTTTCGTAATCTAGAAATTTACTCTAAATGGAAGATGATGAAAAGAGGGAACTGATTCAGTTAAGCCCTAAAATTGCGGTCGAGTGAAAGAATTTAGCACTCCAAAAAAAGAAGGGAAATGTCGAGGGAATCTCGCCTTCTGGTTCTGAAACTTTTAAGACTAATTTTTTTATTGCTCCACAATGTGTCGATAAAAACTAAGAATATTGTGTCTAATATTGTATTTTTACATATTTTCATTCTATTTCTCTTTTTAATCCTTTTTTTTTCATTTAAAAATTGTTAAATATAGTATAACTTAATAATAAAATAAACTTCAAATTAAGAATAATTTACATTTCAAAATAATTAAAAGATATATGGAAAATTCACAAGCAAATATAGACTTGTTTGAATCTGGAAATTTGAATGGTGTTATATAATTGGAGCAGAGGGAATATATTTTATTAGATAAAATGCAAAAAATATATATAAAATTTCTAATATTATTTAGTTAAATTGGAAATATTGAATACTATGAAAATATAAGACATTTATGGGCATCTAGTTTTGTAAAATCTAATACTATTCCTATAATATCTTCATAACTAAATATGTAGGTCACACACGATATTACTAAGACCTCATTTATTTGCACAGTATGAAAATTTTAATTTTAAATTATTCATATTTTAATCATCAAGGGTGCGTTTCATTTGAAGGAAAATATTTCCATAGAGATGTTTTGAATTTTTCTCATATTTATTTGGGAGTAAATGTTTTTAAAATTATTTATCAAATCAACTCACTTTTTTTGAAATTAAAGGAAAACGACTTATCTCCAAAAAATAGGGAAAATATTTTTCCATAAATCTTCTTCAATCTTACACCTCAACTATCATTCCTAACTAATGTTTCGTGTATATATTTCCCATACTAATTTAAAATCTCACTCCTGATTCTAAATTTGGGACCAGAGTCTTGACCTTGATTTCACAAATATCATGTCCCAAATTAGATGTGGGTAGAATCATGATTTAATGTGTTGTTCATGTTAAGTATCCATGGTCGAATCTTAAGAAAAGTTTCAAGGTGGTGATCCTAGTTTGTTGTCACAGTCAGGTTACAGATGGAAAATTGAGGCTAGGTCCTTCGGGTGAGATCTCAGTTCAGAACACAGATCTTTGGTCACACATAAAGTTCGGCATCGAATTTAAATCATGATTCATTAGTAAGTTCATGAGCAGGAATTCAGGATCAAATATTAGTTTGGATGTTTATTCCTAGGTTAATATTTAGGAATAGATAGTTGACAATTTGGGTTGTGTTGTGGGTCTTATGTGAGATGTCGATGTCGGGTCCCGTTTCAAAAGTTTGGTCCTGCATTGTGCATCGCGGTCAAGTCGTAGTTTGGAACTCAAGCCTTAATTAAGATGTTTAAATTTTGTTTAGGGGTCATCTCCCCATTAGGAGTGTTTGAATTTGGGTCACAAGTCTAGTTTGAGGTTGGATACCAATCGACTGTCAAGATTATGTGTAGATTTATGTGTGATGGTCGGGGTCGGGATATGATTTTGTCGGTTTTTGCACTCAGATGAAATTTGGGTGATGGGTTAGGATTCAAGTTCACATCAAGGGTTAGGAGTGGGGTCAGTTTCTGGGACGAATATTAGGTCCTATTTTGGGGATAAGTCTTGATTAAAAATTGTATTTCTATTTAGAAGTCGAAGTTAGATTTTATATTCTTTATTGGGTTCTTATTTTTGTTCAAAAGTTAGGTCATAAAAAACATGGCAAGGTCCTTGTTTGAAAGTCGATCCCAAGTCAAATGTTTGGATACTTTCCCAAAATGGAGGTAGGGTCCTAGATATAGAGTCGAGGTTTGAATCATGTTTAGTGATTTCCTTTTTTGGTTCCTAGTGTGACTTTGGGTTCCGAGCATGAGCCGGGGTCAAGGAAAATTTTGGATCTTAGGGTTTGATCCAGATCGGTCATTGGGGTCGTATCGCGATGTAGGACTGGGTTGAAGTCGGGTCCCAATTTGATTAACGAGTCTTAAGTTTAAAGTCAATGTTAGGTTCGAATAAGATTTCGCGTTCAGATCTTGAATCATTCATTAGGGTCACATTTGATTTGGGTATTAGGGTCGGTCCCGAATTGGTCATCGTAGTTTCCTTTCACTTTGGCAAATATTTTTCTGAAACGTATTTTGTACATTCTAGCCAAATATAAAAATTTATTTTTGACAATGTTTTTCAACTCACCAACCAAGTATTATATACTATTATTTTCGCTCTCACCAACCAAACATGTCAAAATTAGGTAAAACCCAAAAAATTTCCAATGAAAACATATTTCTTCATACCAAATGCACCCAGGTCTAAGCTTTTCTTATGTTACAATTATTGAATGATCCTAAAAATGTATGAGTGAATAAAATGTGTAATAAAGTTTTATATTCTTTGCACGGACAATCCATTTTTATCGGAATTTAATATTTATATCACAAATCAATGATATTTTATTTTTGTCCCTATTGATCATTTTAATGAAAACTTTTTTTGTCCAAAAAACCCTTAACTGTGACTTAATTTCAGTGGGAAAACCTTTTAGATACTTTTTACAATTTTTATCCTCAACGAAAACATTGTTTCCAACAACTATAACAACTTGTCATCAACACTAATTGTTATTTACAAACATCACGAATAACGATCGTTATCATAACAATCATAGATCGGAGTTGTCATTTGTTCCGCTTAATAACAAAGTCAAAAAGGGAAATACTACCCTCAAAGAGATATAATAATTGTAATAAAAATATTATTATACTCATTATGAGTGGAATCAGTAATTAAAAAATAATTAATATTATT
The DNA here is from genome assembly GCA_027789145.1 of Solanum arcanum. Classification (NCBI taxonomy): domain Eukaryota; kingdom Viridiplantae; phylum Streptophyta; class Magnoliopsida; order Solanales; family Solanaceae; genus Solanum; species Solanum arcanum. The sequence goes on from CM050941.1 coordinate 26,565,420, forward strand.
ATTCTTTGCACATTTTATCTTTATAACTACAATTTATCACAATACACGTGTATGTAAATTGGTATACATTATCATTTATGTGTGTATTTTCATATATATATATATATATATATATATATATATATATGTGTGTGTGTGTGTGTGTGTGTGTGTGTATATGCAGCTACGACTTAAGGAATTGTTCATGGTATACACAATTCAAAATTAAGAAATCAAAAGTTTTCTAAGATTATTTTTTCTAAGAAAAACTTGTGTTTATAAGTTTTTAATTAAGAACTGTATACTTTCTACTTTAAAATAAGTATCTAAAAATGTAAATTTGTAAAATGGATTGCATTAGAATTACTCGACTAAAGGGTTTGGGACAGTGATGAGGTTCAATTCCTCCAATGGTTGGACAAATTTTATATTGTTGCTGACTTACGGGAAACAAGTTATCTGCCCAATAAAGGTTCTAATGCATTTTTTCTTTTTCATACTTAACATATTAAATATATTCTGTTTGTCACTTTTGTTTAGGATTAACCAAATTTTTTCTCATAAAAACTACATCATTGGGTTTTTTTCTCATTCAGGACATTTACACTTACAATGAACATTTAATTATTTCTCTATATTTGATCGTTATTCATCAACATTTAACAATTTCTATGCAGTAGTGTCAAACTGTGGGAGCTATTAGTGTCTGATTGTGGGAGATAATAGTAACTGACATAAAACCATGTGAGCTAAACATGGAGTCCGATGTATATTCTTTATCGAGAAAAAACAATATACATATAGGGGCACGTAAATCTGAGACTATGAGGGTATGTGATTAACGCTTCTACGACACTTCTTCCAACTCTCTGTGCCAATGGTCGCTACTAAATAAGTTGGGCTAGAATCCCAGAGTGAGTGGTACATGTTTAAGATTCAATAATAAAGTATAAATATTTTCAATTCAATCATAGGATGATATTTATGAAAAAAAAAACATGATTTAATTAAGGGGTTCACACAAGTGTTAAATAACATGGGGCTTTTGGTTTATACTATCAGCTAAAACAACAACTTACACGAAATTAGATATATTGATACGAGTTCTTGGTATATGATTCTATTATAGTCTAATATAGACAAATATGTAAGTGCAACTATTAGTAAATTACTTTAAATTAGGGACTAAGGTAGACTTTTGTGTGGATAAACTTTCCCTCAAAAAGTTTACCTCGAATCAAGTTGGTTTCACTCAAACTCAAACAATAAGAAAATAAGAACATTCAACATTTTAGTACATTCAGTCTCTCAAGCTGAATGTGCTGAATAGGATTTAGAATTCACACTTACAAGTTGAATCTGTGACAACACAATACAGACATACCATCAAATTAGTAATGGTTGTTTTAAAACTTCTCTCTTGAGCAAGCTTAAAGCACGAAGTAGAACTTCGTTTTCAACGCAATTCTTTAGATTGAACGACAATTACTAATTAAAATCACTTGTAAACAACATTTAAACTAACTATTAGAAATACTCACAAGCTAAATAAACCTATAATCGCATAATCACACCCCAAGAATTGGTTTTTAGCTAACATTATAAAAAATAGAAATCATTACCAAATTGCAAATACATCAACTGGCTAAGATAAATTTCATCTTTACAAAGTTTCAAAATTAAAAATCACAAAGACCCACTTCCACTTTCTCAAAAATGAAAACATTGATTCATTAAAGCTAAAGAAACCTTAGTCTCAATACTAAGAGTTCAAATGCAAATTTTCTCTCATGAATGTTTAAAATAAAATTTGATAGTAAACATATTGTTTGAAAAGTATTTATAGTCTCCAAAAATATGTCGTGAAGTGCTATTCAATGCAGTAAATTGGGCTCGCCTATCAGCTCAGTGATTGGACTTTGGTTAGTTACATCACATTTTTCTTTTGGCCTTCAGTATCCTCAAGTTCTGTAACTTTGGGCGGTCCAACACTGCATTGCGGAACCAATCGGCGACATGGAGGTTGCTCCTTTCTCTCGATGAATTGATTTTCTCTTTCAGGGCTTGGCACACTAGAAATTTAGTCCCTCAGGGCCATTAGGCGATTGATGAAATGGACTTGGCCATCACCAGGCTTTCCTCTCTTTGCTTTTTTAGCTTGCTTTTTTCCTTTTTTAAAATTGGTATACATGCTTTGTTTCTCAATGGAAATACTTAAAAATCAATGGTTTTATATAAGTTATTGGAACAAACAAACATTTGAAGACACAAAAATCTAGTATAGGACTCATCAACAACCTCCACTTGAACTTTTTCTTGTCCTCATGTAGAACTCATGTTTAGAATTTAAAAAAGGATGTCTCAAATAATTCTACAAAAGACACAATAATGAATGCACATAACTAGACTCAAATTATTCTTGCCTGGATAACCTGTGCACTAAAAAATTCAAGTTGTTACTCACCATTAACTAGACTCAAATTACTCTTGCTTGGATAACCTGTTCACTCAAATAATCAAGTTAGGGTTTAGGTCGCTTCATTCCTTTTTGAAAATTAGTATCCATGTTTTGTTTCTCAATGAAAATACTTAAAAATCAATGGTTTACATCAGTTATTGGAACAAATAAACATTTGACGACACAAAAATATATTATAGGACTCATCAACAACCTCCAATTGAACTTTTTCTTGTCCTCAAGTAGAACTCATGTTTAGAAATTAAAAAAAGGTGTCTCAAATAATTATACATAAGACTCAATAATGAATTCACAGAACTAGAGTCAAATTACTCCTTCCTGGATAACCTATGCACTGAAAAATTCAAGTTCATGCTCAACAAACGTAATTCCCTCATAGAAAAATTTATTCCATATTGACATGCAATAATTCAACAATTTATAGATATGAAATAATAATCAAAATTCACACTCCAACCAATACTTGTTTCAGCTCACTCAAGATCAAAAACGGTTTTTCCAAGCCTGCTAATCAGGTTGAGTGCAAATGTATGGTCAATTAGGCTAAGTGACTGCTTTCCCCATGAAATGTTGCTTGAAAAATAGTTCATTTGCATTTCTTCTTAATTTTCATCCATGCTTCAAATTCACCACATTATTCATTATCCATGAAACATTGGATTCCTTATTTCTTTTCGCAACTTCATTTGAAAACCTTTTGCATTTATTTTCTTTTTAGTTCTTCTTTTTTTTTGGTGGAGGGTTCCATATTTTTCAAAGCCATGAGTAGAGGGGAATTCCTTCACATTTCCTTATTTACCTTCTCTGTTCATTATACAAAAACTCAGGCTTTAAGCCTAAGTTGTTTATTTAATTTAATAAAACCACAATTCATGAGGATTATGGGTGAAGGGTAAAGAAATGTAACAATTTCATCATTTTTTTTCTAATAACGGGAAAAGGATCAAAGGGTATTCAAGAAAATATCACACTCTCACTTGAAAGGCCACAAAAGAGGTATAATATAAAATTGTTTCACTCGTAAGGGTTTTTGCCTAAGATCATTTCAAGAGCTTGCATTATTTAGTCAAATGGACCGACGGGGCAGATTCTAAGTTTCATCACGCATGGTTTAGAGTTACCTCATTTCAGAAGACAATGACACCAATGTAAAAAAAGACTCCACACATTCTCTAGTGCGCAATGTTGATCAAAATATACCAAATTCGACAATCTTGTAGTAAAAACAAGACACAAATTGTTCACATATTTCCTATGCAACTTCATTTGATCTCATCGTAGCCGCATATTTTTATTTATTTTAATACGAGCATTATTCAAGTCATCAGTATTAGTCAAAAGCGATACTCAAATTCACAAAAGAACAACCACATTGAATATTACTTAAGATGGGTAAATTATTTTTCAAAAGGGTCAAATATCATATACATTCAAAATAAGGGGCCACAAGCTCAAAAATCCTCAATAAATAGTTCCAAAACTCAATATATATATATATATATATACGAAACAATAATAACATAACATGAGACACACCCCACCTCTACAAAAATGAAAAAATTTGTCGTCAAATGCAAGAAAATATCAAAAAGTCAAAATAAAACAATAATACAAATATGGAGGTAAAGGGAAATCCTATCAATGCAGACGCTCCATCTATCGGGGCATCAATGCACGCAGTAACACTTTTAATCTTAGTATCAATGCTTTGAGTCACCTCAGAATGACCGACTCCATTGGACCCACCCATAGTGGTGTCTCTCAAAGAGGTTTTGAGTGCTTTCTCAAACATAGAATTTTCAAGGTCAGCTCAATTATACTAACCTCAACCTCTCACACATCTATTTTCTCCTCATCAATCTCTTTGTATGACTCATCAGCTACCACATCATCCCGATATACCTCTTTATTTGTGTCTAGAAGAATCTCAAAAGTCATTGGCGCATTACATCTGATGCCTCCAATAGTGAAGTGAACTTCGTAGATATTAAATATTTTACATCCTTCCTTAGATTTGCCAGTTTGGATTTCATAGTCGTAAACTCTCAATACTCCCCTTGTTTACTCTCACAAACATTAACTCGCCATCAAATCATCAATCAATATTCGAAGAGGGTTCAATGCTACATGGGGGACACTCTCAATCGTCCATGAAATTGATGTCTCTAGTGGGGTGGAGTCACATTAGCCGAATGGGCCAGGTGACCCATCTATATGATAATAGCTTGAGTAATTTTGGCGGAATAGGAATAGTTAGAAGCAGAAGGATCCTGAGAAGAAGTATGAGCAGATGTACCTGAAGGTCTAGAGGCCGAAGTAATGAAGTATGCCTCTACAAGTATGAAATAATTGTCCATATAGGAAGATGTATCCACTGGAGCTTTTCTCATCACTTCGTTCTCCTCCTGAGTGTAATGAAACTTCATACACCAGATGTTAGTGGAGGATGAAAGGATACACTCAAAATCCCTAGTAGAATCTTTGGGAACTCTAGCATGCCAACACGACCGAGTTATCAAAATTGTTAATGGTAGGAAGTTCTTATACTTCTTTGCCCTCATGGTGATCTCCTACTCAATAAGGAGCCCCATGTCAGTGATTTTCCTTGACATTATCATTCAAAGGCATGCCTCCTTAGGGTGGCAGAGGATGGACTCATTTTGGGACGACATGATTGTATTATTTATGAATCCGAACAAGAAACTAGAAGTAATACTTATGTCGCTCTTATTAATAGGGCCCTTGCCTGGATCCACCTCTCGGTGGTATTGGAAATTAGGTGTGCAAGCCACCCCTTCAAGTAAGTCAATAAATGAGTGGTAGGGAACCCCTCCTATTCCTTTGTAGCACCTAAAGTTTTTCCAAGTACAATATAACTGTGGTTGCCACTAGAAATGGCTTTCTTTCCCATGACCATGAGTGACTTCACCAATTTGAAGGCACTAGACTTCTTCTTTCCCTTGGGCATCATCTCTCTGTATGTTGTATAGAATTTATTGACCAATGTGGGAATGTAGGGGCCTCGGGGCCTAGTGAACTGCTCAAACCTTTAGAAATAGAGGGTGTCCCTCACCCATGATTATTTACACTCAAGGCCTTTTGTAGAAAGTAGTTTCTCATCTAAAAAATCTGCAACCCATCATCTTTTAAAACATTATGGTTTTCGGGAAGAGGGACCACAGGTGGCACTGGATCCAGAAGAGGTGCCAGAGCTAGCATTGCATCTTCTAGGGAGGAATCAACTGAGAATCTAGCTAAGTCGGGACGGGACTAGAAAAGATCTCAGCCCGTCAAGACTGTAATGGTTGATTATCATCCGGCTTAGTCAAAGCAGCTTAGGACCCCTCACTATCAGAGTTATGGTCCAGAACCTCAGATGATGGCCTTTTTGCTTTGTCGTTGCCTCCCTTTTGAGGCTCTATCTTCCTGATAACGGGAGTATCGACTCCCCTATATTTGTCACAATCCCTCTTGATCTTTTACTGGGTAGATGTAAATATTGGTTCTACACATATCTTCAAAAATATCCAAATAAGATAAAGATAATTTAAGCAAAATTGTAGAAAAATATTTCTAGATAGACTCATTTATTAGGTCCGTGATCTGACAAATGTCTTTGGCAAATTAGATTGGGGACACCGAAAGGATTAGCTCAAATTTTTCAAGATAAATTAGCATGTTTGTGATAGAAATATCCTTTGGGCAAATTGCTCGCAGCTTTCGGCGAGCAAGGACTAGACTGCCAAAATTTACAATGTATTTTAGGGATTGGGGGTGTAGAAAGGGTGATCAAGGACTTTCAACGAGTCATAGAGTGCGCTCAGTAAAATTAGGCTTCTAGGCAAAGGTTAAAGGACCCAACTCAATATTAAGAATGAAATAAGAGGCAATAAAGGGTGATTCACTAAACTTCCAATTGGTTTGGCTAGATCGACTCAACTCGCCAAATGATCCAACGTGCCTATTTTCAACCCAATATCACAAATTTAACCTAGAAGCCCCCGAAAACAAAATCAAAAAAAGAATAAATAAAGTAAACCTAGAACCACACCAACCATAACATCGAGATACTCAGACTTCTCCTAATTTCACAAAATTTGTCCATTTGAAAACTTTTCCCATAAGAATGATGTCATCCGCTCTATCATTATGCAAATTACGTTATTTGGCAAAATATTGGTCGTTTTGACTTCACCCAACTCAACCCAACAACATTTGGACAAAACACCAAATTTTTAATTAAATTTATGGCACAAAATACTGGGGAATTCAACAATACAGGCATTTTAGGCACAATATTAAAATTAAAATAGGCACACAATCATAAACATACAATCATAGAGTCCCAACGCACATCATTAAGATATGATTCATTGCTAATGAGTAAAAATTACTAAATAAGAATTTGGGGTTTTGGAAATCAACATTATATGCCGAATAAAAATGTTGACAAGCTAGGAGGGTACGATATAAAACTCCGAACACAAACTTGACGACGTAATTGTAATAAAAATGCAAGAAAACAGAAAATATTATCTACGTGTGAGTTATGGAAGTTTAAAATTGAGGGAAAATAAATGAGTGTGAATGTTTAAAACTTTGGTCTTTAAAAACCAGCCAGTTCTCGCTCATTCTATGATATAAGTTTTGCTCGCCGACCCAATGAGCGACACAATGAATGGGAACTTACCTCACCAAGTTTTAGAGGACATCTAGTTAATTTGGGGGTCAAAATGGAGACAAATTTCAGATCGCCGACCTGGTCAATGATTCACCAATTTTCTCCTAGGCTTGCCGAGTTTTATAGACGCCAATTTCAAATTTCCTTGAGTCCAACAAACGTCCAAGTCGGACTCGCTGAACTTATCGACGCATCACTGACTGGACTTTTCACTCTCCAACCTGTGTTTCAGACATATTCGACACTCTAACAAGGTCAAAAACACACCGTTATTTCAAAATTAAATAGAAGAAAGAAAAAAAACATGGTTTCCTACCATGTAGCTCCTTAGTTAACGTATTGTCACGACGCAAGTGCTAACTCACACTTTATTCTTAAGGTTGGGCATAGAATCAATAGGAAACCCCCCATGTTATCTTGGGTTAAATGAGCGGAAATATGACGCGTTTGGGTCTCCAACTGTTTGATCGAGAGGAAATGAGAGGTAACTGTCTGGCGAAGGGTCCACGCGACTTCCTTCGTCTCTTTCATAATCTTGTTCGACCCCTCAACCTTGTTAAGGATATGATAAAGCATATCCTCCGACAAACCTCCTTCGGAATAGTTTGTCTTTTTTCTCTCATGGGGATGAAAATATATATCCTCCTTCCTGTCTCTCTCTATCCAAGTGAGGTTACAATCCCTCAACTCTCGATCACGATCTTTCCTTCATCTTTGTTCCAACCTCGGTACTACCCTGACTCGGGTAGTTTGTACGATAACAACCTCCCGGTTTGCTAAGAGAAATTTACATCTTTAATGTATAAAGACTCAATCTTGTCCTCATCATAGTTATCACATCCGACACCACAACATTGACACTTCAAGCAGCATCTGTCATGACATTTTTAGACAAAATATTAAGCTGTGTCATGAGCTTAGCCCTTTTGTGGTCCCTCTTTTGGTGTTTGTCTAGCCGCTCCTTGGTAAATTTAAACATAAGAGTGGAGACCTAATCTTTGCAGGTGTACAAAACTCGATTAATTATTGTCAAACAATCCAAAAACTGGACTTCTATGCATAAGCTTGGTCATGAGAAGCATGGTCAACTACACCCGTGTTCTCCATCCTAGATTTACACTGAATTCAATGACCTTTCTTGTTTGAATCGATCCTTCCATCCTAAATTTTAAGGAGATCAACGCACAAGAAATGAATTTAACAACGGAATTTTGTCACTTGAAAGCTAAATTGGAAGAATTGATAGTTGAATTTCATGCATCCAACAAAGGTGTGGATAATTCACTCGCCACACAAGCAAAAACAAGCTGGGCAGCCTATAAACACAAAATCTGTGTTTAGTAATGTATATGTAAATGTGTATTCTTATCTACTCAAAATTTCTTTTATGGATGGTTTGAGTTGAATTTTGCTTTTAGTTACTGCAGTAACTTTTAGAAAAATAAGTTATTTAGTTTGAACAAATTTGAATTTTCAATTTTAGTTTTTGTATTATCCATATTATAAATTTTGTGTTGGCTATATAAATCCCTTCAATGTTTAATAAATTTATTGAAAGGCATTTAAATTCATTTCAATCCTAAGAGACGTTTTAAATCATTTTGAGTAACCCCCATTTTTAAAGAAAAAATCACCATCAGTGGTATCAGAGCTTCATTGGTCTTAATCAATCTTTGAAATCTTCCAAACAACTACCATACATATTTAGCCCATAAGGCCCACCTTTTTAGCCAATTAGTTCTACCTATTTTAACCTATCAAGGCTACGTTCTCAAGCCTTGTTTTTTTAACACAAAAACTTTTTAGATGAATTTTTAAGCCAAAATAGTGTAAAAAAGCGGACTCTCTATTCATGTCCCATTAATTTTCATAGACGAGAACTATTAAATTTTGTCTCTGATATTAAACAATATTTTGAAACTTATGTGATATGTGAGGTTGTGATGGAAGAAAAATCCATACAACCTATCTCGGCAAATCATACAAAAGTTGAAACTAAAGCAATTTAATAAACATCTACATAAGATAATGTCATCACATGCGGTTTGTTATGTAAAAATCAAAAGAAGAAAAAGAAGAAAAGAAGAAATGTTTCATGTGAAAAGACAATCATTAGAATCCAACATCAATTAGCAAAGAAAAAATTGAGGAGGAGGATTTTTTTCAATTGCAGTAACTAAATCAAAGGAGGAGTGTTGAAGTTGGCTTTTAGTTGCTGCAATAACTTTTAGCAAAATAATTTATTTAGTTTGAAAAAATTTGAATTTTGAATTATAGTTAATTTTTATAAGTTGACATATTTTATGTTGTTTAAATTTGAATTATGTATTTTACGTTGCCTATTTAGAGCCCCTCAATGCTTAATAAAATTATTTAAAGTCATTCAATCTTGAGAGACATTCAATCATTTTGTGTTTCCCCATTTTATATATATATAAAAGAAAGAACAAACAGTTTGATATTTGGACATGAACTTGTTGCATTGGAAACCGTTGAGACGTCACAATTGATTTTTTGATATCTTCAACTACTACATTTGTTATAACAAATACAATTTTTAGCAGTTATAACTATGAACATTAACTATGTTGACATTAGTTAATTGTTATTAGATTCAATATCTATAAAAGTTTTAGCCATGGTTATAAAGAGTATTAAGATATACTTGTCACTAATAATAGCATCTATATATATATATATATATATATATATATATATATATATATATATATATATATATATATATATATATATATATATATATATATATATATTATGCAGTGATGAAGTTATTACCCTTAATTAATTAGTTGTAATTAAGCTATTACTGTTAGTTAAGTGTTGTCACTAAGTATTTTTGATGTAATGAAATATTTTACACCATGGTGCATCTGATAATATATCCTAGCAGCCCATTTGAAAATCTATGACTCAATTGAATTTTGTCATATTAAGTCCTTCTTTCCTTCCATATGCGAATGACTAATTTTTTTAATCTATGTGATATAAGTTTATTTAATTCAAAAATTAGTTTTTTCCCAAGCTAAGGCTCTATCGACAAGGGCGGAGCCTAGATGTTCATCCGAATCCCTTCGATGAAAAATTACTCTACTTAGTTTTTTCAATATATAGCGCTAGACAGTGCCTCTAGCAGTTTTTATTAAAATTAAAATACTCATTAAAGATAAATACAAGCAAGGGAATCTAGGCCTTACCTTTTCAATTTTAGTGAGGAAACGAACCTCTACTAATTAACAACTTGATAAAAATAAAAGCTAGCTAAAACTAGAAATTCTATAATCATCACCAAATTTGTATTTGTAAATTAACATCCCCAAATTTCTGTGATTCTGCTTTTCAAAATATTACACAACCTATAAATGATAAAGTTACTTATAATGTATGTATAGTAGTTTTTGAATCCTCAAGCTAATTTGTGTATTTTATTATACATATATTGAACCCCTTAGTAAAAATAGTTACTCCAATCCATCTTACTGGAAAATGAAATAAGATAAAATATAGTACTGAAAAAGAAGTAGATACTAAGCTTACAAGAAACTAAAAAATAATGTCTTTTTGCTTTTGTCTTGTTAAAAAAAATTTGTTTTGGCTTTTGTGACTAATATTATATATATATATATATATATATATAAGTTTCTAAATGTTTATTTTTAAAATTAGAGTATTTATATATTCAAGTCGAGTTTCTCATTACGTATTCTGCTTTTCATGAAAAAAATGTAAATTTAACTTTCAAGATTAAAACACACATACACACACACTTAATATATATATATATATATATATATATATATATATATATATATATATATATATATATATATATATATATATATATATATATATATATATATATTAAGTGTGTGTGTATGTGTGTTTTAATCTTGAAAGTTAAATTTACATTTTTTTCATGAAAAGCAGAATACGTAATGAGAAACTCGACTTGAATATATAAATACTCTAATTTTAAAAATAAACATTTAGAAACTTCCATTTGGATAAATTTACAACTATCAACACTCTGACTCGTCCCTACTGTGTTTTATGGACATCCATCATTGGCACTACACATAAATTTTGGAGGTGCTTAGACTCTACATCGTTGATTATTGAACAATCAAGATTAGTTGACATAGCCATATATGCATATTCAAAGTTGAGGTGTTTATTCATCAGTTGAGGCTAAATTATCGTGCTTTTTTATAAGTTTGAGTGATTATAAAAGAATGTTCGGCGTCATTTAGTTTGAAGACAAGTTATAATGAAATTAATTGTGTTGTGATTGGTTAGTTATCATGTTGTATATTTTTTCTTCGTATTAATTATTAAATTTCACACACATTTAATAATGAAGTCAAAATCCATCTATTTAATGATTTAGGTGCTAAATCTATTTGAATGCGACATTTTTTATTTATAAGAAAACTTGGATTGGTCGGATCCAAACAATTCATTAACAAGGTAATTTTTTATTTGCATTGATGTAATGTAACTTTTATGAACTATAATGAGCTTTGGCTATATTATACATGAATAGTAAAAGTTTCATATCCATTACCTTTATTCCTCCTCATCTTTATTACTTCCTCAACGATAATCCTATCTAGGATTTGCATAGCCGATTTGGTCCATGTTTTATTTATGTAAGTAGACAACTATGACTCAAATCATAGTTTATATTTGGTATTAGGAGAAAATTAGAAAACTAATAATTTTCTCTTGAGTTCATCAAACTTCAAGTCTACTTCTCGAATTCCAACTTCTGAACTGAAAATGATTCTTTCTAGTTATGTAGCATTGACAAACTATTTAAGTGGTAGAGGAACAATCTGTGTCAACACGAACTATCGTGCAAACATATTTGAACAGTAATACTACACTCCAACTATTCCAACACTTGGACTCCTTATTGTGAGACCATACTGGAGGTCTCGTGTAATAACGAAGTTGAACCAGGTATCGTCTAGATCTATCTTACTAGATGAGATACACTCTGCAAATTTCAGCAATGCAGGTGAATATGGAGTGAACTGGCAAGGACATAGGGAAGAGAATGAGTAGAAGAATTTAAAACATTCTTGTAAGCTATTCTATTTTAACATCCCTTGAGCCAGGACAATCATACAGTCGTCCAATTTCGTGTATCATAAGGCCAAGGTCTATACTGCAAAAAGTAAGGGTGTAACTAGAGTTGTAGGTTTCATTTGGCGTTTCTCAATATGTGGATCTGGAAATCTGTATTTTGCATTGGTTCGTCTATGGTAGAGAAGGAGTACAATAATCTACCCAGAACTTTTGGTTTGGAGGAAAAGTTGCTTTGCCTCTTTTCATACTATTTGATCTATACTGAGATTATGCATGGTTAATTACTAGGGAATTAATTAGGTTCTTTAAGGAGGCCGTTCTGGATCCTACAAGTTTGTATATAGTTTTACTTTCAGAAGTATAGACCATTGCCTTATGATACATAGAACTGTACAACATTAGGGATTGCCCTGGCTCAAGTGAAGTTAAAACAGAAAAGTTTTTGAGAATGTTTTAAATTCTTCTACTCATGTTCCTGCATATATCCTATCCAGTTCACTCCATATTAACCTCTATGGATGAAATTGGTGGTGCATACCCCATATAGTAAGCTAGATTTAGACGATATCTTATCAAACTTCCTCATTTTTTCAAGACCTACAATATGTCTAGCAATAGGAAACTGAAGTGATGGAAAATCTGTAGTGGAGTATTACTCTCCAAATAATTTTGCACGGCAGTTTAGGTGACACAAATTGTTCCTCTACCTCCTCATCATTCTGTCGATGCTTCACAACAAGAAATTATTTTTTTCAATTCATAAAGTGCATTAGAGAACTGGATTCTATGTTTTATAGACTGAAGAGCAATTTCTTAATTGTCGAAATTTATCCTCATCCCAAATCTACGCCATCATTTTAGTTGTGGTGGTCTACTTACATAAGTAAAACACAGACCGAATCATTTGAGCATATCCTACATAGTATTAATTGTTAGGAAACGATAAAGAAGAGAAGGAATAAAGTAATTGTATATTCGATACTTTTACCCTTCATGTATTATATAACCAAAGCACGTTATACTGCAAAAATATTGTTGTGTTACAAGACACTTACAGTCTAGGAGAAAAACAATTTCTCCTAGAGAAATAAACCCAGATATTTTCCACAAGATTGTTCAATTACATCCAGCATTTTAGTGATTCAAGATCTGAAATTTTTACCCAATGTAATCAAAGGGGCGGCAGGAAACTTTTTACTTTATTTAGAATCTTGAAACTAAAAAAATAAAACTATTCATACCCAAAGAGCTATAGTACAAACACACAACCATTTACTAGAGACCTCTATCTGAAGAGCACACACTTTTTTCCCGCAACAACAAAGATGACTCTTAAAATTGCAAGATTAATAATTAGACAAAAATCATCACTAAGTAAAACAAAATTTAATTCATTCTTATAATAATATACTTATAATTGCAAATGTGTTATGAAACTATAGAATTATAAGAAGAAAGTAGAGACAAGGGAAGACATGTTATTTCTCTCGAGGGATTATTTTACATTGAAGAGGACCTCTCTATTTGTAGGGGAAATCTTACATAATCCCCAAATAGGATTCCTAAAAGGACTCCACAAAATAGGCATTCCCATTACTAAAATTACTTTATAACAAAATATAAATAAAAACGACTTAAAAACAAATTAGTTGAGGTTGCAAAATTGGTTTAAAATGAGAAGCTAGATAAATCTGCTAGTTTATTAGGAGTTTGATGCTATAATGAAATTATTTTATTGGCATAATGTTGATTCATTTTAGTCCTATATTTTTAAAAAATATGTATGAGGATTAAAATATCATGCTTGATAAAAAAAAAATTTCTTTCTCTTTTTGAATACAATTGACCCAACTATTCTTCTCGAATTTATTTTCGTTTAGAATATATCTCAGGATATTGCAAAATAAATAGTTAGCTACTTTTAATATTTTTTAATTTATTTTATTTGAGTCCTACGTGACTTAAATTTAAGACTTAGTTCATTTATTTTTATATGAATTTTACTAACATAATTTTTTAGTTAGCAATTATATCTCTAAATGTATGTCACCTAATTATTCATAAAATAAGTCCCTATGACAATTCTGCATATTTTTTTCTCACAGTCTTTCTCTGTTATTTTCTTAGTTTTTTAATTAAAAAAAACAGTTATCTAGAATCTTCTCTTAAGGGACATGTGAGTAAAAAAATGGATTCTAAAAATAGTTTTTCACGAATTACTCCCATTTTTTATGGTGAGAATTATAAACAATGGGTTGTGAGGATAGAAATGTACTTGGATGATCTTTATCTTTGGGAAACAATGGAAGAGAATTATGAAATTAATCTACTACCAAATAATAAAATTGTGGCCCAAATAAATAGGCTTATGAGGCAAGATGACATGGCTGAAGGTAATTTTATAGCCAGCCACAAATCTCAAACCCATGGTAAATTCGAAGAGAAGCGATGCTCAATGGAAAATTTGCAAATAACTTGGAGATGAAGCTGGTACTTGCAAAACCTAAATTAAAAATGATGAAACCGTTGGCAAAATCACTACTTACAAAGAAGAAAAATGTTGAACGTTGTACAACATCAGCCCCTATTGTTTAGTTTTACTAAGTCTGCAATATAGCTATATTTTAGCTTTTAGTTGGAAGTTTTTTTCTTTTAACGTGATAGTTTTCCAATTGTGTAGTATTTGCAAAATTGTGTTCCTAATATTCAGGTGAGTTTGTTTAGTGGAATTACAATAGTGGTTTGGTGGGAATATGATTCCATAATATGTAAACCTATATAAGTGTAAAGAGCCTATTGAATAAAATCGTCCACTAACAATCTCTGAAACATATTTTGCAATCTTTAATTCTTGCTGTAATTTTCTTTTTCAACTATTGATTTCTCTATCAAAGTTGACTTCGCCATTTGGCATCAGAGCAAGGTTTAATAGAGAGAAGGAGAAGCCACACATTTATTGCGATGACTGATTTATAAGCAATAGGTTATGTTAAAATACTCAACCATCAGAATTACAAAACATTGATGACATGTATGACATCCTACATGGAAGGTCAAGATCTTTGGGAGGTCGTCAATTGAAGTGAAGTCAAACCAGGAGAACAAGAATCATATGGCACATTTAGAAAATGGAAGATTAAAGTAGGAAAAACATTAGTTGCCCTCAAGACGACCATCAAAGAAGACGTGTTGGAACATATACGAGATGCTGGAACACCAAAGGAAATTTGGGACACGCTGGCTACACTCTTTTCAAAAATGACACACGACTACAACTTCTAGAACATGAGTTAGTTTTGATAGCTCAAAATTATATGATCATTGCACAATACTTTCACAAAGTGAAGTCTATCTGCCATAAAATTTAAGAATTGGAACTAACAGCTCCAATCGGAAAAACCAGGATGAAAAGAACAACCATTCATCGTTTGAGATCTGAGTGCAGAAACTTTGTCACTGCAGTACAAGGATGGCAAATTCAACCGTCACTTGTTGAGTTTGAGAATATGCTTGCTAGACAAGAAGCCATGTCTAAGAAAATGGGCGGAGTTTCATAAACAAGTGAGGAGGAATCACTCTCTATCAACTAAAAGAAAAGAGAACTCCAACAAGTACAATGTAGCTGGGACGAAAATATGTGATGATAAGGAAAAAAGTCATCAATGGGAGGAGAATTATCGTCTAGGTGGAGCTTCAAAGAACAATTAGGGAAAAAATAAGAGGTTTGAAGGACATAAAGCCAAGGTTTGCTGGTTCAATAAAAAGGTTGTTGAGAGCAACACTGCAGACACTTCTAGTCAAAAGGAAAAGAGTGAAGATGATTGGGATGCTGAAGCATTTTTTGGTGTATAACATGAGGAGTTAGCTCTTATAGTAACAACCTCTAAACAAATTTATTATGAGAATTATTGGATTGTTGACTCAGGGTGCTCAAATCATATGAATGCGACAAGTATAAGTTGCAAAATTTACCCAAGCACAAGGAAAGTCGTGAGGTGGTGATAGCTGATGATAAAAAATTACTGATAGCTCATATCTGTAAGACTGTAGTGTCACCAAATAGAAGAGTTGATCTGATGTGCTTCAAAAATTTTATCATGTCCCAGGTATGATAAAAAAAATCTCCTTTCACTAGCACATCTAAAATCTACAGGTCATTTTATTCTATTTGGTCCGCATGATGTAAGAATGTATCATGATCTTTAGATTAAAAAAGAGCTAGCAATGAAGGGACAAAGATTGAATTTCGTCTATGTAATGTTTTCAGAAACCACATATATAGACATGACTAGAAAGAATGAAACTTTAAACCTATGGCATATGTGGTTGAGCCACGTTAGCTACTCTAAACTAAGTGTCATGATGGAAATGTCAATGCTGAAGGGTCTTCAAAAACACTCAGTAAGGAGGGATGTTACATGTGCGGGTTGTTATTATGGTAAAGCACATCAGTTTTCGTATGAGGAGTGAAACAATAAAGGCCAATCAACCATTAGAGTTAAGTCACTATGTTGTATTTGGACCTCTCAAGCAAGTTTCTATTGGTGGGATGAAATATATGTTAACCTTCGTTGATTATTTTTCCAGGTCTGTATGGATTTATTTTCTGAAGGAAAAGTCTAATAACTTTTAGCAATTCAAAGAATTTTAAAAGATTAGTCAAGTAGAAATTGGCAAGAAAATTCTTTGCCTGCAAACTTTCAATGGTGGGTAATACACCCCATATGAATTCTTTAAATTTCTTCTAAAGAATAAAATACATTGTCAGCTTAAATTTCCAAAATACACCGCTACAAAATGGTGTAGCAGAATGAAAGAAAAGACATCAAGCAGAAATTTGTCAGAGCTTGCATCAAGCAAAAAATATTCCAGGACAATTTTGCGCGGAAGCTATGAAAACTGCAGATTTTGTGATCAATAGAATTCCCCAACAAAGGTTAAGTTTTCTTTTACCTTTTGAGAAATTATGGAATATAAAACCATTAGTTAGCTATTTTCGTGTTTTTGGATGTGTATGATATGTATTTGAACCTAACCATTTACATAGCAACATGACAAAAAGGTTGTTAGATGTATCTCTATAGGATATGATAGTTAATGAAAAGGGTGGTATTGTTGAGACCCAAGCACGGGAAAGTGATATGCTTCACGGAATGATATATTTGATGAAGGTTCTTCATGGTGGTCTTCAAATACGGAAATCTTGCAAGATTCAAATGTTCTCAAAGATTCTCGACTCATGACATATCCAATTGAGTCTAGATGAAGTTGAAGATGAAGCTAATTAAGATATTGCTAAAGAAGACTTGGCTCAAAATCCTTGTCAAACTACTATGAACAACAACAAAGTGAAGCAGACGAGCTAACTATAAGTAACATACCCCTGACTCTTAGAGGGTCATCAAGGATAACAAAGCTTAATCCAAAGAATGTCAACGATGCCATAGTATAAGAAAAAGATAAAAAATAACCAGAGAATTTTGAGGAAGAATTACAAAATCCAAACTAGATTTAATCTATGAAGGAGGAGATTGATGCGCTAGAACTGAATTAAACTTGGGAGTTCGTTGTATAGCCAAGTAAATGGATTTTCATGATAAAGCTATCATATTCCAGAAAATCATATGTCTAATGAAGAGCCCAGTATGCTCTTAGGATAGAGGTACATAGGAACCCCAAAGCCATATATGAGAAATATTGGGCATAGTATAGAAAAATTTGCTAAGGGATATTAGCCAATTTTCCATATACGAATAAGAAATATACTTTTTGGGTTGGCACAAACCAATATAAGATTTATGTTCAATATATGTACCTGCACTGAAGACCCTAAGCTAAAAGAAAAATCCGTTAAGAATAGTTTCACACAAAGTATTAGGCATCCAAAGTGTAAACACATGATCATATAAAATTATCGTGTAAATTAGGAAGTGCCCAACGACATAGTGAGTGTCCTTGGGACGATGAGTAAACATTCCCTAATGAACCATAATAATAGTTAGTTAGGGAAGTACAACCAACCCATGTGCAATCACATGTGCTAGACATGTGAAGAAGTTGCCAAAGGAGGGGACCACCCAAACCGAATTTGGTTAGGGTAGTTAAGGTGGAAATCGTGCACAAGGGACCACTACGTATGGGGCCTAACCTAACTACCAATTATAGACTCTAAAATACTTCCTTGAATAACTAAATAACCTAGGACTAACCGAATCGGACCCATTTTTGCACCCGACAACCTAGGACCAAAACTGGGTTGACACTAACCTACTACTAGTTAAAGAGACAACCTAGTACCTAATCTAGGATGGTCCAAAAGGTTAGTTATGGTGATAAAAACTTATGGGTACTCTATAAATTCAAATAGGTTACTTAATTAATTAATTTATTAACTTAATTAATTAATTTAAAAGGTCCAAACCGAAACTACAAAGGAAATTTTCAGATTTTGTTTAAGACAAGAAAGGGACAACGTAGTACCTAACCTTACTTTAATAATTACCCTAGTATTCTTAATTAATTAATTTATCAACTTAATTAATTAAATTAACGGGGCAAAACCTAAATCACAAAGAAATTTCCAGATTTCGGTTAGAATAAGAAAAAGACAACCTAGTACCTATACTAGAATCGTTCAAAGGATTGGTTATGGTCCTAAAGAGTTAAGGGTACTTTATTAGTTAAGTAAGTTCACTTAATTAATTAAATTATCCTTTTTATTAATTATTTTAAATGGTCAAAACGAAATTCTTACACTAACTTAGTATAATTCAATAAACATCCTAGTACTTATCCTAGGATGGTCCTAAAGGGTTGATTATAGTTCCATTGAATTAGGGGTACTTTAGTAATTACCCTAGGTCCCTAAATTAATTAAATTAAGTATTTAATTAATTAATAAAAGGTCAAAATGTGGACTGAAACCATTGTCAATACAAATTTCCAGATTTGACTAGGTGTTATGTTCTCCTATGTTTAGTCAACTTAGGAGGGATGTTTTGGTAATTTTTTAATTATTCAATTAAACAAAATTATTAAAACTAAGTTTTGCAATTCAATATCAGTTCCTTAACCTAAAAAGCACTATCAAAACGTTGAGACTGACAATGCTAAGGCAATAGGCGACAAACCGCAAGAACAACGTAGAACTCTGAAGAGTTCTTAGGAGAATTCAAGGTGTTCTTCAAGGTTTTGTTTAAGGTGATATTTGTTAATTAAATTCTACATAAGGTATGGGTTTCTCTTTTGGACTTCTTTCTCCAAGATAACTTTCTTTCTAACGATTCAAATATCTAGGGTTGTTCTCGTCAAACTCCTTTGTCCCTAGTATCATTTTCAATTCCATGTTTTATATATTCGGGATCATGTTGTTTTTATGTGGTGATGGATGATCTTATCTGTAATGTTCTTGAATTATGAATGTCGATTAACCTATGAAGTTCTGATCGTATTAAGTTAAGTGCTTAAAACGTGAATCATGAATCGACAATGCGTTAGTTACACCCGTAAATGTTGTAAGAGTTGATGTGTTTGTCCGAATGTTGCATTGCTGTTATTGTGACGTAATGAAGGTGTTAAATTCATAAAGTGTTAATATGATGTTGTCCAATATATATTAAAACGTTACTGACTTATGAACCAAGATTGGTAAGAGAATGATACCATGAGAAGATGTGTCTGAAACTGTTATTTATAAAGATGATTATGGTTTGTTGTGAATACCTACTGTAAAAATGTCACTTGTTGATGATGTTGTGTTAGTTAAATGATCATATTATGCTGTTCAATAGTTTTAAGAACATTATGCCTAATGTTATGTTATAAGTTTTGCTAAAAAGATCTCATGATATCATAATTTGAGTAATTTGGCTTATGCCAATAAAATGGCTAATAATACATTGTCCAAAAGGGATGCATCCAAATGTCTATAATATTATGTTAAATAATTAACATATTGTCTAATAAATAATATACATAGCCAACCAATCATTAAAGAATGTAAAATTTGGCCTATGCAAACATAGAAGGTTACGTAATCTATACCCAATTGTTTATGCCAATACTAATCGTATGCCAATAAAATGGCTAAAGATACATTGTCTAAAAGTGATGAATGTAAATGGATATGATATTATGTTAAATAAAGAAAATATTGGATAATGGATCATACATATTAAATTGAAATATGAACATACGTAAAATTGGCACATGACAACAAAAATGGTTAGGTAGTTTAATATTCAAAACTTGATGCCAATACTAATCATATGAAAATCTTGTGTAGTTAGATTATAACATTATAATATAATAACTTCTAAACTAATTCAATGAAACCATAATTAAAGGCATGCCAGTCATTGGGTCAACTCCCAACATGCTCTAAAAGAATGACATATGAACTCATAAAACTCATTGAATGAAGTGCTCATCGCCCATACACGATGATATGAATCTACTACACTAATGTAAGTAAGAAATTTAAGTTAAAACATAATTAAAGGGGTATAAATTAAGTAAGTGAAAAGATTGGGGTGTTAAAGGAAGTGAGACAAGTCTCACTTACACCTAAGCTACTATGTTAAAAGAATACTCATGTATGAAGGTGTTAAAAGGTGTGAGCCAGTCTCATTAAAAACAATGGTTGATATGTAAGGAAAATTTACATTTCATAAATTTAAAGTAAGGATTACCTGTCCTCAATAGAGTAAGTAAATCTCAATCTAGAAGCATGCCTCCATAATGCTTGAGTCAACAATAGAAGATAAAGAAGAAATGAACATTCATGTAATGGGGTGAGTAATTATTAAAAGAATATGTGATAATGTTAATGAATTTTGTGACAACATTATAAGAGGCTAATCTGAAATATGATAACAATCTCAAATGAGCCGGAGTAAATGTTAGCAAAACGTACTAATATATGAGATTGTAAAGTAAAAGAAGAGACCAGTCTCTATGAACACTCTAACGAAAGTATTGAGATTAATGTATACTTAATACTAATGATGAGATGTGAAATTATCTATTGATCTATGATGTCCTCATACTAGAATCCAACTTTCATAACGTATGAGTTGAATGAAATGGAACTTTATACTAAGCACAAATATGCTAACTATGAGCGGTGATGATTTCTTTCAGGAAGGGCGGAAGTTCATGTAACTCTCATGAGATGAGACTGTCCGGCATGCCAAATATGGGTCTCCTTATATCTCCTACTCTTCGAACCTATATTGCGAATATTGGGATCTAGCAGGGTTCAACTCCCTATATATACTGGCATGTTCATGTCACTTTGGCCGGTGATTCCTCCTCTTTTCTGTGTGGGAAAGACACTGGGTTTAATGATGCTCACATGATCTATGTCGGTTAAGTTTAAAGTTCCAAAAGAAAGAATGAGACCAATCTCAAAGCATGAAAGATAATGAAATGAACGATACGGAAGGTGTTTGTGTAAGACAATCAAGAGGTAAAATCAGATTCATGTAATGACATTGGGTCATTCATGGTCAGTGCACTTCATGATCCTTACCAGAGTCTTAAACTTGTTCCTTGGTATAGCTGTTGTTTACATCAGCCTACGAATGAATAATGTGAAGTACCAATAAATGAATGAAGCATACTCTGTGTTTTCTAAATAAGACACTTGGGTTGAGGTCCCATATGTTGGGCCCTCACTTGAGATGTTTTAATGTTACATCAACGATTCCAAAGTCTAGTGTATATTAAATGAATAATATATAAGACTTGAAAGTAATGAAATCAATGGATGATCAATAGGGAATTGCTTATGAAAGGTAATGAATATATTATGTAAAGAATGACTCACTTTAAGGTAGGGAAATAATTTCTATGTCCTTGGATTACTTACTTGATTCATTACAGTTATAGGACTACAATGAAACATTGCACATGTGAGTAAAATATAGGACCAAAAGAATTATTGAACTACACAACAAGAAGAAGAAAAAGACTGAAAGATAAACCAAGGCTTGTGCCAATATTGGAGTATGAGTAGATGTCTCCAGGTATATAAACAGGTCTAATAACCAATTAATGCGCATAGACAACAAATATTGGCCTATAAATACATGCATACCCAATTTAAGAATGAAATATTTATCTTTTAAGTAAGGTAGCCAATAATGGGCATGGATTATGAATAAAATAAAGAATGGACATAGCCAATAAATTTTAGCACACACACACACATATATATATATATATATATATATATATATATATATATATATATATATATATATATATATATATATATATATATATATATGTAAAATCATACGCAAAGAAAATAAGAATGAAGAAACTAAAGTAGAGTAGCCAAATCATCTCTTTCGTCTTGTTTTGCCTACTCGATTCATTGTAGGTAGAGGACTACAATGAACCATTGCACTTGTACGTGAAACATAATATTAAAGGAGATCAATGAACAACATAACAAGAAGAAGAAATAGACTGAAATATAATTTAAGTGTCAAAAATAGCTCTCGTGTTTGGACTATCAAATTTCCAAATCTTTGCTCGAGTTGTTCTAAAATTATGAGGATGATACTAACGTTTTGTAATCATATAGAAAATGAGTTGTGTGCTTTTAATGAATTAAAATACATCATATTGATACCACAATTCACATCTAACGATTTTGGGAAGTCAGGTCACTACGTTTTCCAGAAATAACATGTTGTTTAGGAAGAACTTTCTTTGATCATGCATAACCTTATGTGTATGTGCATACACCCATACTTAGTATAAGTAGTGTACAGACATGTACTATTTACTATTTTATAGATGCAGGCTAAGGGACAAAATTAACGACTCTTGCAATAGTTTGGACGTAAGTGTTTCTCTTTACCATTTGGTAGGTCCTGCTGTTTTTGAGGATGCTATAGTTTTAGTCTGGACATAGTTTTAGACAAATCTAGTGATGTTTCCCTAGAGTTTCTTTCATACATTCATTTTCAATCTTTTGTAATAAGATCGTGTTTAGAAAATGTATTTATGATATATTATTATTCTGTTTCTCATTGATTCTTATGATAGATGGTTATTACATTTATGTTGAGCTTAATATATTGTGAATTCAGGAAATAACTATATGAAGTCTATGTATACTTCATACAATTAAAAGTTCTAAATTTTTCGTTAAAATTAACCATATGAATGTGATGAATGCAAGATGAGGCTTGTCTGCGATCTTTGAGAGGTCAACGACACCGGTTGCGATTAGGATTCCAGAATCCTGGCTGTGACAAAAGAGTCACACATAGGGGTCAATTGAAATGCATAAAGCTCGTCTTATAGCCCGAGGCTTTTATCAGCAATATGGACTAGATTATGATGAAACATTTAGCCCAGTTTCTAAGCTTACAACAGTCTGGATCATACCTGCACTTGTTGCAAGTAAAAGTTAGAACCTATGGCAGATGGACATAAAGACTACCTTTTTGCATGGAGAGTTGGATCGGGAGATCTAGATGTGTCAAACAATGGGCTTTTAGAGTCAAGCTTATCCTTAGTATGTATTTATGCTTTGAAAAGCACTATATGGGTTAAATCAAGCACCAAGGGTATGATATGGTAAGATTTTTAAATTTCTTACACATTATTGCTATTTTGTAGAACTGACAGATTCCAGCATGTTTGTGAAACTTGTTGGAAAGAAACTAGCTTTTGTGCTAGTATATATGGATGATATAATCCTAACAAGAGACTATGAAGAAGAACTTCTTCTTACAAAGAAGAATTTGTCAGTTTGCTTCCAGATGAAATAACTTGAACAAATCAACCATTTTCTGTGCTTGGAGGTTCATTGCAATGAAGAAGGAATTTTATTGCATCAGAAAAGATACTCTAAAGGTTTGTTGAAGAAGTTTGGAATGTTGAATTGCGAACCAATATCAACATTATTGGAGCCAAATGCTAAGAAGTGTTCACATAAAGGAACAGACTTAGTAGATGTGTTTATGTATCGACAATTCGTAGGTAGTCTAGTTTATTTAACTTATACTCGACCTGATATTTCTTTTATAGTTGGTATGAGTCGCAATATTCAAAATCCAATGAAGCATCATATGGAGGTTTTTCGACGAATACTAAGACTGTGAAAATTACAATTGGTTATGATCTTTTTTACAAGAAAGGTGAAGAATGCAAGATGGTCGGATATTGTGACTCTGACTATGCAGAGGATCTTGATACCCGACATTCAACAACTGGCTACGTATTTAAGCTTGGAGCTTGAGGGACTTCGTGGTGTAGCAAAAGGAAACCTACTATGTCTGTTTCAACAACATAAGAAGAGTATAGAGCAGCTAAAGTTGCACCTCAAGAAAGTACGTGGCTTATAAAATTGATGAAGGATTTGCACCAACCAATGGGCTACTCAGTTACCTTGTACTGTGACAATCATTTAGCAATTTGATTGACTTAAAATCTTGTTTTTCATGCTACGACGAAGCACATAGAAATAAATTACCATTTCATCGGGGAAAAAGCGTTGCAAGGAGAGATTGACTTGGAGCATATAAAAACTAAGCAATAAATTGCAGACGTGTTCACGAAAGGCTTAAGTTTCCATAAGTTTGAAAGTTTGTTTCTACAACTAGGCCTGGTTAATACCGGAGGTGGTGTCGAGAGGGGGTGTTAAAAGTTGTACAACATCAACCCCTATAGTTTATTTCGACTAAGTCTGCAGCATAGCTATATTTTAGCTTTAAGTTGGTAGCTGTCTTCTTTTAACTTGATAGTTTTACTATTGTGTAGTATTTGCAGAATTGTGTTCCTAATGTTTAGGTGAGTTGGTTTAGTGAAATTACATTAGTGGTTTAACAGGAATATGATTCCATATTATGTAAACCTATATAAGGCTATAGAGCCTATTGAATAAAATCATCCAGTAACAATCTCTGCAACATAATTTGGCTATCTTTTATTTATCCTATTATTTTATTTTTCAACTATTGATTTCTCTATCTAAGTTAACTTCGTCAAAGAGTAGCACTTTTTTGTTGCAAGTTGTTTTTCAACAAAAAAAATCAGATTTTTTAATGATTGATAATGATTGTACAAAACACATGACATATGAAAGAAGTATTACAAAAGTGTTCATTCCAATGATAAATACCAAAGAATTAGGAATGATGGTGATTGTATTCATGCAAAAGGAAAAGGGTCTATTGCAATTAAAACAAGTACAGGTACAACAATAATTTGAGGTATTCTTTATGTGTTTCATATTTATAGAAGTTTATTTAGTGTTTGTCGGTTAATAATAATGGATTTAAAATAGTTATAGGAGACAAATATTGTCGAATATTTAATTCTACTAAGAAATTGATTTTACAAGTTCAAATAATAGAGAATGAGCTTCTCATTTAATCCAATTGAAGATGCACACAAGCCTTGCAATACAAAAGATTAACTAACAGATTTGTTCACAAGCAAAATTTTAGATGAGACTACAATCTACAGTTCCTGATCCAAGGAGGAGTGTTGACAATATATATCACGATATTGCAGAGTCAGCTAGTTTTTTTTAAATCCAAAGTCTTTCTCAATTACATTATTAGTTTGTTTTTAAAAAATCAAACAATTTCCATGGCTTAGCATATTCATCTTCCTCAGGGGTCTATCTCTGAATTAGTTAATTTCATAATTTAATGCATTAATTGGTATTAGAGGCATAATTCCTTGGAAAGGCTTTGGCAACACGAAAAACAAACTAAGAAAGAGAAGCACATTAAATAGACGATGGATTTCTTCAAATACAGCAACATTTGCAGAAATGAATGAAGGGTATGTCTAATAACCATGATCACAATGATCAAACAGAAAATTAATTGGATCAAATAAAGTAAGAGATTGAATGTATGGATACAATGGGCAGAAATAATGATTTTTGAAGGAAAGAATATTCGAATGCAAGAGAAGGTTTCATAGAGTGTCAACGTGTAAATCGAACCATAGAAAGACCAAATTGTGTTGTTTATCATGGTAGTAACACTTACATTCATGATTCTACAGAATTTTAAATTTGCAAAAGCTAATGTTATGACTATCGGTCATAATATTTATGAACAATAGTCACAACATTTGATTCCATGCTATTGGACTAGGTTTCTGTCATTTCTTCCACATTTGGAGATTGTGCACCAACCAGCTATATTTTTTCCAGCCTGAATTTTGTGTGTACATTTGCACAATGGAAAGGTCCTTTAAGAAGGACCTTGAGTTTATCAAATTATAAAAAATACAAATAAAAGAGCCCATAGGTGTTACCTAATGACATTATCATTTCAAGGAATCCATCAAACTAGGTCTAATACTCCCTAACACTTCCAATTTTTTGCACATATTTTATGAATTTCATAAAATACAAATAATCATCACCAACTATTTCATTTAAATACTAATACATAATCAACCCAAGTAGGATCCATAACTAACACCCTAAATTTCAAGAAGGATTTATGCTATTCTATAGCTTATCCTTCTAGCTGTTTAGCAACCATCCTCACCCTTTCATGAAAGGAACTTCATTCATAGAGATTCATTGATCAACTTTATATAACCAATTTCGTAAATCTCTTCCTGAAAATTAAGGAAATTTTGTTGTACCTACATTAGCACACTTATTCACACGAAAAACTATATATTGAACTATCTAGATGAATATCTATGCTAACCATAAAATGTGCAAGTCATTACTGAACAACAAGATTTATGCACCAGGACATACAAAAGAAATAGTGTCGAGAAGAAAGTACAAGGTGAGATTTAATTAGTACGAAAATTGTAAGAATTCAGTCACGAAATAATGTACAACACACATGTTAATAATGAAATTTATATGGGACAAATCCGTAGGTTTGGTGGAAGAGGAGATGATATGAAAACACCAGACATGTACAACTAAAGACATTACTTTAGTGTCTTAAAGTTATTCAAATACATGCTACACTTAATTTCAAATATTAAAACGACATATAAAGTTCATTTCATGACATAAGTTAGAGAATATATTGTTATTTTATGCACAATTAGTCACTAACAAATTGTCTTATAATAATTTGAGAATATAATGTTCGTTAAAACATGCCCAACAAGCAATAAGGAAAATAGATTGTCCATCCACATAATGTGACGTAGTGCATTATTAAAAAATATATTGATATGTTGAAAGACTATTACATACATAAAAGATAAAATATCATGTGTATACGGATCTATCGACTTAACCTCGACACGCAACGCACGTGCAGTGAATCTAGTATATATATATATATATATATATATATATATATATATAGAGAGAGAGAGAGAGAGAGAGAATTGTTTGAATATGAAAATGTGAAAGGTCTCATATAAATTGTAACGGAGGTAGTATATTTTATTAGAAAAAAATGTGTAAATATATAATGTAATATTTCTAATATTATTTATTTCAATTCGAAACTTCCAATGCTATGAAACTATAAGACATTCATGTGAATACATTTTTGTAATAAATAATTATTGTTCTTTTTATATCTACATAACTAAATTTGCAGGTCGGACACACGATATTACTAAGCCCTATTTAGATGCACTTAATGAAAATTTTAATTTTTAATTATTCATATTTGAAGGAAAATATTTCCAGAGAGATATTTTAAAATTTTCTCACGTTTAGGTTGCATAAATGTTTTGAAAGTTTTTTCCAAATAAAATTATTTTTCTCAAATTAAAGCAAAACAAATTTCCTCCAAAAAATAGGTAAATAATTTTTCAATAACTCTTTTTCAATCTAACACCTTAACTTTCACTCCTAATTAATGTTTTGTGTATATATTTATGATACAAATTCAAAACTTTCACTCCTGATTCTGAATTCGGAACTAATGTATTGACCTCGACTCGAAAACTCTTAGTTCCCAAATGAGATCTAGGTAGAATCTTGATTTAATACCTTGTTATACTTATGTATACATGGTTAAATCATAAGAAAAGTGTCGGGGTGGTGTTCCTAGTTGGCTTTTAGAGTCTGGTTACAGGTGGAGAATTGAGGTCAGTTCTTTATTATCATATTTGGGTCCCCAATTTACTATCGGGGTCAGGTTTTGAGTTCGTATCTGATTTAGAAATGGAGTCCGAGTTGAGGTGTTAGGAGCGTGTATGACATGAGATGTTGGCGTTTGATTATTGTTAGGAGGTTGTTTCTTGAGTTGGGAATTCAGGTGAGATTTCACTTCGGAACTCAGAATCTTAAGCCTACTCATAATGTTTGGGTATCGATTTTAAGTCTTGATTCACAGGTCGGATCCGAAGAAGTAAGTCAGGATCAAGTCTTAGTGTGGATGTTTATTTCTAGGTCAAGATATAGAGATTGAGAGTCAACATTAAAGGCCGTGGTGTGGGTCTCACTCTAGTTGTCGATGTCAGGTCCTACTTCAAAGTTTGGTCAAACATTGGTTATCGTGCTCGACTCCTAGTTTGGAAGTCAAACCCTGATTAAGATCTTAGGGTTTCGTTTGGGGGTCATGTTACAACTAAGAGGTTTTAAATTTTGATCACAAGTCGAGTCTATGGTTGGATCCCAACTGAATGTCAAAATTATGTGTAGATTTGAGTGTCAGGGTCAGGGTTTGGGTCTGATGTTAGGTTTTGCAATCAGATCATACTTTGGGTTGTGGGTTAGGATTCAAGTTCACATCTAGGGTCGAGAAAAAGGTCCAGTTTCGAGGATAATATTAGGTCTAATGTTGGGGACAAGTCTTGATATAACAGATGAAGTTTTACAAGTCGTAGTTAGATTTTATATTAGTCATTGGGGAAATATTTTTGTTCAAAAGTCAGGTCATAAGTAAGATATCAGGGTCGGGTCGATGTTTTAAAGTCATTCCCAGGTCAAAAGTTTGGATCCTTTCCTAAAATGGAAGTCTGGTTCCTTGATATAGAGTCGAGGTTGAATCTATTTTTAGTCTTGTTATAGTTTTGGTTTTAGGATTAAAGTCATGTCCACTCTGACATTGGGTTTCGCGTGTGAGTCGGGGTCAAAAAAAAGGTTGAATCTCAGGGTCGTATCCAGATTGGTAACTGGGGTCGCATCTCGGTTTTTATGTGGGTCAAAGTCGGGTATCCAGTTTGAATTTGATGTTAGGTTCCTAATCAGATGTCGGGAACAGATTTTGAATTGTTCATCATGGTCGCATTTGATTTAGGTATTAGGGTCGTATCCCGAATTGATTATTGTGGTTGGCTTTGGGTCAAGAAATATTTTTCTAAAAGGTATTTTGTTAATTCTATCAAAATATAAAAATATATTCTAAACAATGTTTATCATTAACCAACAAAATATTAGATACTAATATTTTGTAAGTCACCAACCAAACATGAGAAAATAAGGTAAAAGCCCCCTATTTTCCAAAGGAAACATAATCGTGGAAAACATCTTCCTTCATATCAAATGCACCCACGTTTAGGCTTTTCTATGTTATAATTACTTAATGAGCATGCATATAT
This sequence comes from Solanum arcanum, assembly GCA_027789145.1. Lineage (NCBI taxonomy): Eukaryota > Viridiplantae > Streptophyta > Magnoliopsida > Solanales > Solanaceae > Solanum > Solanum arcanum. Next base: position 26,595,188 of record CM050941.1, read on the forward strand.
ATGAATAAATAATATGTGTCATAAAGTCCTATATTCAATGCACGGACTATCTATTTTTGGTGGTATTTAAATTTTATTTCACAAATAAAAAATATTTTATTTTTGTCCCTATTGCTCATTTTAATGAAAACAATTGTTTTAAAGAACCCTTAATTGTGACTTAATTTCATTGTTAAAACTTTTAAATAATTTTAAGAATTTTTATCCTTAATTGAGATATTGTTTCAAACGACTATAACTACTTGTCATCCCCACTAATTGTTATTTAAAAACTTTACCAATAACGATCAGTATCATGCAAATCATTAATTACAGTTGTCATTTGTTCCTCTTAATAACAAATTCCAAAATATAAATACTATCACCAAAACGATATAATTAATGTTATGAAATTCTTTTTATACTCATTTATAAGTAGAATCAGTAATTAGACATAGATCACGATTGTCATTTGTTCCTCCTAATATTCCAAAAGGGAATTAGTACCATGAAAGAGATATAATTAATGTTATAAAATACTTTTCTACCCATTAGAAGTGGAATTAGTCATTAAACAATTAATAATATTATTCTTTACATATTTTATCTTTATAAGTTCAATTTATCACAAAATATGTATGTGTAATCATTTGACTGTGTATTTTCATACATATGCGTATATGAATCTATGATATGAAGATTTCACAATATTTCTAATGCACTTCTAAAAAGAGTTGTATATGGAAAACCTTTTTTGTAGTTATTTTAATAAATTTTGTGTCTTGTTTTGGAGGAAAGATGTTCACGTTCAAACGACGTACCTTAGGTGTGATCGTAGATGAGCAGCTCAGGAAATTGAAGGAAAATCAGGGAAGTCTAACTACATGTTGAACAATGAGAGACAATGAGGGTCGTTCAGTTTATTGACGAACCATAGTACTGAACTGTCATTTGGTTTAGAGAAGGTTCCAATACCTTATTTTTGAAGATTCTAAGTATGGATCTACTGAGGGGAATGAAGGCTCGTAGATGGATCAACAGACTGTACTGTTGATCCGTTATTTGATTCGAAGAGGGTTCAATCTTGAGAGCAGAAATAATTCTAAGTCATGACTGACGGAAGAAGTCTACGGACCATCGATTAATCGATGATCTGTAAGAAGACACGTACCTGAACAAATTCCTTTTTCATAAAGACATTGGTTTCTATATATATTTTATTAAAACCTCATTTTTGGTTTTACCTAATATTACTTTTGTTCTACTTTGTGCATTCAAAATTGGTTTTCAGCAAGTTTAGCAATAAATTAATTTTCGGATTTGGTTTGAATGATTTTTCCTTGAATTTCGAGTTGGAATTCTTGGTTTATTCTTCTTCTTCAGCAAGTTCATGACTTCTTTATCTAAAACTATGAATTATGATCTTGCTAGCGTGAGTAAGTACATCCACAACTAGGGTTGTGGGAACCATTGGTATTAAAAAAGTTATCGTAGTAATTAATATTGTTCATCTTGTATTCCAAACATACTTAGAACAAAACTTTGAACATCTTTGTAAGAAAACAAAGTTTAAGAACATTTTCACAACTAGAAAATTAAAACTAGTAGCGAAACTAGAATCGGAAACAGATTTAAAAAAAAAAATATATACGAAATATTTTTCTTAAAGAGGAATTGTTGTTAATATGTGTCTAAAGAATCTTACTGATTCCAACAAACTTTGCAGAAACACAAAGTTACCAAGTTTAATGAACCAGTGAAGAACAGAAGAATAGAAGAACTGAAATTAATTCACAAATCTAAAATTTGTAAAACACGTACCAGAATTTATCTGAAAATTTTTAATAGGAAAAAGATCAAGTCCACTGAATTCACAGAGTCCCCTTAAGGAAATTATTCCCCTCTAGTATCCGAGGTTTGATTTGGAATATGACCTCCCAGGGTAAAATGATCTCAATCACCAGAGTATAGATACCAAAAACTCCGGTGTCAGCGAACCACTCAACGGCAGTAAAGTACACTTAGAATACTAAATTTCGTAGTTGAAGAAGAAGTCCATGAATTCTCTTTTAAAATGAGAGGAAATCCCTCAATTTATAGAAGACAAAGGGTGGTGCGAAAAGGTTCTTATTGTGCCTTACCGGAAAGGTCACAAACCTTTGGAAAAGTCACAATCTTTCAGAATGGTCGTCACCTTTCATAAAAGTCACAACTTTCCATAAAAGTCACAACTTTTCATAAAATTCGCAACTTTTCATAACAGTCACAACTTTTCATAAAAGTCGCAACATTTCATAAAAGTCACAACTCTTCATAAAAGTCGCAACTCTTCATTTTCCATTCACACCTTTTTAATATACAACAATCCCCCGCATGAATGGGGAATGACTCGAAGACAAAGAAACGGACAAGTATGTGTACTTTGCAAGCAAGAATTAATTGCATCTTGATAAGTAGGTTTCCCCTTGGACTTTGCGTAGTGAACATATGTCGGATATACTCGGTCAATCGGTAGATGCGATATCTTTGAACCGTCGAACTTTGGTGTATACCTAGACAACCATATGTCACACAATTAACTCTTTACCATTTATGGTTCTTACGGTTGTGTTCGTTTTAGCCCTGAACACCTCCTGGTTTCATGAGTGTATAGAGAGATGGGCTTTTGACAATCATCTTCTTTGAAGCGGCTTACACTTCACACTCACATAGGTGATTTCTAACTGTGTTATCGCGTAGATACACTATTTGGTCAACTCTACCAAACTTAGAAAATCATTAAAACCATTAAGCTTTATTAACTCATTAACAAGCCTTAATGTTGTATCCTTGTCCCTGAGCATTGTCTTCATCATGAGAATGGATTGAGTTTATTGACAATGCCGAACCGTCATTCACAACTTTGTTTTTCTCCTTGAATCTAGCTCTTGGGATCTCGATCGCTAGATAGAGTTACCGCCATGATGACTTGTCCTAAGCTGTAAATTCATTCCCTTAGATGATCTTTTAACTTTCTCTCTAGTTAGGCCTTTTTGTAAGTGGATCCGACACATTATCCTTTGACTTTACATAGTCAATTCTGATAATTCCACTAGAGAGTAGTTCTATAACAGTATCATGTCTATGTCGTATATGACGAGACTTTCCGTTATACGTCATGCTCCATGCCCTACCTATTGCATCTTAACTGTGAAAGTGTATGCATACTAATGCCAATGGTTTGGGCCATAATAGAATATCTATCAAGAAATTCCGGAGTCTTTTAACTTATTCACCGACCTTATCTAGAGCACCTAGCTCAAATATCATTGTTGAGCTAGCGATACATGTCTCTTTTGAAATATTTCTAAGAGACTTCTCCTCTAACAATAGTAAATACATATCCACTCGTGAATTTTACTTCATTCTTCCGATGATTCAATTTGCATCACTATATCATTCAATATTGTTGGATATTATTATAATGCAAGACATAGTTTTAAGTATTATTTTAAATACTCCAAAACTCTATTTATTGTCATCTTATGAATTTATTTGGGATCACTTCTGAACGGACTCAGTTTAAAATAGCAAATGCTATATCTGGTCGCACACACTATATGATAAACATCATGCTTCCCAAAAATCTTGCACAATCCAATTGTGAGTCACTTCTGTTTTCACTCTTTTGAAATGCAAAGCTCACATTTATTGGACACTTGACAATATTGACATTCAAATATTTGAACTAGTTAAGTACCTTTTCAATGCAATGAGACCGTGAAAATGCGAAACATTATGGAGTTCTACAAATTCTTATATCTAAGATCGCATTAGCAAGTCCAATAATTTTCATTCCACTTGCTTTATAGCATACGTTTAGTAGCATTTATGTCATTAGTGTCTCTATTGATGATCAACATATCACCAATATACAAACAAACAGTGACCTTATGATTTTAATGTGAACACATTTATCACTTCCATCATTCTTCAATCCATTTGCCAACATGGTTTGATTGAATTATGTCATTGTTTTGGTGATTCCATAATGTGACTTAACAAGTTCACATACTTTCTTTTATTTACCAGGTACCACAGAACCCTCGGGTTGTTCCATGTAATTTCTTCCTCCAATTCTACATTTAAGAAAGTTCTTTTCACATTCATTTGATGAATTTGGAGGTCATATACTACAGTAATAATTTTTGCATCCGAATGGATGTAATTCTAATTACTAACGAGTATATATATCGACAAGATCAAAATCATATTTTTTTTTAAAGCCTTTGAAACAAAGTCTTGCTTTATATTTTTCAACAGTTCTATCAACTATTATTTTTCCTTCTAAAAATTCATTTTGAACCCAAAGGTTTATTTCTTTGAAGAAGATCAATTAACTTTCAATATTGTTTATTGACACCATCTTTCCAAAGGATGAGTCTACAGAAGACACAGAAAATGTTACAAAATCATATTCGAAGGAAGTAAATGTCCTTTAACATTTTACTAAGCCTCTGAATCTCTTTATTATGTACATTATCCTTTTCATTTCCTAGGCCTTTTAGACCCTTCTCTAGACTACTCAAGTCTAATTTTACAGTCCACAGTCATAGGTCCTATTTTAATTCTTTTAGGAATAGGATCTTGGACTTTGACTAGATACTCCCACACTTTGAAATATTTCAAGTTGTATTTCCTTTCTTTCCATTTCTCATATGGAAAAAATCATATTCTGATCAAACAAAATCGCTTTCTTTCTAAAAGGACAAAATTTTTATTGATCCCTTTTGCAGTAAGGATAATTCCTCCACGCAAGTTTTGTGTAAAATAGAACTTATAAATTATGCATCCATAATTTCTTTCAACGTTCGATTTTTCATTAGATTGAGGTGAATACGGCAGTAGTTTGATATTTCACTTTCCAAACATATTTCTGCACAATGAGATTTATACTCTCCATTCTTATCACTTCTTATATAATTTTTTCACACTGATTTTCAACTTCGATATTACACTGTCTAGACATTTCTATTGCTTCATCCTTACCATTTAGCAAATAGACATAGTCATTTCTAATGCAATTCTCAATAAAAGTAACAAATACTTTTTCCCACCATGAGATGGTGTTAACTTCATATCATAAATTTCAGTGTAAATCAATTCTAAGGGATTAGAATTCCTTTCAACAGATTTATAAGAATGCTCAACATACTTAGATTCCACAAAAACTTGACATTTTTATTTATTGCACTCAAAGTTAAGCAAAACTTCTAAGTTGATCAGTTTTTCTTACAAGGTTTTGTAATTGACATGCCCCAAGTGTTCATGTCAGAAACATTGACTCAAGCAAGTAAGAACAAATAAAAACATTGAGTTTGAAAAGCCCTTCGCGAGGTACCTTTTTCCTCACTAATATTTTGTTCCTATTTCTTACAATTTTGTGTGATCTAAACATTGTTTAGATTGTCAAATATCCTTTTCAGAAGGACATTTTCCATAACATTCAATGTGATTGTTAAAAAACTACCTATGAACAAAGTTTCATTGGATTCAATAAAGACAATATAGTCCAATTGTAATTTTTACAAAAAACATAACAAATGACTATTCACCAATATTCATGTCTATGCAAATACTTTTATTATAATAGATATATCTTTTGCTCCAAAGTTAAATTAGACACCAAGTCTAATCATAAGCCAATAACCCCCACATTTCAAATGTGTTCTCAAAAATATTTTTCAAGTATTTGAAAATAGTTTTTCCACATATTTTAATGTTGGAAACATTATTCTACGAGAGAATTATAGTGCTGCAATTCTCTTTGGCAATGGTTACACACGGTCAAAGTTCATTCCATAGAAATACAAAATCACAAATTGTAATTCAGTGGTATTTTTTCTCTATCATAAATAGACATACCACTTAGTATTTTAAATACTAACAATAAGGACAAAAATAAATTGTACAATTTATTTCTATATTACATTGAAGTTTATAGAAAATCAAAAGTACAACATTGACTTATTATGTGATGTTTTTATATTCTTCAAACCAATTGCATAGTCCAATTTATCCAGAGTATAAAACTACAAAAGTTTTTTTTTTTTCCTCCAAACAGAATAACACATATTCTTTATCACATAGAAATGTTTTTCTTATCAAATAGTCTTCCAACTATAACATTTTGACATACTATTTTATCAAATAAAAAATATGCATCTCTTATTTTTGCAAACTAAAGAATTTAAAAGCAACAATATTTGCGAAGTAAAATTCATACCACAGCATATGGTTTGTAGATCTTTTCCCAAAGATACACATAAAAAAAAAATTAAAAACCAAAGATGATAACTCTTAGAATCTATTTTCCTCCTTAGATAATTTAATAAGAAGTTACCTGGTAATCTTTAAACAGAATACCATAATTTTTTTTTGTTACATTCTCACTTCGACCTTGCTAAACAAAGCAACGAATTATGGAGAAGTAATGCATTTATCTTCTACTTCCATGATCAGATTCTCTCAATCATTAGAATACAAAAAATACTAACAATGTAATAAATTTCCTTAAGATTGTTGTTCATCTTGTATTCCAAACATACTTAGAACAAAACTTTGAACATCTTTGTAAGAAAACAAAGTTTAAGAACATTTTCACAACTAGAAAATTAAAACTAGTAGCGAAACTAGAATCGGAAACAGATTTTAAAAAAAAATATATACGAAATATTTTTCTTAAAGAGGAATTGTTATTAATATGTGTCTAAATAATCTTACTGATTCCAACAAACTTTGCAGAAACACAAAGTTACCAAGTTTAATGAACCAGTGAAGAACAGAAGAATAGAAGAACTGAAATTAATTCACAAATCTAAAATTTGTGAAACACGTACCAGAATCTGAAAATTTTTAATCGGAAAAAGATCAAGTCCACTGAATTCACAGTGTCCCCTTAAGGAAATTATTCCCCTCTAGTATCCGAGGTTTGATTTGGAATATGACCTCCCAGGGTAAAATGATCTCAATCACCAGAGTATAGATACCAAAAACTCCGGTGTCTGTGAACCACTCAACGGCAGTAAAGTACACTTAGAATACTAAATTTCGTAGTTGAAGAAGAAGTCCATGAATTCTCTTTTAAAATGAGAGGAAATCTCTCAATTTATAGAAGACAAAGGGTGGTGCGAAAAGGTTCTTATTGTGCCTTACCGGAAAGGTCACAAACCTTTGGAAAAGTCACAATCTTACAGAATGGTCGTCACCTTTCATAAAAGTCACAACTTTCCATAAAAGTCACAACTTTTCATAAAATTCGCAACTTTTCATAAAAGTCACAACTTTTCATAAAAGTCGCAACATTTCATAAAAGTCACAACTCTTCATAAAAGTCGCAACTCTTCATTTTCCATTCACACCTTTTTAAAATCCAACAATTAAGGAATTCTTGAACAATATTTTTGCATGCATTGATAATTCTTTCATTTAGAATTCTTTTTTACGGTGACAAAAGTTAGAACTTAACTAGTTGCTACTGCCGAACAAATGAGGTTATTAATAAGAAATAATTATCAAAATAGATTTAGTATGATACTATCTAATAGGATAGTGTCGATTTGTGCAAAGTAATTACTAAGTTATACATCGATTATGATGTCTAATATGAGAAAATTGTGAAGGTTAGTAAATCACACAAACTAGCCAAACCAAGGTGCAGGGTGGAATTCTCTAGATGTCGGACCAAGGATTTAGAGATACGTAACTTATCACTTTGTATCTAATAAACTATGAGAAGATTGATATTGCTAGGACTACTGCGTTATGAACCTGTGGGGAACACATATACCCTAGTTACTATGTCATCTTGATAAAATCAAAGTTTAAATTTGTTCAACTACTAATTAAACTGTTAAAGGAATTTGTTTCACAACCCCCTTACTTTCTTTGGAAAGACATTCACTAAATAAATATAATCGTGAGTTAAAGTTTAAGTCTAGACCATTTTCCTCGTTGGATCAACCCTAACCTACTAGTTGGGTTCTCTACTTGATAACGATCACTTATGCTTCTTTAGGGAGATATTATTTTAGCGTATCAATTTTTTTCCCCAAGATATAAGGTATTGTTCATGGTAAACACAATTCATAATTGAGAAATTAAAAGCGTAACTAAAATTTTGTTTGCTAAGAAAACATTCTGGTTAGAAGCTTTTAACGAGAAATTGTATACTTTCTACTTAAAGATAAATCTCTAAAAAATGTAAATTTTTAAAATGGATATGGTTAGAATTACATGGCTAAAAGGTTGGGGGTAGTGATGAGGTTCAATTCCTCCTTGTGTGAAAATATGGTTTGACTAATTTTATATTGTTCTTGATTAACCGAAACAAGTTATCTGCCCAAATAAGGTTCTAATGCATTTTGCTGTTTTTATACTTAACATATGAAACACATTTGGTTTGTCACTTTTGTTGAGAATTAACCTAATAAATCATCATAAACACTACATCATTGGGGTTTTTCTTTATTCAAGACATTGAAACGTCGAATGAACATTTGATTATTGCTTTATGTTGGATCTCTATTCATCTACACATAATGGTTTCTATGCCCTAGTGTCTTACTGTGGTAGTTACCAGTAACTAACATAAAATAAAATGAGCTAAAAAGGAAGTATGATCTATACGCCCCATCAAGAGGAAACAATACCTTTATAAGGTTAGAAGTGTTAGGATCGAATCCACACACACACTTGATGAATGAAGAACACAAGAACACACGAGAGAGAGATGAGAGATCTAGAAAGAGAAAGAGAGAAACAAATAGTTCGTGGTAAAACCCTGTGGTTAAACTTCCACGGCGGTGGGTATATATTAATGATTCAAAGTATATTTTTTTCAGAGAGTTAATGGAGAATAAATAGTACAGTATGGCATTAATAGAACATTAATATATGACATTACATCAAATATTAATCAGGCTCCACAACATAACAATAAAGGCATGATTGGCGTGATAAGTAAATTTTATACCTATATAGGGGACTTATAAACATACCGGGTCACATAAATCTAGGACTATGAGGATATATGATTAATATTTCTAGGACACTTCTTCCAACTCTATGTGTGAACAGTACGTGTTTACGATTAATAATAGAGTATGAATAGATTCAATTCAATCACAAGAATAGATATTTATGAATAAAAACATGAGGGGTTGACACAAATGTAAAATAACAAGGGTGTTTTATTTTAACTATCAGCTACAACAACATAATACGAAATTAAATATATTGAGACGAGTTCTTGTGATTTGATTTTATTATAGGCTAATATAGACAAATGTGTAATTGCAACTATTAGTAATTAACTTTAAATCAGCGACTATGATAGATTTTAGTGGGGATAAACTTTCTCTCAAAAGGATTACCTCGAATAAAGTTGATTTCTCTCGAACTCCAACACACAAAAAGATAAGAACATGATACTCTTTAATACATTCACTCTCTCAAGCTAAATGTGTGGAAAAAGATTTAGGATTCTCTCTCTCTCTCTCTGAACCCATGACAATACAATACCCACACACCATCAAATCATCAATCTTGGTTTTAAAACTTCTGTCTCGAGCAAGCCAAAAACACGAACGTAGAATATCGATTTAAACTACAAATCTTTATATTAAACCATATTTACTGATTAAAATCACTTTTAAACAAAAATTAAACAAACTATTAGTAATACCCAAAAGCTATATGATACCATAACCACATAATCACACCCCAAGAAGTGGGGTCTTAGTTGACATCATAAAAGAATAGAAATTGTTACCAAAATTGCTTTTACAACAACTTGGAAAGATTAATTTCATCTTTACGAAGGTTTAAATTGAGAATTAACACAGAACAATTTCCAAATTCTCCAAAATGGAAAACTTTAATTTTGTAAAGCTAAGGAAACCCTAATCTCAATACTCACAGTTCGAACTTAAAAATTACTCTAATGAATGTTCAAAATAAAATTTGATATTAAACATAATGTTTGAAAATGTATTCATTGTTTCCAAAAACATGTTGTGAAAGGATATTCGACAAAGTAATTCTGGTTTGCCGATAAGCTCGACAATCCACCCTTTGGTCAGTTAGATCACCTTTTTCGTTTAGCCTTCCTTATTCTTAAGTTGTCTAACTTTGAGAGGTCTAACATTTTATTGTTGAACCAATATGTGACATGGCGACTATTGATTTCTCTCGCCAAATTGATTTTCTCCTTTAGGGCTTGGCACACTGGAACTTTTAGCACTAAGGAGGCCATTAGGTGACTCATCAAATGGACTTGTCCATCACCAGGACTTCCACTCTTTGCTTTTTTAAATCATTTTATTCCTTTTTTCAAACTAGTGTCGATGCTTTGTTTCTCAATGCAAATACTTGAAAATCAATGAGTTTACAGCAATTATTGGCACAAAGTAAGCATTTGAGGACACAAAAATCTATCCTAGGACTCATCAACAACCTCAACTTAAAGTTATATTTATCCTCAATTAAAACTCAAGTTTGGCAGTTCATAAAGGATGTCTCAAAAAATTCTACACAAGACTCAATCATGAATGCACACTTTATTTCAATTTCTTATTCAGTCTAATTCATGCTCAAAATTCACCTCATGATTCATTTTCCATGAAATATTGGATACCATATTTGTTTTTGCAACTTAATTTCAAAATCTTTTGCATTCCTTTTCCTTTTTTCTTCTTCTTTTTTTCTTCCTCTTTTTGGTTGGAGGGTTCCATCGTTTTCAAAACCATGTGTAAAGGGGAATTCCTTAACATCTCATGAGTTACTCATCTTTTCACTACACCACAACTCAAGCTTTTGTCCTAAGTTGTCTATTCAAACATACCACACTTCATGAGGATTATTGTGAACGGGTAAAGAAATGTAACAATTTCATCAAGTTTCTTCTAAGAATGGGATAAGTCTCAAAGGGTTTTCAGGAAAAGAACAACACTCACAAGGTAGGCCACAAAGGAGGTATAATTTCAAATACTTTAAATCTTTAAGATTTCTGGCTAAGATCACTTGAAGAGGTTACATACCTTAGACAAACAAACTTATGGGGCATATTCTAGGTTCCATCATGTATGGTTCGTTGTAAGATCATCACACAAGGCATTGACAACAATGTCAAACAAGACTCCACACATTGTGTAGTGCACAATTTTGATCATGAGAGACTAAATTCTACAACAGTCTAATCACAACAAGATTCAAAGAGCTCACATATTGCCTATGAAACTTCATTGGGCCTCATCATTGACGCACTAATTGGCATTGATCAAGACCGATACTAAAATTTACTAAATAACAACCGCCTGAAAAATTATTTAAGAGGTTGCAATTTTTTTTTTCAAAAGGGTCAAATATCATTCACATTCAAAATAAGGAACCATAAGCTCAAAAATCCTCAAAATACAGAGCCAAATTGAAATTTTGTAGAAGAAAATTCAATATATAAACGAAACAATAATCACATAAGATGAGCCATACCCCACCACAAAACATAAGAAATTTTTCCTCAAATATAATAAAATATCAAAAACCCAAAATAAACAATAATACAATGATGGAGGTAAAGGGAAATCCTATATATGTATACACTCCATCTGTCGGGGCATTAATGCCTACATTAACACTCTAAACCTTGAAATCAGTGCCTTGCGGTCCCTCAGAAGCATCGGCTCCACTGGACCTACCGATAGTTTTGCCTCTAAAAGAGGTTTTGAATACATTCTAAAACATAGTATTCTCAAGTTCATCCAGATTATCATAAGCCTCAGCCTCTCCCACATCTATTTTCTCTTTAGCATTCTCAAGTTCATCCTGATTATCATAAGCATCATCCTCTCGCACATCTATTTTCTCCTCATTGGTCTCTTTGTTTGGCTCATCAGCTATCGCATCATCCCGATATACCTCTCGTGTTGTTGCCAGAGGAATCTCATAAATAGTTTGTGGCATCCACATCATTTGATGCCTCCAATAGTGAAGTGAAGTTTATAGATTTTGTTTCTCTACATCCTTCCTAAAATTTGACACTTTATCTTTCATAGTAATAAACTTAGAAGACTCTCTTTTTTCTACTCTCACAAAAAGGACTCTCACCGTCAAATCATTAATAAGTCTTAAGAGGGGTCAGCGCAGCAAGGATGTCACTCTTAATCATCCATGGATTGATGCCTTAGCAGGATGGCCCTCACATTGGTCAAATGGGCTAGGTTACCCACCTTTACGATCATAGCAAGAGAAATCTTGGCGGGATGGGAATAGGAAAAAACACTAGGATCTTGAGAAGAAGAAATATGAGTGGATGTACGTGAAGGTCCTTATAACGAAGTAGGCCAGTATGCCTCTACAAGTATGAAATCAATGTACACCTCCAAAGATGTATCCACCTGAGCTTCTCTCATTCTTTTTGCCTTCTCTTTAGGTTATTGAGATTCAATAAACAAGCTGTTAGTGGACGATGAAAGGATAATCTCAAACTTTCTAGTAGAATCTTAGGGATATCAAGCAGGACTAAATGTTGAGAACTAGGAATGACAGGGAGATGTGGTTCTTCTTGGACCTTATGGTCATCACTTGCTCAAAAAGTATCCCCATGTATATATTCTTCCTTAACCTTATCTTTCCAACACATGTCTCTTCAGGGTGGTAGAGGATATAGTCGTTATGGATGACATGATTGTATTGTTGATGAATATGAAAAAGAAATGAGAGCAAAATTCATGTTGCTCTTCTAAATGGGATCCTATTTCTTGATCTGCCTCTAGGTTGTATTGGAAACAGCTGTGAAAGCCACCCCATCAAGTCATTAAAAAACTTAGTTGTAGCAAATCTATCATATGCCTGTGTAGAACCTAAATGTCTACCAAGTATAATATTAGTATTGTTGCCACTACACATGACTTTCTTTCCTTGGACCATGACCGACTTCACCGATTTGATGGCACTAGCCTTCTTTTCCCCTTAAGCATTAACTCTCTATATGTTTTATTGAATTTGGGACGAATGTGGGAATGTGGGGGCTTCAGGGCCTAGTGAACTTCTTAAACTTGTGAAAATAGAGGGTGTCCCTTATCCTACAATATCTTCCCTCAAGGAACTTTGTAGAAAGTAGCATGACATAAAAAATAATCCGCAACCTATATGCTTTTGAAACTATTAAGGATTAGGTAAGGAGCAACTATAGGTGGAACTAAAGCTACAAGAGGTGATAGAACTGGCAGTGTATCTTCTGGAGAAAGGGAAACTAAGACTCTAGGTAAGTCAAGACAATACCTAACAAATATCTCAGCCCACCGAGAGTGTAATGGTTAATTAGCATCTTACTTAGCGAATGCAGCTTGGGACCCCTCAATATTGGAGCTATGTTCCAAAACATCATATGATGGCATTTTCCCTTTGCCTTTGCCTCAATTCGGAGGCTCTGTTCTCCCGTTAATGGGAGAATCAACTCCCCTTTTATGTATCACAATCTCCCTTTATATTTTATGGGGTGGCATGTGAAGGTGATTTTACAAATATCTTCAAAAATATCAAAAAGAGTTAGAGATATTTGAAGCAAAATTGCACAAAAAGTATTAAACATAGACTCATTGATACGGTATGTGAGTTGTCAAATCTCTTTGGCAAATTAGAATGGGAATTCCTTAAGGATTGGATAAAATTTTTCAAGAAAAATTGGAATGTTGTAATTAGAAAGGGCCTTTCAGCAAATCGCTCATAGCATTCGGCGAGCGAGGACTAGCCCGCCAAAATTTATAGTCAATTTTAGGGCTTTGGGCGCAGAAAGGGTGATCAACAAGACTTTATGCGAGTCATAGTGTAACATCTCATAAATCAAAATAGCTAGGATTAAACAAAGAACTAAGAATAGCTATTTGGAATTAATAGGAAAAATCTGGAAAACTTCCTAAGTTTAAAAGTATGTTTTTTGTCATTTTAAAACATCCTTACACATCTAAATCAGTATGATTTAGGGAAAGTTGTTTATATGGTTTGAAAAACCTTGACGAGATCTTTCCAATGCTGCCGATTTTTCTTAATTTCAATATTGTATGAGGGAGATATGCCTATCAGAAGTTGGGTTGTTGGATTAAGGAAAACACAATTCGGATTTTAGTAAGGATAAAGTGGTCTTTTTAGCATACTATTTCCTAATTTGTTTTAAGGGTTTATTCAATGTAAAACTAAGCCTATGTATGTTTTTAGAAGATTGAATACGCATAGGGCTTGGAAAAAAAGAGAAGAGAAAAAGGAGAAAGTAGAAAACACAAGGATTTCACCAAGATCATTGAGTGAGTTTCATCGGGGGTGATCCCATAAAGGTAGGTTAGACCTTTCTGTTTGTGGTTTCTCTTCCACCCACACAACTATATGTTTAATTCAACACAATTAGAGTAGATTGAATGATGATCATTGAAATTCTTAGTGAAAAATCATTGAATCCTTCTAGGTATAGTATACCTATCGTTGTTTGATTCGTGTTTCCTGGATCTTTTACTAGTCTAAACTATTTGGTATTGAGGAATTTAGTGATCCTAATATTTTGGGGTGAGATATATTGGAGTTTAGAAGGCTTAGAATTAAAAATTGGAGAAGAAAAGTTGGTAATCGTGTCTGACAATCCCTGGGGCGCCGTCCCAACCAGAGGTCCTTAAGGCAGACTCTGTCTGACAAGGCCTGGTTCTCCACTCTATCAAGAGTCCCTCAGGACATTCTCTGTTTTTCAAGCTCTAGCGCCCCATGACTCTCTGAGCTTTAGGGTCACGTGGAGATCCCATTCCACCCCCCCTCCATCTTTTTGTAAGAGTTCCTAAATGATGTGCCTATAATTCATAGTCGATTCCAACACTCTAAATTACATCTAAACATCATGAAGTCATTCATAAACATGGGATCATAGTCCTTGAATTCATAATCCAATTCAATATAAGTTAAGATCAAAGTCAAAGAAGTTAAGAGTAAAATCTAAAAGTTAAGAAGTAAGTGAAAGTAAGTCCTTAAAGTTTCCATGAGTCATAAACATACATTCTAACTTTGTTTTAAGTGTCAAGACACAAATTGAGCAAAGAGTAATGAGTTGTGTTTAAACATCAAAAGTTATACGGGAACTAAATACTCCCTAAGATTTACAAATGTTTTCACATTTTGAGAAATAAATGAAGCTTGACTTCTATAGAGCCTTGGGCTAGTTTTAGAAAAAGGGAACTATTATTTCGAAGAGAGCTTTTAGAGCTAAGTTTGACCAATTACCTCAAACCAGAGAATAAGTTGTTTTAAAATCTTATGAGCTATGTATTTTGGGAGTATTATTGAGCAGAGATATGGGGAAGCGCATTCATATATACTTAAGTCTTCATAAACCATGTAACCACCATGGATAGACTACGAGTCATACTTTTTAGGTGATTCCTTAGTGCTTTTTATCATATACTAGTAAATCCACTTAGTTGTTCGGTTCAATACCTACGTCAAGGTATAGAGAGGTCCTCTTGCGACGTTTGGCAAGACGTTATACCATCTCTTAAAATGATAATGATTGTTGCCAATTAGAGAATTTCTCATAGAAACTATATTACTTTCATATATAAGTGAACTTGAGTTTATTATTGCATTAACATTAATGAAATAAATGTTTACACTATTTTCACAAGATTTATATATATATATATATATATATATATATATATATATATATATATATATATATATATATATATATATATATATATATATATATATATATATACATATATATATATATATATATTGCACGTGTCATTAGTGCTTTGTTTTGAGTTATGACTTCTTAAATTGAGCAAATAGTTGAGAAGAGCCAAGGTAAATTCATTATTAATCCATTAAAACATAAAAATTATTGTTTAGCATTCCAACTCACATGCTCGTACATTCAATGTACAACAGTAGTTGGCCTGCATTGTCTTATGATGCAGAAGAAGATAATCGTTGATCTAGCTTTAGCATTCAGAGTCACTGGTGAGCCTCCTTGCAATTTGGATGACTCTTTAATTGTTTTTCTTTCGTATTTTATTTATATAATGTTTTGGGGTTAGTCCTAAAATTCATCTTATTAGTAGTAGAGGCTTCATAGACAAAGAGTCAGTCAGACTGTTCAATTATAGTCTCTTTTATCATATATGTCATATGTTTTTACTTTAAGACTTAAGTATAATTTTGGCCACGAAATTTGTTTATTGTATTTTTATCATGAGAATGTTTCCAGCTTTATGAATGAGTTAAGTTAATTCTTCTGCCGAGTTATGTAAATCAGGACAAGGGTTTTCTCTAGGACAAAAATGGTTGTTCGCTGCTGACCATATCCAATGTGAAGGATCTGGGCGTGACTAACTTGGTATCAGAGAACAAGGTTCAAGATTCCTAGAAAGTCTATAAAGTCGTGTCTGTAAAGTCTTAGTAATCGGTGAGAAGCGTGCCACATTTATTATTAGGAGGCTTTAACATTTAGTAATTTCTCATTTCGTGCGTTACAGTTTATCTCTAAAATGTTTACCTCTAATTTGTGTTTGCACGTGTTTCAGATTGTCATTCCTCCACAAAAGGTATTTTGATGTCTTCCAACAAGAAAAAATGTCGAGGAGCCGGAGAGACCTAATGCACCAAACGTGCAACCTCAAGAACAGCTCACCAAATGCTGAGTTCCATGAGGCTATCTGGAGGTTAATACAAAAGGTGAGGTGTTTGATGTGATACATGTGGTTGACACTTAAAGGGTTGAGATAGCTACATACTATCTCAAGAATGTGTGTAGGACTTTTTTCAATCTGTGGATGGAGGGAAGAGATGAGGATGTACCACCTTCAAATTAGGCATGCTTTGAAAAAGCCTTTTTGGGACGTTTCTTTCCGTAAGAACTGAACGAATCAAAGTCGAGGGAGTTCTTTACTCTTAAACAAGACTCCTTGAGTGTTTCAATAGTATTCTTTAAAGTTTACCCAATTGTATAGCTATGCTCCAAATATGGTTAAGGATATGAGAAAGATGATGAAATGTTTGTTGCTAGATTTGGTCATGCTTCAATCAAAGAAGGTACGGATGCAATGTTTATTGGGGAAATGAACATTTCGAGGTTAATGGGCTATGTGCAACAATTTGAAGTGGAGAAGGTGAGGGATGGAGAGGAGAACATGAATAAGAAAGCTAAGACAGGGAATGAGTCTAGTAGACATAAGGGTTGTTAAAGTCGACTATAATTTTATTAACAAAAGGTCCATGTACCATCATTTGCTACTGCACCTACGCCCAAAAACAGAGGCGAATATAATGGCAAGAAGTCACAGAACATTAAGGATACACCAGCCCAGTTCGAAGGTAGTATGGCACAAGGAAGTAGTTAGGCTCCTGCACATGGTAATTGTTGTATAAAACTTGCTAATAAGTGTGATGGCCAGTTGGGTTGTTTTTAGTATGGTAAAGAGGGGAACTACATGAAGGAATGACCCAAGAATAACAAGGGAGGTTGAAATCCAGGAAATATAGCGTAATCTTCATTAGTTTTTACCCGATAGGGCTGCACCTAGAGGGATCACTTATAGTACTGGCAGACGGGCAAACCATCTCTATGCAATCAATTGCCGCAAGAAACAAGAGAACTCTCTAGATGTTGTCACAGGTATGAGCAAAGTCTTTACTTTTGATGTTTATGCCTTGTTAGACCTAGAAGAAAGATTATCTTTTGCTTATTTTGCAAATCACTTTGAGATCCTTCCTGAAAAACATTGTGAAACCTTCTGCGTTTCTACGCCTATTGGGGAGTTTATTCTTGCGGAAAGAGTCTATCATGAATGTACAATTTCTATCAGATTACAAGAACACCATGGCTGATCTAGTAGAGTTATACATTGTAGATCTTGATGTCATTTTGGGTATGGATTGGATTCATTCCTTTAATGCATCAATAGATTATACAACTCGAGTTGTTATGTTTCAAATTCCAAATGAGCCAGTCATAGAGTGGAGTAGTAGTTCAAAGTGCCTAAGGGTCATTTCATTTCGTACCTAAGGCAAGAAAATTCGTTTAAAAGGGGTGTGTTTATCCCTTTGTCAGAGTTAATGACTCAAGTGCTGAGGTACATTCCCTTCAGTCAGTTTCTATATTGAAAAAGTTTCAAGAAGTATTTCTTGATGATCTACCGAGAGTCCCTCCTAAAAGAGAGAAAGACTTCAGAATAGAAATCATCCAAGATACTCGTCCTATGTCTATTCTTCCATACATAATGGCACCAACAAAGTTATAAGATCTAATAGAACAATTGAAATATTTGTTAGATAAAGGCTTCGTTCTATTAAGTGTCTCATCTTGGGGAACTCCGGTCTTCTATATATGGAAAAATGATGGTTCCCTTGAATGTGTATAGACTACTGCCAATTGAATAAGGTGAACATCAAGAATAAATATCTTCTCCCAAGTATAAATGATTTTTTCGACCAGCTTCAGGGTGCTTCTTGCTTCTGGAAAATCGATCTCAGATTAGGCTACCATCAGTTGAAAGTTATGTAATGTTACATTTCAAATACAACTTTTAGAACTAGGAATATGCATTATGAGTTTTTAGTTATTTCCTTTGGTTTGACCAATGCACTTGTAGCATTCATGGATCTTATGAACAGAGTCTTCAAATCTTATTTAGATATTTTTGTCATTTTCTTCATTGATGATGTGTTTGTTTATTCAAGAAATGAAGAAGATCATGCAAGTAAACTAAGGATTGTTTTTCAGACTTTGAAATATAAGGAGCTATATGACAAGTTCTCCAAGTGTGAGTTTTGGTTAAAATCTGTGCCATTCTTGGCCAGGCCATTTCTATTGAAGGGATTAGAGTTGATACCAAAAGATAGAAGCAGTTCAAATGTGGCCTAGACCCACGTCTATAACTAATATAAGGAGTTTCTTGGGTTTGGCTCGCGATTATAGGAGATTTTTTGAAGAGTTTTCATCAATCTCGTCTCTTTTAACAAACTTAACCTAGAATACATCCAAGTTTCAGTGGTCTAAAGCTTGTTAAAAAGCTATAAGGAGTTGGAAAAGTGCTTGACTATCACTCTGGATTTGACCTTACCAGAGTGTACTCACGGTTTTGTGGTATATTGTGATGCATCGAGAATTTGTTTAGGCTGTTTGTTAACATACAATGGAAAGGTTATAGATTATGCCTCCAAAAATTTGAAGGTTCATTAGAAGAACTACCTATCTCATGACTTACATTTGGCTGTGGTGGTTTTCACCTAGAATATATGGTGTCACTACCTGTATGGGGTTCACGTCATAAGAGTCTCAAATATGTCTTCACATAAAAGGATCTAAATCTCAGACAGAGTAGGTGGTTAGAATTACTCAAGAATTATGACATGAGTATTCATTACCCCTCAGGTAAGGCTAAGGTAGTTACTGATGACTTTAACTTGTTATCCATGGGGAGTACCACCCATGTTGAAGTAGAAGAGAGGGACTTAGGTAAAGATGTGCACCGACTCGCATGTCTAGGAGTCATACTTATGGACTCCACAGAAGGAGAGATAGTGTTGACTAATTGGGCTGAATCATCACTAGTGTTTGAGGTGAAAAAGAAACAAGACAGAGACGCCATTTGGATTGACATGAAGCACAATGTTCATAATAAAACATTATGAACTTTTGAACATGATGGAGATGGTGTACTAAAGTACCAAGGTAGGTTGTGTCTACCTAGGATTGATGGACTCCAAGAGAGGATACCGTAGGAGGCTCATAGATCCAGGTATTCCATACATTCGAGTTCCAATATGATGTACCATGATTTGAGATAGGTGTATTGGTGGGAAGGCATGAAAAAAGATATTGCTAAGTTTGTTGCCAAGTGTCCAAATTGTCAACAAGTGAAAGTGGAGCATCAATGGCTGGGAGATTTGGCTGAGAATATAGAACATCAAGATTGTAAATAGGAGATGATTAATATGGACTTTATCACATGCTTGCCAATATCTTATAGGAAACATGATTCTTTTTGGTTATTGTCGAAGAATGACAAAGTTAATCCATTTCATGCCGGTAAAGACAACCTATTAAGCAAATGATTATGCTAAGTTCTACCTTCAAGAGGTAGTGAGACTTCATAGAGTTCCATTCTCCATTATTTCATATAGAGGTGCCTAATTTATTGCACAACTATGGAAATATTTCCACAATGGTTTGGTTTCAAAGGTGAACTTAAACCTTTGCTTTTATCCTCAAATGGAAAAAAAAGCAGCGTACGCTTACAACAATACTTACCATTCGAGCATCCAAATGGCTCCATATAAGGATCTTTATAGGAAAATATGCATATCTCCTATTGGGTGGTGTTAAGTTGGTTAAACAGGGTTAATATGACAAACTTAGTTCACAAAGCCATAAAGAAAGTTAAAGTTATTCAAGAGAGATTGAAAACAACACAGAGTGGACAAAAGTCCTGCATAGATGTTAGGAGAATTCCGTTAGAGTTTGAGGTGGACGATAAGGCGTATTTGAATGTTTTGCCCATGAAAGGGGGTTATACGATTTAGTAAAAAAGGGAAACTTAGTCCTTGGTATACTATCCCTTATAGAATTTCCGAATTGGTTGGCAATGTAGTATATAAGTTGTTGTTACCCCAAGAGTTAGAAGTGGTTCATCTGGTATTCCATGTATCTATGTTGAAGAAGTGCTTGGGCGATCGTTCATTGGTTTTCCCAAGTGAGAATGTTCGGATTAATGATACGTTATCCTATGAGGAGATTCCGATTCAAATTTTGGATCGGCAACTTTTTGTTGAGGACTAAGAAAATTGCATTAGTCAACTTCCTTTGGACGAATCAATTTATTTAAGAAGAAACATGGGAAGCTAAGGCGGATATGAAGAAGATATATCCACCTCTTTGTATGTGGAGACAATCATATCAAAGTACTAAATTCTCTTCTTTACAATTTATACGACTATGTGTAAGCATGTTTACCTAGTTTTGTTAGTTGAATGCTGAAATGATGATACCACCCTTAGCATAGTGAAAATGTTCTCATTCGAGGATGAATATTCTAAAGGGGGAAATATTGTAACATCTCGTAAACAAAAATGTCTAGTAATACACAATGAAATTAAGATCAGTTATTTTTGGAAAGAATAAGAAAAATCAAGGAGATTTCCTAATTGTAAAAGTAAGTTTTTGGTCATTTTGAAATGACCATAACTTCTAGATAAGTATGAGTTAGGACCAGTTCTTTATATGGTTTGAAAGACATAACGCTGCTAATTGTGTGTAATTTTGATATTGTGTGAGGGATATTGCCTATCAAAAGTTTGATTGTGGTATTAGGGAAAATCCAGTACGGATTTTAGTAAGGGTAAGGTGGTCTTTTAACACTTTTATTTTCTAATTTGTTTTAACGGTTTTTAAGGGGTATCATTAATGATTAAGTAAGTTATTAGAATATCATATACGCATAGGGCTTGGATGAAAAGATAAAAGAAGAAGGCGAAAATAGGAAAACCAACATTATGCCAAGATCGTTGAGTTAGGTTCATCTGCGTTGATCCCTTTAAGATATATGAGATATTTTTGTCATGGGTTCTTCCACCCACACAATAATCTGTTTAATTAAGCACAATTAGAGTAGATTGAATGATGAACATTGAAGTTCATGATGAAAAACCATCAAATCCTTGTTGGTTAATTTGTAGTGTATCATTAGCTGTTTGATTCGTCTTTCTCGACTATTTTACGAGTCTAAACTATTGTATATTCTGAAATTTAGTGATCCTAAGTGTTTGGAGATCCATGGTAGTTTATAATGTTTTGAATTTAAAATCAAAGAAGAAAATTCAAAAATCCTGTCTGACAATCCTTGGGGAGCAGCGCCTGCCAGAGCCACTCAGGGCAACCTCTGTGTGGGCCTAGCACACCGTGCCAACCACTTTCCCTCAGGAAAGTTTATGTCCGTCAGGCTCTGGCGCCCTGCGCCTCTAAGAGCGCCAGGGTCGCCTTGAGATCCCAATTTTTCCTCATTTTTTTAATGAGTTCCTAAGTGATGTACCCATAATTCCTAGTTTGTTCCTACACTCTAAAGTACATTGAAACATCATGAATTTATCCTTAAACGTGAAATCATGGTCCTTGAATACATAATCAAATTCAAGAAAAGTCAAGATCAAAGTCATGTCTAAAAGTTAAGTCTTAAAGTTAAGATGTAAGTCAAAGTGAGTTCTTAAAATTTTAAAGAGACTAATAAAACATTCTAACTTTGTTTTAAGCCTCAAGCCACAAATTGAGCAAAGAGTAATGAGTTGAGTTTAAATCAAAAAAGTTATAAGGAACTAAGTATTCGTTAAAAGTTAAGTTTCAATTTAAGAAAAGAATGAAGAGAGTTTATTTCTCAAAAGCTATAACGAAACTATGTACTCCCTAAGAGTTATAAATGTTTTAACATTTTGAGAAAGAAAGGATGCTTGACTTCCCTAGAGCATTGGGCTAGATTAAGAAAATGGAAACTATGATTTCCAAGATAGATTTTAAATCTAATATTAAGAAATTACTTCAAGCCAAAAAAGAAGTTGCTTCAAAAATATTTCAGCTAAGTATTTTGGGAATAGTATTGAGCATCGATATGAGAACGCGAGTTCATATGAACTCAAGTCTACATAAACAAGGTAGCCAACATGGACATACAAATGGTCTAATTTTATAGATGACTCCTTAGTGCTTTTTAGCACAGAATTGTTTATGAACTTAGTAGTTAATGGTGTATACCGATTACAAGATATAGAGCGCTCTTCTTGAAAAGTGAGGTAAGACTTTGTGGCATCGCTTATACTTGTAGTGATGGTTTTCGGTTATACAATCTCACATAGAAACTATATAACTTTCATATATAGGTTAAGTTGATTTTGTTTTTGCATTACCTTAATGAAGTATGTTTTAACATTATTTTAACAAGATTAACACACACACACACACACACACACACACACACACACACACACACACACACACATATATATATATATATATATATACATATATTGCACGTGAATGTCTTTCTGTTTTTTATTGAGTTATGACTTCTTCTGTTGAGTAGTGCAAAGGTTAGTTCATTCTTAATCATTTCTATCTTAGAAGTTGTTGCTTTGAATTCCAAGTCTCATACTCGTACAGTCAATGTTCTAATGTCATTTTGTCTACATCGTCTTATGATGCAAACACATGTAACCAAGATGAACATCCAACGCCTCGTTGATCCAGCTTTAGCATTCAGAGTCAATTTTGAGCCTTCTTGCATTCCGTAGGACTCTTTAATTGCCTTTCATTCATATTTTTCTTATACAATGTTGTAGGATTTGTCCCAACATTCATCTTATTAGTAGTAGATGCTTCATCGACAAATAGGCAGTCAGACAATTCGATTTTAGTCTCTTTTATCTTGTATGTCAGATGTTTTAATTTTGAGAC
Organism: Solanum arcanum; assembly: GCA_027789145.1. Lineage (NCBI taxonomy): Eukaryota > Viridiplantae > Streptophyta > Magnoliopsida > Solanales > Solanaceae > Solanum > Solanum arcanum. Next base: position 26,618,688 of record CM050941.1, read on the forward strand.
ATAAGTGTCGTTTTAGCCAAGATAGTTCTGTAACATATTTTTCATGTGAGAATGTTTCCAGCTTTATGAATGAGTTAAGTTAAGTTTTCTACTGAGTTAAGTAATCCAGACCAAGGTAGCGCTAAAGACCAGCAATGGTCGTTGCGTGCCGGCCACGTCCAGAATGTAGGATATGGGCGTAACACATAGAGTGCACTCGGTGAACTTAGGCTTTCCGACGAAAATTAAAGAACCCAACTCAATATTAAGAATGAAAAAAGAGTCAATAACCAGTCAAGTATAAATGTTAAGAAGCAATTCAAAGTGAGTTCTTAAAAGTTTAAAGAGACTAAAACAAACATTCTAACTTCGTTCTATACCTCAAGCTACAAATTGAGAAAAGAGTAATGAGTTGAGTTTAAATCACAAAATTTATAAGGAACTAAGTTTTCGTTAAAAGTTAAGTTTCAATTAAAGCAAAGAATAAAAGGAGTTTATTTCTCAAAAGCTATAAGGAAACTATGCACTCCCTAAGAGTTATTTTTTTTTTCATTTTGAGAAAGAAAGGATGCTTGACTTCCCTAAAGCATTGGGCTAGATTGAGAAAATGGAAACTATGATTTCCAAGAGAGATTTTAAATCTAATATTAAGAAATTACTTCTAATTAAAAAAGAAGTTGCTTCAAAAAAATTTCAGCTAAGTATTTTGGGAATAGTATTGAGCGCAGATATGAGAACGCGAGTTCATATGAACTCAAGTCTACATAAACCAGGTAGCCAACATGGACATATAAATGTTCTTATTTATTAGATGATTCCATAGTGCTCTTTAGCACAAAATAGTTTATGAACTTAATAGTTAATGGTGTATACCGATTGCAAGATATAGAGCGCTCTTCTTTAAAAGTGAGGTAAGACTTTGTACCATCGCTTATACTCGTAGTGATGGTTGTCGGTTATACAATCTCACATAGAAACTATATTACTTTCATATATAAGTTAAGTTTATTTTTTTTTTGCATTACCTTTAATGAATTATGTTTATACATCATTTTAAAAAGATTAACATATATATATATATATATATATATATATATATATATATATATATATATATATATATATATATATATATATATATATATATATATATATATATATATATATATATATATATATATATATTGTAATGTGAATGTCTTTCTGTTTTATATTGAGTTATGACTTCTTTGGTTTAGTAGAGAAAAGGTAAGTTCATACTTAATCCTTTATATCCTAGTAGTTTTTGCTTAGCATTCCAATTCTCATGCTCGTATATTCAATGTACTAATGTCATTTTGTCTGCATCGTCTTATGATGCAAACAAATGTAACGAAGATCGACATCCAACGCCTCGTTGATCAGCTTTAGCATTCAGAGTCAATTTTGAGACTTCTTGCATTCCGGAGGACTCTTTAATTGCCTTTCATTCATATTTTCTTTATACAATGTTGTGGGGTTTGTCCCAACATTCATCTAATTAGTAGTAAATGATTCATAGACAAATAGGCAGTCAGACAATTCAATTTTAGTCTCTTTTATCTTGTATGTCAGATGTTTTAAGTTTTAGACTTAAGTGTCGTTTTGGTCAAGATAGTTCTGTAACATATTTTTCTCGTGAGAATGTTTCCAGCTTTATGAATGAGTTAAGGAAAGTTTTCTACTAAGTTAAGTAAGCCAGACCAAGGTAGCCCTAAAGGCCAGAAATGGTCTTTGCTTGCCGGCCACGTCCAAAATGTAGGATATGCGCGTAACACATAGAGTGCTCTCGGTGAACTTAGGCTTTCCGATGAAAATTAGAGAACCCAACTCAATATTAAGAATGAAAAAAGAGGCAATAACAGGTGATTTACAAAACATCCAAGTAGTTTTTCGAGATTGACTCAGCTGGAAAAACTACCTAACGTGCCTATTTTAAACCGAATATCCCAAATGTTAACTTGTAGCCCCAGAAAATGGAATCAAGACAAGAAAAAATTCAACTAGACGTATAACCATACCACCCATAACAATTCTATACTCAGACTTCTCCCGCTTATGAAAAATTTGGCCATTTGAAGACTTTTGCCCTTAAGAATGACGTAAACCACTCTATCGTTGGTCAAATTACGTCATTTGTCACAAATGCATGTCACTTAGAATTCACCTAACTAAACCCAACAACATTTCGACAATAACCCAAACTTTAAATTAATTTTAAGGTAGAAAATACTCGGGATTTCAACAATATAGAAATTATAGGCATGATATTAAAATTAAAATAGGCATAATAGAATAAACGTATGATTCGAGAGGCCCAACACACATCACTAAGATAGAAATAATTGCAAATGAGTATAAATCACTAAAGAAGAATTCGGGGTTTGGAAAACTAATATGATATGCCGAATAATAAATTTGAAAAGCTAGGAAGCAACCATATCTAACACCAAAGAGAAACTTGATGACTTAAAAATGTGATAAAAATGCACGAATATGGAAAATATTGTTTGGACATGAGTAATGGATTTTGAAAAGTGAGGGAAAATGAACGAGTATGAAAGTTTAAACCTTTGGCCTTTAAAAACCATCCAGTTCTCGCCCATTCAACGACATAAGTTTTACTCGCCGACCCACTCAGCGAAAGAATGAACGGGCACTTAACTCATCGAGTTTTAGAGGACCTTCAGTTATTGTATCGATATCGATTACCTGGTCGGTGATTTACCAAATTTCTCCTAGGATTGGCGAGTTTTACAAACCCCAATTTATAAATTCCTTGAGTCCAATGAAGGTCCAAGTCAGACTCACTGACCTGTTGTACGTGTCGGTGGCTGGACTTTTATCTCTCCAATCTATGGATTTCAAACATATTCAACATTTTACCAAGACTAACAAAACACAATTATTTCAAAATGAAAAAGAAGAAAGGAAATAAAACTTGTGTTGACTGCAATGCAGCGACTTTGTTAACGTCGTTGCACGACACAAATCCTCATTAAAACTTCATTGTTAAGGTTGGACATAGAATCATAAGGAAACTCCCATGTTATATCAGGTTAAAATGAGCGAATATGACATATTTGGGCTTCCAACTATTTGATCGAGAGGAAATGAGAGCTAACTGTCTTGCTAAGGGTCGACATATCTTCCTTTATCTCTTTCAAAATCTTGTCCGACCCCTAAGACCTATTAAGGATATTAGAAAGCATATCCTCCAACTGACCTCCCTCAGAATCCTTTTGTGTTTTCCTCTATTGGGTAGGAACATCTATATAAACTTCCCGTCTCTCTTTTTCTAAATGGGTTACGATCCTTACATCCTCTATCACGATCTTTCCAACCCTCATCTTTTTTCAAGACTTTATTAACATGGTGCCTCGGGTAGTTTGAACGACAACCAAATATTTAGTTGGCTATGAAATTAAACTCTTCATTTTATAAAGCCTCAAACTTGGCCTTATCATAGTTAACACACAAGACAACCCAACTTTAACACTTTAAACAGCAACTCCTACAACATTTTTAGACAAATTGTCAAGTTGTGTCATGATGTTAGCCCTGTTTTGGTCCCTCCCTAGGTCTTTGTCCATCTGTTCCTTCGTCTTTTTAAATGTTAGAGTGGATTCCTGATCTTCGCTGGTACCAAGCCCGATTAAGTGTTGTCATACAATCAAAAAACTAGGGTACTATAACATAAGGTTAGTGCATAAGAAAGTTGGTCATCTACACCTCTATTCACCGAATCAAGGATTCGGTAGAAATACTGTAGCAAATAAATTTACACTAGACTCAAAGACCTTTCTTGTTTGAATCGATGCGTTCATTAAAAATTTGAAGGAGATAAAAGCAAGACAAATTAACTTAACAAAAGAAATTTCTCACTTGAAAGCTAAATTGGAAGAATTGAGAGTTGATTTTAGTGCATCAGAGAAAGTTGTGGCTAATTCACTCGTGACACAAGCAGAAACAAGTTAGTCAAAGTATAAACAAAAAATATGTGTTTAGTAATCTATATGTAAATGTGTATTAGTATGTATTCAAACTTTCTCTTATGGATGGTTTGAGTTGAAGATTTCTTTTAGTTACTGAGGTAACTTAAGCAAAATAACTTTTTTTTAAATAAATTTGATTTTTTTATTTTAGTTAATTTTTGTATGTTGTTGTATTTTAGTTTGTTTATATTTTAAATTATGCAAATTATGCATTTTGTGTTAGACATTTAAAGCACCTCAATATTTCATAAAATTATTTACAGCTATTGAACGTCATTTATATCCTGAGAGACATTTTAAATCATTTTCAGTTACCCTATCTTTTCAAAAAATACACACCAACAGTGCTATCAAAGCTTCATTTTTCTTAACGGATATGTGAAATCTGCCAAGCCACTTCAATTCATTTTTCATCCGTAAAGGCTACACTTTTATCCCATTATGGCTACCTATTTTAACCTATAAAGGCTACCTTCTGTAGTCGTGTTTTTTTTAACATAAATACTTTCTAAATCAATTTTAAGCCCAAAATAATTGCAAAAAACAGACTCTCTTTGAATGCTCCATAAATTTTCATAGACGAAATCTATAAAATTTTGTATGTTAGAAATAAAACCATATTTTGAATTTTATATGATATGTGAGGTTGTGATGGAAGAAAAGTCCTTGCAACCTCTCGCTACAAATCATACAAAAATTCATATTAAAGTAATTCATAAAATATTTATACAAGATAATGTCATCTCACGTGTTCTTGAATAACAAAATCAACACAAGAAAAAGAAAAAAGAAAAAAAATTTCAGGTTAAAAAACAATGAAAAAATTCCAGCATCAACTACCAAAGAAAAAATTGAGAAGGAGAACTCTTTTCAGTTGCAATAACTAAAGCAAAGGAGGAGTGTTGATGTTTGCTTTTAGTGACTGCAATAACTTTTCGAAAAATAAATTATTTAATTTGAATAAATTTGAATTTTGAATTTTAGTTAGTTTCTTTTATATGTTGACATATTTTATGTCGTTAAAATTTAAAATTATGAAGATTATATATTTTATGTTTGTTATTTAAAGACCCTCAATGCTTAGTAAAATTATTGAAAGCGATTTTAATCTTGAGAGACATTTCAATCATTTTGTGTTTCCCCATTTTATTAGTAAAACATCAACAAAATGATCTTTGAACACGAACTTGTTGCATTGGAAATTGTTGAGACATCACAATTGGTTTTCCGACATCTAGAACTGTTATATTCGCTATAATCAAATACAAATTTTTACAGTTATAACTAGGAACATTAATACTTAGTGTTAAAATATATGTTCACATTAGTTAATTGTTAGATTCAATGTCTATATAAGCTTTAGCCACGGTTATAACGATTATTAACATATACTTGTTACTAGTAATTTCCTCTATACATATTTTACGGTAATGAAGCTATTAGAGTTAATTAATTACCTGCAATTAAGCGACTTGTGTTAATTAAGAGTTTCTAAAAATTATATTGACGTAATATATCAATGTCCGTCATGGTGCATGTGATAATATATCCAACAACCCATTTGAAAATCTATGAATTAATTGAATTTGATATCATTAAGTACTTCTTTCTTGCAAAATGTCAATGACTAATTTTTAATTTTCTTTATCAATGTGATATATGTCGATTTAATTAAAAATTAGTCTTTTTTGAAGCTAAGAATCTATCGGCCTGGGAGGAGCCTATATGTTCATCCGAATCCCTTTGACGAAAAATTACACTACCTTTTTTTTCAATATGTACCACTAGACAGAGCGTCTAGCAGTTTTTTATTAAAATAAAAATACTCAATACTAGTAAGTACAAGCAAGGGGGGCTAGTTCTTACATTGTCAATCCTAATGAGAAAATGAACCTGTATTAATTAACATTTTGAAAAAAAGTAAGAGCTAGAGAAAACTAGCAATTCTATGATAGTTACAAAATTTGTAATGTAGTACTAAATGATTATAGTACAAATGAGAATACTTGAAAAATGCACATATATAAAGTAGTACTCAATGATTATAGTACAAATGACAATACTTGAAAAATGCAGAAATATAAAATCCAAAGAATAAAGTTGAGTTATGAACCTCAAACTTACTTTTACAAATACGTGAATAAAAAATGATAAATAACCCATCTAAAGTAACCTGAAATATTTTCATTATGTATTCTTCTTCAATTTGTCCAACAAAATTGATATTTCATCATTTCTTCTTGAATGTATTGGACCTTGTTGAAACTATTAATACATTCATATGTTTTGATTTTCCAAATACTACACTACTTATAAATGTTAAAATTACTTATTATTTATATATAGTAGGTATTGAATCCTCAAGCTAATCTGTATATTTATTTATTCATATATTGAACCCCTTAGTAAAAATACTGACTCCAATCGACCTTACAGGAAGAAAGAAAAAAGAAAGAATATATTACTGCAAAAATAACTAGATATTAAGCTTACTAAGAAGTAAATAATAATGCCCTTTCGCCTTTCTCTTGTTAAAAAATATTTTATATATTTATATGTGTGTGTGTGTGTGTGTTTCAATCTTGAAAGTTGAATTGACATTAGGTTTTAAAAAAAGCATAATACATAGTGAGACACTTGACTTGGAGATATAAATACTGTAATTTTAAAATAAACATTTAGAAACTTCAATTTGATCCAACTTACAACAATCAACACTCAGACTAGTCACTATTGTGTTTTGTGGACATCCATCATTGACACTACACATAAATTTTGGAGGTTCTTACACTTTAGATCAATGATCTTTGAACAGTGAAAACGAGTTGAAATATCCATATAAGCATATTCAAAGTTTGAGTTTCTATTTATCGATGGAGGCTAAATTAAAGTGTTTGGTTATAAGTTTGAGTGATTATTATAGAAACTTTGGAGTTGTTTACTTTCAAGACAAGTTATAGTGAAATTAATTGTGTTGTGATATTCAGTTATATTTTTGTTTATTTTCTTATGATTATTATCAAATTTTACGTACATAAAATAATGAAGGGCAAAAGCCATTTATTAGAAGATTTAGTTGGTAAATCTATTTGGTTGCTACATTATAGATGTATAAGCAAACTTGGATGGGTTTGGTACAACCCATTCATTAACACTATAACTTTTTATTTGTATTGATGTAATGTAACCTTTATGCACTATAATGAGTTTTGACTTTGTTGTACATGAATAATAAAAGTTTCATATACAATACATTTGTTCCTTCTATTCTTTATTGCTTTCTCACCGATAATCTTATTTAGGATCTTCATAGCTCATTCTACCTGTGTGTTACTTATGTAATTACACCACCACGACTCAAATGATGGCGTATATTTGGTATTAGGATGAAATTCGACAACTTCAAAATTTCTCATAAGTTGATAAATATCGAATGTACTTCTCTAATTCACCTCTCTAAATTTAAAATGATCCTTTCTAGTTGTGAAGCGTCGAGAGACATTTGAGGAGGTAGAGGAAAAGTTTGTGTCAACACGAACTATTTCCAAACATATTGGACATACAAATCCACTCGAGCTTTTTAAATACTTGAGAACCCTATTGCGAGACCATACTAAAGGTCAGCAATAAGGAAGTTGGATGAGATATCATCTAGAGCTATCTTATAAGATGAGATATGCATTGCCAATTTTAGCCATCAAGTAAATATGGAGTGAATTGGCTAGTAGATATGCAGGAACATGATAAGAAGAACTTAAAACGTTTTCGTAGGCGATTATGTTTTAACTTCCCTTGAGAAAGGACAATCCTAAAGGCGTACAGTTCAATGTCGTAACACTAATGTCTATACTGCAAAAAGTAAGATTGCAGCTAGAGTTATAGGATTCATAAGCACCCCCTGCAGGATCAAATCCTCGGGTAACTAAACAATTAGCTCATCAAATTGAACACACAAAAAGAGTAAATAACTTAGGAGGAACATTTGGTGTTTCTAAATATGAGACTCTGGCATTTGTATTTTGTCATTAGTTCCTCTATGATGGAGAAGGATTACAATAATCTACCCACAACTAGTGGTACAACGGAAAGGTTTCTTTTCCTCCTTTCATACTATCTCATCTATACCGAGGTTGTATAATATTACTTACCATAGGATGGAAAGAAGGACCTTCTTCATCCTACAACTCTTGCTATAGTCTTTCTTTCCGCAGTTTTGACCTTTGCCTTATGATACACAAAATTGTACAACTTTAGGGATTGCCCTAGCTGAATAGAATTTAAACAGAAAAGCTTCCAAGAATTTTTTAAATTCTTCTACTCAAGTTCCCTCAAATCTTATAGATAGTTCAATCCATTTCACCTTCATGGCCGAAAATGGTGGTTCATATGCCATATATTAATCTAGATCTAGACGATATCTAATCAAACTTTCTTATTTCTCAAGACCTATAGTATGGTCTTGCAATAGGGAACTCAACTGTTCTAATATCAGGAGCGGAGTACTACTTTCCAAATAAGTTTGCACATCAGTTTAGGTTGACACACATTGTTCCTTTACCCCCTCATCATTATACCAAAGCTTCACCACTAGAAAATATTGTTTTCAATTCAAAAATGGCATTAGAGAAGTAGATTAAATGTTTGATCAACCTAAGATAAATTTCTCAGTGGTCAAAAATTATCATAATCCTAAATGTACGCCATCATTTGAGTGTTGCTTGTCCACTTACATAAGTAAAACTGGACCAATCAGTTGAGCACATCCTAGATAGGTTTATTGGTAAGGAAGCAATTAAAAGGAAAAGGAAAAAAGCTATTGTATATACGAAATTTTTACCCTTCATGTATAATCAATCAAAGCTCGTTATAGTACATAAAATTTTCTATGTAACAAGACATTTATAGTCTAGGAGAATATTTTTTTCTCCTAGACTCCAACAATAAAGACCATGTTCATTAATCTTGTAATTCATAAAAAGTGAAATAAACCCAGATATTTTTCCCAGGAATGTTCTTGTAATCACCCTTTTTATTTATTCTAGATCTTGAATATTTACCCAAAGGAATCAAATGGAGTTGCAAGAAACATTTCACTTTATTTTGAATCTTTAAATTAGAAAAATCAAAACATCCATACCCTAATGAAAAAAATTCAAATTTACAAGCACTTAGTAGAAACCTCTATTGGAAGAGTACGCACTCGTTTCCCACAACAACAATGATGACTCTTAAAATTGCAAGATTAACAATTAGACCAAAATCATTAATAAGTGACAAAAATTTAATTCATACTTATAATAATAGATAGATAATTGAAAATGTGTTATGAAACTATAGAATAAGAAGAAGAAAGTAGAGAGAAAAGATCACTTATTCTTCTATTGAGGGATGATTTTACAATGAAGGGACCTCTCTATTTATAGATGAAATCAAACTTGGGCCCCATCTAGTACTCTTAATCATATCCTAAAAGGACTCTACATATTAGAAATTCCCTATACTAAAAATACTTAATAAAAAATGGAAATTTAACCGGCTTCATAAAAATTAGTGGAGGTGGCAAAAGTGGTTAAGAATGAGGAGCTGCATAAATCAGCTAGTTGGGTAGGAGTTACCTGCAACAGTAAATTTAGTTAGTAAGAATAATAGTGATTCCTTTTAGTCCTATCATATACACAAATTGTATGAGGATTAAGAATCCTGCTTGATGGAACAAAATTTTCTCTCTTTCTGAATACAATGGACTCAACTATTTTCCTCGATTTTATTTTCGCTAAGAATATGTTTCAAGATATTGTAGAATAATATATTTAGCTGCTTTTAATGTTTTGAAATTATTTTATTTGATTCCTATTTGACTTTAATTTAGGAGTTAAGTCTTTTATTTATTTTTTGACTTTTACTGGCATATTTCTATTTTTAGTCAGCAATTATATCTTTAAATGTATGTCTCAAAAATATTTTATATTGATAAAATAATTCCCTTTGACAATTCTGCAATATTTTTTTCTCACAGTCTTTCTATTAAAATCCTAATTGATGCTATTCTTCTTAGTGGAGAGTATGTGTCAAAGTAGTCCAGACCTCTTTTTGTTTGTATCCTTTGACTAAAATTCTCCCTTAAATATTTCAATAGCTCTATCAGCTTTCATTTTCCTTTTAAAAATATACTTTGATCCTAAAGGTTTACTTCCTTGAAGAAGTCAGGCAAATCCTACGTATGATTACTTAAAATCGATTAGATCTCAGTAATGACAAATTCATTGAAATTAGTTCACTCAGATGAATACATAGCTGCTTTAAATGTTTGAGGATCATTTTCAAGAAAAAGTGACACAAAATATGTTCCAAAAGAAGTGGCTTTTCATTGGCGAGTGCTATGCCTAGGATCCTCACTAGGTAGTGTATTTTAAGTTGATTTTTTCCTTAGTCATTTTGATTATACACTTGTCGACGCACACTATGTTTTATACAAATAAATGTGTTGAAAGTACTATGTGTTATCTAACTCAATTATCGTATTAACATGAACCTCAAAATTATAAGATTTGTGAACAAAAAATTAACAGGCTTTACTATTCACAACATATCAATAAATACACAATCTACCATTTTTGGTCCAATTCCACCCTTCTGGCTAAATGAACCTCTACCTTTGCTAGACACCCTCACACTTTGAAATATTTCAAGATGGGTTTCCTTCCTTTCAAAAACTCATATGGAATTGATTGTATTTTGCGACGGAGTACCCTATTGAGTATCTTATTAGCCGTATGGATGATTTCCCCCTTAAAGGTTTTACGGTGAACCAGAATTAATCATTCAGGCATTCATCTTTTCCTTTAATGTCTTGTTCTTCCATTCCTCCAAACCATTTGACTGTGTTGTATAGGTTGTAGTAGTTTGATTATTTATACAATATTCGAAACGTATCTTTGCAAAAGGAGATTCATATTCTCCACCTCTATCACTATGAATTATTTTTATCTTTAGACTCAATTGGTTCTCCAATTTATTTTTGTATTGATTAAATTCATCAATGAATTTATCCTTACTTATAAGCACAGTTACGTAAAAAAATCAAATGCAATCATCAATAACAAGTATAAAATACTTTTCCCACCACGAGATGGTGTCGACTTCATATCGCATATATATGTAAATTAAGTCTAAAGGGTTAATTTCATTCACCAGAGTTTTAAGGATGTTTAAAATCCTTACTTTCCACAAAAAATTTACATTTGGATTTATCGCATTAAAAATCAGGCAATATATACATGTCCCAAAAAGGCATGGCATAAATCATTTGACTCCAATAAGTAAAAAGAAGTAGAATTCTTATTAATAATGTCAACAATCATTACATTCAGTTTATAAAGGCCCTCATTGAGGTAGCCCATTACTATGGACATCTAATTCTTACTTATTAACACTTTATCACTAACTAAGAAACACTTTAACCCATTCTTAACATGTTTTTCAACAGAAACTAAATTATTCCTAATAGTAGGGACATGCAGAATTCTATTCAATGTCAACACCTTGCAACCCTTTCAGAATCCACAAAACCATTAATGAAAGTTTGTAACCTTTAAAAAGGTCCTGGTTGTTCCTGAAAGAAACCTTTCAGAACATTGATTTTCAAATGGTGTGAAATTTATATGAAATTAGAAAAGATTTTAGATAAAATAGCTTGAGTGATTCCGAGTTGGGTCGGGTTAATCAGCTAAAATGTTGAAACGGTTGTATTTGATATACCTATGTACCTCATGTCAAACGTGATAAGATAGATAAAAAGGCTGCCCCAAACATTTTTATTGGTTACGATTATGTTTCAAAAGCGTACACCATATTTTGACCTGAAGGTGATAAAATAGTTATCAACACAGATATCTACTTCATGGAGAATGAAAAGTTGGATTAGGATGATTCTAGGATTTCTGTCTAGAAGACAAGATCGTGGTAGAACTAAAGGGACAATAAATCACCGGTTAGGTAAACTCGATTTCTCTATGATATGTATAAGCGATGAAATGTTGTAATTAGTTAGCCTGCTAACCCTTGCGATGCTACAAAAGACCATAAGCGAAGAAATGCAAAGCATGAGGAGATTTTTATGATCGAAAAAAATATATGTGGTAGCTTGTTGACAAACCTTAGTATAGTGGATGTTAGTAACAAAGCTAAATATTTATGGTTCAATTAATAAACATAAAGCAAGGCTTTTAGTTAAGGTTTTTTCGCAGATTTTTGGTGTATATTATTCTGACACTTTTGCTCCAAGAGCTAGGATTGACATGATTAGATTGCTTATAACTATTTTTTCACAACTTGCTTAGAAAGTTCATCATGTGGATGTCAAATTAGCATTCTTAATGTCATTCTTTAAAAAGAAATTATGTTTAACAACATAAACGATTTGTTATATATGAAAGGAACATAAAGTCTATAGACTACATAAAGCTCTTTATGTCTTAAAACAGTCACCAAGAGCTTGGTATAGTTGAATAGATGATTATTTTCTCTGTCTCGATTTTTAAAAGAGTCTTCAATAATTCACATCGTATGCTAAACGTAATAGTTGAGAGATTCTGGTTGTTTCTCTTTATGTGGTTGTCCTTTAGATTATAGGGAGCAATGAAAAGAAAATTGACTAGTTCAAGCAAGATATGATTTGCGGTCTCATGACATATTTCCTTGTAATGGAGATTACACAAGGAAAACATGAGTTTTTCATTTGCTAGAAAAATTCCACAAATATATTCTCAAGAGACTCAAAATGGAAAATTTCAAAGAGATTAGTACTCCTACGAACCAAAAGGAGAAACTAAGTAAATCATGGATTCCAAAAGGTGAATGAGTCATACTTCAGAATATTCATTGGATGCTTAATATATTCTACAACTACAAGACCCGATTATGTTGCAAGTGTTTTATCAAGTTTCATGCATTATCCTGGTAAAGTATATTTTTAGAGAGCCAAAAGAATTGTGTGATACATCAATAGAACCAACACATAGGGAGTCATGTTTCAGAAGATTAAACCTATGAAGCTTTTTGGGAAGTTCACCAATGATGTGGACGATCCTGAGGATGATTTAAAGAGTACTTCATATTATTCTTTTAGTCTTAGTTTTTGGATTTTCTCATTAGGTTTTACGAAAAAAAGATATTGTACATCAATATACTATCGAAATTGAGTTTGTGGCACCTGCAGGAGCAATAAATCAAACATTGTGGCTAAAGAAATTTTTGATTGATTTCATATAGAACAAATTTGAAGAATCAAAGTATTTGTGAAAAATGAAGTAACAACAACTATATTTCACAATATTGTGTTTCATAGAAGAATCAAGTTATTTTTCTTGAGATAAGTGTAAAAATATGGATATATAACTCTAGTTTATTGCAGGACATAAGAACTATTTGCTGATATATTAACTAAATCTTTGTCAGTGAGCAAGTTTCAGCTCTCAAACAGAGAAGATAGAATAAGAAGATGCAATCTAAATATTTGGAATATACAATCCAATATTACATGAAAACTACAATAGACATTATTTAAGAAATTCAATCAAGAAATTATATAGAAGCCTACCTCAAATTCTATCATGATTGCCCCAAATCAACCACAAACAAGCTAAATTTTTTTTTAAAATTCTTCGAACACTGCCAAAACATCATATTATAAATCATAAATTCACTATGGATGTTAAGACATTAAAATCCCAATGATTCAAAATGGACTCAAAATTTAGTCAAAATGGGAATATAGGGTCCATACTGGGAATCACAACATTTACTCTACCAAAAGGTCCTAAAAGCCTTGCCGAGCTTGTACCATGTAACGCGGCTGAATTCAATGTGTGGAATAGCCCGAATAACTACATGTAAATAAAATACAAATTAAGAAAACAAAAGAGAGCAAAGCCTCTTCGGGCAAATAGCAATGTGTATCCACAATCAACTTGGACCCCAAAAATTGAATTACCTCGATCAGATCTCCCCAAGCTCAAGAAATTGCATTTTAAAGTTGGGGACTGAAGCTGAATTTTCCTATTTAGAGGTTCTGCTTGCTAAATGTGATTACTGGTCAACAAAGGCCTAAAATCTCGTTGCTGAATGCCTGAAAAATATATCAACCTATATCAAACAATTTTGGGTGTGAACTATATGAGAAATCAGGAAAAAGAATTACAAACTACAAACCCTTTTTCAGTAATCTGGCAACTTACTCTAAATGGAAGATGATGAAAAAGAGGGAATTGATTTAGCTAAGTCCTAAAATTTCATGCGGTCGGGCGAAGGAAGTTATCTCTATTAAAAAGAAGGAGGAAAGTCGAGGGAATATCGTTGTTTGGTTCTGAAATTTTTTAGACTAATTCTTTCATTATTCCATAATTTATCGATAAAACCTGAGAATATTGTGTATAATATTTTCCTTTTGGATATTTTCATTATTTTTCTCTTTTATTCCTTTTTTTTTCATTTAATAATTGTTAAAGATTATATTTATTGGTAATACGACAAACTTGAAGTTAAATGAGATAATATATAACATACTCTACATAACAAAATGCAATGGGAAAACTAAATATCCAATTACATAAAATATGAAATGTAGAAAAAACTCACAAAAGCTCATTAAAATAATTCATTTGATGTTAAAAATGTTAAGTACTCCCTCCGTCCAAATTTATTTGGTACTTTTCATTTATCGAGAGTTAAACAATATAAGTTTGAGCAGAAATTTTGTGTATTGAATCTTCATTATTTTTTAATGGAATATATATGTATATATATATAAAGTTGGGCAGAAATTTGAATATATGTATACACACAATGTGTGTATCTATATATATATCTATATATATAGACACATATAAGATACGTTAAAAGTGTTTTAAGTAAGAATAATTAACAATTACAAATATTTAAAAGATATATGGAAAACTCACGAGCATTCATAGACTTGCTCGAATATGAAAATTTGAAAGGTGTCATATAAATTAGGAACAGAGGGTGTACCTTTTATTAGTTAAAAATATTTTTAAAAAATGTTATATTTGTAATATTATTTATTTAAATTTGAGACTTTCAAAACCTTGAAAATATAAGACATTCATGTGCATCTATTTTTGTAAAAACTAATTAGTATTCCTTCCTTATTGTCACGACCCAAAACGAGCCGCGAGTGTCACCCACACTTATCCTACTATGTGAGCGAACCAACCAATCTAAACTCTAACATCTCAATACAATATAAACATAATATAATGCGGAAGACTTAAAACTAATTAATGAACATCGATTAAATAACTTCTAAAACTCAATACTTATTATTATCCCCAAAATCTGGAAGTCATCACCACAAGAACATCTATCCTCAAATTTCTAAGTCTAAGAGTATTTAAGAAACTAAAATAGGTAAAGAGATGGTCCGTGTCCGAACTTCAAGACATCAAGACGTGAATGAGAGAGAATCCAGTCCGAGCTAGGAACGATAGCTCATCCTGAAATCTGACGTGATGAAGACTGGCTAGAGTTGAGGACGAGCTAAAGACGATGGCACGTCTGCTGCACTCCACAAATAACAAAGAGAAACATACAAGTAGGGGTCAGTACAAGGCACAAGTACTGAGTAGGTATCATCGGCCAAAATAGAAAGCAATATATATCACATAATAACATAAAATCAGCCAAATACTTAACAGGTGACAACAACAAGTACCATAACCATTGGCCACAATCCAAGCACATCTTTGAGGACTCAAGCCTCCACACCATACTAATTTGGGAAATAGGTTCTTTAAGCCTGAGTATATTAGCATAAGTCAAGATTCACTCTCTTTACTATCCTGTTGTCGGAACGTGACACTCCGATCCCCTACTATCCTGGTGTCGGAACGTGACACTCCGATCTCCTACTATCCTGCTGTCGGAACGTGACACTCCGATCCCCTACTATCCTGGTGTCGGAACGTGACACTCCGATCCCCTACTACTACGTGTCGGTTCGTGACACCCGATCCTCTACTATCCTGGTGTCGGAACATGACACTCCGATCCCCTACTACTACGTGTCGGTTCGTGACACCCGATCCTCTACCTTAATTCTTTCGGTTCATCAAGCCTTGTTTTATACAAAGGCATCATCATTAACAAAGAGGTTTTAAGGTTTAAGATTCAACAGCCTCATAATGCTAATTCATCACAATTACATAATCACATCATGCATGCACACAATTAATCATATAGAAGACTTTATAAAATTACCCAATACATATCAATCGCTATTTAGTGTTTACTACTGAATAGCATAAACCATAACCTACCTCCACCGAAGAATCGTGATCAAACAATCTACTTCTCCAATGCTTTGCTTTCCTCTTTGTTTCTCCCCTCTTCTCTCTGTTCTTTCTATTTTTTCCTTATACAAACTCTTTTTCTTTTACCCAAATTACCATATAATTAAGTATAAAATATGGTAAAATTAACCCACTATTTATTTCAAGGTTATCTCCTTTAACCCCCTAGTAATTGAATTATTTACATTAAACCACTAACTTAATAATCATAAGCAGGAATAGTCCAAAACACCCCTTAAAAACTATTAATAGAAATCTGACCCAGTCAGGGTTACGCAGCCTGTGACGGCCCATCGTGCCTGCGACGGTCCCTCCCGCTGCTTCCGTCACAAAGTTCAGAGACTCAATTACATTAAAAACTCTGTGACGGCCCCTCGTACCTATGACGGTCCGTACTGCTCTTCCGTTGCGAAGTTCAGAGAGTTGTTGTCAGTATCAAAATTTCCCGAGTCTAAGTGTTTTGGAATGAGACCCCCTCGACGGTCCGTCGTGCCCATGACGGTCCATCGTGGGATCCGTCGACCCAGACAGCTATTACCTGAAATAAATTCTACGGCTCAAAACGACTAAATAGGTCGTTACAATAGATACCAATTTACCCATCGTTCATCCTCGAACGATCACAAGAAGAAAAACAAGGGCGAGAATGAGTACCTGAATCTGTGAAGAGATGTGGATATTTTTCTTGCATATCAGCCTCCTTCTCCCAGGTGGACTCTTCAACTGGTCGATTCTTCCATTGAACCTTGATGGATGCAATCTCTCTTGATCTCAACTTGCGGACCTCTCTATTTCAAATAGCAAATGGCTCCTCCTTATAAGACAAATTTTCATCAAGAAGAACTGAATCCCAACGAATGATGTAGTTTCCATCCCCATGGTATCATTTCAACATAGACACATGAAATACCGGGTGCACTCCTGACATACCTGGGGGCAAGGCTAATTCATAAGCTACCTTCCCCACGCGCTTCAGAACTTCAAATGGACAAATTAACCTCGGACTAAGCTTACCTCACTTACCAAACCGCATCACCCCTTTCATTGGAGAAACCTTAAGCAAAACTTGCTCACCCTCCATAAACTCCAAGTCTCTAACCTTTCGACCTGCATATTCCTTCTGTCTACTTTGAGCCGCTAAAAGTTTTTCTTGAATGCATTTCACTTTATCTAACGATTCCCTCAAAAGGTTAGTACCCCAAGGTCTAACCTCAAATGCATTAAACCACCCAATGGGAGACCTACATCTTCTCCCATACAGTGCCTCAAATGGGGCCATATCAATACTTGAGTGATAGCTATTGTTGTATGAGAACTCTGCTAAGGGTAAGAAGTTATCCCAATGACCACCAAACTCTATCACACATGCACGAAGCATATCCTCCAAAACCTGAATCGTTCGCTCAGACTGACCATCGGTCTGAGGGTGGAATGCAGTACTAAGATCCAACCTAGTACCTAATTAAGCATGCAATGTTTTCTTAAACTTAGAAGTAAATTGTGTACCTCTATCTGATATGATGGAAAGTGGAACTCCATGCAACCGAACGACTTCTGAGATATATAGCCTGGCTAACTTCTCTGCATTGTTAGTCACCTTAACCGGAATGAAGTGAGCAGACTTAGTTAACCTATCAACAATTACCCAACTGGAGTCATACTTACCTATTGTCTTTGGAAGACCAACCACGAAGTCCATTGCAATTCTCTCCCACTTCCATCAGGAATGGGCATTCTCTGAAGTGTCCCTCCAGGACTCTGGTGTTCATACTTTACCTGCTGACAATTCGGGCATTGAGCAACAAAATCAACAATGTCCCGCTTCATTCTACTCCACCAAAAATGTTGCTTTAGGTCACGATACATCTTGGTTGTACCGGGATGTATGGAATACCTTGAACTATGAGCCTCTGTAAGGATAGTGTGAATCAAATCATCAATGCGGGGTACACATACCCTTCCCTTAATTCTCAAAACACCTTCCTCATCGATTTTTGCTTCTTTAGCCTCTCCTCGCAATACCTTATCTCAAATCCGGATCAGTTTCTCATTAGTAAATTGCTTTCCCTTAATCTTGTCAAGAACGGAAGATCTTGCCTCCACACAGGCCAAAAATCCTCCTTTCTCATTTACTTCTAGCCTCATAAAGTCATTAGCCGGAGTCTGAACCTCTCTAGCCAATGGGCGTCTGGAAACCTGTAAGTTGGCTAGGCTTCCCATGCTCCCTGCTTTTTCTACTTAACGCATCTGCCACAACGTTAGCTTTTTCTATGTGATACAAAATAGTGATATCGTAGTCCTTCAGTAGTTCCATCCATCTCCTCTGTCTCAGATTCAAATCTCTCTGGGTAAAGACATACTGAAGACTACGATGATCCGTATAGACTTCACACTTAACCCCATATAGATAATGTCTCCATTGCTTTAATGCAAACACTACCGCAGCCAACTCCAAATCGTGGGTCGGGTTATTACGTTCATGCACCTTTAATTACCTCGAAGCATAAGCAATTACATTCATCTCTTGCATTAGCACTGCATCTAAACTGGAATAGGATGCATCACAATAAACAATGAAATTCTTAGCTTCCACTGGCACGGTAAGGATTGGTGCAGTAGTCAACAAGGTCTTGAGTTTCTGAAAGATTTCTTCACACTCGTCCGACAATACAAATGGAACACTCTGCTTTGTCAAGTTTGTCAATTGGGAAGCAACAGAAGAAAATCCCTTGACAAATCGTCGGTAGTAGCTAGCTAAACCAACGAAGCTCCTTATCTCTGTAACATTAGTAGGTCTTACCCAAATCTTCACTGCTTCGATCTTAGATGGATTCACCATCAATCCTTCTTTAGAAACCACATGCCCCAAGAAGGACATTGAATCTAGCCAAAACTCACACTTGGAGAATTTGGCATAAAGCTTTTTCTCCCTCAACATTTCCAATACGATTCTCAAGTGCTCCTCATGTTCTTTCCTGCTCTTTGAGTATACAAGTATATCATCGATGAATACAATGACAAAGAGATCCAGATATGGCTTAAAAATCCCGCTCATTAAGCTTATGAAAGCAGCAGGGGCATTCGTAAGTCCAAAAGATATTACTAAGAACTCATAATGTCCATACCTGGTCCGAAAAGCAGTCTTTGGCACATCTATTGCCCGTATTTTCAATTGATGATAACCAGATCTCAAATCAATTTTTGAGAAGGTACAAGCACCTTGTAACTGATCAGACAAATCATCGATGCGAGCAAGAGGATACTTTTTTTTAATAGTTACCTTATTCAGTTTCCTGTAGTCTATGCACATCCGAAAACTTCCATCCTTCTTCTTTACAAACAAAATAGGAGCACCCCAAGGGGATGCACTTGGTCTAATAAAGCCTTTGCTTAACAACTCTTGAAGTTGGGCCATTAACTCTCTTAACTCGGCGGGAGCCATTCTATATGGGGGTATGGAAATGGGGCGAGTACCCGGCTCCAGATCAATGCAAAAGTCAATATCCCTATCCGGTGTCATACCAGGAAGGTCTGCAGGAAACACATCCAGAAACTCACGGACTATCGAAGCCGACTCAATTGAAGGTACTTGGGTAGTATCATCCCCGAGGTGTGCCAAGAAAGCTAAACACCCTTTATTAACCATTCTTTTAGCACGAAGAAAGGAGATGATACGAACTGGAGTGGAAGTGTAGTCACCCTCCCACACTAACGGATCTATCCCAGGCATGTCCAACGTTACAGTTTTAGCATTACAATCTAAGATTGCAAAATTTGGAGAAAGCCAAGTCATACCCAGAATTACATCGAAATCAACCATTTCTAAGATAACCAAGTCTACATGAGTATTGCTCCCCACAAAAGTTACAAGACAAGACATATACACCTTTTCAACTATCACAGACTCACCCACAGGAGTAGAAACACGAATAGGCATGTCAACCAAATCACAATGTAAATCAAAACCAGTAGCAAATGAGGAAGATACATATGAAAATATGGATCCAGGATAAAACAATACAGAAGCCATGTAATCACAAACCAAAAGATTACCTGTGATAACAGCATCAGATGTGTCCGCTTCAGACCTCCCAGGGAAAGCATAAAAATGGGCCTTATCACTTGTCTGTCCATTGCCCCTACCATGTTGTGGTGTAGTCGCTCCGGCATGCCCGCCACCCCGGTTGGTTTGTTGACCACCATTACCTTGACCAACGCGTCCTCCAGAATGGCGGCCTCTCCCATGACCACCTCTACCTCTAACTATTGGGTGTCTGTAACTCTGTTTTGGACAAAACCTCCTAATATGTCCAGTCTCTCCACATCCATAACACTCTCTGTATTCAAGCATGGGTCTCTGTGAGAACGACGGAGTCTGGGGATAACCCCCATACTTAGGGAAGTGTTGACCGGTCTGCGGTGGACCCCCAACCACAGCCTGCAGTGAAGACTGAATAGGTCGGGTTGGGTAACCTCCTGAACTCTGCCCTCTGGAGTAAGACCCACCAAACTCACCTCCCTTACGAAACTTCATAGGTGTTGATGCCATGGTGAAGTCGTTTGGCTTCACTCCCTCCACTTCTATCACAAAATCTACCACCTCCTAAAAGGATTTTGCTGCAGTAGCTACCTGTAAAGTTGGAATCTTCAAATCTGACCTCAATCACTTCACAAAACGGCGAATCCTCTCTTGTGGACTGAAGCAAAGCTGGGTGGCATACCTGGATAATGCACGAAACGTAGCCTCATAAGCTGTAACCGGCATCCTGCCTTGCTCTAGGCTCAGGAACTCATCTCTCTTCCTATCCCTCAAAGTCCGGGGTATATACTTCTCCATAAACAAGCTAGAGAATGTTGCCCAAGTCATGGGTGGTGCCTGTGCTGGTTGACACTCAACATACGATCGCCACCACATTTTGGCATTTCCATGAAAGTGATAGGTTACAAACTCAACACCGAATCGTTCTACTATGCCCATCTTATGTAGCAGCTCATGAAAACCAACTACAAAATCATAGGCATCCTCAGATTCAGCTCCCTTGAAAACGGGAGGTTTCAACTTCAAGAACATAGTGAAAAGTTCATGCTGATCGCTTATCATTATAGGCCCTGTAGTCAACCGAGGAAACGTGCCTATTTCCAATGAGGCATCCATGCGGGGAGCCACAACAGCTGTATGTTGTACTCCCGGAACCTGAGGTGCTGCTGCAGAAAACACTGGAGGTGTCTGGCCTTGATCAGATAACTCGCTAAGATAAGCAAGAACCTGATTAATCATTTCTGGGGTAGGTTGGGGTGGTAATCCCTCATTTTGCACTTGTTCATCCTCCCCTTCATCACCCTCTCTTAATACCTCCTTAGTCGGTGGAGGAGTCACCGCCCTAGTACTAGCTGGGCCAGGTGCTTGTCCTCTTCCTCTAGAGGACGTCCTCCCGCGACCCCTACCACGGCCTCTTGCCGCTGCTCCTCTTTGAGCTACAACCTCAGTGGCTGATTCAGACGCATCTTGTCTTGCCGGTGTTGGTGTTGGCGCAATTGTTGCTCTAGTTCTAACCATCTGCGAAATAGAGTGAAGATGGTCAGATACCAATTTGTATCACCTAGATACCAATTGGATCCATGTAATAGCACGAAAGAAAGAAAGAATTGAATTTTCCTAAAGTCTTATAGACTCTCAAAGAAAAGTAAAGGCGTCCCCCTACCGTTCCTTAAGACTCTACTAGACTCGTTCTTGTGTGATGAGACCAACGAACCTAATTCTTGATGCCATTTTTTTCACGACCCAAAACGAGCCGCGAGTGGCACCCACACCTATCCTACTATGTGAGCGAACCAACCAATCTAAACCCCAACATCTCAATACAGTATAAAAAGAATATAATGCGGAAGACTTAACCTCATTAATGAACATCGATTAAATAACTTCTAAAACTCAATACTTATTATTATCCCCAAAATCTGGAAGTCATCACCACAAGAACATCTATCCTCAAATTTCTAAGTCTAAGAGTATTTAAGAAACTAAAATAGGTAAAGAGATGGTTCGTGTCCGAACTTTAAGACATCAAGACGTGAATGAGAGAGAATCCAGTCCGAGCTAGGAACGATAGCTCACCCTGAAATCTAACGTGATGAAGACTAGCTAGAGTTGAGGACGATCAAAAGACGATGGCACATTTGCTGCACTCCACAAATAACAAAGAGAAACATACAAGTAGGGGTCAGTACAAGGCACAAGTACTGAGTTGGTATCATCGGCCAACTCAAAATAGAAAGCAGTATATATAAGATAATAACATAAAATCCGCCAAATACTTAACAGGTGACAACAACAAGTACGATAACCATTGGCCACAACCCAAGCACATCTATGAGGACTCAAGCCTCCACACCATACTCATTTGGGGAATATGTTCTTTAAGCCTGAGTATATTAGTGTAATTCAAGATTCACTCTCTTTACTATCCTGGTGTCGAAACATGACACTCCGATCTCCTACTATCCTTGTGTCGGAACGTGACACTCTGATCCCCTACTATCCTGGTGTCAGAACGTGACACTTTGATCCCCTACTATCCTGGTGTCGAAACTTAACACTCCGATCCCCTACTACTACGTGTCGGTTCGTGACACCCGATCCTCTACTATCCTGGTGTCGGAACGTGACACTCCGATGCCCTACTACTACGTGTCGGTTCGTGACACCCGATCCTCTACTCTCATTCTTTAAGTTCATCAAGCCTTCTTTTATACCAAGGCATCACCATTAACAAAGAGGTTTTAAGGTTTATGATTCAACAACCTCATCATGCTAATTCATCACAATTACATAGTCACATCATGCAAGCACACAATTAAGCATAGAGAAGACTTTACAAAATTACCCAATATATATCAATCGCTATTTAGAGTTTACTACGGAATAGCATAAACCATAACCTACCTCCACCGAAGAATCGTGATCTAGCAATCTACTTCTCCAATGCTTCGCTTTCCTCTTCGTTTCTCCCCTCTTCTCTCTGTTCTTTCAATTTTTCCTTATTCAAACTCTTTTTCTTTTACCCTAATTACCATATAATTAAGTATAAAAGATGGTAATATTAACCCACTATTTATTTCAAGGTTATCTCGTTTAACCCCCTAGTAATTGGATTATTAACATTAAACCACTAACTTTATAATCATAAGCAGGAATAGTCCAAAACACCCCTTAAACACTTTTAACAGAAATCCGACCCAGTCAGGGTTACACAGCCTGTGACGGCCCGTCGTGCCTGCGACGGTCCGTCCTGCTGCTTCCGTCACAAAGTTCAGAGACTAAATTACATTAAAGACTCTATGACGGCCCGTCGTACCTACGACGGTCCGTACTGCTCTTCCGTTGCGAAGTTCAGAGAGTTGTTCTCAGTACCCAAATTTCCCGATTCTAAGTGTTTTTGAATGAGACCCCCTCGACTGTCCGTCGTGGGATCCGTCGACCCAGACAGCTATTACCAGAAATAAACTCTACGGCTCAAATCGAGTAAACAGGTCGTTACACTTATCAGCATAACTAAATTTGTAGGTCATACACACGATATTACTAAGCACTTTTATGCACATAATGAAAATTTTAATCTTAAATTATTCATATTTATATCATTAAGTGTGTGTTCGATTTGACAAAAAACATTTCCAGAGAGATGTTTTAATATTTTCTCATGTTGAGTTGGCATAAATATTTTTGAAATTTTTTTCCCAAATCAACTCATTTTCCTCAAGTTAATGGAAAATGACTTAACTCCAAAAAATAATTAAAACATTTTCGATAAATCTTTTTCAATCTCACACCTCAATTTTCATTCCTTATTAATGTTTTGTGTATTGATTTCCCATACTAATTCAAAAAATTTCTCCTGATTCTAAATTTCGGGACTACAGTCTTGACCTTGATTCAACAACTCTCATGTATTCACGGTTGAATCTTAAGAAATGTTTTGGAGTGGTGTTCCTAGTTGGATGTTATAGTCAGGTTATAGATTGAAAGTTGGGGTTGGGTCTTTCGGTTGAGATCTCAATTTGGAACTCAAATCGAGAGTCAGACATTAGGTTCTATATCGAGTTTAAATACTGATTCATAAGTCAGATCTCAAGCAGGTCGTAAGGATCAATTCTTAGTTTGGATGTTGATTCCTAGGTAAAGATTTAGGAAACAAGAGTAGACAGTTAGGGTCATGGTGTGGGTCTCACGTGAGATGTTGATGTTGGGTCCCAGATCAAAAGTTTTGTCTTCCATTGGACATCGCACTCAGGTCCTAGTTTGAAAATCAAGACTTGATTAAGATGTCAAAGTTTTGTTTAGGGTCATGTCCGAATTAAGAGTGCTTAAATTTGCGTCACAAGTTGAGTCTGATCCTAATCGATCGTCAAGATTATATGAAGATTTGTGTGTCAGGGTCGGGGTTGGGGTCTGATTTTATTGGGGTTTGCCCTCATATCATAGTTTGTGTCATTGGTTAGTAATCAATTTAACATTCATAGTAAAAAGTAGGGGTTAGTTTCAACAATTAATATTGGGTACGATGTTGGGGACAACTCTAGGTTCATAACTTGACTCTCAATTTAGAAGTCGGAGTTAGATTTTATATTTGTCATTTGGGGTCGTATTTTGGTTCAAATTTTAGGACATAAGTAAGATGGTCAGGTCCATGTTTGAAAGTCGTTCCTAGGTCTAATGTGGGGATCCTTTCCATAATGGAAATCGGGTCCTTGATATGAAGTTGAGGTTAGGTCCATGTTTAGGCATGTTCCTATTCAAGTATTGCGAATGGATTCATGTCCTAGTCCTACATTAAGTTCCTAGCATTAGTCAGGGTAAAGGAAAAATTTGAATCTTAGGGATGGAGCAGATTGATCATTAAGGTCGCATCCCAGTTTAGGTGTGGGTCGAATTCAAGTCCCCATTTGACTATCGAAACCCACTTTAAAGTCTATGTTAGGTTCTGGATCATAGGTCAGGTTCAGATCTTGGATCATTCATCAGGGGCACATTTCATTTCGATATTAGGGTCGTGTCCCAAATTTCTTATCATGGTTGGCTTTCGGGTTTGGAAATACTTTACTAAAAGGTATTTCTTACATTCTCGCCAAATATAAAAATATATTCTGGACAATGTTTTTCATTCACTAATTAAATACTAGATATTAATATTTTCTCACTCACAAACCAAATATGTACAAATATGGTAAAACCCACCTATTTTCCAAAGAAAGCATATTCTAGGAAAAAATCTTTTTCATATTACCCTGAATATGCATGAATGAATAATATGTGTAATAAAGTCCTATATTCTTTGCATAGACACCCTTTTTTTGAAGTATTTAATTTTTATCTCACAAATCAATGGCATTTTATTTTGGTCCCAATTGCATATTTTAATGAAAACTTTTTTTGTGCAATGAACCCTTAAATTTGATTTAATTTCATTGGGAAAACCATTAATATAATATTTACAATTTTAATCCTCAGTCGAAACATTGTTTAAATCGACTATAAAAGCTTGTCATCACCACTAATTATTATTTAGAGACATTACCAATAACAATCAATATCATGACAATCATAGATCAGGGTTATCATTTGTTCCTCTTAATCACAAAGTCCAAAAGGGAAATACTACTACCAAAGAGATATTAAACTTTATGAAATTATTTTTATACTAATTATATGTGGAATTAGTAATTAAACAATTAATACTATTATTATTATTATTATTATTATTATTATTATTATTATTATTATTATTATTATTATTATTGTTCTTTACATATTATATCTTTATATGTTCAATTTATCACAAACTATGTATGTGTAAATGAGTATCCCTTATCATTTATGTGTGTATAAATATGCCTATATGCAACAATGACTTAAGGTATTGTTCATGGTAGATGATATTTAAAATTTAGAAATTATAAGTGTAACTAAGATTTTTTGCTAATAAAAAATTCTGTTTATGAGGTTTTAATGAAGAATTGTATACTTTCTACATAAAAATATATCTCTAAAAATATAAATTTGTAAAATGGATTGTATTCAAATTACTCGACTAAATGGTTAGGGCTAGTGCTGAGGTTCAATTTCTCGCTAGGTGAAAATATGGTTTGACCAATTTTATATTTTTGCTGATTTACCGAAAACAAGTAATTTGTCCAATAAAAGTTCTAGTGCATTTTGCCTTTTTCCATGCTTAACATATGAAATATATTTGGTTTGTCGCTTTTCTTTAGGATTAACCTTATATTTTCTTATAAACACTAAATAATTGTTTTTTTTTTCTCATTTAAGACATTTACACTTACAATGAACATTTTATTAGTGCTCTAAGTTGGATCTTTGTTCTTCAACATTTAACGATTTCTATGCACTAGTGTCTGACTGTGGGAGCTACTA
The DNA here is from genome assembly GCA_027789145.1 of Solanum arcanum. Classification (NCBI taxonomy): domain Eukaryota; kingdom Viridiplantae; phylum Streptophyta; class Magnoliopsida; order Solanales; family Solanaceae; genus Solanum; species Solanum arcanum. The sequence continues at coordinate 26,645,480 of CM050941.1, forward strand.
CTAACTGAAATAAAAACCACGTGAGCTAAATATGGAGTCGTATGTATACGCCCCATCGAGAGGAACAAACACACCTATGGGGGCACGTAAGTAAGGGACTTATAAACCTACGTGAGCACGTAAATCTCGGTTTATGTGGGTATGTGATTAACATTTATAGGACACTTCTTCTGATTCTGTGTGTCAACAGTCGCTACTAAATGAGTTGGTGTAGAATTCCAAATGAGTGGTACGTGTTTATGATTCAATAAAAAAGCATGAATATGTTCAATTCAATAATAGGAATAGACATTTACAAAAAAAAAACCATGATTTAAATTGAGGGTTTCACACAAATGTAAAATAACAGGGGACTCTTGGTTTTAACGGTCAAGTACAACACCAGCAAGTAACAGGAAATTAAATATATCTAGACAAGTTCTTGAGATTTTATTTGATTATAGGCTAATATTGACAATTGTGTAATTGAAACTATTAGTAAATTGCTTCTAATCAATGACTAATCTAGACAATAATGGGGATTAATTTTCTGTCAAAAAGTTTGCCTCGAATCTAGTTGGTTTCTCTCGAACTCCAACACCAAGAAAATAAGAACATACTAAGCTTTAGTAAATTCACTCCCTAAATATTAATGTATGGAAAAATATTTAGGATTCACTCTTTCGAGCTGAATCTGTTACAACATAATACCCATTGACCATCAAATCACTAATCTTTGTTTTGAATCTTCTCTCTCGAGTAAGCCAAAAACACAAAAGTAGAATTTCATTTTCCGCTAAAATTATTTAGATTTACTCACAATTATAAAAATACATCTAAACACCATTTAAACTAAGTTGAAATAAGGACAAGCTCAATCAGTCTGTAATCACATAGTCACACCCACGATTTGCTCTTTTAGTTGACATCATAAAAAGATAGAAATCATTATCAAATTGTAAATACATCAACATGGTATGATTAATTTCATATTTAAAATGGTCCAAATTAAAAAAAACACAAAGAACCACTTCTAATTTCGCCGAAGTTAAAACATTAATTATTTAAAGCTAAGGAAACCTTAGTCTCAATACTCAGAATTCAAACTCAAAAATTACTATAATTAATGTTCATAATAAAATTTGATATTAAACATAATATTTTAAAATGTATTTATAGTCTCAACAAATATGTTGTGAAGGGTTATTCGACGCAATAAGTTAGGCTCTCTGATAAGTTGAGTGATTTCCCCCTGGTTAGTTACAACACCTTTTTTCTTTTGGCGTTCAGTATCCTCAAGTTCGGTAACATTGGGCGGTCCAGCGCTGCATTGGTGAACCAAACAGAGATATTCCAATTGCTCATTTCCCTCGAAAAATTGAATTTCTCCTTCAAAGATTGTCACACTAGATCTTTTGGACATCAACGGGCCATTAGGCGAATCATCGAATGGACTTGGACATCAGCACACCTTCCTCTCTTTGCTTTTTTAGCTCCCTTCATTCCTTTTTTTAAAATTAGTATCCATACTTTGTTTCTCATGCAAATAATTGAATATCAATTGTTCTACATCAGTTATTGGCACAAAAAAAGCATTTGAGGACACAAAAATCTATTATAGGACTCATTAAAAACATCCACTTAAACTTTTGTTTGTCCTCAAGTACAAGTCATGTTTAGTAGTAAAAAAAGGATGTCTCAAATGATTATACACAATGCGCAATAATGAATGCACACAACAAGACTCGAATTACTCATGCTTGGATAAATTGTGCTTTTAAAAATTCAAGTTCTGACTCATAATTATCAAAGAGAGAAATATTAATTCCATATTCAGACGTAATGGTTCAATAATTAATAGATCTAAAATCATAATAAACACTCACACTCCAACAAATACTTGATTCAGCTCAATAAAGATCAAAAATGGGTCTTTTCAAGCCTCATAATTGATTTGAGTGAAAATGTATGGTCAATTAGTCTAAGTGAATGGTTTCCCCATGAAATGTGGTTTAACAAAACTTCATTTCCATTTCTCTTCATTCTCATTCATGCTCAACATTCATCCCATTATTTATTTTCCATGACACATTGGACACTCTATTTCTTTTTGCAACTTCATTTAAAAAGATTTTGCATTCTTTTTGTTTTTCCTTCTACTTTTCTTCTTCTTATTTTTTTGTGTGGAGGTTCCATATTTTTCAAAAACATGGGTAGAGGGAAATTCCTTCACATTCTTGATTTACCTTCTCCTTTAACCACACCTAACCGCAGTTTTTTTCCTAAGTTGGATATTAAATCAAACCATAGTTCATTAGAATTACGGTGAAGGGTAAAGAAATGTAACAATATCATCATGTTTTTTGTAAGAACGGCATAAGGTTAAATGGGTGTTCAAGAGAAGATCACACACTCACTAGGAAGGAAACAAAAGATGTATAATGTCAAATTTTTTCACTCTTAAGGATTATTTCTTAAGATCATTTCAAGAGATTGCCTGACTTAGTCAAATAGACCGACGTGCAAGATTCTAGGTTTCATCACAAATGGTTCACATTAAGTTCATTGCACAAGGCATTAAAACCAATGTCAAACAAAACTCCACATATTCCCTAGAGCTCAATGTTGATCATAAGATACTAAATTTGACAATCAGTTAGTCACAACAAGATGCAAAGAGTTCATATAATCCCTATGCATCTCTAAGACCCCCAAAATGAGTTAGGGTCTGTATAGACTAACATATTCTTAATATGGAACTAAATGCCTAATTTTTTTTATAATATTGTATTGAGGCAGTGTGCAAGGTTTGAGGTAATTTGGAAGTAAAACGTCAAGGGACGGCCAAGACGTTTGATGACTAGTCATCTATGTGCCTCATGTGTCTATACATGCTTATATTTGTACATTTCGAGCTTATGAAGTCTTAAAATGAATTAGAATTTTTTTTATAGGTAGTATATGGAGTTTCACTTAGATAGGAGATCAAATGTCCAAGAACATCTAAGACGTTCGAAAGTTACACCTTGAGATTTTCATGTGACTTTTGATGGGGCCTACCATGTTTGGACGTGTTGTGTGTAATTTCATTCAGCGAAAATTATATGGAATGTCCATGTGTAACGACCTATTTGTTCCGTTTGAGTAGTAGAACTATTTTTGATAAAACTGATTGGGTCGACGGATCACGCGACGGACCGTCATGGTCACGACGGACCGTGATGGACTCCGTCATCCCATACTTGTGTAAATTCTTCTGCTTCTCTCCTCATTTCCCTCGACGAAAGGTAGGACGAGCTGTCACAGGCACGACGGTCCGTCGAGGATCTTCTTTCCAAAATACTTCAACTCTGAAATCTGGGTACTGGGATCGACTCTCTGAACTCTGTGACGGACCTGCAGGATGGACCGTTAAAGGTATGACGGACCGTCACAATTGCGTAACTTTGCTACTGAATTTTAACTCTCTGAACTCTATGACGGACCTGCAGGATGGACCGTCATAGATACGACGGGCCTTCACAAGTGGCGTAACCCCGACTGGGTCGGATTTCTGCTAAAAGTTTAAAATGGTGTTTTGGACTATTCATGATTTTAGTTATGGATTTAGTGGGGTAAGTTTAATAATTTTTTTACTTAGGGGTTAAAGAAGATAATAACGGAATAAATAGTGGGTTACTTTTATCATCTTTTATAATTGATTATATGATAATTAGGGTAAAAGAAAAAGAATTTGGGAAGAAAAATAAAAAGAACAGAGAGGGAGAACGAGCGAGAAAGAGAGAGAACAAAGAGGAAAGCAAAGTCATTGGGGATGTAGCTTGCTTGATAACGATTCTTCGGTTGAGGTAGGTTATAGTTTATTTCTATGTGATAGATAAACTCTAAATAGCGATCGATATGTAATGGGTGGTATTGTAAGGTCTCTTCTATATGCTTGATTGTGTGTTGTATTTTGTGATTGTGTAATTGTGGTGGTCAGAATGATCAGAATGTTGAATCTCCAATCTTAAATCCTCTCTATTAAGATAACGCCTTGACATAAAGAAGGCTTGATGAACTAAAGTAATGAGATAAATGGATCGGGCGTCATGTTTCGACATGGTAGTATTAGGGAATCGGGTGTCACGTTCCGACACGGTAGTATTAGGGGATCGGGTGTCACGTTCCGACATGGTAGTAGTAAGGGAGCGGGTGTCACGTTCCGACACGGTAGTATTAGGGGATCGGAGTGTCACGTTCCGACACGGTGATAATGGATCGGAGTTTCACGTTCCGACACGATAATGATAAAGAGAATGAATCTTGAATTATGTTAATGTACTCTAATTCAAAGAACCTATTTCCCAAATGAGTATGGTGTGGAGGCTTGAGTCCTCATATGTGTGCTTGGTGTTGTTTTCAATAGTTCTTATACTTGTTGATTGTCACCTGTTAAGTATTATGGTTGATTTTATATTATTATTCATTATATATTGTTTTCTATTTTGAGTTGGCCGATGATACCTACTCAGTACGTGTGCCTTGTACTAACCCCTACTTGTAATTTTCTTCTTTGTTATTTGTGGAGTGCAGCAAGCGTGCCATCGACTTCGACTCGTCCTTAGATCTAGCCAGTCTTCAGCATATCAAAATTCAGGGTGAATTATTATTCCTAGCAAGCGTGCCATCGACTTCTCTCCTTCACGTCTTCATGTCTTGAAGTTCGGACATAGACCATCTTTTTACTATTTTTAGCTTCTTAAATACTCTTAGATTTAGAAATTTGAGGATAGATGTTCTTGATGCGATGACTTCCAGATATTGGGAATAATAAGTATTAAACTTTAGAAGCTTATTTATTGGTTATCTTAATGAGTTTTGGATCTTCCGCATTATTTTACTATTTATAAATGTTTTACCGGTAAATGTTGGGGTTTAGATTTGTTGGTTCTCTCACCTAGGAGAGTAAGGTCGGGTGCCACTTGCGGCTCGTTTTGGGTCGTGACAAACTCGGTATCAGAGTGTTAGGTTCGTTGGTCTCATCACACAAGAACGAGTCTAGGAGAGTCTTGAGGAACGGTAGGGGGACGCCCTTACTTTTCTTTGAGAGGCTATAAGACTTTAGGAAAAGTCCATTCTTTCTTTTTTTCGTGCTATTACTTGGATCTAATTGTTATCTAGGTGATACAAATTGGTATCTGGCAACCTCACTCTATTTCACAGATTGTTAGAACTAGAGCAACAACTGTGCCAACACCAACACCGGCAAGATAGGGTGCGTCTGAGCCAAACATTGGGGCTGTAGCTCGAGGAGGATCAATGGCAAGAGGCCGTGGTAGAGGTCGCAGGAGGACGTCCTCTAGAGGTAGAGGGCAAACACCTGGTACAGCTAGTAATAGGGCGGTAACTCCTCCACCGACTGATGAGGTAGTAAGAGAGGGTGAGGAAGGGGAAAATGAACCGGTGCAAGATAAGGAATTACCACCCCATCCTACCCTAGAGATGATCAATCAGGTTCTTACTTATTTTAGCGGGTTATCTGATCGGATCCAGACACCTCCAGTGTTTCCTGTACCAGCATTTCAGGTTCCGGGGGTACAACATAAAGCTGTTGTGGCTCCCCGCATGGATGCCTCATTGGAAGTAGGCACGTTTCCTCGATTGACCACATGGTCTATAATGACGAGTGATCAGCATGAACTTTTCATTAAATTCTTAAAGTTGAAACCTCCAGTCTTCAAGGGTGCTGAATCTGAGGATGCCTATGATTTTCTGGTTGATTGTGATTAGCTGCTACATAAGATGGACATAGTAGAATGATTCGGTGTTGAGTTTGTGACATACCAGTTTCAGGGGAATGCCAAAATGTGGTGGCGGTCGTATGTTGAGTGTCAACTAGCACAAGCACCACATATGACTTGGGCATCATTCTCTAGCCTATTTATGGAGAAGTATATACCCCAGACTTTGAGGGATAAGAGGAGAGATGAGTTCCTGAGCCAAGAGAAAAGAAGGATGTCTGTTGCCACTTATGAGGCCAAATTTCGTGCGCTATCCAGGTATGCCACCCAGCTTTGCTTCAGTCCACAAGAGCGGATTCGCCGCTTTGTGAAAGGATTGAGGTCAGATTTGCAGATCGCAGCCTTACAGGTAGCTGCTGCAGCAAAATCCTTTCAGGAAGTGGTTGACTTTGTGATAGAGGTGGAGGGGATGAAGCCAAAAAACTTCACCATGGCGTCGACATCTAAGAAGTTCCGTATGGGAGGTGAGTTTAGTGGTTTTTACTCAAGAGGGCAGAGTTTAGGAGGTTACCCAGCTTGACCTTTTCAGTCTTCCCTACAGGTTGTAGCTGGGGGCCCATCGCAGACCAGACAACATTTCTCTGAGTTTGGAGGTTATTCGCAGACTTCGTCATTCTCACAGAGACCTATTCTTGACTCCAGAGATTGTTATGGATGTGGAGAGACTGGACATATTAGGAGGTATTTTCCAAAACAGAGTTACAGACCCTCAATAATTAGAGGTAGAGGTGGTCATGGGAGAGGCCACCATTCTGGAGGACGTGGTGGCCAAGGTAATGGTGGTCACCAAATCAGCCGGGGTGGCGGGCAAGCTGGAGCTACTGCAGCGCAACAGGGTAACGGCAACGGGCAGACAGGTGATAGGGCCCATTATTATGCCTTCCCCGGGAGGTCTGAAGCAAAGACATCTGATGTTGTTGTCACAGGTAATCTTTTTGTTTGTGATTGCATGGCTTCTGTATTATTTGATCCTTGATCCACATTTTCATATGTATGTTCCTCGTTTGCTACTGGTCTTGATTTACATTATGATCTTCTTGACATGTATATTCGTGTCTCTACTCCTGTGGGTGAGTCTGTGATAGTTGATAAGGTCTATAGGTCTTGTCTTGTGACTTTTGTGGGGAGCAATACTCATGTTGATGTGAATATTCTAGAGATGGTTGATTTCGATGTAATTCTTGGTATGACTTGGCTTTCTACAAATTTTGCAATCTTAGATTGTAATGCTAAAACTGTGACATTGGCCAAGCATGGGACAGATCCTCTAGTGTGGGAGGGTGACTATATTTCCACCCCAGTTCGTATCATCTCCTTTCTTCATGCTAAGAGAATGGTTAGTAAGGGTTGTTTAGCTTCCTTGGCACATCTCATGAATGATACTTCCCAAGTACCTTCGATTGAGTCTGTCTCGATAGTCCGTGAGTTTCTGGATGTGTTTCCTGCAGACCTTCCTGGTATGCCACCGGATAGGGATATTGATTTTTGTATTTATTTGGAGACGGGTACTCGCCCCATTTCCATACCCCCTTATAGAATGGTCCCAACTGAGTTAAGGGAGTTAAAGACCCAACTTCAGGAGTTGTTAGGTAAAGGCTTTATTAGACTAAGTGCATCCCCTTGGGGTGCTCCTGTCTTATTTGTGAAGAAGAAGGATGGATGTTTTCGGATGTACATAGACTACAGGCTACTGAATAAGGTAACTATGAAGAACAGGTATCCTCTTCCTCGCATTGATGATTTGTTCGATCAGTTACAAGGTGCTTGTACCTTTTCAAAAAACGATTTGAGATCTGGTTATCATCAATTGAAAATACGGGCAGCAGATGTGCCAAATACTGCTTTTTGAACCAGGTATGGGCATTATGAATTCTTAGTAATGTGTTTTGGACTTACGAATGCCCCTGTTGCGTTCATGAGCCTGATGAACAGGATTTTTAAGCCATATCTGGATCTCTTTGTCATTGTTTTTATTGATGATATACTAATATACTCAAAGAGCAGGAAAGAACATGAGGAGCATTTGAGAATTGTATTGGAAGTGTTGAGAGAGAAAAGGCTTTATGCCAAATTCTCCAAGTGCGAGTTTTGGCTAGATTCAGTGTCCTTTTTTGGGGCACGTGGTTTCCAAGGATGGAGTGAGGGTGGATCTATCTAAAATTGAAGTAGTGAAGAATTGGGTAAGACCTACTAATGTTACAGAGGCAAGGAGCTTTGTTGGTTTAGCTAGCTACTACCGTCGATTTGTCAAGGGATTTTCTTCTGTCGCTTCCCAATTGACAAATTTGACTAAGCAGGATGTTCTATTTGTATTATCGGACGAATGTGAAGAAAACTTCCAGAGCCTCAAGACCTTGTTGACTACTGCACCAATTCTTACCTTGCCAGTGGAAGGTAAGGATTTCATTGTTTACTGTGATGCATCTTATTCTGGTTTGGGTGCAGTGCTAATGTAAGAGAGGAATGTAATTGCTTATGCTTCGAGGCAATTAAAAGTGCATGAATGCAACTATCCGACCCACGATTTGGAGTTGGCTGCAGTCGTGTTTGCATTAAAGCAATGGAGACATTATCTGTATGGGGTCAAGTGTGAAGTCTATACAAATCATTGTAGTTTACTGTATGTCTTTACTCAGAAAGATTTGAATTTGAGGCAGAGGAGGTGGATGGAAGTACTGAAGGACTATGATATTACTATTTTGTATCACTAAAGAAAAGCTAATGTTGTGGAAGATGCTTTGAGGAGAAAGGCAGTGAGCATGGGAAGTCTAGCCCACTTACAGGTTTCTAGACGCCAATTGGCTAGAGAGGTTCAGACTCTGGCTAATGACTTTATGAGGCTGGAAGTACTAGAGAATGGAGGATTTTTGGCCTGTGTGGAGGCAAGATCTTCTTTTCTTGACAAGATTAAGGGAAAACAGTTTACTTATGAAAAGCTGAGCCGAATTCGAGATATGGTATCACGAGGAGAGGCTAAAGAGGCAATAATTGATAAGGAAGGCATTTTGAGAATTAAGAGAAGGGTATGTGTGCCCCGTGTTGATAATTTGATTCGCACTATTCTTACAGAGGCTCACAGTTCAAGGTATTCTATACATCCGGGCGCAACTAAGATGTATCGTGACCTAAAACAACATTTTTGGTGGAGTAGAATGAAGCGTGACATTGTTGATTTTCTTGCCTAATGTCCGAATTGTCAGTAGGTAAAGTATGAACACCAGAGGCCCGGAGGAACCCTTCAGAAATGCCCATTCCTGAATGGAAATGGGAAAGAATTGCAATGGATTTTGTGGTCAGTCTTCCCAAGACATTGGGTAAGTTTGATTCTATTTGGGTAATTGTTAACAGATTAACTAAGTCTGCTCATTTCATTCCGGTCAAGGTAACTTACAATGCAGAGAAGTTAGCCAAACTCTATATCTCAGAGTTGTTCGATTGCATGGAGTTCCACTTTCCATCATATCAGATAGAGGTACGTAATTTAGTTCTAAATTTTGGAGAACATTGCATGCTGAATTAGGTACTAGGTTGGATCTTTGTACTGCATTTCACCCTCAGACCGATGGTCAGTCTGAGCGAACGATTCAGGTGTTGGAGGATATGCTTCGTGCATGTGTGATAGAATTTGGTGGTCATTGGGATAACTTCTTACCCTTCGCAGAGTTTTCATACAATAATAGCTATCACTCAAGTATTGATATGGCCCCATTTGAGGCATTGTATGGGAGGAGATGTAGGTCTCCCATTGGTTGGTTTTATTTATTTGAGGTGAGACCATGGGGACCGATCTCTTGAGGGAATCGTTAGATAAAGTAAAATTCATTCAGGTGAAGCTTCTAGCAGCTCAGAACAGGCAGAAAGAATATGCAGATCGAAAAGTTAGGGACTTGGATTTTATTGAGGGTGAACAAGTCTTGGTGAAGGTTTCACCCATGAAAGGGGTGATGCGGTTTGGGAAGCGAGGTAAGCATAGTCTGAGGTATATTGGTCCATTTGAAGTTCTGAAGCACGTGGGGGAGGTGTCTTATGAATTGGCATTGCCTCCAGGACTCTCAGGAGTTCACCCGATATTTCATGTGTCTATGCTAAAAAATACCACGAGGATGGAAACTACATTATTCGTTGGGATTCAGGTCTTCTTGATGAGAATTTGTCTTATGAGGAGGAGCCTGTTGCTATTTTAGATAGAGATGTCCGCAATTTGAGATCAAAGGAGATTGCATCTATCAAAGTTCAGTGGAAGAATCGGCCAGTTGAAGAGTCCACTTGGGAGAATGAGGCTGATATGCAAGAAAGATATCCACATCTCTTTACAGATTCAAGTACTCTTTTTCGCCCCTGCTTTTCATCTTGTGATCGTTCGAGGACGAACAATGGGTAAATTTGTATCTATTGTAACAACCTGTTTAGTAGGTTCGAGAAGTAGAACTATTTTTGATAAAACAGACTGGGTCGACGGATCACGCAAAGGACCGTCATGGTCACGACGGACCGTGATGGACTCCGTCGACCCATACCTGTGTAAATTCTTCTGCTGCTCTCCTCATTTCCCTCGACGACAGGTAGGACCAGCCGTCACAGGCACGACGATCCGTCGAGGATCTTCATTCCAAAATACTTAAACTCTGAAATCTGGATACTAGAATCGACACTCTGAACTCTGTGACGGACCTGCAGGACGGACCGTTGCAGGTACGACGGACCGTCACAAGTGGCGTAACTTTACTGCTGAATTTTAACTCTCTGAACTCTGTGACGGATCGTCACGTTCCGACATGGCAGTATTAGGGGATTGGAGTGTCACATTCCGACACGGTAGTATTAGGGGATCGGAGTGTCACGTTCCGACACGGTGATAATGGATCGGAGTGTCACATTCCGACACGATAATGATAAAGAGAATGAATCTTGAATTATGTTAATGTACTCAAATTCAAAGAACCTATTTCCCAAATGAGTATGGCGTGGAGGCTTGAGTCCTCATAGGTGTGCTTGGTGTTGTTGTCAATGGTTCTTATACTTGTTGATTGTCACCTGTTAAGTATTACGGTTGATTTTATATTATTATTCAGTATATATTGTTTTCTATTTTAAGTTGGCCTATGATACCTACTAAGTACGTGTGCCTTGTATTGACCCCTACATGTAATTTTCTTCTTTGTTATTTGTGGAGTGCAGCAAGCGTGCCATCGACATCTACTCGTCCTAAGATCTAGCCAGTCTTCAGTATATCAGGATTTAGGGTGAGCTATTATTTCTAGCTCGTGCTGAATTCTCTCCTTCACGTCTTGATGTCTTGAATTTCGGACATAGACCATCTTTTTACTAATTTTAGATTCTAAAATACTCTTAGATTTAGAAATTTGAGGATAGATGTTCTTGATGTGATGACTTCCAGATTTTGGGGATAATAAGTATTAAACTTTAGAAGCTTATTTATTGGTTATCTTAATGAGTTTTGGATCTTCCGCATTATTTTACTATTTATAAATGTTTTACTGGTAAATGTTGGGGTTTAGATTTGTTGGTTCGCGCACCTAGGAGAGTAAGGGAGGGTTCAACTCGCGGCTCGTTTTGGTCGTGACACCATGACTTTTTAATGTTCATATTTATGTTGGAAACGTCCAGGTATGACTTCTCAAGGTTCCCACAAAAAGAAGCCAAAGGCTGTCGAGACACTGCCTTGGCAGTGTCAATCGACGAGCTCAAAGGACATCCCAATTGTGTACTGATGCCCCATTGATGGGAGGCATCTATGGGCACTTATCATGGAGAATCCTTGGCCACATGACAACCTCAGACCCAAATGCCGGAGGCATTGGATGGTCCGTCGATGGACCAATGACCCTTCATTGGAGTTTGTCGATGCAGTCCTGCAGTCAATTCCATGCATTCTAACTGAGTATGAGATGAATTGGAATTATACCCCAGGTTCTAAACTTAACCTTGGAGAAGTTTATTAACCTATTTTACAGCTCATATAGATGATCTAAAGCTTGAATAGCCCATGCCTAATCCTCAAAATCAAAAGGACAATGTGTAGATGTAATTTTCCATGGATTCTTCACTGATTTTTATTGGATGCTTCATGTAATAGTGGTATGGTGATCCTTAATATATAAGTAACATTTCACTCGGAGAGTTAATCTCAAAGTTTGAAAGAAAATTCATGATCATGCTTTCAATCTTTCAATCTAGCCTGGGTTCTTTCTTAAAAAATTTTAAATTGCTTTATCATAATGAATTGATGATAATGTGATGGCTTTAACATGAAAAACAATCAGATTGCATTGTGTACCCATGTCCCTTCACAAAATCAATTTAGCCCTTGCATGACCATTGTGATCATAACTTTTTATTGGTAGATATGTGACTCAAATAAGTTGAAGTTGTTATATATACTCTTTTTTGCGTGAATTGATGATGAATTAATGATGAAGGATCCATGTGGATCAACGTATGAAGATTTGGACCTGACTAGTTTAGATTTCTAGGAAATCATTGTAATATTGACTTTTTAATGATTGGATGTTGAATTCGATTAGGTGAAGATGATTATAGCTACAGTTTTAGGAAGATGTTATGAATAAATTGTGGGTCAAAACCCTTGATGATCAAATCAAAGGAACCTTGATAAGGATTAATCTACATGTTTTAGCCTAAATGTTGATAATGCTATCAACATAATGTTATCTCAATTTACGATAGATGAAGCATGATTTAGTATTGATTATTATGCATTTATATACTTCCATAGATTTGTATTATTGGTACATTATGAATGTTTATCATAATGATCAAAGCAAGGAATCCGAGTATGTGATCTATGTCCCTCTACTTTATAGTGTATTGGTATTGTAGTGTACAGGTTGTAGTATCATCTTGTAGTGGATTATTCACGGTTTCTTTTATTATTTATGTACGTATAGATACTTCCCTATAAATGAATTGTTTATAAAAAGGTGTATTGATCAATTATGATCAATGGTTTATGAAATGGTAAGAAAGGCTCTTCCTATCTACTTTTCTTATCGTATTGAAAGATAATGAAGCCTTGTATGTCAATGTATAGTATGATCAACTCATGATGGCTGTGTTTACCTTATTGCCATTATATATGTGTTGACCATGGTAGTGATGAAAAATTGATAAATATATGAATATGTGGTTCTGATGATCACCAAATGTTTAACTTGTGCCTAGTCTTCTACTCTAGTAGTGAATCTAGGTTATGTTACTATTCTCATGAGCCTGTAAATGTTAAGGTTAAGATTATGTGTATGTTCTGCGATTAATGTAGTGCAGAGGATTGATGACCCTTACCCATGTACCCCTATGTGAATTCATGAATAACAAAAGTTATGTGTCTTGAATGTAATGTGAAGATCTTCTTGACTCCTATACTAAATTGTGTTGTGCGGTCTATGCTTTGTCGTACGTTGTGGTAATAAGAGGGTTGATGACTCAAGGTGGTATTGATAGCGATTATATGTTCATGTTGACCAATGTACACACATACTCGCACATTATGCATACTTATATTGTATTAAAGGGTCATGGTGTCTAATGACAGGTTGATCTCATATTCACTAGATGTCTACTACTATGCATGAAAGGTAAATGTATGTGTGTCATGTTATCTATTCCGACTAACGAGAATGACTTAATAGGTTCACTAGTATGGCCAAGGGTATGTCTTACATGTGTACCTTGATAGGATAGTTCGTAGATGTGGTTTTATGTACATGAAAGTGATTGTATTAACATGTTATGAATATTTCTTACATGCTATAATCTAATGTTTTTTTGTATGATTAAGTATAATTACACCTAGTGTCTATATAAGTTTATAAGAAAGCATACTCATATAGTTACCTTTGTACACTTAATCATGAATAATGTTAATCATAAATATGTGTGGTATAAAGGTGTAATGTGAATGGTTTGCTTATATGTATTTACATACACACATGAAAGATGATCTAGTCAATAGAGGGTCTCTTGAAAGGTGTTCTCAACGGTATCATAAACTAGATAAATGCTTACATATGCTATGTCCATGTGAAAGGTTTTCTCAAATCATATAGGTTGATGAATGGATTTTTCATTTATAACCTACAAGATAAGCATATGGGGAGTAAGTCTCCTAAAGCATATGTTTATAAAGTAAACTTATAAAGACTTTTAATAAAGGGAACTTAAATTAGCACAGAGTGAACTTGAAGTGAGGGGTGTCCCTTCCCATTTGAGGAAGGTTGGTCAAAACTATATCTCCCCATAGGATCTAGCAAGTGATATAACCTAATATGCTAGCATGATACTCATATCTTCTTTTGGCAAGTAAGGCACCCACTTTTGGTGTAAAGGGATTGAATCAAAATTCATGTTTGGGTTACATGGTATTATTGTCGGTTAAGGCTATAGTTTCCCTAAAGTAAAATGGACAATGGAAGTAAATGACTAAGACCCTAACTAGGATGACCTATGAGTGGTTAGTTAGGATAAGTAGATTAAATGAACCCACCTAGACAATGCACAAGTGGCTTCTTAGGTAATTCTAGGAAGATCTTATAATGTGTATGATTAAGCCTATGTCCTTATACATGACATTGTAGTAATCGCCTACCTGTGATGAAGATGTTCATGGGATGAGTCTAAATAAGTTGAAGTTGTCCCTATATGTATTATGTTGGTCCCAATGACTATATAATGAAGGTATTGCCTAGCTTTTATGAAGTTGCCTTTACATGTTATATTGATGTATGAAGTGTTAAGGTTTGTTTTATCATGAGGGGTTTACTAAGTATGTGTTAGGTTATATGTCTTCACATGTACATTTAACTATTAGACTAATAGTGGCGCATGAATATGATATTATAATGACTTATGTAAAGTCTAGCAAAAATATATGCTAATTGATGTAGCTTAATGTAGTGTCTTATGACGTTGACTTGGAGGTATGTTGTAATGTGTTATACTTTTATGAGGATATCTGTTGACTTATGTAGGGTGTATGTATGATTTCTTTGTGACCTTAATTTCATGCATTGAACCAAGTATCACTTAAAAGGGTTACTTAGGAGGTTGATGAGTTAAAAGAAAAGGATTCACTATAATGTGAAGGGAGCTCACTATAAAGTGACCCCAAATGTGTCTTAAATCATATATGGTATTTTATATGATGTTTCGTTTTTGAATCTGTCAATATGAATTATGTGAATGATATCAATTCTTTTGTATAAAGGTTTTATCAAGATTTACTGAAAAAAGGCATGAAGTATGATTTCAAGAAACATGACCCTTTTAAATAAATTTTTTTGCATGGTTGTCAAATTTATAATTCTTTTACTAATCCCATTCTTCTCTACTTTTTACACAAAATGTAGGTTATAAATGCTTAAGATATGTCTATATGATTGAGGAGTTGATATGTGATTCCCAAGGTCAAGGATAGGAATCCATAAGTCCAAGAATGTCCTAGTGATTAGATCACTATAAAGTACTGTATAAAGTAATACTTATATCTCATGTTTTAAGAGTCGTGTCCCTAGTGTACTCTAATGATGTTGTGTCTAAGATGACAAACTTAAGGTCTACATATGTACTTAAGATAATTTATATATATATATATATATATATATATATATATATATATATATATATATATATATATATATATATATATATATATATATATGAGATAAAGATTTCTAGAATATTAAGTGCTATGAAAAGTTTTAAATTTTTTGCTAAATTTACAATGAGAATGTGATGAATTATAACTACGGGCTTGTATAAGACCTTCGAGAGGAAAAGTGCACCAAGTTATTTCTAGGAGGTGCTCCCTAGATTTGACGAATATGATATCAGAGCATGAGGTTTAAAAGTTGTTTAGGGTCCAAGACATCTCACATTGCAACATCTATTTGAGTCTCCTATCATTGCTGGTGAGTCACAACACATCAAATAGTACGAGAGGATATAGGACGATAGAGTTTCCATTATTCATCATTCTTATATCGTGCCATAGAAATTAACTCTATACGATCTCTCTATTATTTTTTCTTGTCTGGTGGTCTTTTAGATGTGGTTGTTTGGATGATAGGGTATCTTTTATACCTAAGGAAGAAAAGGTGCGTTAAATGATTATTTTGGTTTTATGGTTTGATGAGTATGTGTGAAGGTGACTTTTCTCATATTTTGAAGGTGTGATGCCATTTATGACTATAAATGGGATTTATGTGAAATAGCAAGTTATGTTGTGGAATGTATGTCATGATATAGTTAAAGTATGTTAGAAGTTAATATGATTAAAATGACTTTCTTTTTGAATGATGTGTTACTATTTACATGCTGGTAGCCTAATATTATGAATGGAGTTTGAAATTCTTAGTGACTACCTATGGAAGCATATTTCCTAAGAAATTATAAATGGGTTAATTGTTTATCTTTTTTATATGTGTGAACCTTCATTATTGGTTTACATGGATTGTAGTTCTTGGTACACTTGATCCTAGGTGTGAAGGTAATATGCATGTTTATGTAGGATCAGTTTTTTTAATTATGTATCTCATATTGTCAAGTTTTCCTATTAATTGCCTAAATGTTGTATTTTTGGAATTTTGAAGCTGGTTAATTGTATTGCTTGGCAACTTGCTGTAAGATTTTTTCGAAATCGACCAAATTTTTATTTGACTAGTAGTTGTTGAAATGTTCATAGAATTTATAAATATGAGCATGATAATGAATTCAAAAAGGAGATTTTCTATTTGTAATGAAGAATGAGAGTCTTATGACATGATGAGACCTAGATTTTTTTCTAACTTCATAATGTGTTGTGAGTCCCCTAATGTTGTGGAATTGATGTTTACCCAAGATTTGAGGGTAGTATTCTTATCTTTGTAGGGTGATGATGTGTGTTTGATTGACCTAGAAGTTAACTTACTTTTATTTTTAAAGAAAAGAAAGAGTCCTTATGGCTACGTCTTCTTGTTGTCTTTCCTTAACGATGTATGACCTTTGAGTATATTGTATTGTTGAAGAACTTATGTGGTTTAAAAAGATTACCTAACTTGATAATTGGGGATAATTTTCCTAAAATTAAAAGGTTTAGAATGCCTTGTTTCCCTTACTGTAATTCCTTTTAAAGTGGTAATCACTTTTAAGTGATGAAAATTAGAGTTGTTAAGTTAACACTCTCTTAAGGTGGGGTTAAGTTGCTCTTAATTGGGTCTACCCTAAGTGGGGGATAATAATGTAGTAGTAAGGTTGTAGATATTTTTCTATCTTGTTTTATTCTTTGAAACTAATGAATTCTTAGTAACCTTGTGCATGATAAGAGTTTTGCATTAAAGTATGAATTACATGACCTTCACATGTTTGCTTTGACAGACACTATCTTAATAGTAATTTCAAGATTCGAAAGTACTTGAACGGAAATTTTTGATTAACTTAATGGTTATTTCATGTTGATTGTGTGTCTTGATAAGGTTATTGTGCATTTAACTTCATGAGATAAGGTTAGAAAGAAGTTTGACATCACTTTCGATATCTAAGGTTTACCCTTATAATGAGAAATTGAGCCTCTTTAAAATGAAAAATAATGAGTCTGTTGAAAACTATGTGACTTGTAAGGTTTGGGAAGCTTGATGGTTGGTCCACTTTTAGAAAGTGAAGGCATGTTAGCTAATGTCCTTGTGAGAACCTAAGATTTGTGTTGTATTTCCCAAATGATGTTTAATGTGAAGGCTCTTACTATGCTAAAAATTTATATTTTATGAAATAGCTTCCTATTTGTGGTGATGTTCTTGGTTTTACTTACCACTTAAAATTCACTAGGAAGAAATAACATGCCTTGGTTTAAAAGTCGAGAATTTCTCATGTTACAGTAAAGATGATCTTTGTGCATTTGCTTTGGTATGAACTTATGAGACATGTAAATGTTTTGAGGAGAAAGACAATTCTCCAAGGGTATTACTAAGCATGGTATTGTTGAGTATGAGCCTCATAGAACTAGGTCTAACCAATAAGAATAAATTGTCAATCCAAATAACTCAAGTCTATGTGTATTGAGGTATGAGTTCTTAAATGGATTTTGAGTATTGTTAGAATCTGCCTATGTGTGTGACCTTACATGATGAGCTCAATGAATCAAAATTTAATGACCATGTTATGATTTGGAGAAGGATATTTCTTCTATGAACACGGGAAGTGCCTAGGTGTTTGATGCATTAGAGTGATAGTGAAAAAAAGTTTTGTTTTCTTGTATGCATTGAATGCTAAATGGTTTGAAGTGTGTTCCTTTTAAGTTTGGTGCATTAATTTCTATATCATGATGTAATAACTTTTATAAGCTGCTCTATGATTTATTGAAGTCCTTGTTGTGATTAAAATGTTCTGAGTGTCATCGAGGACAAATGTTCCCATGTTGGCGATATTGTATGACCCCCAAAATGACTTAGGGTGTCTAGACCCTAAAATTTTCATCATAAGGTTATATAGTCCAAAAATATCATATAATATTCTATTGATGGAGTGTGCAAAGTTTTAGGTGATTTGGATGTCAAACGTCCAGGCACGACCAAGATATTCGATGACGAGTCACCTATATGCCTCATGTGTTAAAACTTGATTTTATTTTTATGTCTCGAGTTTATAAAAGCTAAAAATAATTTATAATTATGTTCATAGGTAGTATATGCTGTTTCATGAATTTTGGAGGTCAACCGTCCAAGAACGTCTAAGACGTTCTAAAGTTAGACCTTGACACGTTCATGTGTGTCTTGATGGGGCGTAGCATGTTTTGATGCGCTGCGTCTAATTGTTGTGGGATAAACTGATTTTAAAGGTCCTTGACTTTTTAAACTTCTTATTTACATTGGAAATATCCGGGTATGACTTCCAAGGGTCCCGCAAAACGGCCCACAAGAAGGACCCAAAGGCTTTAAAGATACTGCCTAAGGTGTCAATCAATGAGCTCAAAGGACGTTCCGTAGGTGGACTGACGCCCCGTAGATTGGGAGGTGTCGATGGGAACTTAGACTGGATCAGTATTGCCACACGAGACACTCATACCCAAATGACGGATGAACAAGGCAGTCCGTTGCTGGACCTACGACCTGTGGTTGCTGTCCCTCGAAGGAGGCCTGCAGCCAATGCCATGCACGCTGCCTAAGTATGGTGTGAATGGGAAATTCACCCAACATGATATCCTGACACTAGACGGTTTATTTACCTATAATTAAGTATATATAGATGATCTAAAACGTTAATAGCCCATAACCAATCCTCCTAATCAAAATCAAACCTCCCTCTCCCAAAATATCATCTCTAGAAATATCCATTGAAGATGAATTCAAGCGCAGAGTGTGGATGGAATTTTACATGGATAGTTAACCAATTTTTATGGATTCTTCATGTCATAGAGGTATGGTGATCCTTGATATCTATGTAACCTTTCACTTGGAGAGTTAATCTCAATGTTTCAAAGCGATTTCATGATCAAACTTTCAATCTTTTAATCTAGACATGGGTTCTTTCTCAAAATATTTTCAATGGCTTAATCATGATGAACTCCAGATAATGTGATTTTTTTAACGTGAAAAACAATTAAATTTAATTGTGAATACACGTCCCTTAAAAAAATCTATTTAGCCCTTGCGTGGTCATTGTGTTTGTGTCTTGTTATTGGTACATTTGTGATTCTGTTACGTTGAATTGGTTGTATCTATTTTTTTACATGAATTGATGATTAATTGATTATGAAGGATCTATGTGGATCAATAAATGAAGATTTGAACGTGCCTTGTTTAGATTTGTAGAAGTTCACTGTAACGTTGACTTTTAAATGATTGAATGTTGAATTCAATTATTTGAAGATAATTATAGATACTATTTTAGGTTGATTTTATGAATAAATTGTGGGTATAAACCCTTGATGATCAAATCAAAGGAACCTATATAAGGGTTAATCTATAAGTTTTAGCCTTAAGGTTTATAATGCTATGAACATAATGTGATCTTAATTTAGGGTAGATTAAGCAATTTAGAATTGATTATTATGTCTTTAGATACTTCCCTAAATTTGTATTATTGATATATTATGAATGTTAATCATACCGATCAAAGCAAGGAATACTAGTAAGTGATATATGTCTCTCTACTTTATAGTGTATTGGTGATGTAGTGTACATGTTGTAGTATGATCTTGTAGTGGCTTATGCATGGTTTCTTTTATGATTTAAGTAGATATATATGATTACATATACATTAATTGTTGATTAAAAGGTGTATTGATCAATGATGAGCAAAGGTTGATAAATTGGTAAGAATGGATCTTCCTTTATACTTTTCTTGTAGTATTGACAAATGATGAAGCCTTGCATGGCACTGTATGGTATGGTCCACTTATGGAGGCAATTTTTGAGTTATTGTCATTATATATGTTTTGACCATGAAATTGATGGCAAATTGATGAATATATGAATGTGTGGTTATGATGATCACCTTATGTTTAACTTGTGCCTAGTCTTCTACTGTAGTTGTGAATCTATCTTATGATACTATTGTGATGAATATGTCAATGTTTATGTTAATATCACGTGTAAGTGATGCCATTAATGAAGTGATAAGGACTGATAAACCTAACCCATGTTCCCCTATGTGAAAGCATGAATAGCAAAACTTAAGAGTGTTGAATGTAATGTGAAGATCTTCTTGCCTCCAATGCTAAACTGTGTTGAATGGTCTATGCTTGGTTTTGCATTGTGGTATTAAGAGGGTGGCTACCTTAATGTGTTATATATACCCATTATGTGATCATGTAGACCAATGTACACCCATACTAAAATATTATGCATGTTTACATTGTAGTAAAGGGTCATGGTATCTAATAAAAGGGTGATCTCGTATTAACTATATGTCTACTACTATGCATGAAAGGTAAATGTATGTGAGGTATCTTATGTATTCCATTTAACTAGGATAACTTTATAGGTGCACTAGTATTGGCAAGGGTATAGGGCCTTTTTTATGCATTGCACATGTTTACCTTGATAGGATTGTTCTTAGATTTAGTTTTTATGTACATGAAAGTAAATGTATGAACATGTTATGAATGTGTCTTACATGTTATAATGTGATGTACATGTTATGATGAAGTATGATTATACCTAATGTCTAAATTTATTTATATGAAAGTAATGCTCCTATAGTTACACTTGTACACTTATGAATGAACGAAGTTAATTATAAATATATGTTGTCTAAAGGTGTTATGTTAAAGGTTTTCTCACATGTATGTACATACACACATGAATGATGATCTAGTCAATAGAGGGTCTCTTGAAAGGTTTTCTCAAAAGTATCCTAAACTAGATGAATGCTTGCATATGCTATGTCTATGTAAAAGGTTCTCTCACATGATATACGTTTATGAAAGGATTTCTCATCTATAACCTATGAGTTAAGCATATGCGGGGAGTAAATCTTCTAAAGCTTATGTTTTATAAAGTAAAATAATAAAGACTATTAACAAAGGAACTTAGCTTAGCACGGAGTGAACTTGCAGTGAAGGGTGTCCCTTCCCATTGGAGGAAGGTAGGTCACCATAATCCTCATGAGGTGGATAGACTCATAATCCAAAAATGGTTTTAGAAAAATGTTTTGATGATGTCTCCATGTTCCAAAACTATGTTGCCAAATAGGATCTAGCAAGTGATATTACCCAATATGCTAGCATGATACTCATTTCTTATCTTAGCATGTAAGGCACCCTCTTTTTGTGTAAAGGGATTATATTAAATTTCATGGTTGGCTTACATGGTACTATTGTCAGTTAAGGTTATAGTTTCTCTAAAGTAAAATGGGCAATGGAAGTAAACGACTAAGACCCTAACAAGGATGTCCTAAGGGAGGTTACTTAGGATTGGTGGAAGTAATGAACCCACCTACACATTGCAGAAGTTGCTTCTTAGTGAATTCTAGGAAGGTGTTCTAATGTGTATGATTAAGCTGATGTCCAAATACATGACATTGTATTAATTGTCTACAAGTTATGAATAGGTACATAGAATAAGTCTAAATGATTTGAACATGTCCCTATATATATAATGTTTGTCTTAATGACTATATGATGAAGGTCTTGCCTAGCTTGCATAAAGTTTTTTTTACATATTATTTTGATGTATGAATTGTTGAGGTTTGTGGTTTCATGAAAGGTTTACTAAGTATGTTAGAGGTTATGGGGCTTCACATGTAGATTTTAGAGTATGACTAGGGTTATGAATAAGATCTTATAATGATTTATGTGAAGTGAAGCAAAAATATATGAAAATTAATTTAGCTTATTGTAATGTCTTACGTCATTGACATGAATGTGACTTGTAATGTGTTATACTTTTATGAGAATTTGTGTTGTCTTATGTAGGTGGTATGTATACTCTGTTTGTGACCTTAAAGTTTTGCATTGCACCAAGTATCCCTAAACGATTACTTAGGAGGTTGATACTTTCACTGTAATGTGAAGGGAGCTCACTTTAAAGTGACCCTAAATGTGGCTTAAATCCTATATGTGATTTATATGATTTTTGTCTTTTGAATATGTGTATATGAAGTATGTGAATGATATTAATGTTATTGTATAAAAGTTTATGAAGATTTACTCAAAAAGACATAAAGTATGATTTCAAGAAAAATATCCCTTTTAAATGCTTGTTTTTGCATGGTTGTCATACTTAGTGCGTTGTTGTAGTAATCTCATTCTTCTCTAATTTTCACACAAAGTTTTGGGTATAGATTCTTAAAGGATATCTATATGATTGAGGATCTTGATATTTTATTCCAAGACAAACGGAATCTTTAAGTCTATGTATGTCCTAATGATTAGTTTATTGTAAAGTGCATAACGTAATACTTAGGTCTTATGTTTTAAGGGTCATGTCCCTAATGTACTCTAATGATGTTGTGTCTAGGATTGCAAAGAGACTTATGGTCTGAATATGTAATTATAATATTTTATATGTGACATCCAAAAACCACACCTTAGAAGTTATGGATATTCTTGGATTGCAACTGTCATACTTGACCTCTCACAGGTCTTGTACAAGCCCTTTCCACATCGTTCATCGTATATACATAATAAAAAATTGTGCGGAATTAAAACTTACCACAAAACATTAGAACATATTTAATAATATATTTAATTAGAAATCATAGAAAATACCAAGTCTCAATCTGATCAAACTTAAGACACGAGAATACTTTGGGACACGACCCATACTTAAAAATATATAATTACATAGTCTATTAGAATACTTTGAAAGGTAAACATAAAAGACATCTATTCCCTCGAATCAAATGAGGACATACTTGAACTTCACTTGCATTATGCTACGATCCAAGTCTTGTTTCCCAAATGCTCCTCACCTACCAACATCTATAGTGATCGATAAAACCATGGATTAGTACAACCACATGTACTAAGTATGTCATAATGCATGAAAATCATGATAAAGACATTTATTTGAAATGTGCATCTATCAATTTAAATATCATAATATAATGCTAAGAACA
Source organism: Solanum arcanum (assembly GCA_027789145.1). NCBI lineage: Eukaryota > Viridiplantae > Streptophyta > Magnoliopsida > Solanales > Solanaceae > Solanum > Solanum arcanum. The sequence goes on from CM050941.1 coordinate 26,668,813, forward strand.
ACATTTACCAACATAGAAATATATAAGAAATCACTTCGTCAAGTTATATAATTTTTAAGAGCAACCTTAAAGTAACTTAAACTTATTGTACAATGAATTGCTTCATTATTACAGTGAAGTATTTTCTCTTTCTTTTTAACACTTTTTAGCATGTAGCATTCTCACTAAAAGCTATCCTAAGACTCACTTAAGCAACACAAAGAGAGACTGCCAAGACAACCTCCTCAAGAATGCGTAAATGACCCTCAAGACTACTTATAATAAGACACACACACACATTTTCAAGACAACATACACATGAATATGAGATTTTTCTACCAAAGATTGTTGTAAGTTTCACTTGAGTTAGTTGTGAAGCGACCTCCCATAAAATCCCTTACACACAGACATTAAAGATCCTATAGACTATCTATGATAGAATCATTCTCACTTAACACATCAACATATAGATAATATGACATTCTCTTACCAAAGGATATCAAAAGACTTACTCAAATAATCAAGAAGATAACTTGCATGATTGACCTCTTCATGATTACCTAAATAATCCTTAAGACTACCTAAGTCCTATATAATGTCAAAATATTCAACCATTTTCCCTAACGAAAGTCATTCTTAAGACTTATAACGGTAATATACGAAGTGATTATTCCTATGCCCCCTTCACAGCTTAACTAAAAAAACCTTAACTACTCTAGGTAAGTACTTATTCATTTAACATACATTGTTAACTTAATTCATTACATTCATTAGTTTCATTTATGACCTATTCATCACATAAATACATTCAAGTAATAGTCTTGGACAAGACCTAGGAACACCAACTAACACTTTCAAGGTCTATTGTGCAAAGTCTAGATAGCATCCCATACCACTACCTAAAATTCATAGAACTTATTTAACACTAGTCGGTATCTCATAATGATGAGAATAGGCAATACCCTACATACTCCATGAGAAAAAGACACGGAATCCGAAGTTCTAACCTACTCCGATGAACGGTATTCTACTTGCCAATGGTAGAACTTAGACACATCTCGTGCATGCACATGGTTAAGGAATCTCATTCTTTAACTAGAAATAATTCCCTTACCAAACTCGGTTGGTGCTACCCTTTGTTATCATAGAGTATTTTACACTTAACGTTTATATGAAGGTGTTTTATATCAAGTTCATAACCTAATCACATTTACCCTACCAAAGAAAGGTCTACTAGGGCTACCTCACAATGGCGACAAGAATCTCATCATGAATTTCGTAAGATTTAATATGATGTTTTTCCATCCGATCAACCTAATGTCTATCATTCCTTTAATTGAAGGATACCATTACGACTTTCGACTTTAATATTCATACATTATCACTAGGATCAAGGTTATACCTAAAAGACCCTCTTAACATTATTTAAGGTCTCATGTCATTCATACATTCAATACTAAGAGGGTTTAGAATCCTTAATCAAGGCATCTCATATTCACATTCATACATGCATCAAGTAAGGAACACAAGTCAACAAAGACAAGAAACAATATACTTCACCTAAACTCATATTACATGTCATTCTATAAGCACATAGAAATAACCCTCATCATCTTGAAGTCATCCTATACACTACCATATCATCATAAATGTTACCAGCATAGACTCATATAGTCAATAAGGAATAACATACATCAACCCTAAGAATATACACACAAAGACAAAGTCATAGTCTAATACGATCATCGAAATAACATCAATAGAAATAGAAGAACACATATACTTTCAGAATACTTATAATATAGGTAGATATTTTCATACATCACATAATATACTACATAAATAATTAGATTACTCTACGTAGTTACCGACAAGGCCATAATCATCATATTACTTAAAATAGCACGGACAAGGCCACATTAATTGCAACTAAAGCACATAACACCGCCATCATAAGTGTACCATAAAAGTGACAAAATAATTGATGTAGAATTAACATAAAAATAAGCAAAATAGATCAGCGTACCACCACTCCATCCTCAACATCTCAATCAAATGCTAAATCATCCAATTCAATAGCATAAGGACCTTACCCATTGCCATAACCAGCACTTCAATATAATTTTAAAAATATTCAATAAAGATAGGTCAATTCTCTGTACATTAATTAATCTAAGACAACTTAGATATCCATATAATAAAATTATAACATCAATCAACAGCCCATAGAAAACTACACTAGAATTCATATACATTAGATCCATATACTTAACCCATAACTTTGTCAAAAACTAGGGTTCATCAATTTCATGGGTTCATAATTTAATTGAGTTAAAATAATCAAATTTATAAGAATTCAATCAATATTGAATGCTTAAAAACCTTTAATCCAAGAACACATGCATATATCATGAAATTGGACAATTCGTCTTTGAAATTTTTTGAAAACATCTATCAAAGTTTTGCTCCTTGATGAATAGAGTTCCAAATTATCATTAATCATACCTTAATGAAGATAATTCTTCAATTTGATGAAGAATATCCACTCAATTCTCTAATACAAGTTCTTCCTTGAGTTTTGGTTCCAATGGAGTTCTAGGGAAATTTCTAAGGGATTTGGGTTTTGAGTTTTTAAGAATGAAATCTTCTTAGTGCTTAAGACTTATAAACAAATTTAAAATAACAAAAATAACCTTAAGGAAAATACAATGTTATTATTTATATATGGGGTGAATTTTAAAGTTCACCCCTCAAAATACCATTGAACTGCGCAGGCAGGCAGTCTACTAATGGTTGCCAAACGATGGCCGGTCCCTTGAACAACGGACCGTCTTGTAGGTCCGTAGTTGGGGAATGAGGATAGAATTTGTCTTCCTCTACCACAATCGTAATTGTAAATCCGCTTTAAATCACCAACGGGGTGTCAATTGACTCACTAGGCGTCGATTGTCTTCCATTGGTAGGCTGCCTTTCGTACCAACGTTGGGTCCTTCCTCAAGGACCCTTGGATGGTCATTGGGGATTTTTACACTAAATTTACAACCCAAAAATACTCGTATATGATTTTATAAACCCTCACATGAATTTCACCCAAAACAAACACGTAAAAAATTGATGAAACCCGCATAGACACAAAAGGTCATTTCAAGGACAAACTTTCGAACATCATAGACATTTTTGGACTTTTGACCTCCAAACTCCATGAAACTTGATACACTGACTATATACACGATAATTAGTAATTTGAGGACCTTATAACCTCATGAAACACAAATAAACACAAAGAACCTCATATGAGGCACATAGGTGACTTAATCATTGAACGTCTTAGTCATCCCTTGACGTTTGACTTCCAATGCACCTAAACTCTTGGACAATTACTCAATGCCACAGTATAGACAAATTTATAAATTTATTAAATCATGAAAACCATTTTATTCTCTACTTCATCTAAGTCATTTTCGGGATGTTACATTCTCCCCCACTTGAACAACATTCATCCTCGAATGACACTTGCAACTCTCTGAATAATTTGTAGAATAGAGATTCAATTAGCAACTCATAACCACACATATAACGTCTCATACAATAAAAAAATCAAGAAAACATAAATTTCACATAAGCTGCTGGATAACAACACAACAAGAAAATTGAAAACATTCTATATATCATCATGTTACAAAACTCACATGTTTCATTCAAAATTACAAAAACACATCTTATATTCAATATCATACTCATATACATTACATTTCAATAATTCAGACCAAAGAATGGATAAGTCATATTTTGCAAAATTTAACAGTGAGTAGATTCCAAGCTACAATGAATTAGGCAATTTTTCAAAAATGCAACTTATAGGCAATTCATGACAGAAACATGCTACTATGTTAGGTAACATCATATAAACACATGTTACAACATAATTATGGATTCATAAAATACACAATGCAAGAAGTTAATGAAATTTAATTTCAACAGAACTCCTAATAACCATGCACATGCAACATGCTTTTATGACTTTCGACACTATTTACTAACCATACTCCACAACTTATATGGAACTCTTATCACTCAAAATAGAAACTCAACGACTTATTCTCATCATCATCACCATATGGCTTCTCACCTCTAGTCCAGAGTGCATAGAAACACCTCTTTGCTTCAATATCATCCCTTGGAACATTTGGAGCAACTTTCTCACCCTCTCTTCCTCTAGAACCAAGGATAGGACAATATATCACCTTGTGTCCTTTACCACAACAAAAGCAACTCGCATTACCCTTTTGGCATTCCCCATTGTTCCTCTTTCCACAAGTGACACATTTAGGTTTTCCATTATGAGAACCACCTCCTTTTTAAATTTCATGTTAGAACTCCTAGGTTCTTCTTATGTTTTAGCCCTCTTTTTAAACCTAGTTTTATCTTGATCACTAGAATAACTCCTTAAGTTTGTAGATATACTCTTAAGTTTATAATCTTCAATTGATTGGGCATACACCATGATTTTAGCTAGGGTCATATCATCATATAGCATCGGCGTACAACATTCTTCCCTCAATAAATCGGCGACACCCGTCAAAAAATGACTCATCTCATTCCTTAGATTAGACACAAGGGATGGGGCATATCTAAATAAAATTTAGAACTTCAAAGAGTATTACTCAACACTCATGTTTCCTTGCTTGAGATTGATAATCGTCTCTACCTTAATTTCCCTCTTCTCACGGGGAAACTACATCCCAAGGAAAACTCCCTTAAATTCTTCCCACTCAATAGGACCCAACCTCAACTGGCATATTGTCCTTCATTTTGATTGTACCACACTTGAGTAGCCTCCCTCAATTGATACGAAGCTAATTCCGCCTTCTCGTTAGATGTAACTCCTATATCACTCTACATCTCGTAGCTCCATTTAAGAACTTTTGGTGATCCTATCCCACTTTAGAGAATAGAAATATAGGAGGATTCATCCTCACAATGTCTCTTAACTAGATGTCATAGTGCTCTCCACAACATTAACCCTAGGTACTATACTCAAATTTGCTTCAGTAGTCATGAGCTAGTCTAAAGAAAGAAAAGCCTCTCTAATATCAGAATTAGTCACTCCGAGGGAACAACCTGAACATTATTATCTCCTTCCACAATAGGGACTCGATCACCTTGAGCATTATTCTCAAATTGCTAAACTTTAGGAGGAATCTTCTCATGCACATCATTCTCCTCAACTCTCTTAGACTATGTCCTTGTCATAATAATCTTCCTAGAAACACAAGGAAAAAAAATAAGAAAATAGTACTCTTAACTTTTACTCTACGGCACGACAAATGAGTAGAATAGAAGGTAAATTTTTTCGTCCTATAGCCTCTGGACGATAAATGTGTCACGATTCACACCGATGGTCAATACACTAGTAGACGTGACTTGATGAGACTTCTTTACTCCTAAGATTACTTTCATAATGTATGCTCTTATACCAAGCTTGTCACATCCCGAAACTACACCCTAGACGTTAGGGTCAATCTTGGATTTTAACCGGCATACTTGACCTCGCGTATAAGACCTCCAAGAGGTAAAGTACTCTATGTTAATTCGAGGGGGTGCTCCCCGGATTTGACAAACATTGTATCAGAGCATGAGGTTTAAATGTGGTTTAAGGTCCAAGAAGTCCCCTATTGCAATGTCTAGTAGAGTCTCGTATTGTTGGTGGTGATTCACTACACATCAAATGGTACGAGAATATGTAATAAGATAGAGTTTCCCATTCATCGTTATTCTCATATTGAAGTATAGAACATAACTCTATAAGATCTCTCTTTTATGTTTTCTTGTCCGGTGGTGTTTTGGATGTGGTTGCTTGGCTGAGAGGGTTTCTTATTGTCACGACCGGAGTCTAGATGCCAGATTAAACGTGCGTTGCTGACCACTCATAGGTCGCAAACAAGCCTACTTATGTTATTCTAACCTCGTGTAGGTTAATTTTAGCAGAAGATTTGAAACTTTTTGTTTCTTATCATACACACTAATCATTCTATTAATTAATAGTAGTTCACCATCAACCATATAACATTAAGATCGTCAAATGAAAGAAATAGGTTAATATAAGATTAAACGTATACTTGCCAAAATTGCACCAATACAATGTCTGAACAAAAGTGGAAAGAAACACTAGTGGAAATACTCCACTTACTTTATCCTATTACTAAACTAGAATATAATGGGCAAGCATCCTCGAAAGCATGAGGGCCTACCACTTCCGGATGAATGCTCCACGTCCGGATAATTTCATCATCAACCTGTAACTCTAGCGTCTACCTGTCCCTACACCAAAAATTGTGGATTTGTATAGGGTTAGTACACACTTGTACTAAGTATGTGTATATTCAAGCACACACCAAGGACATTCATGAGTAACAATAACTCTTTCCTAATAGCATGATTATGGAAATTCAAGTTAGTGGACTTGCATAATTGTGATTACGAAAGTTAGTGAGCATTCAAAATTTGGATTAGGAAAGTGAGTGAACGTTAAAAATTTTTATTAGGAAATTTATGCCATGAGAGTAATATGCATCATCATACTTATCATATTGCATACAACACAGAGCCTCGTGCACATAGCACATAACATATTGCATGTAGCACATAACATTTTGCATATCTTTCGTTTATATGCCATGAGTCATGGGAATCATGGACTTGACATCAAGATATCCCAAAAATGAGGGCTCAACGTATGGGACATCAACTAGGGAGCCTTCTTAAGCAAACACAGAGTTTTCTTCATTCATGCATACGTACTTCATTTCATTTCATTTCATTCATAGGCTAGTGTAAACACCAACTATACCTAAAATGTAGTTTAAGACTTTCATCGGGTTTGTTGTGCAATGATCAAGAATGACCAGAGTAATTACTTTTGTATAGCTCTCCTCTTGATTATCCTATCCTAACACATTTGTTATCATTCATTTCATTATGTGCATCTTTTGAGGATAGCCTCATTAATTCACGGGGAATTTTAACATTAACTGACAAAGATCATGTGAGCATCATGAAATCCAGTTCTCCCCCAAACCCAAAAGACGTGGAATCACCTTGTAATGTTACCCAAAACATGCTAGCGTACATGGGAATTGAACCCCACCAGATCCCTATATTGGCAGTATAGGTTTGAAGACTACGAGATATAACGATACGCATACATGGCATGCCGAAAAGCCTTACCTCATGATAGTGACGTTAACCTCCGCCCTACCCGAAAGAAGGCATCACCTCTCATAGCTAGTCTATTGGGGCTTAGTATAAAGTTCCATTACATTCAACTCATACGTCCTGGAAGTTGGCTTCTACTATGAGGACATCATAGCTCATTAAATTATTCCTCATCTCATCATTAGTATTAGGTTTGTTAATCTGAATACTTGCATTAGAGTGTTCATACAGACTGGTCTCTTCATTAACTTTAAACTCTCATATGTGAGTACGTTTTGGTAACATTTACTTAGGATCATTTGAGATTTCTCTCATCTTTTAAATTAGCCTCATATCATGTTGTCACCATATTCATCAATATTAGAATATTTGCTCTTCATAATTACTCAGCCCATTTTACGTGAATGTTCATTTCATCATATGCCAATGCACTTGACAATTTAATGTCTTTCACACTCTTACTTTACCCTTTTAGGGTTTCATCATTTGTTTGTTCATTTCCTCATTTCATTATTAATTTCATCATAATACAATTCAGTTGGACATTTAGTGTGTTTCACACTATTACTTAACCCTTCTAGGGTTTCATCATTTCATTGTTCATTTCATCATATTTTTGTTCATTTCATCATGCATTTTTCATTTCATCATTTCTTTGTTCATTTCTTCAGTTCATTGCGTACATCATAGGTTCACTTATTTTTAGACGTATGCTAGGCTTATGGGTTTATACATACAAGCCATGAGGATTCGTTAATAGTTCGTTTATGTAGTTCATATCTTCCTAAGATTATGTGGTACAAGTCTTATGCATCTTGTACGTATGCAAAGATCTCAATTTTTATATGAGTAGGCAGCATTATTCTAGAGTATTTAATTCACGTATGACTTATGTATCAATACAGAATTTGGGCAAGGGAACCTGGTTTCAAATCCCATGGACAACACTTACATTTTTTTCATTTATTTTATTTGGTCCATACAACTTGGGAATCCATGTTCGAGCTCCAATTCCTTCATTTTATTTTCCCCTTAAATCCACTCTTCATTTTTCGCTTAATTGAATTAAGAAGATTTGGGATCAAACCCCCATTGGCAGTTAATTTGTTCTTTCTAGATGGTGCAATAGCACACTTGGATTTCCAATGAAAAGTCTACCAACCTCATTTACTTTTTATTTTCATTAATCTTAATTTCTCTCCTCTTGCCGAGGGGTTGTGGGTTCAAATCCCCACATCCCCTCTTTAATTTCTTTTAGTTTAATACTTGAATCTTCCTAGGAGGTCGTGTGTTTGATTCCCATGCCTCACATCTCTTTAATTTCATTTACATAACTCTCCTTCACTGCCTAGAGGTCGGGGGTTCGATTCCCATGCTTCACATTTTATTTCTTTCATTTTCTCTACTCTCCTTCACTGCCTAGAGGTCATGGGTTCGGTTCCCATGCCTCACATTTTTTTTCTTTCATTCATAGCATTCTTATAGTGAGTTCTTGGGTTCAACTCCAACTAACCTCATATATTTTAAACATTATATACAAACTCCCATAAACTTCAACATTAGTAAAAATTAAACCATCCACATGCCGGAAATTTTAATTACATTTGCCGCCTACTTTCTTCTACATTTATACGTACTTTCATAGAGTAATTAATAAATCATTTAATACATTCTTAGGTGAATTTTTCAGGGATTCGCTTAGCCAAGATATTATCACTAAAAAAAGCAAGATATCAACTCATCTGAACATCACAAATTAGATAATCATTTGTACCTTAAATAAAACCATAATATCACATTTTTAATGACTTAACCCGAGGCAAGTAGATACGGTTCACATTGAAAACACACGTAAACATAATTTCAGAAAACACCAACATAAGTCACATAATTCCTAACATACATATAAACACATAATCATAGTGATAACACGTTTTGATCCCTAGTTTTCTACCAGCAAACATAACCAACCTATGATTCAACGGGAGCTAGTGACAGGGCCATGCAACGGGGAATAACCCTAGTTTTCGGAATAAATTCATCTGAACCATAGGAGTCTCTTGGTAAAGGGACCAATATAGAAGAGAACCCATTCCTTTTTGACATTAAACCCTAGACTTGCTTCCCAAAGACTTCACCCGTGATCACGTCTAAATCCCCTCAAAGTCAACACCAACTCGATGGACAAACTTCTCTTTGCCTACTTGATTGATTTCTAATGTTTTCTTATATTTTCGTTGTGAGTTCTTCAAGTGTGAAGAACTTAGGTTAACCTACTGTTTTTTGAAGTTATTTTTTATGAGAGAATCGTGAGTGTGAGTGATAGAGAAGTGAGAGAGATATGAGTGTCGGAGGGAAGAGTTTTCTTAGGATTAGAAGTCTCGTTTAGGACTTTGTTTATTAAGGTTTTTATAAAAATCTAATATCATTTTAATTAATCTAATAAATAATAAATATAAATTAATTACATTAATTTACCAACTTAAATTAAAAATAATTTAATTTAATGCTTCCACCTAGGTTCTAACCCGGGTGAAGCAAAACTTCACTTCAACAGTCAATTTTCGGCCTCTCTATGCAAAATGCCCTTCACCTTATAAATTAAATAATTGATTAAAAATTAAGTGTAATTATGATACTATCCATAGACTGTAAAAAGTCAATTTTACCCCTAGACCCTCCAAACCTATGATTTCCTTTTTATGTCCGGTAAAGACTCCTTCAAGTAAATCTTCTTATGGGACAGCATGATTGTATGTTGATGAAGCCTAACAAACGAGAAGCAATACTCATGTCAATCTTCTCAATGGGGTCCCATGACTTGATCCACCTTGTCACGACCGAAATCTAGACCCAAGACGAGACCGGCGTCGTTGACGGCTCAAAGGTTGCAGACAAGCCTACAAACGTCTTTCATAACTTCATCTAGATTAATTTTAGAAGAAAATTTGAACTTTTGGTCTTCTTACTTCATGCTAAACATTTTAAAATTAACATTATAGGCGTTTACAAATCAAAAATATAATATTGAGATAATCAAATAAATGAAACAGTTCATAATTGCCTTGAACGTATTTTTTCCAAAATGGGACCAATACAAAGTATGAAATGAAAATAAAAAGAAACACTAGTGGAACGTGCTCCACAAGCTAAAGCCTACATCTAAACTTGATAATATTAGTACACATCCTCTAAAGCATGAGGGCCTACCAAGTCCAGATGAAAGATCCACGTTCAGATAGCTGCAATGTCAACCTGTATGCTCTAGCGTCCACCTGTGCCTGCACCTAAAAATATAGAGTTGTATTTAATTAGTACACACTTGTACTAAGTATGGGTATATGCAAGCACACACAGAGGACATGCATGAGAAAAAATTGCTTTCTCCAAACAACATGATTTAGGGAAAGTCAAGTAAATGGACTTCCAAAATTTGGATAAGGATAGTCAATGGACCTGCAAAATTTTGATTTGGAAAGTCAAGACATGAGTGTAACATGAATTATAAAACTTATCATTTTGCATACAACACATAACATATTTAACATATCATATTACGTAGTTCGTATCATTCTTTCATATGCCATGAGACCTTGGGATCATGGACTTGACGTTAGGACTTCCTAAAATGAGGGGTCAACATATGGGACCTCAACTAGGGATCATTTTTTAGCAAACACAGAGTATGATTCATGCATTCATACTTACTCCATTTGATTTCATTCATGGGACATTGTAAACACCAGGTATACCTTGGATGTACTTTAAGACTTTCATCAGGTTAGTTGTGCAATGACCAAGAATAACCTAATGTCATTATTTTAGTCACACCTTTGGTATCGTTCATTTCATTATGTGCATCATTTGAGGCTGGACTCATTCATTAATTGTGAACATTAACTTTAACAGACATATATCATGTGAGCATCATGAAATCGAGTGTCATGAAACCCCACACCGAGAAGAGGTGGAATCACCGGCCAATGTGACCCTATATTGGCAGTATAGGTTTGAGTACTAGGATATATGACGAGACCCATACACGACATGCTGGACAATTTCATCACATGTGAGTTACGTCAACCTCCGCCCTTCCCGAAATAAGGCATCAACGCTCATAGATAGTCTATCGGTGCTCTCTATAAATTTCCATTACCTTCAACTCATATGTCATTAAAGATTGATTCTAGTATGAGGACATCATAGATCAATAGATCATTTTTCATCTCATCATTAGTATTAAGTGTGTTAATGTGAATAATTTCATTAGAGTGTTCATAGAGACTGGTCCCTTCATTATCTTACACTCTCGTAGGTGAGTATGTTTTGGTCACAGTTACTCAGGCTCATTTGAGATTGCTCTCATTTTTTACATTATCCTCAAATCATGTTTTTACACCATTCATTAATATTAGCACAATTACTTTTTATAATTATTCACTCCTTTTTACGTGGATGTTCATTTAATCATATGATAATGCAGTTGGCCATTTATGTGTTACTCTTACTTAACCCTTCTAGGGTTTCATCATTTCACTACATAATAATCACTTCATCGTATGCCAATGCACTTGGCCATTTAGTGTGTTTTACACTCCTACTTAACCCTTCCAGGGTTACTTCATTTCATTGCATACATCTTAGGTTCATTTACTTTTAAATGTACGCTAGACTTATGGGTCTATATATACAAGCCATGAAGCTATATTCACAGTTCGTTAGGTGACTCATATCTTCCTATGATTATGTGATACAAGACTTATGTATCTTGTATGCCAAGATCTCGATTTCCATCTAAATAGGTGGCATTATTCTTGAACATGTAATTCACGTATTATTTATGTATTAATACGGAAATTTAGGAAAGGGAACCAAAGTTCGATTCCCTCGGACAACTCTTACATTTTTCATTGATTTCAATTATTGTCTTAATGACATTGTGACCCTAGATCGAGCACAAATCCCTTCATTTTATTTTTCCCTTAGTTTTTCTCTTAATTTTTTGGTGGATGGGATTAAGAGGATGTGGGATTCAACCCCTACAACCTCATTTTCTTTTAATTTCGTTTTCATTAAAATCTCTCCTTTTTGGCCGTGGGGTTGTGTGTTCAAACCCCCACAACTCTTTTCTTTCTTTATTTATTCATCCTTGACTATCTCGCATTGACAATGAGGTTGTGGGATCAAACCCGCACATCCTCACTTTATTTTTATTGTAATTCTCCTTTACTTCCTAGAGGTCGTGGGTTCAAATTCCACGCCTCACATTTCTTTTATTTGCATTTTTAATTCTCGTTAAATCTGCCTAAGACGTCATGGTTTCGAATCCCACGCCTCACATTCCTTTTTTTTCTTTTTTTCTTACTCCTTTACTTCCTGAGAGGTTTTGGGTTGGAATCTCACTCCTCTCATTTCTTTTCTATTTCATTTTATTTCCTTTATTCTTTACTGTCTAATAGGTTGTGGGTTCAAATCCTACTCCTCTCATTTCTTTTATTTTAATTTTTCATTTTCCAGCCAAGGTCGTAGGTTCGAGTCCCACATGCCACTTTCCCTTTTTCTCACCTTATTTCATTGATTTTCAATATGGTGATGTCAGGGGTTCAATCCCCAATGATCTCACATATTTTAGTTCATTTTTTCATAGCATGAAATTCTCCTTAGCTTGGCCGAAACACATTAACAAGCTGCTGGGAAGTTTTGCAGTCTATTTTCGCACTTCTTTCACATTAAAAGTTTAGATATTTTAAGTAGTTTTTAGTGTGTTTTTTAGGTGTATTTTTAAGATTTCATTTGATAATGAATTACACTCAAATAAGTGTATTTGCATCACTTATTGCCATAATGATTTACAAAAGGTTTTGCACGTAAGAACAAAACCATAACATGTTATTTTTGAACCTCAAACCAAAGGAGTCACAGCTACATTGTACACACATACAAACCTTTTCGAAAAAACATTGGTTGTCATTCATACTATTCCAGACAACATACATGAACATATTCAAGACGAAAACACATTTCATTCCTAATATAAACTAGCAAATTACCTAACCTACGAATCCACGAGAGCTATTTACAGGGAAATGAAACGGGAAAATCTTAGATTTTGGATTAGATTTGACTAAATCTTAAGGGGTCGCTTTGGAAAGGGACCAAGATACAAGAAAACCCATACTTTATTTTAGAGTTAAAAAATTGAAGTAACTGCCCAAACCCTCTAAAAAATTCACGTCTAAGCAAAGTTTTTAGCACAAAAATTTTGACAGAAAAACTCTTTCTTTGCCTACGTGTTCACTTAGGTTTTTTTTTCGTGGGAGTTATTCAAATGTGAAGAACTTGGTTTATTTTTCTGCTTTTGTATCTTTTTTTGGCAGAGAATTTTTTTATGAAAGAGGGAGAGAGATTGAACGTGTCAATGGAGAGATAGACTTTAGAGAGTATTGGAGTTATAGGAGTCTAGTTTAGGACTTAGTCAAATAAGGTTTACTTAATTATTAAAAATCTGATTTTTATTTTATTTTTAAATCATCTAATGAAAAATAATTATTAATTTATTAATTTAATTCAATATCTTAGATAAAAATCACATTAATTCATTAGTTCCACTAGGTTCGAACCTAGATGAAGCAAGACTTCACTTACAGAGCTCTATTTCGGCTCTATCTTTCCAAATTGCCCCTCCACCTTATTAATTAAATAATTAATTATATGTTCACGGTAATTACGATTACCCTTGGCATAGAAAAATATTATTTTACCCCTAGACACTCCAAACATAAAATTTCATCTTTTTTAAGTCCGGTAAAGACTCATTCGAGTAAATCTGCGTATTCGAGAGCCCTACATCGTTGGACCCAACCTTTCCTAGAACAACTAACTCCCCAAGTTAGTTCGCTTGGATGTAGCAAGGCTTTCGAAGTCTGGTTCTACACGCATCAATCCTTGTGAACCCTTGTCTAATCATTGGCATTCATGACACATTAAGTATCACATAGTATTTCCATTTTTAGGGTTGTTACATTATCCCCCTTAGGAACATTCGTCCCCGAATGACACTACTCTTTACTAACAACAATTAAGTCATCTATAGGACGTATGCAGACAAAGGTAATTCAATACGCCCCATTGGTTAATATCTGATTCACATATTAACATGATGGTATACATCCTATAAACCTACTAGTAGATTCACATTAATAGACAACCGAACTCTTTCCTAAACTAGTCTCATCAAACCATACAATATAAGTAAACATATAATTTAAACAAATTAGGAACCAACATGATGACTCAAACTTTTTACCCTCATACTACTGCATAAACACAATACACAATCAAATATTTGAAGTACTAATTAAGGCTACTCAGCCGAGACTTCACCAGAGGTGCCTCCTTTGCACCCCTAGACTTGAGTTAGAAGAATCGTTTCGTCCTGGGAGCCTTTTCACTGGGACAATTGGGTTGAACTCTGTCCTTCTCTTTTTCTTGACTTCTCCTATTCGAACAATACATCACCATGTGACCCGGTTTGCCACAACTATAACAAGTATTAGTGCCCATCATACACTCTTTTCCATGTAGTTTACCACACTTCCTTCAAGGTGGTCTGTCCTGAGGTGTATCTACTTCATTGTTTCTCTTAACTCTGGACTCAGTATTCCTATCGAGGTGACCCTTGGATGAACTTGACTCCCCTTGGTGGAAGTGTCCCTTCTAAAAGTTGGGCTTACCCCTGATTTCAGTACTACTCTTCCTTGAAAAATTCTCCTCAGCTTGCCTTGACCTATTCCCTACCCTAGTGTGTTTCCTCTTTCTGATTTCCTCCACTTGCTGGACATGAACCATAAGCCTGGAACTGTCCATGCTATCATGCTGCATAGGTGCCCTACAGTCCTCCACGAGATCCTTGGCATTTCCTTTCATGAATCTACTCATATCGTATCGGTGTTATACACAAGAAAAGTGGCATACTTAGATAAGTTCATAAACTTAAGGGAATACTCCCTGATTGTCATCGATCCCCTATTTAAGGTTTATAAAGTCCTCAACCATAGCATCCTTCATCTCCATATGGCAAAACCCTCTCCAGGAAGGCTGTCTTAAAAAGTAGCCAAGTGACCGGGACTCCGCCCAAATCTCGGCTATCCGGCCACATCTTGCACCAAGTCTGTGCAACATCCTTGAGCTGATAGGAAGCCAACTCTGCTTTTTCAGTATTTGTGGCCCCCATAGCCACCACAATCTTATGAACCTCACCCACAAACTCCTAGGGATCCTGTGAAGTCTTTCACCCTGTAAAAATAAGAGGTTCATCCTCGTGAAGTCTCTTAATCTGTCAGCAATACTGCGAACCAATGCATTCTCTCTTTGAAATTTTTTTTGATTGACCAGGTAATTCATGGCCTGAGCTTGCATGGTGATGGCCTGTTCCATCTCGGCTAGAGATGCCCTCACCTAAGCATCAGCCAATCTAGAAGGTTTAACTGGCATGGCTACTCCTTCCATTGGAGCCTGGGGTGGAACTTAATTATCCCCAGCAGCTGGTACTACTCTTCTCTAACCAATAGTTCTATTAGTGTTCATTCTCTTAAAAAAAACACAAGGATTAATGTTAGACACGCTCATAACATCATGAAAGTCATACATTAGGAAAGGCACGATAAGATAAGAAGAAGTTAAATTTTGCTACAAATCATGCAGTCTCTAATTTAGGATAGTGTTTCACCTCACTACCATGACTTAGAAACTATTCAATGTGGTTGATATAAACTTATTAATTTTTTAATTTAACCTAGTGCTATGATACCAACTTTGAAACGAAAAGAGTCTACACCCTAGACAAGACCGACATCGTTAACCTTTCAGAGGTCGAAGACAACCCTACATACTTCATTGTTACTTCATCTAGATTAATTTTACAAAAAAAATTGAACTTTTTGTTATCTTACTTCATGCTAAGAATTTTGAACTTAACATTATAGGCGTTCACAAATCAACAATCTAATATAGAGATAATCAAATAAAGGAATCAATTCATAATTACCTTAAACATATTTTTGCAAAAATTGCACCAATAAAAAGTATAAAATGAATGTTGAAATAAACACTAGTATAACATTCTACACTTGCTAAATCTTATGTTTAAGCTATATAATAATGGTAGAAATCCTCGAAATAATGAGAGCCTACCAAGTCCGATGAGATCTCCACGTTCGGATAGCCGCAATGTCAATCTGTAAGATCTAGCATCCATATGTTCTTGCACCTAATAATATAGAGTTGTATGCAAATAGTACACACTTGTAGTAAGAATGGGTATATGAAAGCACACACCAAGGACATGCATGAAAAGGAATAGATCTTTCCTAACAACATGATTTATGGAAAGTCATGTAAGTGGACTTGCAAAATTTTGATTAGGAAATCAATTAACCTGCCAAATTTGGATACGGAAAGTAATGCCCCGAGTGTAACATGTATCATGAAACTTATCAATTTGCAAAAAACACATATCCTTTTTCACATATCATATCAAGTAGTTCATATCATTCTTTCTTATGCCATGAGACCTTGGGATTATGGACATGACATTAGGACTTCCCCAAATGAGGGCTCAACATATAGGACCTCAACTAAGTATCCTTCTTTAGCAAACACCAAGTATGCTTCATTCATTCATACGTACTCCATTT
Organism: Solanum arcanum; assembly: GCA_027789145.1. Lineage (NCBI taxonomy): Eukaryota > Viridiplantae > Streptophyta > Magnoliopsida > Solanales > Solanaceae > Solanum > Solanum arcanum. The sequence continues at coordinate 26,685,702 of CM050941.1, forward strand.
GATTTCATTCATGGGCCAGTGTAAACACAAGCTACACCTTTGATGTAGTTTAAGACTTTGATCTTGTTCGTTGTGCAATGACAAAGAATAACCTAATGTCATTTCTTAGGTCTACCTGACCTCTTGATTATCCTATCCTAACACCTTTGGTATTGTTATTTTTATTATGTGCATCATTTAAGGATAGCCTCATTCATTCAGTGGGAACTTTAACTTTAATCGACATAGATCATATGAGCATCATGTAATCCAGTGTTATGAAACCCCACACTGAAATGAGGTGGAATCACCGGCCAAAGTGACCCAAAAAAAACTAGCGTACATAGGAATTGAACTCCGCGAGATCTCCATGTTAGTATTATAGGTTTGAAGACTACGAGATATAAGAGAACCATACCCAGCATGCCGGACAGTCTCATCTCATGAGATTTACGTGAACCTCCGCCTTTCTTGAAAGTAGGCATCACTGCTCAAAGCTAGTCTATCGGTGCTCTGTATAAAGTTCCATTACATTAAACTCATACGTCATGGAAGTTGTCTGCTAGTATGAGGAAATCATAGATCAATAGATGATTTCTCATCTCATCATTATTATTAAGTGTGTTAATCATAATACTTTCATTAGAGTTTTCATAGATACTGGTCTCTTCATTAACTTACACTCTCGTGGGTGAGTACGTTTTTGTAGCATTTACTTAGGCTCATTTGAGATTGATCTCATCTTTAAAAATAGACTTATATTATGTTGTCACAACATTTATTTACATTTGCACAATTGCTCTTCATAATTACTCACCTCTTTTTACGTGAATGTTCATTTAATCATATGCCAATGCACTTGGACATTTGTGTGTTACTCTTACTTAAATCTTCTAGGGTTTTATCATTTCATTAAATAATGATCATTTCATTGTATGCAAATTCACTTGGCCATTTAGTGTGTTTCGCACTCGTACTTAACCCTTCTAGGGTTACTTCATTTCATAATATACATCTTACGTTCAATTATTTTGAAACGTATGCTAGACTTATGGGTATATCCATACAAGCCATTAGGCTTTATTCATAGTTCGTTAGGTGACTCATATCTTCCTATGATTATAAGGTACAAGACTTATGTTTCTTGTATGTATGCCAAGATCTGAATTACCATCTAAGTAGGTGGGATTATTCTTAAAAATGTAATTCACGTGTGATTTATGTATCAATACGAAAATTTGGCCAAGGGAACCGAAGTTCGAATCCCTTGAACAACTCTTACATTTTTATAGATTTTATTTATAGTCTTCATGACATAGGGACCCTAGATCGAGCCTAAACACCTTCATTTTATTTTTCCCTTAGTTTTTCTCTTCATTTTTTGCTCAATGGGATTGAGATGATGTTGGATCGAACCCCCACAACCTCATATTCTTTTAATTTCTTTTTCTTTAAACTCTCTCCTTTTTGGACGAGGGGTTGTGGTATCGAACCCCCACAACCCCTTTTATTTCTTTATTTATTTCTCCTTGATTATCTCGCATTGACAATGAGGTTGTGGGATCAAACCTCAACAGCCTCACTTTATTTTTATTGTAATTCTGCATTATTTCTTAGAGGTCGTGGGTTCAATTTCCACTCCTCACATTTCTTTTATTTGCATTTTTAATTCTTGTTAAATCTTTCTAGGAGGTCGTGGGTTCGAATACCACACCTCACATTCCTTTTCTTTTAATTTTTCCTTAATCCTTTACTGCATGAGAGGTTGTGGAGTTCGAATCCCACTCCTCTCATTTCTTTTCTTTTAATTTTTCATTTTCCAGCCATGGTCATAGATTCGAGTCCGACCTGCCACATTCACTTTTTCTCAACATATTTCATTGATTTTCGACATGGTCACATATTTTAATTCATTTTATCATGGCATGAAATTCTCCTTAGCTTTGCCGAAACTCAATAACAAGCTGCTGGAAATTTTTGCAGCCTATTTTCGCACTGCTTTCAAATTAAATGTTTAGACGTTTTGAGTAGTTTTTTAGTGATTTCTTTAGGTGCATTTTCAAGATTTCATTCGATAAAGAATTGCACTAAAATCAACATATATACATAACTTATGAACATCACGATTTATATAAGTTTGTGCACGTAAGAACACAACCATAACATGTTATTATTGAACCTTAAATCAAAGGAGTCAAAAGCTACATTGTACACAAATATACACCTTTTCGCAAAAACATTGGTTTTCATTCGTACAATTCCAAACAACATTCATGAAAATATTCAACATGAAAACACATTACATGCCTAATATCTACCAACAAACATACCCAACCTACGAATCAACCTGAGCTAGTGACACGGACATGCAACGGGAACAATCCTAGTTTTCGTATTGGAGTTGACTGAATCTTAAGGGGTCTCTTGGGAAAGGGACAAAGAGATAAGAAAACCCATACCTTATTTTGACATTCAAACCTTGAAGATTCTGCCGAAACCCACTCCTAAACTCACGTCCAAGCCAAGTTTTCAACACAAAACTTTCGACAGAAAACCCCCCACATTGCTCAACGTGTTCACTGAGCATGTTTTCTTATATTTTCGTTTGAGTTCTTCAAGTGTGGAGAACTTTGTTTATTTTATGCTTATGTGTCATATTTTGGAAGAGAATTTTTTTATGAAAGAGGAAGATAGATTCAACGTGTGAATGGAGAGATAAATGTGAGAGAGAGTTGGAGTAATAGGAGGCTTAGGAGTCTTGTTTAGGACATAGTCAAATAAGGTTTACTTTATTATTAAAAATCTGTTATTTATTTTATTTTAAATCATATAATTAATAATAATTATTAGTTTATTATATTAATTCAATATCTTAAGTAAAAATCACATTAATTCATTGCTTCCACTTAGGTTCAAACCCGGGTGAAACAAGACTTCACTTCAAGAGCTCAATTTTGGCTCAATCTTCCCAAATTGCCTCTCCAACTTATTAATTAAATAATTAATTATATACTTAGGGTAAATAAGATACTACCCTTAGTCTGGACAAAGAACATTTTACACCTAGAACCTCCAAACCTAGGATTTCCTCTTGTAAAGTTCGGTAAAGACTCCTTCAAGTAAATCTTTATATTCGAGAGTCCTACATGGTTGGACCGAAACTTTCCTATATCAACTAACTCCCTAAGTTAGTTTGCTTGTATGTAGCAAGGGTTCTGAAGTCTGGTTCTACGCGCATTAATCCGTGTGAACCCTAGTCTAATAATAGGCATTCTTGACACATTAAGTATCACTTAGTATATCTATTTTTAGGGTTCTTACACATCTCTCGGTTGTATTGGAAATTAGATGTGAAAGACACCCCTTCAAGTAATTCATGGACTGAGTTGTAGGGAACCCCTCATATGCCAATGTAGCACGTAATATTTTACAAAGTACAATATTTATATTGTTGCCGTGGAATAGGACTTTCATTCCCCAAGACTTGCATGACTTAACTGATTTGATGACACTAACCCTCTTCTTCCCCTTCGGCACCAATTCTATGTATGTTGTATAGCATTAGTGGATCCGTGTGGGAATGTAGGTGTCACAACCCAAAACGGGTCGCGACTGACACCCACAGTTACCCTCCTATGTGAGCGAACCAACCAATCTAAACCTTAACATTTCAATATAATATCAACAAAAAGTAATGCGGAAGACTTAAACTCATTAATAAAAACCAATTCAATAACTTCTAAAAACTCAACAACTATTATTATCCCCAAAATCTGGAAGTCATCATCACAAGAACATCTACTTCAAATTACTAAATCTAAGAGTATCTAAGAAGCTAAAATACATAAACAGCTAGTCCATGCCGGAACTTTAAGGTATCAAGACATGAAGAGGAGGATCCAGTCCAAGCTAGAAGCATTATCTCACCCTGAAATCCGGTGTAATTGAAGACTGGCTAGAATTGCGGTTGAGTTGAAGACGACGGCACGTTTGCTGCACTCCACAAATAACAAAGCAGAAAACATAAAAGTAGGGGGTCAGTACAAACACAAGTACTGAGTAGGTATTATCGGCCAACTCAAAATAGAAAACAGTATATATCAGATAACATCATAAAATCAACTAATATCCTTAGCATGCAGCATTTACAATTACCATAACCCTTGGTCACAACACCAAGCACATCAATGAGGACTCACGCCTCCTCATCGTACTCATTTGGGAATCAAGTTCATTAGATTGAGTATATTAACATCTTTTAAGATTTATTATCTTTATTCCTCTTGTGTCGGTACGTGACACTCCGCTCCTCATATACTATCCTGGTGTCGGAACGTGACACTCCGATCCTCATTCTATCCTGGTGTCGGAACGTGACACCCGATCCATATTCTATCCTGGTACCGGAACGTGGCACCCGATCCATATGCTATCCTGGTGTCGGAACGTGACACTCCGATCCTCATATAATATCCTGGTGTCGGAACGTGACACTCCGATCCTCATATACTATCCTGGTACCGGAACGTGGCACCCGATCCATATACTATCTTGGTGACAGAACGTGACACTCCGATCCTCATATACTATCCTAGTACCGGAACGTGGCACCCGATCCCCTAATCTTACTACTTTCGTTCATCAAGCCTTCTTTTACACTAAGGCATCATCATTAACAAATAGATTAGGGTTTCTCAAGATTTAGGATTCAATAGCTTCATCATGCTTATTTTATCACAATTACATAATCACATTCATGCAAGCATACAATTAAGCATATAGAAGAGTTTACAATACTACCGATACATATCATTCGCTATTAAGAGTTTACTACGAATAGTATAAAAATCATAACCTACCTCCACCGAAGATTAGTGATCAAGCACGCAAATTCCCCAAAGCTTTGTGTTTTTCCCCTTCTCGATCGATCCTCTCTCTTTCTTCTTGTTCTTTCTATTTTCTTTATTCAAACCCTCTTTCTTTTACCCTAATTAGCATATAATTAAGAATAAAAGATGGCAATAATAACCCACTAATTAACTTAAGGTTACCTCTTTTAACCCCCAAGTATTAGTCTTATTAACATTAACCCCTAACTTTATAATTAAAGCAGGAATAGTCAAAAACGTCCCTTAAAACATTTAAAGAAATCCGACCCTGCCTGGGATTACGCAGTCTGTGACGGCCCATCGCGCCTGCGACGGTCCATCCTGCTGCTCCTTCACAGAGTTCAGAGACTCAATTTCACTGAAGAGTCTGTGACGGTCCGTCCTGCCATTCCGTTACGAAGTTCAGAGAGTCAATTTCAGTGCCCATTTTTCAGAATTCTAAGTATTTTGGAACGAGACCCCCTCGACGGTCTGTCGTGCCCATGACGGTCCGTCGTGGGGTCCGTCGTTTCTGCCAGTTTTTCAAGAATCAAAGGTTGCTGCTCAAAACGACTAAAAAGGTCGTTACAGTAGGGGCCTCGGGGCCTAGTAAACTGCTCAAACCTTTTAAAATAGAGGGTTCCCCTTAATCTGGAGTATCTAAACACAAGAACTTTTGTAAAAAGTAGCTACTCATCTAAAAAAAATTCACAAACCATCTTTTTTACGAGCTATTATGGTTTTGTGGAGGAGGTACCACATATAACATTGGATCCACGAGAGGTGCCAGAGCTACTAGCATTGTATCTTCTAGGGGGAACGCAACTGGGACTCTAGATGAGTTAGGACGAGACCTTGTAAAGATCTCAGTCTGCCTAGACTTGTATGGTTGTTTATCATTTGGAAAAGTGAATGCAACTTAAGATCATTCACTATTAGAGTTATGGTCCAAAACCTCAGATGATGGCCTTTTTCCTTTGCCTTTGCCTCCCTTTGAGGCTCTGTCCTCCCGTTGTTGGGAGAATTGGCTCCCCTTTTATTTATCACGATCCCTCTTTATCTCTTACAGGATGGCATGTAATGATTGGTTCGACACATATATTTAAAAATATCCAAATAAGTTAAACATAATTTAAGCCAAATTTCAGAAAAATTGTTCTAGATAGACTTTTTGATCCGGTCGGTGAGTCCTAAAATATCTTAGGCAAATTAGATTGGGCACGCAAAAATTATTATCTAAAAATTTTCAAGAAAAATTAGCATGTTGGCGATAGACAGGGCGCTTGTAAAATCGCTTGCAGCATTCCATAGCAAGGACTATCTTGCAAAAATTTATAGTGTATTGTAGCGGTTGGAGACGCAAAAATGGGGATCAAGAAGAACTTTGAAGGAGTCATAGAGTGAATTCAGTAAAATGAGGCATCTCAGGGAAATTTAAAGACCCCAACTCAATATTAAGAATTAAATAAGAGGCAATAATAGGTGATTCGCCGAACCACCACCTGGTTTGATGTGATCGGCTAAACCACCCAAACAAGCAAGTGTTCCTATTTTCAACTTGAAATCCCAAATTTAACCCTGTAGCATCTAAAAACAAAATAAAGACACAAAAAATGTCAATTAAACCTGGAACCATACAACCCATAGCATCGGGAAATTCAAACTTCTCCCAGTATCACAAAATTTGGCCATTTCAAGACTTTTTCCCTTACGAATGGTGTCAACCGCTCTATTATTGGGAAAATTACGTCATTGGCCCCAAATGTAGGTTTAATACATCACCCAACTAAACCCAAAAACATTTGGAAAAAACCCGAAACTTTTAATTATCACACAAAATACTTGGGAATTTAACAAAATAGGCATTATAGGCACGATATTATTATTAAAATTGGCACACAAGCATAAAATTATTATCACAGAGAACTAGTACACATCACTAAGATATAAATCATTGCAAATGAGCAAAAAATCTATAAATATGAATTTGGGGTTCCAAAACCAACATTGTATGGAAAATAATAAGGTTGAAAATCTAGGAGGAAATCATATCAAACTTTGAACAAAAACTTGATGACTTAATTGTAATAAAAATGCAAGAATACAAAAAAAGTTGTCTGGGTGTGAGTTATTGATGTTCAAAAGTAAGGCAAAATGATTGAATATAAAAGTTTAAACCTTTGTCTTTTATAAATCATCTAGTTCTCCCCCACTCAACCACCTTAGTGTTGTTCGTCGACTCACTTGGTGACACAACAAATGGGAACTTACCATGCCATGTTTTAGAGGACCTATAGTTAATTTGGGGGTCCAAATGACAGATAAAATTGAGATCACCGACCTTGTCAGTGATTCACCAATTTTGTCCTTACATTATCTAGTTTTATAGACCCCAATTTCAAATTTCCTTGAGTCCAATAGAGGTCTATGTTGGACTCATTGTCCTCTTCTGTGCGTCACCGACTAGACTTTTAGCTATCAAACTTGTGTCTTTCAAACATATTCCTCACTTTGACAAGGATAATCAATACACCATTATTTCAAAATTTAAAAATGAAATGAAATAAAACATGGGTTTCCCACCATGCAATGCCTTAGTGAACGTCTCGGCACGACAGAAGTCCTCATTCAAAGATCATTGTTAAGGTTGGAAATAGTATCACTAGGAAATCTTCTTATTATCTCAAGTTTATATGAGCGGAAATATGACATAAATGGATATCCAATTGTTTGATCGAGATAGAATGAGAGGTCATTGTCTTGCTAAAGGTTGATAAATCTTTCTTCATATCTTTCAAAAAAAATTTGGAACCCTCAACATTGTAAAGGATATATCTCATTCAAAATCTTTTCTGAACCCTCAACAATGTTAAGGATATGAGAAAGCATATCCTTGGAATGAACTCCCTCGGAATCCTTTGGCTTTTTCATCTCATGGGGAGGAACATATATATCCTTCTTCCCGTCTTTCTCTTTCCAGGTAGGTTACGATCCCTCCACTCTCTACGAAGATCTTTCCAACCTTCGAATTTGTTCTACCCTTGGTACTACCTAGCCTCGGGTAGTTTGAATCATAACCACCTCCTTGGTTTTCTATCAAATTCATCTTCTCAATGTATAAAGCCTTTATTTTAGCCTTATCACATATAACAACACACTAGCAAAATAAATTATTTAATTTGAATTTTAAATTTTAATCCGTTTGTTTATGTTTTTTATATAATTTAGGTTGTTCAAATTTTAAAATATGCCCATTATTCATTTTGTATTGGCTATTAAATCCCATCAATGCTTCATAAAGTTATTGAAAGCTATTGAAAGTCATTTAAATCCTAAAGGACATTTTAAATCATTTTGAGCTACACCCTTTTTTAAAGAAAAAAACACCAAGAATGGTAGCTTAATTGGTCTTAACGGATCTCTGAAATCATCCAAACAACTACCATACATATTTCAACCATAAGGGCTACCTTTTTAATCAATCAATGATACCCATATTTACCTATCAAAGCAACCTTCTCAAACCCTATTTTTCTTCAACACATAGACTTTCTTAAATCAATTCTTAAGTTAAAATAATGGCAAGAAGCAGACTTTCTTTTAATACCCCATTAGTTTTCATAGACAAGAACTATAAAATTTTCTATGCAGGAATAAAACAATATTTTGAATCTCATGTGATATGTGAGATTTTGATGGAAGAAAAATGCTCACAACCTCTCCCTGCATGTCATACAAAAAGATGAGATTAAAGATATTTAAAAAAACTTATACAAAAGATAATGTCATCGAATGTGTTGTTGAATAACAAACTCAAAAGAATAAAAAAAAATTGAATTTTAAAAAGCACCGAAAAATATCCAGCATCAATTAGCAAAGGAAGATTTGAGAAGGAGCATTTTTTAATTTGCAGTAACTAAATAAAAAAAGGATTGTTGAAGTTTGCTTTTAGTTACTGCAAAAGCTTTTAGCCAAATAAGTTATATATTTTGAATAAATTATAATTTTGAATTTTAGTTAATTTATTTATGTTATTAACATATCTTATGTTGTTTAAATTTTAAATTATGTATTTTTTGTTTGCTATTTAAAGCCCCTCAATGCTCGATAAGATTATTGAAAGTTTTATTGAAAGTCATTTTAGTCATTTTATGTTTCCTCTTTTCATAAAAAAACATTAATAGTTTGATCTTTGAACATGAACTTGTTGAATTGGAAAACGATGAGACATCACAATTGTTTTTTTGACATCTTAAACTGCTATATTCTCTATAAAAAAAGACAATTTTTAGCAGTAATAACTACGCACATTAACACTAAGTGTTTAAATTTAGGTTGAGATTAGTTAATTTTTATTATATTCAATGCCTATATAAGCTTCTGTCATGGTTATAAAGAGTGTTAATGTATACTTGTGACTAGTAATCTCCTCTCTATATATTATGCATTAATGAAGCTATTAACTTTAATTAATTAGTTGTAATTAAGCTATTACTCTTAACAAAGTGTTTTTACAAATTATTTTTATGTAATTATTCATTGTATGTCATGGTGTATATGATAATATATCTCAGCAGCCCATTGAAAATCTATAAATCAATTAAATTTGAGCACATTAAGTCCTTTCCTACCAAATGCCAGTGACTAATTATTTATCTTTATTTATCTATGTGATATAGGTCGATTATATTCAAAAATTAGTTTTTTCTCAAGCGAAGGGTCTATCAGCAGAGTCGGAGCCTAGATGTTCATCCGAATCCTTTGCACGAAAAATTACACTATAATTTTTTTAATACTTACCGCTAGATAAAGAGTTTAGGACTTTTTGTTTATTAAAATAAAAATACTCAATGCAAATAATACAAGCAGGGGGGGGATTGGTCTTACCTTCTCAATCTTGATGAGGAAACAAACTTCTATTAATTAACATCATAAATAAAAATTAAGACATAGAGGACACTAGAAATTCTATGATCATCATAAAATTTGTAACACATTAATCTATTATATCACAGTACTTATACATGTTAAAATTACTTATTATATATATATAATAGGTGTTTAGTGCTAAAACTAATTCATGTATTTTCTTATTCATATCTTGAACCCCTAAGTAATAAAAATACGTACTCCAATAAGTTTTACTGGGAAAAAGAAGCAAAAAAAATATATATTACTGCAATAAGAACTACATACTAAGCTAACCAAGAACTAAATTATAATTTCTTTCACCTTTGTCTTTTTAAAAATATTTTGTTTTGGCTTTTGTGAATAATAATATATATATATGTTTGAGTGTGTTTAAATCTTGAAAGTTGAATTCACTTTTTTTTTTTAAAAAAAAAGAAAGCATATTGCATAATGAGAAACTTGACTTGGATATATAAGCACTCCAATTTAAAAATAAACATTTATAAACTTCAAATTGGATCAATTTACAACTATCAACACTCTGACTCGTCCCTATTGTGTTTTATGGACATCCATCATTGACACTTCACTTAAATTTTGGATGTGCTTAGATTCTAGATTGATGATCATTGAATAATAAACACGATATGAGATATCCAAATGTGCATATTCAAAGTTAAACTCTCTATTCATCGGTTTAGGATAGTTCAAATGTTCGTTTGTAAGTTTAAGTTATTACTATAAAATGTTCGAAGTCGTTTAGTTTGAAGACAAGTTATAATGAATTTAAATATGTTGTGATTGATTTGTTATCTTGTTTTTTTTCTACGTATTAATTAATAAATCTTACCTACATTGAATAATGAAGGCCAAAATACATTTATCAGATTATTTAGTTGCTAAATATTTTGGTTGCGACATTTTAGATGTATAAGAAAACCTGGATGGCTTGGGTCAACCCATTCATTAACACGATAACTTTTATTTGCATTGATGTAATGTAACTTTTATGGACTATAATAAGCTCTTACTGTATTATACATGAATATTAATAGATTCATATACAATACCTTTGGTCCTTCTCTTCTTTATTTCATCCTCAATGATGATCCTATCTAGGATCTGCATAGTTGATTCACTCTTGTTTTACTTATGTAAGTAGACCACTATAACATAAATGATGGCATATATTTGGTATTTGGATGAAATTTGACAACTCAAAAATTTCTCTTGAATTCATTAAACTTCTTATCTACTTCTCTAATTGAAATTAATCCTTTCTAGTGGTATAGCGTTGACAAACTATTTAGGAAGTAGTGGGATAGTGTGTGCCAATCTGAACAGTCGTGCAAACATATCTGAAGAGTAATACTCCAGTCTGGCTATTCAAACACTAGAGATCCCTATTCGAGACCATACTCAAGGTCTCGAGTAATAAGGAAGTCGGACCAAACATCATCTAGAGCTATTTTAGCACATGAGATATGCACTGAAAATTTTTGCAATCCAGGTGAATATTGGATGAACTAGATTGAAGTATGGAGGAACATGAGTAGAAGAACTTAAAAAATTTCCATAAGCTATTCTGTATTAATTTCCCTTGAGCGTGGACCATCCTTAACTCGTACTGTTCTGTATCATAAGGGAAAGATCAACATTGCTGAAAGTAAGAGTGCAACTAGAGGTGTAGGATCCATAAGCGCCGCTGCAAGACCAAATCCTTTGGTAACTAACCAATTATCTCATCAAAGTTAGCACGCAAAACGACGACGTAACTTAGGAGGAACATTAGAAGATTCTCAATATGTCTTGGAAATATGTATTTTTCATTTGTTCGTCTATGGTAGAGAAAGAATACAATAATCTATACATAACTCTTGGTTTGGTAAAAAGGTTGCTTTTGCTCCTTTGATACTATGTCATCTATACCAACATTATACAAGCTTAGTTACTAGAGGATAAGGCTCTGCTAGGGGGTCATTCTGGATCCTACAACTCTCATTATAGTGTTACGTTCCACAATATAGAACTTTGCCTTATGATACATAAAACTGTACAACTTTAGGGATTGCCCTGGATCAAGGGAAGTTAAAACATAAAAGCTTCTTCGAATGATTTAATTTTTCTATTCATGTTCCTCCATATCTCATATCATGTTCACTCCTTATTCACATGGATGGATTAAATTGGCGGTGCACATCCCACATAGTACGCTAGTTTTAGACAATATCTGATTAAACTTCCTTATTTCTCAAGACCCGCATTATGTCTTGAAATAGAGAACTCAAGTAATTGAAAATATGTAGTGGAGTATACTCTCCAACAAAGTTTTCACGACATGTTAGGTTGACATGGACTGCTCCTCTACCTGCTCATCATTCAGTCTACGCTTCAAACTAGAAAAGATTGTTTTCAATTCAAAAATAGCATTAGTGAAATGGATTCAAAGTTTAATAAACTGAAGATAAATTTCTCTATTGTCAAAAATTATCCTAATCCCAAATGTACACCATCATTTGTGTTCTGGTTGTCTACGTACATTAGTAAAACACGGATCGAATCTTTTGAGAAGATCCTAGATAGAAATAAATGTTAGGAAACAATAAACAAGAGAAGGAACAATGAAATTTTATACGCCAAACTTTTACCCTTCATTTATAATACAATGAAAGCTCTTTATAGTGTATACCATATTTTACATTACAATACACTTGCATTCTACGAGTAAAAAGTTTTCTCCGATATAAAATAAACTAGATATTTTCCACAATAATTTTCTATTTAATCTACCATTTTCGTGATTTGAGATCTTCAATTATTACCGAAAGGAATCAAATGTGGTTGCAAGAAAATTTTTACTTCATTTGGAATGCTGAAACTAGAAAAATCAAAATATTCAAACCCTAAGATCGATAGTACAAATATATATCCACTTAATAAAGACCTCTTTTTTGAAAGCACACACTCGTTTACAGCAACAATAGTAATGGCTCTTAATATGGTAAGATTGATAATTAGACCAAAATTATTAATGAGGAACCAAATTTTAATTCATACATATAATAATAGATTGATAATTGCAATCGTGTTATCAAACTATAGAATAAGAAGAAGAAGTATAGAGAAGAAAAGACATTATTTTTCTCGACGGTTGATTTTTCATTGAAGAGGACCTCTATATTTATAAGGAAAATCTAACTTGTCTCAAAAAGGATTTCTAACCATATCCTAAAAGGACTCCACATATTGGGCATTCCCTTTACTACTAATACGTTACAAAGAAATGGAAATAAAATAGACTTAAAACTAATTAGGTGAGGCGGCAAAAATGGTTAAGAAATGAAGAGCTGGATAAATCTGCTAGTTTTTGAGGAGTTAAATGCTAAAAAAAAGTTAGTTAGTTTGAATAATAGTGATTCATTTTAGTCCATTCAATATATAAAAGTTTTATGAGGATTAAGAAATCATGCTTGATGAAAAAAAAAAATTCTCTCTCTTTGTGAATACAATTGACCCAACTATTCTTGTCGAATTTATATTTGTTGAGAATATGTCTCAGGATATTGAAGAATAACATAGTTAGCTACTTTTATTGTTTTTTTTTAATTATTTTATTTGAGTCCTATATTACTTAAATTTAGGACTTAGTTCTTTTATTTTTAAGTGAATTTTACTTGCATATTTTTCTATATTTAGTTAGCAATTATATCTTTAAATGTATGTCTCTGAATTATTGATAAAATAATTGCCTTTGACAATTTCGCAATATTTTTTTCTTCAAGTCTTTCTCTGTTTTTTCATATTATTTTAATCAAAAAACAAACAATTGGTATCTAGAGTCTTCTTTTTGAGGTACAAGTGAGTAGAAAAATGGATTCTGAAAATAGCTTTTTACAAAAGGCTCCTCCTATTTTTGATGGTGATAATTATGAAGTATGGTTTGTGAAGATGGAATCGTATTTTGATGATATTTATCTTTAGGAAGGCATGCAAGACAATTATGAAATAACTCTTCTACCAAATAATCAAATTGTGGCTCAAATAAGGAGGCTTATAAGGCATGATTCAATGGTTGAAAGAGAATTAATAGCCAGCTAAAAATCTCAAACCCATGGTAAATTCATTAAGACCTTATGCTCAATGCAAAATTTGCAAAGAACATGGTAATGAAGATATTATTTGCAAAAGTGAATTTCAAAAGGATGAAACTGTTGGCCAAGTCATTACCAACAAAGAAGAATAATACAACTTTTTTGTTGATCATTGAAAGTGGTTGTACAAAACACATGACTTATGAAAGAATTTTTTTTAAAGAGTTCATTCCTATGATAAATATGAAAGAATTAGTAATGATAGTATTGTATTCTTGCGAAAGAAGAAAGATTTATTTCAACTAAAACAAATACAGCTACAAAAATAATTCAGATGTTCTTTATGTGCTTAATATTTATAAAATTTTATTTAGTGTTGGTCAATTAATAATAAAAGAATTAAATTAGTATTTGCAGATGAATATTGTTAAGACCTTCTCATTTAATCCAATAGAAAATGCACACAAGCCTTGCAACAGAAAAGATGAATCAGTCGATTTGTTCACAAGCAAAATTTTTTGTGAGACTACAATTTGCAATTCTTTATCCAAGGAGGAGGAGAATATATCATGATAATGCAGTATTAAATAGTTCCCTTACTTTTAATTATCTCCAAAGTCATTCTCTATTACTTAATAAGATTCTTTATAAAAAAAAACAAAAATTTCCATGGCTTAGCATAATCATCCTCCTCGGGATTCTATCACTGAATTAGTTAATTTCATAATATCATGTATCAATAGGTATTAGAGACATCAATCCTTTGAATGCCTATGGCTACACAAAGAAAAAACCAAAAAAGGGAAGCACATTAAACAAACGAAAGATTTCTGCAAATTCAGGAACAATTGAGGAAATATATGAAGCGTATGTCTAATATCTATTATCACAATGATCAAACATGAATATAAGGATATAAGGGGCAGAAATAAGGAATTTTTAGGGAATGAATCTTTGAATGCAAGATATTGTTTCATAAAGTGTCAACATGAAAATAAGACAAAAAAAAAAAACAAATTGTGCTGTTTATCATAGTGGTAACATTTTCATTCGTTAATCTAGTGTAAAACTTCCTAAATTTTATGAAAGAGAGTTATGAAATTGGTATACAAAGTTAGTTAGTGAATCTCTATTAATGAAGTTCTTATTCATCCTCAGACATATCGGCTGGCAAAGCGCACTATTAAAACATTGGAGGACATGTGTAATCGGCTTTAGAGGTAGTTGGGATGACCATTTTCCATTGATAGAGTTTTCATATAATAACAACTATGACTCCAGTATTGGGATGGCACTACTTGAGGCGCTGTATGGTAGGAGGTGTAGGTCTCCAGTTGGGTGGTTCGAGGTTGGAGAGTCATCTATTTTGGGTCCAGAGATCATCCATGAGGCTTTATTGAAGGTCACAGTGATAAGGGACAAGTTGTCTATTGCCTAAAGTCGGCAGAAGTCTATATAGATAATAAGAAGTGGTTATTAGAGTCTGATGTTAGTGACCAAGAATAAGTGAAGATATCACCCATGAAAGCGGTGATGAGGTTTGGCAGGTAAGGGAAGTTGACTCCGAGGTATGTTTGGCCATATGAGATTCTAAATCATGAGGGTGAGGTGGCCTATGAGTTGGTGTTGCCTGTGGAGGAAGATTCTGTTCATCCAGTCTTTCATGTCTATATGTTTAAGAAGTACCTTGGTGATCCATCATCGATTCTTTAAGGAGGTTCCTTTTAAGATTTTAGACCAGTAGGTAAAGCTGCTGAGAAACGACGAGGTTGCCATACTGAAAGTATTGTTGAGGAACCATCTTGTTTAGGGTTCTACGTGGGAGGCCAAGGATGATATGAGATCTCGCTATCCTCATTTTTTTAGTTCTTAAGGTTAGACTTCCTACTCTTAAGTCTATGATTCCTTATCTCCTCTTTTTTTTGTTGATATTTCTTGACTATGTAAAGTACTTATCTTATGATTTGACTAACATAGTACGAGATAATTCAAAGTCTCATTCGGGGACGAATGTTCCTAAGGGGTGGGGGATAATGTAACAACCTGAAAATGACTACTCTAAGTAATGCTTAAATGTACCTTGAATGCATGGATTAGAACGGGTTCACACGTCTTGTTGCGCCTAGAACCAGACCTCAGAACCTATGCAGTAGCCAAGCCAACCAACTTGGTGAGTTAGTTGAGCCAGGCAAGGTGAGAACCAATCATGTAGGGCACCCAAATTGAAAAGATTCACCCGGATGAGTTTTATCGGACTTCAAAGGGGTAATCTTAGGTTTTGGAGGTTCAAGGGTAAAATTGTATTTTCTAAGCTAGGGGTAGTATTGTAATTACCGTAAATAAATATTAATTAATTAATTAATTAATTTAAAGAGGAGGGGTAATTCGGGTAGTGTTTGCCGAAATTGACCATTTTTTGCATGTTAGGCTTCACCTGGATTGAAGCCTTTGTGGAAGCGACATTTATATGGATTAAATAGATTATTATAATCTGATTTTGAAGGGTCTTGGATTCTATTTCTCTTAACCTTTTGAAAAAAATCAGATTTTTAAACAATTCAGAGAAGTCTTAATTTAAATAAGTCTCAACCTAATCTCCTAATCCTAAGCTAACTCATTCTCACGTCTCTCTCTACTCTCACCTTATTTACACGCTCAAATTTGTGTAAAAGAAAAGAACAGAACAAAAATATAACAAAGTTCAACAACATTCAAGAACTTGATCGCTCAAACTCTAAAGCAAAATAAGTTTACAAACGAAAAGTAAAAATCATGTTCTCGACAGATTGTGCTTGTGATTTCGGTGGTGAGATGTTGCTAAGCGGGGATTTTTGCAGCACAAAAGAACATCATTGAACGACTTCAATTATGGTTTTTCTTCCCTCTTTTTCCCTTTCCCAAGAGACCCCTAAGGTTCAGACTATTCACAATCAAAGACAAAGGTTGTCCCTTTTACATGCCCCTGTACTTAGGTACATTGAAAGATTCAATTATGTTTTGGTATGACCTCTGGTTGATTATTTTATGACTGGTTTTGGTTACGTGTTTCAATGTGTATTCAGAATTATGTAGAAATGAAAGAAGTGCTTTCAAAAATGTGTGATATGTTAACTTGTGGGTGTACGTGTGTACTGGAATTTTATTCTCGTCTTGAAGCATGAAATTTCACATGTTATATTGTTATATTTTACGTGTGTGAATATGTTAAAAATGTGATGTTCATACAACTGAAAGTAACCTTTAAAATGAACCTAAAGATCTCCCTAAAAACTACTTAAAATGTCTTGATGTTAATCGTCAAAGAGGGTAACAATTTGGACTAAAAAAGGGTGATCAAATTTCCGAAAGTAACCATGAAAACTCAACCAAATAGTGTCCTAAATCTAACATTTAAAAGTTCAGAAAATGTACTGCAAAAAGGGTGAACAAATTTCAAGCATTCCGGAAGTTTTTTTCGGCAACATACTGTTAAAAATTTTAGTTTTAAATATTTTTTTAAAATGTATGAGGTCAGTTGGGATTGAACCCAAGATCGCACCACATACAAGTAATAAAAAAATTAAATAATAAAAGGAGGTTAGGGGGTTTCAAAATGGGATAAGGCTCAAGTGAAAAGTGAGAAGAAAAAAACAAGGGGTGAGTAAATATGAAGGTCAAGCGTTCTAAGACTAATGAATGTGGTGACTACATGATAAGAGGCTAATGTGATATATGAGAGAAATATCAAATGAGCCTAAGTAAATGTTACCAAAACGTACTAACCAATGAGAGTGTAAAGTTATTGAAGAGACCAATTTCTATGAACAATCTAATGAAAGTATTAAAGTCAGTATATATTTAGTACTAATAATGATATGAGAAATCATCCAATGAGATATAATATATGACATGAATGTAATGGAACTTTATACTAAGCACCAATAGGCTAGCTGTGAGTGGTGATTCGTTCTTTCGGGAAAGTAGAGGTTCATATAATTCTCATGAAATGAGACTGTCTATCAAGACGGGCATAGGTCTCCTTTTATCTCCTAGTATTTGAACCTATTCACCAAACATAGGTATCTAGAAGGGCTATTCCCAATATACGCTTGAATGTTTTAGTTTCACTTTAGCCGTTGATTCCACCTCTTTTTGGTGTGGGGTAGACACATGATTTCATGGAGCTCAAATTATTTATGTAAGTTAAAGTTAAAGTTCCCAATGAAAGAATGAGGACAACCTCATGTAATTCATACAATAAAATGAATGATGCCAAATGTGGTTGGGTAGGATAATCAAGAGGTGACCTAGATTTATGTTATGCCACTAGGTTATTCAGAGACATTGCACAGGAAACCCAATGAGAGTCTTAAATTACATCCTAGGTATAACTGGTATTAACGCTAGACTATGAATGAAACAAAATGGAGTACTTATGAATGAATGAAGCAGACTCTGTGTTTGATAAAGAAGGCTCCCTAGTTTAGGTCTCATATGTTGAGCCCTCATTTTGGGAAGTCCTAATTTTAAGTCTATGATGCCAATGTCTCATGGAATATGAAAAAATAAAATGAAATATTATACGTGCAATATGCAATATGTTATGTTCTATATGTAATATGTTATTTTATGTGTGCAATATGATAAGTATGATGATACATGTTACTCTCATGGAATGACTTTCCTACTTCGATTTTCTCAATTCCACTGACTTGACTTTCCATAACACATATCATAAGGTGAGAGCTGTTCAAAATCGTGCATGTCTTTGGTGTATGCTTGCATATACCCATTTGTATTACAAGTGTGTACTAATTCCTTACATTTATCTACTTTTATGTGCAGGTGTAGCTTTACGTTAGAGCATACGAGTCGACGCAAAAGTAACTCGGACGAGGGGCTTTCATCTGGATTCGGTAGGCGCTCATGCTTTCGAGAATGCTTACTGATTTATTCTACTATCGTAGTTCCACCACCGTTTCTTTCGTATTTACTTTCAGACATTGTATTGGTTACATTTTGGCTACTCTATATATTTGACTATATCTTTCATTTGAATATCTTGAGTTGGATGGTTGTTGTGAATACTAGTAGTGTATGAAGATAGTAATATGCAAGATAAATGTTTTCCAATATAAAGTTTAAGTAAACAAAAGTTCTAATTTTCTTCTAAAATTCCTAGATAAAGTAATGACGATATATGTAGGCTTGTATGGGACCTCTAAGAGGTCAATGATTCCTATCTCATCTAGGGTCCAAATTCCGATCTAGACAAAGTTTGTATCATAGTATTAGGTTAAATTTCGAGGGTAATAAGTTCGCATGTACCACATTGAGTAGTTTCTAAGTCATGGTAGTGAAGTGCACCACTATCCTGAATTTGAGACTACATGATTCGCAGGAAAATTATCTTCTTCTGATCTTATGGTACCTTCTCTAATGATGAATTTCTTGGTATGATATCAATCCTTAAATTTTTCAGAAAATGAACACAAGAAGGAACGCGGGTCGGGGGAGAGGAGAAACAGCTGCTGGGACGACCATGTTCCACCCCAGGCTCAAGCTGTAGGAGTTACCATGCCAGTTAACCCAACTGGGTTTATTGACTAGGGGGTGCGTAGCGATTTGGCACAGATGTATTAAGACATCACTGTGCAAGCCCATTTTATGATGACCCAGAAAAACAAACAAGAGGTTCAGTAGGAGAACCCACCATCACGTAGTATGGTAGACATACTACGGGACTACACGAGGTTGAATCCTTTGATTTTCATAAGGTCCAAGACTTCAGAGGATCCGCGGGAGTTTATTGATGAGGTGCAGAAGATTTTAATGACCATGGGGGCCACATATACTGAGAAGGCTAAGCTGGCTTCCTACCAGCTCAATGATGTTGCACACTCTTGGTCCAACATGTGTCAAGAAACAAGAGTTTTGGGCGGAGGTCCGATCACATGAGAGCTTTTTAAGACAGCTTTTCTTGAGAGGTTCTTCCCCAGAGAGATGAGAGAGGATAAGGTTGAGGAGTTCATCAACCTAAGCAGGGCTCGATGACTGTCAGGGTGTATTCCCTAGTATTCATTAAATTGTCCAGGTATGCCACTTCTCTTGTATCGAATAGCAGGGATGAGATGATCATGTTCCTTACAAGGATCATAGAAGAATTGGAGGAGGAGTGTCGGGCTGTAATGCTCCATGATATCATGGAACTGTCAAGGCTTATGGTACATGTCTAATAGGTTGAGGATTGCCGGAATAAGGAGAGAGTGTGTGAGATCAAAAGGCTTACCCCTATGACCAGATATGTTCAAGTAGAGGTAGTGGCATGAGAACTTGTAGAATTCGTGATCAGCCCAGATTTAAGAAGGGGCATCATAGTTAAGGGATCTGTAACTCTTAAAGGTGTGCAATACCTAGAGGAGGCAGACCCGAGCCAAAGAAGGGCAATGGAGTGTATGTACAGCGTTTCAGAAAGGAATGTGGGAAGTGTTTCCATATTCACAGTTGAGAGTGCAGACTAGAAGCAAATTCCTGCTTCGATTGCAGAAAGAGAGGATACATGGTAAGGGTCTTCGCACTGAAAATGGGTGAGGCTGGAGGTAATGCTCACCCTACGCCTAATCCCCAGAATTCTACTACAGCCAAGCCTCCTAAGAGGAACGAATTCTACCTCTTGAAGGGCGGGGAGGAGCAGGAGAAGTTTGTTGATGTGGTCACAAGTATGTTGCAAGTTTTCACAACCTCTACTTTTTCTTTACTTGATCCAGGGTCTACGCTTTAAGTTGTGACTTCCTTGTTTGCTTTTGATTTTGGATTACTACTTGAGGTTTTGCATGATCCTATTGTATTTAGTGCTCTATTGGGAGAAATTCTGAGAGCAGATAGTGTTCATAAAGACAACCCAATACTAGTATGTGGTAAGACTATGTGTGCAGTCCTTGTTGAGTTACCCACGAATGACTTCGATATTATACTTTTTATGGACTGGCTCCATAAATGTTATGCCTTCATGGATTTTCATAATAGGGTTTTGAGATTATATTTCCCTAATTGAGTAGAGCTATTCTTGGAGGGGTACGATTCGAGTTTTTCAAGTCCATTCATTTTGAGCCTAAAATCTAATTAAATGATGTCCAAGGGATTCTTATGTCATATTGTGAGTGTGAATGATGTATATCATCAAATTACTTACATATACTCTGTTCTTGTACTGAATAAGTTTCAAGATGTTTTCCCCGATGATTTTCCTGGAGTCCTTCCCCCTGGACAGATTGATTTTGGTATCTACCTAGATCCCGATACCAAACCAATTTCAATCCCTCCCAAAAAAAATGGCTCCACCTTAACTCAAAGATTTTAAGTTGCTTTTATAATATCTCACTGATAAGGGCTTCATCAAGCCCATCATATCCCCTTGGGGCGCTCCAGTGTTGTTTGTGAAAAATAAGGATAAAACCCTTATCATGTTTATCGTTT
Organism: Solanum arcanum; assembly: GCA_027789145.1. NCBI lineage: Eukaryota > Viridiplantae > Streptophyta > Magnoliopsida > Solanales > Solanaceae > Solanum > Solanum arcanum. The sequence continues at coordinate 26,707,006 of CM050941.1, forward strand.
ATCAGCAGCTCAACAAAGTCACTATGAAGAACCTGTAACCACTTGCGAGAATAGATAACTTACTCGATCATCTCTAAGGGTCTAGCTTCATTTCAAATATTGATCTTCATTCTGAGTATCATCCACTTAGGATTAGGGATGAAGAGATCCCAAAGAAAATCTTTCGTACCCATTACGATCATTATGAGTTTTTCGTCATGTCATTTGGTCTCACTAATGCACTAGCTACATTTATGGACCTCATGAACCGAGTCTTCCATGAAAACCTTGATTCTTTCGTCATAGTATTCATTGATGACATTCTCATCTACTCTAAGACCATGGAAGAACATGAACAACATTTGATACTAACATTGTAGGTACTTAGACTACATCAACTGTATACCAAATTCAGCAAGTGTCAATTCTTGCTCAGATCAATGACCTTCTTTGGTCATATTGTGTCCGATAAGGGTGTGGAGGTGGACCCCAAGAAGACTGAAGTTGTTAAGAACTTGACAATACATCTTACTCCCACCAATATCCGTAGCTTTATGGGATTGAGTAGGTACTACAACAACTTTGTGGAGGGTTTTTGGTTCCATTCCTGCCCCACTGACATCTTTGACTAAGAAGAAACCCAAGTTCGAATGAGAGGAGACTTGTGAGAAGAGTTTGCAGGAGCTCAAGGAAAGAGTCGCTTCATCCCATTGCATACGTAACCTAAATGTGGTGAAAATTATACTTTTTATTGGGACGCATCTAGGGTTGGTTTGGTTGCGTTCTTATGAAGGGTTGTAGGGCGATAGCCTATGCGTCTAAAAAACTCAAGGTTCATGAAAAGAATTATCCCACTCATGACTTGGAGTTGGCAGCTATGGTGTTTGCATTGATGTTGTGGAGGCATTACTTCTATGGAGTGAAAGTGGATGTGTTCACATACCATAAAAGTCTCTAGTACTTGTTTACACATAGAGAGTTGAATTTACGTCGGCGGAGATGGTTGGAGTTGTTGAAGGACTATTATATGAGTTTCCAGTACAATCGAGGGAAAGCAAAAGTTGTAGCTGATGCTTTGAGCAGGTTTATAATGGGGAGAACAACCCACGTTGATTATGGAAAGAAGTAGTTAGTTAAGGATGTACATTGATTGGCCAGACTAGGTATGCGGTTTATCTCTTCTACTAGCGGGGGTGTTTCAGTTCATCCTAGTTCTCATTTATCCTTCATAGTTGATGTCAAGAAGGGTCAGCATCTTGATCCTATTTTGATGGAGTTGAAGGACTCAATGCTGCTGCTGATGAATTAGTTCTTTTCTTTGGGGATTGACAAGATACTTAGGTATTAGAATAGACCGTGCAATAAAAGTTGATGATTGCCGATAAAGATTGTTGTAGAGGCCCATGTTACCAGGTATTCGATACATGTAGGTTCTACCAAGATGTATCATGACCTCAAGTTGATCTATTGGTGGGATGTAATAAAGAAGGACATTGCTGAGTATGAGGCCAAGTGTCCTAATTGTCAGCAGGTTAAGGCGCAGAAGCTTAAGCCACGTGGTCTCACTCAGATGATTGAGGTTCCGACTTGCAAGTGGGAGGACATTAAAATGGACTTCATGATTTGTGTGTCGAGGACTAGGAGACAACATGAATCCATATGGGTTATTGTGGAAAGGATGACTAAGTCTTCCCACTCTATTCGTGTAAAGTCTACTTACAATGCCGAAGATTATGCGAGACTGTACATTGATAAGATTGTGAGATGGAATGAGATTCCTTTGTCTATCATATCATATAGTCGAGCTCAGTTTACTTCGCATTTCTGGAGATCCTTCCTTAAGAACATAGGCACGCAAGAAAAGCTCAGTACTTTCTTCCATCCTCAGACAGATGGGCAGGTAGAGCGCACCATTCATAAATTAGAGGATATTGAGGGCCATCATGATCGACTTCAGAGGTAGTTGGGGCGACCATTTGCCATTGATAGAGTTTTCATTAATAAAAACTATCACTCCAGTATTGGGATGGCACCAGTTGAGGCATTCTACGGTAAGAGGTGTAGGTCTCCACTTGATTTGTTCGAGGTTAAGGAGTCATCCATTTTGGGTCCAGAGATCATTCATTAGTCCTTAGAGAAGGTCAGAGTGATAAAGGAAAAGTCTTCTACTTACAGTAGGCAGATATCTATGAAGATAATAGGAAGCATCCCTTAGAGTTTGATGTTATTGACAAAGTATACTTGAAGATATCACCCATGAAGGGGGTGATGAGGTTTGGTAGGAAGGGGAAGTTGAGTCCGAGGTACGTCGCGCCATACGAGATTCTAAAGCGTGTGGGTGAGATGGCCTCTGAGTTGGTGTTTCCTTCGGATCTATCTTATTTTCATCTAGTCTTTCATGTCTCTATGTTAAATAAATGCCTTGGTGATCCATAATCGATTCCTCCTACTGGAGTTTTGGGGGATGATAAATAAGGAGGTTGCCACAGTGAAAGTATTATGGAGGAACCATCTTGTTGAGGATGCTACGTGGGAGGTACATGTCGATATTAGATACTGCTATCCTCATGTTTTCATCTATTGAGGTTAGACTTCCTACTATGAAGTGTAACATTTCTTATCTCCTCAATTTTGTGTAGATATTTCTTGACAGTGTAAACTACTTATGCTATGATATGACTGATATTGTACGATATAAATAAAGTGTCATTTGGGGATGAATGTTCTGAAGGGGGAGGTAATGTAAAAATCATAACATGACTGTGCTAAGTAATGCTTAAAAATGTACCTCGAATTCACGTATTAGACTGGGTTCACACGGCTTATTACGCGTTGAATCAGACCTCAGAACCTACGAACTAGACAAGACAACAAGTTTGGTGAATTAGTTGAGCTAGGCAAGGTAAGAAACAACCATGTAGGACACTCTAATTTAATTGATTCACCCAAATGAGTTTTACCGGACTTAAAAGGGGTAATCTTAGGTTTTGAGGGTCTTGGGGTAAAATGCTCTTTTCCAAGCTAGGGGTAGTATTGTAATTACCCGAATAAGTTATTAATTAATTAATTAATTTAATGAGGAGAAGAAATGCGAGTAGGGTTTTCCGAAATTAACCTTTTTCGCAAGTTAGGCCTAACCTGGTTTTGAGACTTCGTGGAAGCGACATTTGGGTGGATTAAATTGATGATTATAATCTGATTTTTTAGGGGCTTGGTGATAATTTATCTTACCCTTCGGCAAAAAAATCATATTTTTAAACAATTAAGAGAAGTCATAATTTGACTTTGTCTCCACCTAAACTCCTAATCCTAAGCCAATTCATTCTCACGTCTCTCTCTACTCTCACCTTTTTTACACGCTCATATTTCTATAAAACAAAAGAACATAACAATAATATTAAAAAGTTCAACCAGATTCAACAACTTGATCTCTCAAACACAAAAGCAAAATAAGTTTACAAACGAAAAGTAAAAATCAATTTCCTTACGGATTGTGCTTGTGATTTCGGTGGTGAGATTTTGTCTAAGTGGGGATTATTGCAGCAGATAAGAACATCTTTGAACGAATTCATGTATGGGTTTTCTTCCCAGTTGGTCCCTTTCACAAGAGACCCCAAAGTGCAGACTATTCACAATCAAAGACTAAGGTTGTCCCCGTTGCATGACCCTATCATTAGATCCTTTTAAAGATTCAAGTATGCGTTGGTATGACTTCTTGCAGATGATTTTACGGCTGGTTGTGATTAAGTGTTTGAATGTGTATTCAAAATTATATTGACGTGGAAGAAGTGTTTCCAAAAATGTGTGATATGTTAACTTTTGGTTGCACGTCTTTGTATCGGCTTGAACCATGAAATTTGACATGTTAAATTGTTGTATTTTATGTGTGTGAATATGTTAACTACGTGATATTCATATTAGTGTTGCTGAATTGAATGATCATTCATGAGTGAAAGTAACCTTGAAAATGCACCTAAAGATCTCCCTAAAAACTACTCGAAATTTCTTGATGTTTAACGTGAAAGAGGATGAGAAAATGGACTCTATTGTTGTTACATGTTAATGATCTTACATGTTAATGACACTATGTGATATTGGTTTCGCTTATGAACATGTATTTGGTCTCTATTGCTAAATTATGATGATGTTTACTCTTAATGATATTATTTGTAATGTTGGTCATTGCTTATAATTGTTCTTGAGTTTACTTGGTTGAGGGAGGTTTTGGTGTCTCACTTAGTCAATGCACAAGTTGACTTAATGGGGGTTTGTGAGTAATGGTCTAGCTAAGGTTATGTTATGATTGATGATATTATAACTTGATGATAGAGTTGTCTTGATAATTCTTTCAATTATGTTGATATGCATGTTGACTTGACTAGACTTGGGGTTGTTGGTCTTGTGTTATCCATGGTTTTTACATAAGGAAATTTTGCTTATTGAATTGTATTTGTTCTTGAATATGCATAATGTATTTTAAAAGTAAATTTGCATGCTATAACGAAATGTTCCTTTTTTCAATGATATCTTGTTGTGTGTACATACGATTCCATAATTAGTATAGGTGATGTGCTAACCCTTATATCTCACTTTTCTCCCATCATTTAGGTTTCGATCGTTGAAGGGTTCGTGACCACTTTTGAAGGAAGGCTTTTATAACTTCTTCAAGAGTGGGTATGTCCTCAAGTCAGAAAATGATGCCTTGTTATTACTCTAGTTATGGTTCTTTCTTATAGTCTTAAGACGATTATGTAATTCTACTTGTTTCAAGATATTGTTGTAAGACATAAGTGGAATTTACACATCGTGTAATGTCTTGTTCACATATAGTTTGTTTCAATTTAGATGGTTTAACATATGACATCTCTTTTCGGACTATTTTAAATATGTTATCGATATGTAGAAAAAAAGTAGAAGACTGTGTAATCTTCTTATAATTGGAGTCTATGTATACTCGTTGCAAATGTATTATGTGCAAGCGAGAGTGCTAAGTAAACCTCAATTGTGATGCTTAGAAATTCTCATCTCCATGTATTCCTCTGTCTTGCTTCTAGTAATTGTTATGTGATTTCACTTAAACTTTTTATTTTGGTTACTAGTATGAATACTTAAAGAGCAGTTGCTCGAAGGGCCGAGGAAGATATGGTTAATGTGGGAGATCATCGGAACGAAGTGCCTCCACCTTACATCAAAATGAGTCTACTTGAAAAATTTGCTATGGGAGATCATGGCTCTGGTTGTTCCTCCGCCAATAACCAATGGAGAGATAAGGGAAGATTTTGTCAATTTTGCCCAGTGCATGACCTCTCAACCTTATGTCGTCACTTTTAAAGTACAATCCATAATGGACCAAGTGACTACGTAGTTTGGACCTCATGTTCCTCAACATGCTAATAGTAAGGCATTTTGTTTGAGACACTTTACTAGAATGAATCTACCTATGTTCTTTGGGTCGAGGTCGGATAAGGACCCTCAATATTTCCTCGATGGAGTCTATAAAATTCTATATGCTATGGGGTTGAACTGAATTGAGAAGGCCAAATTGGCGTCTAATAAATTGAAAGATATCGCTCAAACTTGGTTTGTGCTATGGAGGGAATAAGGGCACTAGGAGTGGTCTGGTGATTTGGGACATCTTCAAGAGGGTTTTTCCTTGATATGTTCTTTCCTAGAGATTAGAGGGAATCTAATGTGGAAGAATTCATCAACCTTTGTCTAGGAGGTTTGAGTGTACTTGACTCTTTTTCGAAATTCACTAAATTCTCCAACTATGCGTCATCCTTGGTGTCAATCCCAAGGGATGAGATGAGTTGTTTTCTTACTAGAGTGTGCAAACACATGGCTGAAAAATGTCGTTAGGCTATGATTCTTGATAACATTATTATCTCTAGTATCATGGTTTATGCTCAACAAGTAGATGAAAATAGGTGAAGGAGAAAGAATAGTGAGGCCAAGAAGGCAAGGTTTTATGAAAGTTGTTCTTCTAAGGGTATACTTGATATTTAAGAAAATCCTAGTTTCAAGAAGACATTTTATAATCAAATTCCTTCAAAGTTTACTAAGGCTCGTGATTATAGGGTTTCTAACCCTAAGACTCAAAAGGGAAGAGGTACTAGTTCACCGAGCGAGAAGACAACTTGTGAAAAGTGTGGCAAGATGCACTTGGTGATTGCCTTGTTGGGACACACAATTACTTTGGGTGTGGGAGGAGTGGCCACAAGGTTTAGGATTTTCCTAATTTGAAGGGGCAAGATAAAGGTTGCGGGCAAGATCAATCTAGTGGTTCTAATATGGATACTGCAAAGAAGAATCATTTTTATGATCTTCTCTCTAGTGGTGAACAAGAAAGCTCTCTCGATGTGCTGACCACTATGTTAAAAGTCTTCTGTATTGATGTCTATGCTTTAGTCGATCCTAGTTATACATTATATTTTTCTACTCCCAAGGTATATAGGAAGTTTTATAATTAGCCCAATATTTTAAATGAACCTTTCATGGTAACTACGCCGGTAGGTGAGTCAGTGGTTGCAAAGAGGGTCTATAGAAATTGTCCTATAATGTCGACCAATAGAGTTACTGATGTTGAATTAGTAGAACTTTATATGGTCGATTTTGATGTCATTTTGGAGATGGATTGGTGGCATGATGTTTTGCTTCCATTAATTCTAGAACAAAAAAACACATGTTAAACTTTCCAATTAAACCCGTCTTAGAGTGGAAGGGGGGGATATATTATTCCTAGAAGTTGTATTATCGCTAGTCTTAAGCCTTGTAAAATTATCTCAAAAGGGTGTTTATACCATATTGTAAGAGTTAATTATTAAGATTCCAGAAATCCTCCCATTGAGTTAGTCCCTATTGTGAGGGAGTTTCTAAAGGTCTTTCCTAATAATCTTCCCAGAATCCCTCACAAACAGGAAATTAATTTTGGTAATGACTTGCTACCGGATACCAACCCATTTCACTTCCTCCTTGTCGGATGACTCCGACTGAAATGAAAGAGTTGAAGGCTCAACACAAGGACTAACTAGAAAAAGGATTAATTAGACCTAGCATTTCTCCATGTGGTGCTCCGGTATTGTTTGTGAAGAATAAGGATGGGTTCTTTAAAATGTGCATTGATTACTGCCTACTCAATAAAGTCAAAATTTAAAATAAGTATCATGTCCCTCGGATGACGACTTGTTTGATCAACTCCAAGGGGCAAGCTAATTTTCTAAAATTTACTTGAGATCGGCGTATCACCAACCTAGGTGAGGATATACCAGAAATGATATTTTGAACTAGATATGTGTCACGACTAGAATCTAGACACAAGACGATATCGGCGTCGTTGACCTCTCAGAGGTCCGAAACAAGCCTATTAACCTCATCCTTACTTTACGTTGGTTAATTTTAGCGGAAAATTTAAAAGTTTTGATTCTTTAAACATATTTGCTAAACATTATTAACATTTCAGAATTGTTCATCATCAACCATCTAATATTAAAGAGATAAGCAACTGAAAAAAATTGTTCATTGAATTTTAATTGTATGGTTTCCAAAATTGCACCAATACAATGTCTACATAAAAAAAAGAGGAAGGAAACGCTAGTGGAACATGCTCCACTAGCTCAACTCTAAAATATGCTAGAATGTAAAACAGTAGAATCCTCGAAAGCATGAGGACCTACAAAACTCTGGATGAATGCTTACGTCCGGATAGCTGCAACAATGACCCTGTAGCTCTATCCCCCACATGGGAATGCACCTACAAATAGTATATATGTATAGGGTTAGTACACACTTGTACTATGTATGGGTATATGCAAGCACACACCAAAAACATGCATGAGAAAGAATAGCTCTTTTCTAACTATATTATTTTTTGAAGCAAAATTGAGATTAGGAAAGTTAGTGAAGTTTCCAAATTGAGTTAGCGAGGTCATTCCATGAGAGTAACATGCGTTATTATAAATATCGTATTGCACACAACGCATAATATCTTCATATAGCACAATAATAGAACATAACATTTAACACATAGTTTCTTTCATATCATTCATTCATATGCCATGAGACTTGGAATCATGGATTTGAAATTAAGACTTTCCAAAATGAGGGCTCAACATATGGGACCTCAACTAGGGAGTCTTCATTAGCAACCACAGAGTATTCTTCATCAATTCATACGTACTTCATTTCATTTCATTCATAGGCCTGTGTGAAGGCCAACTATACCTAGTATGTAGTTTAAGACTTTCATGGGGTTTTTTTTGTGTAATGATTAGGAATTACAAAATGTTATTACCTAAGTCTAACTCACATCTTGATTATCCTATACTAACACCTCCGGCATAATTCATTTCTTTATATGATTCATTTGAGGCTGGCCTCATTCATTCATTGGGAAGTTTAACTTTAACAGACATAGATCATGTGAGCATCATGAAATACAGTGTCTCCCCATACCGAAAGAGGTGGATTCACCAGCCAAAGTGACTCAATAACATGCTAGCGTAAGAATTTGACCTCGCTAGATCCCTATATTGGCAGTGTAGGTTGAAAGACAAGGAGATGTATGGAGACCCATGCCTGGCAAACTGGACAATCTTATTTCATTAGAGTTCGATGAACCTCCGCCCTTCTGTAAAGAAGGCATCACCGCTCATAGATAGCCTATCGGTGCTCAGTATAAAGTTTCATTACATTCAACTCATACGTCATGGATAATGGCTTCTAATATGAGGACAACATAGATCATTAGATGATTTCTCATCTCATCATTAGTAGTAAATGTGTTATACTCAATACTTTCGTTAGAGTGTTCATAGAGACTGGGCTCTTCATTATCTTACTCTCTCTTTGGTGAGTACGCATTGGTAACATTTACATAGGCTCATTTTATATTGCTCTCGTCATATACATTAGCCTCACATCATCTTGTCACCACATTCTTTATTATTAGCACCTTTGCTTTTCATAGTTACTCACCTCTAATTACGTGAATGTTTATTTCATCATTTCATAATTTATCTCATCATATGCCAATGCAGTTGGACATTTATGTGTATCTTACACTCATACTTAACCCTACTAGGGTTCATCATTTCATTACGTACATCTTAGGTTCACTTACTATTTAACATATGTTAGACTTATGTTTCTATACATACAAGATATGGGGCTTCCTTAATTGTTCGGTATGTGATTCTTTCTTACCAAAGATTATATAGTAAAAGATTTATGTATCCTGTATATATGCCAAGATCATGATTTTTTGTCTATGTAGATGGCATTTACTTAGATATATGGCATTTACTTACGTATGACTTATGTAACAATATGGAAGTTTGGGCAAGGGAACCCAAATTTTGAATCACTTGGATATCATTTATATTTTTCATTGATTTTATTTCTAATATTCATAACATTAGGGATGTGTTTTGTATGAAGGAAAATGTTTTCCTGGAAAACAAGTAAATTTTGGACTTATTTTCTCAAGATTGATTGGTGAGTAGAAAATATTTTCGGGACATGAGTTTTAATGTTTAATTTATGAATCAAAAATGTTTTTGAGGAATATATTTTATTTTTACTGCAGTAGAAATTAATTTATGAAATTGAAAATATTTTTTAAAATCAATTTTTTTGGGGATGTTGGTGGTAAGGAAGGTAGTGGAGGCGGGGTCAGGGGGAGGGGTAGGAGTTAAAAAATAAATATTTGAAGTTGATATTATTTTTAAAAAGCAAAATTAATTGGGGTGGGGGTGGTGGTTGTGAGGGGGGGTTGGTAGGGGTGGGTAGGTGGTTTGGCAAGTGGGGGAGGTACGAGTTTAAAAATAAAAATTTGAAGTTGAAAATATTTTTAAAAAGAAAAATTTATTTTTTGAGGAGAGTGTGGTGTTTGAGGGAGGGTGATAAGGGATCGGGTGAAAAAATAAAATTTATAATTGAAAATATTTTTTAAAAAAATAGATGTTTTTTTCACAAAAAAAATGTAATTTTAAATTGTAGGAGAGCTTTGGAAAATGGTTTTTAAATTTTTGAAGGGAAGTCATTTTCCTTGATTTTGAGGAAAATGAGTTGATTTGGAAAACATTTTCCAAAATTTTGGCCCCAAACAAACATGAGAAAATTGAAAAAAAAATTCTAGAAAATTTTTTATCTTCATACCAAACACACTCTAGAACTCTAAATTAAAACTCAACATTAACATTGAAGGATAGATTTTCTATTTAATTTTACACTTAATTTAGTCAAAAGGTTGTGGGTACGAACCCCCACAACCTTTTTTTTTTTTTTATTAAGAATACATTGCTCATTTTTGCTCAAACTAAGAGGTTGTCGGTTCAAACCCCTACAGCGTCTTTGATTTTTTGTTTAATTTCGTTGTTGAGGTTGTGAGGTGGTGGATTCGATCCCCCACAACCTTTCTATCTTTATTTTTTCAAAATTTGACGAGTGGCAGTGAGGTTGTGGGATCGAACCCCCACCGCCTCACTTCATTTCCTAATTAATTTTACTTCTTCCTTCTGCCTTGAAGTCGTGGGTTTGATTCCCATGCCTCACATTTTCTTTTTCCTTATTTTCTTTTCTTTTGCGCGTTCCTAGAGGTCGTGGGTTCGAATCCCACGCCTACCATTTATAGGTTTAATTAATTTTCTCCTCCTTCTCCCCATGGATCGCCAGTTCGATTCCCCCCCGTCCCATTGTCACTTTTTTTTCTTTGAGGCAATATAAGTAGCTAGGATCGAATCCCCCAACCCCCATTTTCTTTTTTCTTTGCCTCAAAAAACAAGTAGCTAAGGGGTTCGATTTCCCTTCGATCCTTTACGTTTTTCATTCTTTTTCATCCATCTCAACATGTAAATTCTTTTGTCCAATTCCCATTGAACTCACTTATTGAATTTTCCCTTTTCAAACAATGATTTCAACTTTATCATAGACTACCCAAATCTGGAATGTTCTTGTCATTATTCAACTCATTTTTAGTAACATTGTTCAGAATTTTAGTTGGCTAAAAGATGGTTATTTCAATCAACAATATTTCATCGTAATGATAATAATATTGTAAGCACATTGCACACATAAAATACACAAGAAATACATGATTTATACAACCCCAAAACAGTGGCCAAAGCCACTGCTCACGTGCACGCACACAGAAAAACTTTTTATCACACTTTGAATATTATTTCGTAATTTCCCTCACAAAAACTTGTTCACCTTTAATATAAATACATCATTCATGCCTAAATCTAGAAATAAAACATAACCATCCTACAAACTCATTTGTGAGCTAAGGACAAAGACATACAAAGGGGAACAACCTTAGCTATCAAGACCTTGAGAATCATTTAAAGGAAAATACACTTGGAGAAAGAATTCCAGGAGAGAAACCCATACCTTTTGATGTTATTCAAGTGTGATGTTGCTGCCCACAAACTTCTCGAAACGATGCCTAATTCTCCTCAACGTGCACACCGCTTCACCAACAACCTACATTTGCCTTGACATTTTTGATTACCTTGATTTTCTTAAAACTTTTCGTGTGTTTTTCAAGTATGAAGAACAATTGTTACTAAAATTTTCTTGAGCTTTCTTGTTGGTATGAGTGTGAGAGAATGAGAGTTGAGAGACGTGAATGAGAGTTGAGAAACATGAGGGAGAGAGTTATTAGGATTAGGAGACTAAATTCAAGACTTAGTCAAAATAGGATTTAACTAAATTAAAACCAAAATCTGATTTATTTAAATTAATACGTGAAAGGACCATTTTACCCTTAATGAATAGATTTTAATTGTTGATTAAATAATCAATTACTTTCTCCTAGAGGGGCTCGAACCTGAGTGGCACCCCTTTTGTGAAATGGGTCACTCCGGGTTGCCCCAATCCGAATTGCTCTTTTAATTAAATTAATTTATATATTTATTAATTCTCCAGGGTAATAACAATATTACCCTTGGCCTAGAAAAGACCATTTTCCCCCTTGAACCTATAAACATAAAATTTCCTCTTTTAAGTCCAATAAAGACTCCTTCTATTTAATTTTTATTTTCGTGAGACTTACTTGGTTGTTTCCAACCTTTCCAAGCTGAACTAACTTCCCAAGTAAGTTGACTTAGTCGAAGTAAGGGTTCCTAGGTCTGGTTCTACGCGTATAAATCCCTGTGAGCCTTTGTTTAATTGCAAGCATTCTTCACACCCAAAGTCTTGATCCTATTTATTTTTAGGGTTTTCACAATATGTTCACTATGACTTTCTAATAATGTCCTTCGGTTTAAGTAATGCCCTGACGTTATTTATGGACCTCATGTCTAAGGTGTTTCAAAGTTACCTAGATTTATTTGTCATTGTCTCTACTGACAACATCTTGCTATAATAAAAAAATGAGGGTTAATACATGGACAATTTGAGAGAGGTGTTGCAGGTGCTTATGGAACACCAATTATTTGATAAGCATAACAAATGTGTGTTTTTGTTGAGGTTGGTGGAGTTTATTTGTTATATAATCTCTAATGAGGTGGTTGAGGTTGATCCAAGGAAAACAGAGGCGGTCAAGAATTTGCCTAGACCATTGACTCCAACCGTTAGAATATATTTTGGTCTATCAGGAAATTATACGAGGTTTGTGGATGGTTTTGGGTCCATTGCATCTTCCTTGACTACCTTGTCCCAAAAGAGTATGAAATTTGAGTAATTAGAGGCATATGAAAGAAACTTCCAAATCTAGAAAGAGAGATTTACCACCACTCCATTGTTAACTTTACAGGTGTGTATTAAGGGATTCGTTGTATATTATGATGCATCCCGATTAGTCTTAGGGTGTGTCATAACTAAAAATTTATAAGTAGTAGCTTATAGTTCTAGACAATCTAAGGTTCAAGAGAAGAATTATCAAACTCATTTTGACTTAGTGTCTGTGGTATTTGCCATGAAAATATGGAGGTATGATATGTGTTTACTCTAAAGGAGTTAAATCTTGGACAAAGAAGGTGGTTGGAATTATTGAAGGATTACGACATGCCTGTCCTCTACAACCCCGGCAACGCCATATGTGGTTGCGGATACTGTAAGTTGTATGAAAATGGGTAGTGTGTCTCATTTTGAAGAAGTCAAGAAAAACCTAGTGAAAGATGTTCATAGGTGTGCTCGTTTGGGTGATAGAGTGGAAGATTCTCCAAATGGTGGTTTTATGGTCCATCATAACTCCAAATTATATTTTGTGGTTGAGGTGATGTCTAATTAACACCTTGATCAACCATTGATGGAGGTGAAAGATTTGGTTTTTTGTAATCTTAATAAGTCATTCTCCTTCATGGGGGGGGGGGGGGGAGGTATCTTGAGGTAGTAAGGAAGGTTGTAGTAGCTTATAGTTCCATTTACCCCACCCCCAACAAAAAGAACATGTCATTGTCTCCAATGTATAAGAAATCATATGAAGACGGTGTTAGGTGAAGCAAACCTGTGGACCATAGTGCTGACAAACTATCAACATGTGGGTGTGTCCGATTTCCAAGAACCCATGAGATTATCACTAGGAAAGGCCTCAGTATTTCCCACATCTATATTCACACCATCTGTGCTGATCCTCTCAATGATTGCCCGTAGCGAACTAGATAACCAAGCATCCATATCCACCTCTGTTTGCCACTAAATCTCCTCATCATCCATAGAAGCGCTCCTTGCCCGCTATAACTCCGTGCTCTATATCTTTCATGCATGGGCCTTATCATTGGCCTCAATAGTATTTCTTGATCGGTGTCTCTTATTATGGGTCTGCTACTCTAGTTGTGGCTCAACATGTGCTTTAATGGAGCGTATATAATTGTATCCTACGTTATATCTATTGGAATACTCTCCGGCTCACTCTCTTTAATCTCAGAGATGGAATCCACATTAGAGCGCAAACTATCAACCGCAACCTAAAGAGTAATGAAGTATATAGTAGGGTTGGTCGTTCTAGTAACCGCAACCGGAAGACGTCTAGGTGTTGTATAACTGCCCTAAATTTCTTCTCTTTCTACTTTGTCCACCGTATTCTAAATGCGGTCCTCAGCCTCAAAAAAGGATTTCTACATCAAAGGCTACATGTGGTGGAGCAAGTTAACCATCTGAACCTCAAATATTTGCACTTGTGATAAGACCATTTTTGCTGATAGGGTGTGGATCGGGATGATCTAGGGACCCGGAGGACGACATGGGTGAAATCAACCGGTGTGTTATAGGTAGGCTCTGAATTAGGAAGTATCTTTGGCAAAATCCACTTTGTATGCTAAATTCTCACTCAACTTAGGCATCTCGGCCATGGGAACTTTCCAAGGTGCCGCTACATTGGCCTCATCCTTGATGATTAATTTAAAAACTGTCCTCATCGAGCTACGGAGAATGTCACAGTGCCAAATCGGCACTCCATCTACCCTGCATATCTAGAAGATAATCCATGTAAAGATGTAAGTAATAGAGGTTATAAAATCCCTCTCATGTATCACCGATATAAATATTCGAGTGTAGTATATCTCAAACCCTGCTACCATCGCTTCTACTTGCACTACACTATCCTAGGTTAGGACATTATCAACATTTTAAGAAGAAAGTCATGTCGGTTCAGCAACAAGAAGAACTAAGCAACAAAGGTAAGTGTCTCCTTTTTGATAAACCCTTGGGGATCTAATACCTAGACATCCTTCTTCACATCGATAGACAGATTGTTGAGCCAACTATTTTTTAAATGCCTCTCAGTGTTCTGTGGTCTCTAAAATGCACCAGTATTTAGAGTCTCCCACCGGTAGTAAGATTCTTGAGTAGTTGGGGCCCATTGTGTGCCAGTGGTGGGGCCGTATAGGAAATAGCTGATGGTGGCCTCAGAGATATCAACCCGAAAGCCCAATAGTAGAATAGAAGTGAGAGGGTTTTGTTTGGTAGGTCTCGCCCGCCTATCTATGGAGCCTCTTAGAGCAGTAACATATGAAGCGTAAAAATCCCTGACTATCTCCACCTTATAGGATCACACACTCCGTGCCATCCACTCAAACTTGTGCAAGTTGAACAATTTGTTGACCTCAAAGACTGTGTGCAAACTCCCTGTGAGGAATCGACCCTCCTACGTAACTAGCCGGGTCATCACCTACCTATTATTAATCATTATGACATCCCAGTACAACTGATATTGTCCATTGATGCACCAAACATTTGGTTCCTCAACAATAGGTGTTAGGTTATCTACTCACGGTATAGGGGAATACTCCGAGCTGGTAGCCTCATCAGACGAGACTTGGTTCTTGTTTCCTTCCCACCTAGTGGATCATTGAGAGGCTGAACTCGAGGTAGTTGCTGCATTTCACCCAGAAGATTAGGACAACATGAAGGCGGAAGCAGACATGGTCCCAGATGCTAAGTCCTTACTAGAAGTAGGACAAACCTTGGTTGGTGATCAGATTAGTGTGCACTCCTCAAGAGGAAGTGATTACACTGGGAGTCACCTTCCGGGGATTACCACTTGTGACCAGTGGAGGTGCAGTAGGGGTTGTGGAACCTTGACTGATGTAAGTAGGGTCTTGTTCATTGTTTAAGTGGACAATCATCCGACGGGATGGGGAAATAGACTTGGACTTGCTGGTTAAGTAGACGACGTCTTTACTGGTAGCAATTAGAACTAGTAGAGTAATTGTTAGTCTTAAAGCAAAATTGCTACACACTCAGAACACACAGGGCGGAGAAAAGTTCATAAATAAGTCACACAATTATATTCTGCATATTGATATTGACGGGTACTATTGATGATCCGTCGATACGTCCATCATCGGACTTTTAGGATTATTTCATAAGAGAAATAATAGACTTCACAGATTGAAGCAATGCACGTGCAGGACAGTCCATTGATTAGTCGAGATCGTAATTCATATCTTCCCTATAACATTTAGATTTATTTTTGAAGTTAGTGAAAACATGTTCTCTAATGAAACGAGGACGTGCAAAATGGTCTGTAGATCAGTCGACGGACCATATTCCATTTACGTCATTTATTACTTAGATAATTTTAAGTTGGTGTAGTTGTCGGAGCCTAATGATGGCCCATCGATTAATTCACAATCCGTAAATTGGGTCTCATACTATTGACCTGAGATAGGTTTTAGGTCTTCTTTCAAGGAACAATTTTTAGACATCTTTTCACTCAATAGTGTTTAGACATGCAATTTTATCACCCACAAGGCGAATTCATTTGTTGTTTGTTTTTCACACAATTTTTGTTGTAATTAAGTCACAGTATGAAACCCTAAGTTAAAATTGTAAAAAACATATAGATACCCATAATTTCTATAGAATATGACACTACACAACCACACTCTATCATTCCAAGGGACGTACGTAAATAAGATTTATCATTCAATTTTATCTAATGGGGTCCAAACGTCAAGACAAGTTGCAGATTCCTAATTTCAACTATGAACGAGAATTCAAAATTTTTAGAGAAATCAAAAAACCTTTCTAAGCAGTGGAGTGATTGTGTGCACTTGCAAACATTCAAGAATTAGCCAGGCACCCGAACTTGATCACCGTCCGACGAACTATGGAGGTTAAATAGAACATGGAGAGGAGAGAGTTTAGGAATAGACGGATTTTGATTTTGAAGTGTAAAGGGAATTCGAGAGGTCGGACTTCGGTGATAAAGGGAGGAGATAAAGGAAGATAAACGGTTATGGAAGGTTATTTGAAAAAAATATGAAGGTGGAATAAATATGAACCATTATGTCCTTCAATATTACTATCCAATTTTGTCATGTCGTTGGGATTTTTGACAAAGAAACCCCATCGATGGTTCATAAGTCAATCAACGAACCGTCGACTGGGACAGTCGATTACTTCTAATTTTACTTAAAATAAGAAACATACCAGAGATCTATTGACAGCATCGGTGGTCGATTTATTGTACAACCGCCCGTCAAGGGGTTTCTTAGACCTCTGCACCGGACCACTTTTTGCAGATTACAGGTTTTGCTCCCTGCACATGTAAAACTCATTAGGCCATCTTTTTTTGTTTTTATGGATACGTTTGAGACACGGACCCTATACTAATCTCTCGCCAACACTAGTACACTAGCAACAATTAAATAAGACTAAAAACAAAATAAAATAAAAATACAACTATTCTTACAAATAAAACAAAACCTATTGTTGGCTGGAGTATACACCTTGGTTTGCCTCCAAGAAGTTCTTGATTTAACGTCGCAGCACGACGCATGCCGCTTGATTACTAAGACTTCATCAAGATGGTCGGCCTTAACAACTTCATGCAAACTTTCTGCATGTCCCAAGTAGATTTTATCCGTTGTCTATTGACTGTAAACTTTGTGCCTTCCTTGTGCTCTTGCTCGACCTCGCCATTTGAAAACACTTTAGTGATGAGGAATGGTCCTTTCCACTTGCACATGAGTTTGCCGGAAATAAGTGTAGCCTAGAGTTGAATTGAAGCACCAACTCACCAACCACAATTCTCGCTTTTCAATTATTTGGTCGTGATACTTCTTCATATTCACCTTGTAGATGGCTGAATTTTCATACGCCTTAAGCCGAAACTTATCAAGATCGTTGATCCCCTTTAGTCTTTGTTTTGCCGCTTTAGTCCAATCCATTATCTTTACTGCGCACATCACCTTGTGCTCTAACTCGATAACCAAGTGACAAGCCTTCCCATATACAAATTTGTATAGAGACATACATATGGGAGACTTGTATAATGTGAGCGATGCTCAATGGGAATCATCACGCACCCTTGACCAATCCTTTCTATTAGAATTCACCATTTTCAACAGGATTTGCTTGATATGAGGATTGGACGCCTTAACTTTCCCACTAGTCTGTAGATAGTAGGGGTATCCAAATTATGGCAAACATCATATTTATCCAAAATCCCTTTGAAATCTTTATTACAGAAGTGAGAGATACAATCACCAATAATGATACTAGGTGTACCAAATCTAAAGAAGATATTCTTTTTCAAGCACACAGTGACACTTGTTCCTTCATTGTTACAATGCGCAGTTGCATCCACCAATTTTTACACATAATATCCTACTACAAGTATATTTTTATTCCCATGATAACTCATAAAGGGTCTCATTAAATCAATGCCCCATACATCAAACAACTCAATCACCTGAACAAGATTTAATGGGAGTTCTTGCCTCTTCGAATATCCTCCATCCCGGTGGCAACGATAAAATGATTTGGCAAACTCATGAGCATCTTGTTAAATGGTTGGCAAATAGAACACACACTACAGGTTATTATGCACAGTCCAGATACCACTATGGTTCCCACCCATAGGCGAGGAGTTGCATGCCTCAAAAAAATAAACATCTCAACCTCTGGTACACAATGGATAATAATCCCATCGGCACAACTCTTGCTTAAGTAACGCTCACCCAAAAGAACTTTTTCACATCATACATCAAAGATATCCTTTCGATAAAGGTTAAGTCTAACTGATATAATGTCGTTTCACAGTATTATTTATACTTTTTTCGTAAGTCTAGTGTGTCAAAAAGCCTTTTTGTGCTAATTTTTATATAAGTTCCTTTTTATTTTTCAGGAAATCTGTCCAAATCTTAATGCGGATATTTTGAGCGAAGAAATGCAGAGGAGACAACCTACGGAGCTTATGACGGTCCGTCGTGCTTGTGACGGTCCGTAGGTGGCAGCGTAGTGCAGCTGCTGTAGGAAGATGGGGAAGTCTGACGAAGTGTGGGGTTACGAAGCTTGTGACGGTCAGTCGTGTCTATGATGGTCTGTCCGGAAGGTTCGTCATGAAGTTTAGAGAAGTAATGCCAGTACCCATATTCCAAGAGTTGAAGTTTTTTGGAACGAAGAACCTCGATGGACCGTTGTGCCTATGACGGTCCGTCATACTTGCCGTCGAGGGTAATGAAGAAGAGAAGCAGAAGAAATTGCATAAGCATGGGGCGACGGAGTCCATGACGGTCCATCGTGACCATGCCGATCCGTCGCGAGGTCTGTCGACCCAGCCGCGTTTTGGTAGATTTCCAGCAAATAGAGTCCTTGTTTAATTAGGTTTTTATTTTCTATAAATAGTTCGAAAAAACCTTATTTTTGAGGTTATACTCTTAGATTGTTAGACACCGTATTTGTAAACATTGTATTTTTAGACACTTTATTAGTAAACATTGTATTGTTAGACTTTTGATTTTCATTTGACTTTTTGTGAGATTATTAATTACTTTGAGATACTTGCAAGTGATTTTTTTGATTAATCAAGCAAACTTTTGGATTTTACACTTTCTCATTGAAGTAAGTACATGAATTCTTATTTAATATATTTGAATATTGTGATTATGACTATGAGTAACTAAACTCCATAACTAGGGTTGTGGGAACCATAGGCAATTAATGAGATAAAACCTAACTAAAATAACAATTTTAGAATGGTGTCTTGCATGTATTAATAATTCTTTCTCTTAAAAGTCTTTTTAACGGATGGCCTACGTTAGAACTCGCCTTAATGCTACTTGCCGGACAAAAGAGGTTGATAATATGAAAAGAATTATCAACATAGATTTAGTGTATACTATCTAATAGGCTAGTATTGATTAGTACGAGGTAATAACTTAGTCAAATATCGAATACGATGCTTAATATGAGGTAAAGATAAGTGTTAGGATAGCAACACACGTAGTCGGACCAAGGTGCGGAGTGATATTTCCTAGATGCCAGACCAAGGATTTAGAAATACATAACTTATCACTTTGCAAGCAAGATTTTAGGAAAGAATTGTTATTGTTAGAATTATCAAGTTATGAACCTGTGGGGAACACGTAAACCCTAGTTACTTTGATTAATTGATTAAAATCAAACATTGAAAGCTGTTAAGTGTCTCTTTCAATTGCGTTAGTAATTTTCATTCATTTAGAATTAGAAACCCCCATTTTATTGTTTTTACTTTCCAAGGAAGTCATTGACCAAACAAAAGTAATAACATGTTGAAGATATGTCTAGACTATTTTCCTCGTGGATCCCAACCTCACTAGTTGGGTTATTTACTTGACACGACCGCTTTACTTCTTATTTGAGAAGTAATTTTGAGCGTATAAAATATTGGCGCCGTTGCCGGGGAAAGTAGCTTTTAGATTAACTTGAACTTTTTACTATAGTTTAGTTGATATTTTCTTGATTTTACTTTGTTTTATTTTTTTTGATTTTTTTAGAACTATCCTCCTTGTATGCCAAATACACGGAGAGGAAGAGAACCCTTGTTTCCCTACGATCAGCAATTAGAGCATACACTGCGCAATATGAATCGAAACTTGGGAATAAATGATGATGATCTGAACCAGAACATCCCAGCTACTGTTGATGTTCATGGTAAGATGTTACCCAATGCTCCGGGTGAATACCAACAGAGGGGACAATGTCCCGTTCCACGGCCCCCGGCATACTACAGAGGCTATGATAACATAGCAAACTCGGATGGGCCACTTGTCTTGCCTCCTCTACCCACAGGCCACACCTTTGTGGTAACTAGTAGCCTGATGCAAATGCTTACTGCCAGAGGTTTGTTTTAAGGGCTACCTTTTGAGGATCCACATGCCCATATAGCTAAGGTATTGGCAGTGTGTAAAAGGTTTTTAGGGAGGCCTGATTTGGATTTACATGGAATAGGTCTCAGAGTGTTTCCTCTCTCACTGACGAGAGAGGCATCAATGTGGTTCACTGATCTCCCATACAACTCAATCTTCACTTGGAACCAACTAAGGAATGTCTTCTTAGCATGCTACTATCCGGTCTCAAAAAAACTAAACCACAAAGACAGAGTGAATAACTTTTTGGGACTACTAGGAGAGTCAGTTAGTAGGTCTTGGGATAGATTCACCTCATTCTTGAGAAGTGTTCCAAATCACCGTATAGATAATGAGTCACTGAAGGAATACTTCTATCGAGGACAGGATGATAATAACAAAGCGGTGTTGGACACTATAGCAAGTGGATCTTATGGGGAATGTCCTTATGCTGAAATTGCCGAAAAATTAGAGAAAATCTCTTGGAATAATAAAGCTTGGAATACTAGGAAGTCTGATATAGGGAGAAACACATTCGCAGTTAAGTCCACTTACAACCCAGCCACAAATGAGATTTGTGAAGAAATGGCTCAGATGAGAACTGAGCTTGGGTTGGTACTAAAACATGTCAATAGGGGTGCCAAAAAAATAAATGCAGTCAACTACTTGTCGAAACCACAGCCACAAAACGATGAGTGCTATTATGAGGAGGATTTCTATGCAGTAAATGAACAGACGTGGGGTTTTCGACCAAGTACCCAAGGCTCTAATCAGAAGAATTGGCGCCAAGGTCAAGGGAGCAAAAGTCGGAACTATGTTAACTACAATCGTGAGGGTCATTACGTCCTACAATTACGACAACAACTTCAATAGAGGTAACTATGGTAATAGAAACGACAGGAATGGACCCTATCTTCCTCCTCAAAATCGTGATGTTACTCCTAGGGATGGTGGAGGTAGTATGTCGCGAGTTGAGGATATGTTGCATAAAATGATGAGGAGGTTCGACGCCAGTGATGAGCAAAATAAAGAGTTAAAGATGGCAAGTTCCTACGCGAACCATCGCTGAGAGAGACCACCAAGAGGTGGATGGCCCTGCACCTGTCAGTTAATGGAGAGGGTGATGACTGGGTGACTGAGCCAAATGGGTCCATCGAGAAGGCCCTCACTTTCACGGCGATGTTCTTATGGCTGATTGTCCGCCATTACCTTTCCTCCATAGCCGCTGATAATATTGTTACATGGGATCGAGTTGTATTGATGGCAGCGATGATAGCAGGGTTCGAGGTTGATTTCGCGTGGCTTTTACAGGAAGTCATGCACGAGAGGGCTTTCAAGGTCACTACTACTTACCCTTTGATGTTCCTGATCTTTTCTCTCTCCAAGTCCGAAGGTGTGCCTATATGGCACGTAGAATCAGCTCAAGACTCTGCAGGGAACTGTTGACGTCGGCCTTATGAGATGAGGCCAATGAGTTGGCTCCAGGCAGAGGGCCCCGTCCAGAGATTCCGCCACTTGCTGATGGTCTTGCTGATACAGTAGCCCAGGCCCGCGCAGCTACATAGGCGGCGTCCACTAACAGTACTCCGGTCGAGTCTATCCTGGGTAGTAGAACTACCCCGAGTTCCTCTCGCACAGCCCCTATACCGACGCTGGTCCTGCTATCTAGGGTTCAAAAATTATAGGCGCAAATGGCTACACTTATGCATCATATCAAGACGTGGATGCAGAAGTCTATTACTGAGTGAGAAGAGCGCCTAGAATGGAAAATGGTCCAGTTTACAGAGCGAAAGATCGCTGAGGTTCACTAGCGCTTGGACGCCTTTGAGTTATGGCTTCTAGCCCAGCCAGCCCCTCCAGTGGATGTGTCGACTCTTCAAGCTACGGTCGACAGCCTTCGTGCAGGTATAGACACGATCTTAGAGGCTAGGGTGCCGGAGTGTGAGGCCCCTTCGGTCGAGCCTGATGAAAACACAGTGTTGGCGGCCCTATTTGCCACTTCGGAGATTCCACCACCTCCCCCTCGAGAGCATGCCAAGAGGCATAGGAGTAGAGCAATGGACGAGGCGAGAACACGGAAGAAGGAGCACCAAGAGATGGAGGATGCGAGGAGAGCCTCACTTGCTGAAAAGGAGGCGCAACAGATGAGAGCATCAGAGTTAGGGCTGGAGCGTCTAGCTCTCGAACTGTGGATATAGCAGGAGGCACTACTGATGGTGCAGTTATTGCTGAGGACACCACTCAGGGTGTCCAGATTTCAGAGGACGTGGGTTCAGGGGAACCGAACCCACCAGCTTGCTAATCGACGACGCTTTGCGCCACAGGTTTGATTCACCTACGACTCTAGTAATTTAATTTTTATGCATTTGGGACAATTGCATGTTTTTTTTGTTGGGGGTGCGGTAAATGGAAAGTGAGTGTTAGGGTGAAGTCTGAGTAGCCCAATTCACTATTCTCTTTTGAGGTTTTCTTGCCTGTGTTCTTTTTCCCAAAAAGAATTATCACTTTTTCTGTTGAACCGGCATGTCTTTATCTTTTGTACATAGTTTAATTTTTGAGCATGATGGCTAAATGATATCCGGATACATTAGAAAATGATGCATGACTAGGCATAGTAACTAATAGATGTGTAACTCTAAGCATGACATAGAGGTACACAATTGCATTACCCTAAGTCTAAAATTCAAACTAGGTGTTTGATATTCTGGTACACTGATGAGATGTCAAGTGAGTGTGAGGAAGATTTGAATAGTCAACCATTGATACTGAGCTAGAACTTGCCTGGGTAGTCCTGCTAAAAGTAATATGTAATAGAAAATTACGAAAGGATCGTAGGCCTCATTCAATATAGCCCATTTCTAGCCTAAATTAAAGAAACCAAATGAAATTTATCCTTCTTTGATCCAAATGATCTGAGCTTAAATTAGACCTTTCTTTTTCACCCCAACTGATCTTTTCTGGGAACAATGTGTTGGCTCTGGTCTCTCCTTTTACATGTGCATCTCAGCTTGTGCCAAAACCATAAGTTGAGGGTGGCTAATGCAGTAAACAACCTTCGTTATGCCCCTGACCGAACCTTGGGAATTGTGTACCTTTACTCATGGCAAAGCCGTTAGTTGAGGGTCTCTATTATGAGGATTGCTCTGGAAAGTGGGGTTGAAAGAACAAAGAGAGAGAAAGAACAAAAGTAAAGTGACTCAAGAATTAGTCGAAAGAAAATTAAAGGAAAAGAAAAATGCACAAGAAATACAAGCAAGAAAACAAGACAGTCACTTACACAAATGAAGAAAGAAGAGAAAATAGCAAGGTGAAAGAATATGAGAAACTGGGCGAAATAAAATGATAGAAAGTGGAAGGTGTAGCCGATATGTCAAGAAGGGCATAAAGTCACTAAAGTATACCTAAATATACCCTACCTGACCCTGAGCCTATGTTACTAGCTAAAAAAGTCCTATCGTGATCCTAAGGGTTGTATAGCGAACTTAAGGCAGTGAAAATAAGGGCAAGCTTATGGCAATAGGTATGAATAAGTGTGACTTTGTTCCGAGAGCGAGTGTTGAAAAGTAATTCTTATACTAAAATTGAAATCATTGTGTGAAAAAGGAGGATTTTGTTTTAAAGTGAGGACACTAGTTGCAATACCAGAATTGTTAGTACGTCTGTGAGAAATTGAAGAGGATAGGTGTTAGTGCATGGTGAGTCTGTGTCATGTTTTGATCCCACATAATTCAAGCCTAATAGTGATAGCATGCATAGATTTGATGAGATTAATCGGGATTAATAGCCAAATGATTGCGAAGGATAAAACATGGATACTATTGTACAAAGATTTTTTATTGAGTCATAGTGTGTCGCTTGAGGACAAACAACGAATTTAAGTTGTGGGTTAATATATCATGGTTTCACGGTATTATTAATAGTTTTTCCTTATGTTTAGTATGTCCAAAAGCCTTTTTGTGCTAATTTTTATATAATTTTCTTTTTATTTTGCAGGAAATATGTCCAAAGCTGAATGCGGAGATTTTGAGCTAAGAAATGTAGAAGAGACCACCTATGGAGCTTATGACGGTCCGTAAGGTTGCAGCGTAGTGCAGCTGCTGAAGGAAGAGAAGGAAGTCTGACAAAGTGTGGGGTTACAAAGCTTGAGACGGTCCGTCGTGTCTATGGCGATTCGTACTGCAGGTTCGTCATGAAGTTCAGAGAAGTAATCCCAGTACCCATATTCCAAGAGTTGAAGTGTTTTGGAACGAAGACCCTCAACGGACCGTTGTGCCTATGATGGTCCGTCATTCTTGCCGTCGAGGGTGATGAAGAAGAGCAGCAGAAGAAATTGCATAAGTATGGGACGACAGAGTCCATGACGGTGCGTCGTGACCATGACGATCCGTCGCGAGGTCCGTCGACCCAGCCTCATTTTGGCAGATTTCCAGCAAATAGAGTCCTTGTTTAGTTAGGTTTTTATTTTCTATAAATAGTTCGAAAAACCTCGTGCTTGATGTTAGACTCTTACATTGTTAGACACCGTATTAGTAAACATTGTAGACTTTTGATTATCATTAGACTTTTTATGATATTATTGATTACTTTGAGATTCTTGCAAGTGATTTTTGGTTATTAATCAAGCAAACTTTCGAATTTTACTCTTTATTATTGAATTAAGTACACGAATTCTTATGTAATATATTTGAATATTGTGATTATGACTATGAGTAACTAAACTCCATAACTAGGGTTTGGAACCATAGGCAAATAATGAGATAAAACCTAACTAAAATAACAATTCTAGAATGGTGTCTTGCATTTATTAATAATTCTTTCGCTTAGAAATCTTTTTAACGGATGGCCAACGTTAGAACTCGCCTTAATGCTACTTACCGGACCAAGGAGGTAGATAATAGAAAAAGAATTATCAACAAAGATTTAGTGTATATTATCTAATAGTCTAAAATCTATTGGTACGAGGTAATAACTTAGTCAAATATCGAATACGTTGCTTAATATGAGGTAAAGGTAAGGGTTAGGATAGCAACACACATAGCCGGACGAAGGTGCTGAGTGATATTTTCTAGATGCTGGACCAAGGATTTAGAAATACATAACTTATCTCTTTGCATGCAAGATACTAGGAACGAATTGATATAGTTAGAATTATCATGTTATGAACCTGTGGGGAACACTTAAACCCTAGTTACTTTGATTAATTGATAAAAATCCAACATTCAAAGTTGTTAAGTGTCTCTTTCAATGGCGTTAGTTATTTTCATTCAATTAGAATTAGAAACCCCCCTTTTATTGTTTTTACTTTCCAAGGTAGTCATTGACCAAACAATAGTAATAACAGGTTGAAGTTAAGTCTAGACTATTTTCGTCGTGGGAACGATCCCAACCTCACTAGTTGAGTTATTTACTTGACACGACCGCTTTACTTCTTATTTGAGAAGTAAGTTTGAGCGTATCACTAATGGAGCTATATCACCTGCTAGATAATTTGCAAAATCTTCAGACCGAGGAATAAAATCTTCAGAAGCACCCAATAGTTATTCATTAGGGAATGCATCATAAATTTTTACTCTTTCTCCCGATTAACGCATAGCGTCAACTTCCAATCTAGAGATTGGTCAGCCATTTGATTCTCAGTCACCTTTTTGTCTTTAACCTTGAAATCAAACTCTTCCGACAAATATATCCATCTAATAAACCTTGGGTTTGCATATTTTTTTTCAATCAATTACCTCAAAGGGTATTGGTCCACATGCACTATAACCCTTGTGACAAGAAAATAGGAGCAAAATTATTCTAATGTGATCACTACTGCAAGAAGATCCTGATCAGTTACTTTGTAGTTCATTTGAGCTTTTTTTAGAGCCTTATTGAATAGTAAATGGGGTGAAGAATTTTATCCTTTATTTGTCCCAATACCACACCAAGTGCAACCCCACTATAATCACACATCACCTAAAATGGATCACTCCAATATTGTAAAATAATAGTGGGTGCAAACACAATCTTCTACTTCTACTCTTCAAATGCTTTTGGACAAGATTCATCGAAATGGAACTTCCATTCCTTCTGGAGAAAGATGCAGAAAGGTGTGCGATTTTAGAAAAATATGTTAATGAACCCTTAATAAAATCCAACATGTCAAAGAAAACTTGTCACACCTTTTACCGGTTGGTTAGAGGAAGCATCTCTATCACTTCAATTTTAGCTTGATAAACCTCTATCCTATTTTCCGAAATGCGATATCCAAAACATTTTACCTTCTTTCACCATGAATTGACATTTTTCCTAACTAAGCACCAGATTATAATCTTCACTTCTTTTAAGTAACTCAGCCAAATAAGACAAAAACCGAAAAAAAGTCCCCGACTACACAAAAATCATCAATGAGATTTAAATGTATCCCCAATAATCATAAAGAAAACAATACCACCCTTTTCGTGCGAGTCTGTCTAACAAATGCTCCTGAAAGGGAATAGGGAAAGGGTCCTTCTCAGTCCAAGCATGCAACTTTTGGTACTCCATGCACACTCTCTATCTAATCATTGGACGCATCGAAACAAGCTCTTTCCTCTCATTAGGCACCACTATTATCCCACTCTTTTTAGGTACACACTAGATAGGACACACCAAACTAGAATCCGCAATAGGGTAAATGACTCCATCATAAGACCACTTTTCACTACCTCTTGCATAGGTGGATTGAACCTCCTTTGGTGCTCAATACTTGGTTTGTGTTCGTTCATGAGTTAGATTTTATGGTAGCAAAAACTGGGAGAGATCCAAAGATTATCTGCAATAGTCCACCAAATAGCTCATTTGAACCTTTTCAATACCGCTAGAAGACACTACACCTATACCCCATTAAAATCTGATTGAATTATCACCGATAATGTGTCATATCAACCCAAGAACACATACCCCAGAAAAGGTAGTAGAGCCTAAATCTCTAATTTTGAGGCCTCCTCAATAAATGGTTTCGCAGGTGGAGCTTCACGATGCTTCATGTCCTACTCTAATTTCTTCGGTTTTCACAAATATACATTCCTTTGAAGTGCAGCCACAAAAGACCCATACTTTTCAATAACATCCATGTCAAAATTAATTTTAACTTCCATTAGTGCTTCAATACCTTGTTGCTCTTTTATTTGTACCTCAGACATACGCTTAACCTTGAATGATAGCAGATTCCGTTTGGAGCTCATCACTCTACCTCATAGAACTACATACTTTGAAAGTTGCTTCTTTATTGTTCAACCTAAACAACACCTGCCCTTTTTTGATATTAACCAATGCACGCCAAGTGGCAAGGAATGACCTCCCAAGAATAATGGGAACCTCAAAGTCAACCTCGAAGTTAACAATCACAAAATCAGTCAAAAATATAAATTACTCCACTTTAACAAGAAGATCATGGCATATACTAATGGGATTCTTAACTTTTTGATCGGACAATAAGAACCCCATCGTAATTTTGATTTCTTCACCCTGCCTAACTTATTATAAATGGACAGAGCCATGAGATTTATGCTAGAAACTATATCACATAACGACTTAGAAAAGTGTAGCAACCTTATCGTAAATGGAATAGTAAAAGCGCCAGGATATTCCTTATTTTGCACAAGATACCTTGTAGAAATAACACTACAATGCTATATTATGTCATCATCCTCAAAACTCACTAATCTCTTCTTTGTTACCATATCCTTCATAAGCATAACATAATCGGGCATTAGATTCAAAGCTTCTATCAAAGAGACATTGATGGAAAGTTGTTTCAGCATAGTGATAAATTTTAGGTGTTTACCATCGTCTGTGTTATTCCCTAATCTCTGACGGAACAGTGGTGGAGGTGTAAGAAAGAGGACAACTTTGTAAGAGACCTCTGCGTCTTTCATTGTTTTTGGCACCAACACTCCTCTATCATCTACTACATAATTGACTTTCTCGTATCATCTTCTAACCTAGACGGCGTGGGTGGATCAATGTTCTTCTTGCCTCCTCGAGTTGTGAAGGCCATATAATGCCTATGCTTTTTAGGATTGTCGATAGTGTTTCTAGGAAGAGTTTCATGTTGGTGAGGGTTACAGTAGTAGACAATTGAGCCATCTGTAGCACAAGGTTCTTAATCGAATACGCATGTGCATGGACGTTTTGTCCAATATTAGCTAAGTCACCTCTCAATTCTTTGACATTCTAATCACTAGCGTCAAACCTTGTCTCATTTTAACAGCATATCCTAAACTCTTTCCATACTACCTCCACCATCCACAGGAGAAATATGTCGATTTTAAGGTGGAACATAGGGTCCAATCTGATTATTTCTATGACCATAGTTACTCCAGTTGAAGATGTTGTCGTGATTGTAGTTCTCATCTCACACATATTGAACCTTTTACTTGTAGTAACCATAGTTCTGACCTTGGTTTCCTTGACTTTGGCTAATTTTCCTACTTGGAGACTAGGTTGTTTGGTCAGAAATCCCACTTTTGATCATCCCAATGCATAAGTATCCTCTCTGTTATAGTAATCATCTACCGGAGGCGTTTGTTTAGTCAAATAGTTCACCGCATTACCTTCTCTGCACCTCCGCTCACATGTTTAAAAATAAACTCTACCTCAGTTCTCATTTGTTCCAACTCTTCACATATCATATCTTCTAATGGGTTGTTTGTATCTTGTAGAAGCAAAGGTGTTTCTGTAGTGTCTGACTTTCTAGTGGTCAAAGCCTTGTTGTTGCGAGATATCTTCTCCAACTTCTCTAAAATCTCAACATTAGCACATTCCCTATACGAGCCACTCCCAATAGTATCTAGCATTGATTTGTTGTTAGCGGCTTAACCTATGTAGAAGTACTCTGTCAGCGACTCAACATCAATGTGGTGGTTTGGGATGCCTCTCACGAAGTCAGTAAATCTGTCCGAAGAGCTACTCACCGACTCTCCCGGTAGTGCCACAAAGATATTAAACTTATCTTTGTTAATTAGATTCTTAAATGCTGGAATGTTCCTTGTCAATACACATCTCTTAACTGATCCAAAGTATAAATATTATTTTAGGGAAGTTAAATAAATAATATTGCGTTATCTCATGTCAGTGATTGAGGAAATACTCGCAACTCGATGTCATTTATATCCAAGTACAGTATACCCTCACAACTTTTGCACATAGACTTTAGTTTTACTATATGAGCATGTGGGTCTTCTGATGGCAGTTACGACAAAAAACCCCTCGTGGTGAGCATCTGAATCAAGCTACTTGTCATCATGAATGTGTACCTAGGTGGCACAGAGGGTAGGACTAGAGGTCCATCAGAGTTTGTAATTTTAATGTTGCCCCTATTGTAATCCTGAGGTTGTGGGTATAAAGGCTACATCCTCAAAGCATTGTACAATTGATTCTCAACACGACCTTGGTTGGGTGCTTTAACCATTTATTGAGGCTGCTGGAATGCCTTATCACCTAGATTGGGTGGTTTCTGTTGATGTTCCATCCTTCTCAAAGTGTGGTTAAGTTTTGGATAAAGGGGATGGGTGGTTCTCCTCGGCTCCCTGTAGTTGGCATACCCTAGAGATAGACCTGAAAAAACAGTTTAAAAAGAAAAAGTAAAATCAGGAAATCGTTGACTAAACTAATAATGTAATCAAAGTTAATCTAAAAGCAAGATTCCCCTAGAGCGTTACCAAAATTTGATACGCTCAAATTACATCATCATAAAGAAGTATAAGCGTTCGTAATCACTTAGAGAATCCAACTAGTAGGTTGGGGTTGATCGCACATTGAAAACAATTTACACTTAACTTCAAGTCACTATTATGTATATTTAGCCAAGGTCATTATGAAAGAAAGTAATTAATGTTGGAGGGTTTATAAAAAGATTCGTTAAAAAATCTATACTAATAAATACACAAAAATAAAGATTGAGTTTTTATCAAGTTGAAAGACTAACTAGGGTATATGTGTTCCCCATAGGTTCATATGCCGTATTCTTAGAAATAGAAATTCTTCCCTAGTGTTTTGTATGTAAAGTTGTATGTTATGTATCTCTAAATTCTTGGTCCGGCATATAGAGAATTTCACCCCGTACATTGTTCCATCGACATGTGTATAAGCTACCAACTCTTACCTTTTTTCATATTAGGAATAATAATCGATGAATAACTTAGTTATTACCTTGCACCAATCGGCACTAGCGTAATAGATAGTATCACACTAAATCTATGTTGATAATTCTTTTCTTATTAACCACCTCCTTGGTCCGGAATGTAGCAAGAAGGCTACTTCTTATGTGTGCACTCGTTAAAGAGAATTCTAAATGGAATTATTATCAATATATAAAAGAATCTATTTGATAATTTCTAATTTGCTAGGTTTACTTTCGTAATTACCCATATTTCACACAACCCTAGTTGTTGATTTAGTTACCCATGCAATCAAGATGACAATTGTCAAATCCGGGGAGCACCCTTCAAAAGTTACATGGCATACATGACCTCTAGGATGTCTTTTACAAGCCCATAATTATCATTCATCGCATTGTCATAGTAAATGAAGCAGAATAATTAAAACTTTTCATACCACATCATATGCTAGAAAATTCACTTCATACATATATAAAAGATAAGTCATAATATATATTTAGACCTTAAGTATCAATGCCATCCTAGACACGACATCATAAAAACACAATAGGGACATGACCCTTACTACATAATCATAAGCATACAATTTATAAAACTTTACAGTAAACATAAATAGGAGATTTTTGAACATAAAGATCCCTTTCCTTGAGCTTGGAAATTCACATATCAAGATCCCGATCATCTAAAGACAGACTTTAAGCATCCATAACCTAAATTTTGTATAAAAAGTAGAGGAGAATAGAGTTAGTGCATGAATTCACTTAGTATGGCAACCATGCAAAAACATGCATTTACAAGGGACATTTTACTTGAAATCTATAGATGATGCCTTTTTGTGAAATCTATATAAAACCTTGATATATATTAAAAGGTCAAACATCATATAAAATAACAAATTGAATTTAAGGTACATCTGAGGTCACTTTCTGGTGAGCTCTTTTCACATACAATGAACTATCATCCTTTGCATTGAACATCTTTTCTTTTACTTATTAACCTTTCAAGAAATCCTTTAGTGATACTTGGTGCAGTGCATCACCTTAGGGCCACAAATAAAGAAAACATACAAACTACATAAGCCAACACATACCATCAAAGAAGTATAAAACATCATATATACACATTTACGTTAAGACTCTATTTACTTTACAGTAAGTTTCCTCAATTTGCACATCTATTAACTTTACTTCACATAAATCATTATAGGACATTACTCATGACCCTAATCTAAATATAGTAGTGTAATGTATATTTGAAGACCCATAACCTCACACATACTTAGTAAACCTATCATGAGACCACAAGCCTTAACCATTTATTTCACACACAAACAAGTAAGTGAAGACATCTTCATTCATGTCAAAAAACTTCATCATATAGTCAGTAAGACTAACATTGTTCATATCATATCATCATGTAGACAGTAACACAGTGTCATGAAGGAGAACCATAATCAAATACATATGCATTAGAATACCTTCCTAGGAATTCCTTGAAGAGTCACTTATGAAATGCATAGGTAAAGTCCACTACCCTTACCTACACTAAGTAAATACCCTTAGGTTATCCTAGTTAGAGTCCTTAATTTGCTTCGATTGTCCATTTTACTTTAGGGAAACTATAGCCTTAACCGAATCTAACACTGTGGGTGCTAAAAATGGAATTAGGTGTTGTAGATCCTTACACCAATGGAAGGTATTCTAACCTAGCCAAGGTAAACATTTACCCATGCTAGTCTACTAAATGAATTCAGTTAATAGATACTATGTGGCAAGCCTTTTTTGTGGAACTAAGAGATATACATAACCCTTTACATGCTCATTGTCGTTGGAGCATCATCTCAGGAGAAAACATGGGTGAACCTTTCTCAAAGGGACGCCACCACCTCATGTGGAACATATGTGAATATTCCTCTAAGGGAAGTCAAAACTTATGGGGACCCAATGGTGAACATTCCTCCAAGGGAATCAAACATTCTATGAGAAACCAATGGTTAAGTTTCCTCATGGGAAAACAACATCTCTCATTGTCAAGATTACTCGGTGCTAAGACAAGTTCCCTTTTTATATATAGCCTTTATTACTTTATTTCATAAAACATAGGCATAGGATATTAATTCCATATATGCTTATAGCATACTCAAGCACCTATCTAGTTCTAGGGCACACATGACCACACCTTTCAAGGACCATCTGACGTGTTCACTCTGCGCTATGCTAAAGTCCCTTTTGAAATATCTTTCATGTCTATTTTAATTATCATAGATTAATGTAGGTCATAGGGTCTAATCCTTGTATATTCATTGTCATCATAACTTTATAAGGGTTTCAGGAGTATTGTCCTCTCATTGCAAATCATATAGGTGAGGTTAGCACATTAACATCTTCAAATCACGATAAGGCACAGTGGTAAAATCATTCACCATCCGTATAACATTTAAATCTTTAGTCAACACCTCACAATCGTAATCAAGACACTTCAATCCAACATCATACGACCCTATCAATCCTAATACAAGTCATAGTCCAATACAATATTATTAAATAATGACAATTAGCAACAATTTTGTAGTAAAGTATATGGATCATAAGACATACGAAGTCTCCTGGATAGTTCAACATCATGGTGTTACAAAAAAACACTCAATTAAACCCAATTTGGCTATACATCATCATATGTCAACAACCTACATGATAACAAGGCTAGAAGAATAACTACATCACAATTCAAAACTAGATCATATATTAAGACAACATACTTAGGTAAGTTTACAAGAAATTTCGGAACGTTGATCATCTTGTCATGAACTAGCATGAAAGACTACAAATCACCCTAATTCATTCATTATTAGTGTAAAAACATCATCTAGTAGTGATTCAACTAACAACAAAGTCAATTGAACCTATATAATCTAGTTCATATAAAGATCAAAACCTAGGGTTGAGGGGAATAGGTCATATTTTATATAATAGACCAAACCATCAAGATATATCATAATTAGGTTATAATACATATTAATATATTCATAATATCTAAAATATAATATAAACAATTGAATTCATAACATCAATTTCGAGATTGGATGAAACAAACATGAAATTTCAATTTTTGAAATCAATTTGATGGAACCGTTTGAGTAAAGAGGTCTATATGATGAATTTGATCCCATAACTTAATAATTGATGAATATTTATGGAGAAAATTGAACATGTTCATCCCTTAAACCCTCTCCTAGCTTGGTTCAATTGAGTCTTCTCAAGAGAGAGATAGAAAAGAGAAGGAAGAGAATTTGGGTTTGTGAGTTATGATCTTAGGTTAATGTCTAGATATAGGCCATTCGCTAACTTAATTAGACCACACTTAACCCCTAAATAACTACATAACCCCTTAATTTATTAATTGGAACTAATTAAAAACGTTCAGGAAATGACAGGCTTAATCAACGAGACCAAGATTGATGGATCGTTGGTCTATCGAAGGCCAGTCCCTCCCTCTGTTGTACATTCGTAGTCTTGTTCAGATTCAATGAATATGGGGTAGTCCAATTATTTGTCCAAGTGTTGGGAGACGGTTTGCATAGATTCCACGTCGATCAACATATGCTCCGTCCTTTGCCTCTGTAGGTGAACACTGCCCAGGTAGTCTTGACCCCAAAATGCAAGGGTCAATCTCAAGGGCCCTTGGTTATTGTTTTGGGAGTCGTACACAAAAGATTTTACCATGGATAAAATTAAACAAATGTTATACACCCTTCCAACAAATTTTATGAATTTCCAACTCCTAAAATCTAGTCAAATAGTCTAAGGCCTGATAGTACCTCCTTGTACTAGTGTTTGGAAGTCATGGACGTTCTTGGATGTTTTGGTTTCTAGACTTCCTAAATGACTTATAACCATTATAATGGACCTTTAAATAGTGTCTGAATTGTAGGAAAGTTATGTTAGGCTCTAGAAAACGTCTTAAATTTTTGAAGTATTACAACTATACATATTCATATTTCATCATATCATTTACTTAACATCATATCCTATAAGACATATTCATGGCATGTCCTTATATTAAATTCACTATTCATAGAAACCAAACCTAGGAACTTTCCTATGAAGGTACACATGTGCAATGCATAGACAAGGTCCCATACCATTGCCCATACTAGTACACCGATTATGTCATCCTTGTTAATAAAATACATAACATACTTCACATACATTTGCATTACATTCATAGTAGTAGACATTTATTGAATATCATATCAATATTTCATTAGACACTATGAACCTTTACAACATTTTAAGCATGCATAATGTGTGAGTGTGTGTATATTGGTAAACATGATCACATAATGTCTATCAATCAACACATCGAGGCAGCCACCCTCTTAAGACCACATTACACTTTCAAGCATAGACCACACAAAAAAATTAGCATAGTAGGCAATCAAACTTCATAATACATTTTAAGACTCCTAAAATTAGCTATTCACACCTTCAGATACTGGTACATGGGTAGGGATCGTCAATCCTTAACAATTCATTAATGGTAGCACCTACACATGATCTTAACATGGCCATTTACATGCATTTAATATTAGCTAAATACCTAGATTCACAACTAGAATAGAAAAGAAGGCACAAGTTACTCATAATGAGATCATCATAACTACACACTCATATACTTATCAAATTTTTTTCAAGGCCATGGTAAAAACATATATAAAACTATAAAGTAAACACTGCCACCATAACTGGACCATACCACACAATGCCATACATGGCTTCATTAATAATACTCTAGAGAAGTAGGGCAATCCATACGAATCCTTTGGCCTTTGGTCATTATTGACCATTACTACTTTTTCATAAACAATTGAAGAATAAGACTATATCTAAATATGAATTAATCATAAAATAAACATGTACAAGCGGTTACAAGATCATGAATTTACTAGTGCAAAACATCACCATTAATATAGAGAATAGATTGGCATAGATCATTAACAATTTCCCTACTCTTGATTATCAATAAAAATTCATCAATAATTGAAATTTAGGGTAGTAGACAAAGATATAGAACATTATATCTTAATCCTGCTTCATGCACCCTAAGATATAGATCACAAGATATACCTTACTCTACCATGTTTATAGGCTATAAGAATCTAAATAAAAATTTACATATTCAATTGTTATGTATTGATATTAGATCGATTATACCTAATTGTAATCACATTATACATGTAGGCAGTAGCTAAGGATAATTCACCATAATCGAGTGACATGACAACAAACCTAACATCAAGATCACAAGTTACTTATTGCTAGACTAGAAGAGCCTAGATAAATTCAAATCAAACCATCTTTACTTTCATCATACAATATTTATATCCAAAATTCAACCATGATATTAACCTAAGTAAGTAGCTACAAGCATCTTAACAGAATCAAATTCAGTTTTATACATTTAAAGATCATTATTACAGTGATCACATAGAGACATAGACTAGTCATGGTCAATTCTTCATACATTTATTCAATTGGATCATCCATAAACAATTAACCATCAATATATTTAAATAACAACAAATATGAGTAATTTAATATAATAGAATCACAATTCAATCAATAACAAGTTATGATCACAATGCCCATGCAAGGGCAAAATCTACTTTGGGATGGGACATAGGTTAAAAAGACAATGGGATAGTTTTTCACGTGAAAACGATTACATTATCATAAATTAATCATGATTAAAACATTAAAAACATTTTAAGAACGAACACATGGTAAATAAAAAGATTAAAAGTTTGATCATGTAATCTCCAGATGAAAACCTTGAAAACATGATGGATAACCCATAGGCATCCAAGCTCCAAGCGGTTCTTGAGATTCACCTTCAATGGCGGTTCTAGAGAGAATATTTTTGAATGGAAAGTCTATTTTGAGTGAATTTAATTCGGAATGGGTTGATCAAGTGTTTTTTCCTTTAAATATACCAAAAAATAACTAACCAAGCATAGTATGGTTAGGTTATTTCGTGGGGTGAATTTCCCATTCACCCCTTTAATGAAACAATGCGCAAACATGCAGTTGCAGACTACACCTATGGACGCCAATCGACGGGGCGTCGATGGACCAAAGGCTGCTTCTTGTTGGCTTCAGCTTCTAAGGCTAAGTGTCAACCTACACTCCAAGTCGATGAGGTGTCCATGGAATGACAAGCTGTCACTTCAGCTCGTTAATTTACAATACCAACGCAGTGTCTCGACGTCCCTTAGGTCCTTCTTTAGGGATTTTTAGCGGGGCCCTTGAGAAGTCGTACCCAGGCATCACCACCTAAAGAACGTTGATGGGATGACATACCGTCAATGGCCTTCATAGGTGTAGATCTGCACTATTTTCCAACTGCTTTATATGTTTCAACGTGGATATCTTTTATGAAAATAAGACACAAACTTGTTAAAACCCCTACCAAAAGACTCTAGACATACACAACTCTTAAGAAAAATGCATTGGATGCACAGTGAAACCACAATACATCATTCTATAGTGTATCACGAGAAAAAAAACCTTACAAGTGTTTATTGACAAAAGGATCAAAAATAGTTTCATTTGATAATAAGTAACTAAAGTGTACGACAGTATATCTATTACAATCATTAAACTGTCTATAAATGTTATCTATTGAAGGAGGGTATAAACTAGTTCAGTATTCAAGAATTTATAATGGTTATTACAAAGAATTGTTTTTCTTCACATTTCCTACTTATGCCTCTAGGAATTTTAGAGACTTTATTGGAAGTGCAATGATTGAGTACCTTAGGCCGAATCTTATTTGATTTTAAAAACAAATTTGTTGAATTTGTTTACTAGGGGAAGCAACATGTCCTAAAAAGTGTTGGAACTAAACTTGATGTATGTAATTCCTGTCACTAAATACTATAATGGGTAAGATGCTCAATTATTAATCATCACTTTCATGCGGGAGACATCATCACAAGGACAACCCTATTTTATACAAGATATTAAAGGTACTGCGATTGTGTTAGGAATTTCATTTTTCAACTAAAGTTAATTTTATTTTTATTGCATATATTATATTACAGTTAGTCATTTATTAGACATCTAATTCTATTATTTAGGAGTAAGTTAGTAAGTTATGAATCTGTTAGTCATGGGTGTACTAATTTCTATTTTTCACTTTCAGTTTTATGACATAATACGAAGAAAAAAATTAAAATGTTTGTGTTCCGATATTCTTCTTGACTTCTCAACCTTCTATAACTTATAGTTATGAATTAACCAACAAGTGGTATCAAAGATTTTTTTATCTTGTAAGATATATGGGGTATTTCTGTAAGTGATTAATTCAAGTAAATCAAGAACTACCACAAGAAAAAAATGATTAAATATGGAAGAAAGGTCAAGTTTCTCGGGAACGGAACCTCCTATCTTCGATGGTGAAAATTTTCACATGTGGGAAGTGGGGATAGAAGCTTATCTCTAATCTTAATATATTTGGGAGGCAATCGAGAAACACTACGAAGTATTTCTACTACCCTGAAACCCAATAATAGCTCAAGTCAAAATTAACAAGTACATGAAAACTGCTCTCTTCAATTATTTTGCACTCGTATAATGTCTCTAAAATCAGCGAAAGCCATCTAGGATTATATCAAGGTAGAATATTAAAGAGATGATCGTATCAAAGGTATGTGATTGCAGAGTCTCATTACAAATTCTGAGCTTCAGAAGAGGAAAGAATCAAAAAGTATCAAAGAATATTCTAACATTCTTATGAGCATAGCAAGCAGAGTAAGCATACTTGGTTCTAATAGATTTTAAGACACAATTACCACTTTAGAGAACACCATGGATCTATCAAAAATCAATTTTTAGGAATGACTGAATTTCTTTGATGGTCAAGAAAAAATGAAACTAGAGAGGTAGCATTAGCGTCAAAACATGAAGATAGTGGAAAATAGAAAAAGAACAACAATAAGAAGGACCAACCACCAAATGGAGAAGGAGCAGCTTGCTATAACAACAAAAGTATAGCAGGCAACTTCAAAGGAAAGTATCCTCCTTTTGAGCATTGTGGAAAGAATGGGCACGCGCAGTATAAGTATTGAAAAAGGACCAATGCTAAATTCTGTAATTGTAACTAACACAATCATAAAGCAATTATACGCAAGAATAAATTGAAGTAGAAAGACACAGACGTCCAGGTGGTAAGTGAACACTATGAGGATTAACTCTTTCTGACATCGTGTTTTGTAAACAATGTTTAAATTGAGGCATGACTAAAGGATATAGGATGGAGAAACCATATGACTCGTGACAAAGGGATCTTTAAGGACTTTAAGCCTAAAGGAGTTACTAAATTCATAATAGTTCATGGGTGTTATATTCCAGCAATAGGAATGGAAACTATTCTAATTAAAACACAATCGAGTACTAAAAAATTTCCGATGTTCTTTACGTTCCAGATTTGGATCAAAACTTTTTAACTGTTGGTCAATTGTTTGAAAAAGGTTTCGAATTATATTTCGAAGATAAAGATCGCTAATCATAAAAACCTCATAACATGACTTTTTTAAGGTCAAAATGAGAGGCAACAATTTCTTATTAAATATAATGGAGGAAGAACAAGAGGTGTATTTATCAAGGTAAAATGCTTATGAGTTATTGCATAAGAGAGTGTGAAACTATTATTACCAGGTTTTCTCAAAGTATAAGAATTGGTGACGGTTGATAATCTTTCTATATGGAATAGAGTTCTTAAAATTGGCGGGCTTGTTAATCGGAGAACAAAGTAGACTTCCATTCCCAAAGGCAACTTTGAGGGAAACAAGAAAGTTGCAGTTGGTTCACATGGATGATAAAGGACCCAAAAGGACTCCTTTACCTAAAGATAGTCTTTATTATATTATTTTTATTAATGATATGACCCATATGTGCTGGATTTATTTTTTAAAGTATACACTGGAGGTCAAAAGAATTCTTTTGAAGTTGAAGGAGAAATTGGAAAATAAAAGTTTCTGCAGAATTTAGATTTTATGTTCTCATAATGACAAATAGTACACTTCCCATCGGTTTAGTGTAATTTGTGAAGAAGCTGGGATTTAATGTCAACTTACTACTTATACTAGAGAAAAAAAATGAGTTAGTGAGAAAATAAAATAATTATCATGGATATGGCAAGATCTATGTTGCAGGAAAACGATTTGCCAAAGTTCTTTTGTCCTGAGGTAGAAAATACAGTTGTGTTCCTAAGAAACTGACTTTTCTCAAAACTTGTAAAATATAAAACTCCTTTCAGTAATGGTATGAATACAAACCTCGAGTGCATTTTCTTAAAGTTTTTTGTTGACTTTGTTTTAGCTGTGTACCTCAGTTCAAATGGGATAAAATAGATAAAATGATGCCCCGAGATTTTTATATGTTACAATAATGTTTTAAAAGCGTACATAATTTTTTGACATGTAGGTGAGAAGATAGTTATCAGCAGAGATATCCACTTCATGGAGAATGAAGAAAGGGATTTGCAGGATGTAAGGAATTCCTTCTACAAGAAAAGCTCATAGTAAAATTAAAGGGACAATGATCAACGTTTTTGGAAAACAAAATTTGTCTCTGATATATGTGACAGATATAATGTTGAGATTAGTGAACATGCTTACCCTTAAGATGCTATCAAAGACCACATTTGGCAAAATGCAATGCATGAGGACTTTTTTATGATAGAAAAAAATTGATATATAAAAGCTTGGTGACAAACCTCAAGGAAAAAAAATAATTTGAGTAGAGTGGATATTAATAACAAAGCAAAATGTTGATGGTTCAATCAACACGCATAAACCAAGGCTTTATGTTAATGTTTCTTTGCATATTTTTCGTGTAGATTATTCTGACACTTTTTCCCCAATAGCTAGGCTCGACATTATTAGAATTCTTATAACTATTTTTGGACAATGTTCTTTGAAAGTGCATCAGATGAATGTCAAATTAGTATTCTTAATGGCATTCTTGAAGAAGAAACTTATGTTTAACAACATGAAGGGTTTGTTATATATGTAAAGGAAAATAAAGTATATCTACTACATAAATCTCTTTACCTATTGAAATAATCACCAAGAGCTTGGTATAGATTAATAAATTATTATTTTCTCTGGCTCAACGTTGAAAAGAGTCTTTAAAAATTCACATTGTATGTTAAACATAATTGTTTGGTGATATGCTTGTTGTTTCTCCTTATGTGGATGACCTTTTGATTATAGGGAACAACACAAAACAAATTGATGAGTTAATGAAAGATACGAGGCATGCTTTTTAAGTGCCTAATCTTGGTCTAATTACATATCAACTTGAAATGGAAATTACACAATTAAAAGATGATTTATTCATTTGCAAGAAAAATTACACAATCGAAATTATCAAGAAACTCAAATTGGAAAACTGCAAACAGATAAGTACTCCTATGAAACAAATATAAAAATAAGTAAATCAGGGGGCCGACAAGGTGAATGAGACATACTTCAGGAGTTCATTGGATGTTTAATGTATCTTACAACTACAAGACCCCATTATGTTGTAAGTGTTTAATCAAGGTTTATCCATTTTCCTAGTGAAGACAATTTGCAGGGAGCTAACAGAGTTTTGTGAAGTACTTCAACGTACTGAAGAAAATTCTAGTTGAATTTCGTATAGAACTAACTGAAAATAGAGTTCGTGGAAAGTGCAGCAGCAACAAATATATCTCACAATGTTGTGTTTCATAGAAGAACAAGGTACTTTAAAATCATGTTTTTTTTTCTTCAGAGAAGTGCAAGAATATGGAGATATAACTCTAGTCTATTACAAGATAATAACTATTGGATGATATGTTCAGTAAGTCTATACCAGTCAGCAAGTTTAAACTTCTCAAACATAGAAGAGGGAATAACAAGACACAATCTAAATGTCTCGCAAAAACAATCCACAATTACATGAAATCTATTCTAGACATTATCTAAGAATCTAAATATAGATATTATATTGAAGCATAACTCAAAGCCGATCATGAGTGCTCTAAATCAACCAAAAATGACCTATCAGTTTTTTATAATCCTTCGGACATCGTCACAGCATAATAATATAAATCATAATTTCATCATGGTTTTTTAGACAATATAATTTCAATAATTGGAAATGGACCAAAAAATCAGTAAAAATGGGAATATAAGCCCCATACTGGAAATCCAAACATTGACTCTACCAAAAGATACAAAATGCCTTATTGAGATTGTACCTCGAAATGGGGCTCAATTTCATCAGTGGAACAACATGAACCACTACATGTAATTAAAATAAAAATTAAGAAAACATAAAAAAGGGAAGCCCCTTTGGGTGGAATATACCTCAAACAAAGATCCTCAAACAATTTCCAAAAACACCAATGTATAACCACAATCAACTTTGACTGCAACACTTTCAATCGCCTCTATTAGATCTCCCCAAGCTCAAGATATTAAATTGCATTATAAATTTGGGGTCTAAATCTGAATTTTCACTATTTAAATAGTAGAGGTTCTGGTTGCTAAATGGGATTTTTTTGTTACTAAAGTCCTAAAATCTAGTTGCTAAGCTCATAGACAATATATAAACCTATCTCAAACAATTTTGTGTATGATCTCAATGATAAATAAAAAAAAGAATTACAAATTACAAACCCTTATTCAGTAATCCAACAACTTACTTTGTATGGAAGATAATGAAAATAGAGAATCGATTGAGTTAAGCCCTAAAACTTTATGCGGTCGTGCAAAGAAATTTAGCTATTTGAATAAAGAAGGAGAGAAGTCGAGAAATTTCACCATCTATTTTTGAATCTTTTAGACTAATTATATACTTATTCCATGATGTGTGGATTAAACCTAAGAATATTGTCTCTAATATTTTCTTTTTGAATATTTTCATTATTTCTCTTATTATTCCTTTTTTTGTAATTTAAAAATTGTTAAATATAGTATAGCATTATAATACAACAAACTTAAAGTTAAGTGAGGTAATGGCTAGCATAATTTACAAAAACAAAGGGCAATGGGAAAAGTAAATGTCCAAATATATATAATATCAAATGTAGAATAAACTTAAAAAATATAATTAAAAGAATTCATTTGATGTTAAAATTGTTACATACTACCTCCGTCCAAATTCATTTGGTACTTTTCATTTTACGACAATGAAATAATATAAGTTTGAACAGAAATTTGTGTATAGAATCTTCATAATATTTTTAAATGAAATTTATTTACACACACACACACACACACACACACACACACACACACACACACACACACACACACACATATATATATATATATATATATATATATATATATATATATATATATATATATATATATATATATATAACGTAAGAAATATTATAAGTACAAAAAATTAACAATTCAAAATATTTAAAAGATATATGGAAAATTCACAAGCAAACATAGAATTGTTCGAATATGAAAATGTGTAAGGTGTCATATAAATTCCATGGGAGGAAGTATATTTTATTACATAAAAATGTAAAAGCATAATTTAATATTTCTAATATTATTTATTTATATTTGAATAATCCAAAATAATTAAAAAGTAAGTCATTCATGTGCGTCTATTTTTGTAAATAACTATTGTTTCTTTCATATCTGCATAACTCAATTCGTAGGTCAGATACACGATATTACTAAGCTCTAATTTATATGGACTTTAATGAAAATTTTAATTTTAAACTATTCATATTTTAATCTTCAAGGGTGTGTTTTATTTGAAGCAAAACATTTCCAGAGAGATATTTTCATATTTTCGCATGTTTAGTTGGCATACATTTTTAAATTATTCTTTACAAATCGACTCATTTTTCTCAAATTAAAGGAAAACGAGTTAACTCCAAAAAAAGGAAAACTATTTTTCCATAACTCTTTTTCAATCTCACACCTCCACTTTCCTTAATAATTAAAGTTTCGTGTATAGATTTCTGATACTAATTACAAATATGACTCATGATTCTAAATTCGGCACTACAGTCTTGAACTTAATTCGACCATTCTCATGTCTCAAATTAGATCTGTGTAGAATCTTGACTTAGTGTCTTTTTATAGTTATGTATACATCGTCGAATCTTAAGAAAAGTGTCGGGGTAGTGTTCCCAATTTTTTGTCAGAGTTGGGTTACAGGTGGAGAGTTGAGGTGGGATCCTTATTATCATATTTGGGTCCCCAATTGATTATATGGGTCACGTATTGAGGTTGAATCTAATATGTTTACAAATGGACTCGTAGCATAGGTGTTATGCGTGAGTATGTCAGCATATGTTGGTGTTTGATCTTTGTTAGGAAGTTGGTTCTTGAGTTGGGAATTCGACTGAGATCTCAGTTTGGAAATTAGATCTTAAGCTTAGGAATAAGGTTTACGTATAGATTTTTTAGTCTTGATTTACAAGTCGGATCACGTGCAAGAATTTACGATCAAGTGTACTTTAGATATTGATTCCTAAATCAAGATTAAGGAACCGAAAATCGAGAGTCATTGTCATGGTATGGGTCTCACATTAGATGTTGATGTTATGTCCTAGTTCAAAATTTGGATCCTTGATTAGGTATCGCGCTCAGGTCCTAGTTTTGAAGTCAAGTAATGATTATGATGTTGGGGTTTTGTTTGGGGGTCATGTACCAATTAGGAGAGTTTAAATTTGGATCACAAGTCGATTATGGTGTTGGATGCCAATCGAGTGTCGAGATTATGTGTAGATTTGGGTATCAGGGTCGGGGTTGGGGTCTAATGTTGGTTTTTGCACTTAGATCATAATTTGGGTTATGGGTTATGATTTAAGGTCATATCCAGGGTCGAGAGTAGGGGTCAATTTCGAGGGTTAATATTATGTACAATGTTGGGGACAAGTCTAGGTTCAAAAGTTGGATCTAAATTTAAAAGTCGTAGTTAGATATTAGATTGGT
This sequence comes from Solanum arcanum, assembly GCA_027789145.1. NCBI lineage: Eukaryota > Viridiplantae > Streptophyta > Magnoliopsida > Solanales > Solanaceae > Solanum > Solanum arcanum. Next base: position 26,751,681 of record CM050941.1, read on the forward strand.
CATTGGGGTAGTATTTTTGTTCAAAAGTCAGGTCATAAGTAACATATCAACGATTGTTAAATGTTTTAAAGTATTTCCCAGGTGAAAAGTTTCGATCCATTCAAAAAATAGAAGTCGGGTCCTTGATATAGAGTCGAAAATAAACCCATGTTTAGTCGTGTTAGAGTTTGAGTTTAAGGATTAAAATCATGTCCTAGTCTGGCTTTCCCTTTCGAGCATGAGTCGGGGTCAAGGAAAAGGTTAGATCTAGATTGATAATTAGGTTCGCATCATGATTTGGGTATCGGTCGAAGTCAGATTTTAATTTTGAATTTGATATTAGGTTCCTGGTAAGATGTCGGGGTCAGATCTTTAATCTTTCATCAAGGTTGAATTCTATTTGGGTATTAGGGTCGTGTCCCAAATCGGTTATCGTGGTTGGCTTTCGAGTTGGGAAATATTTTTCTTGAAGGTATTTTGTACATTCTAACCAAATATAAACATATATTTTGGACAATGCTTCAGATTCACCAACCAAATATTATATCCTAATATTTTCTCAATCACTAAAAAAGCATGAGAAAACAAGGTATTTCAAAGAAAACATATTCCTCGAAAATATCTATCTTCATAGCAAATGCACCCACATCTAGGCTCTTTTATGTTTAAATTACTTGATGAACCTACAAATACATGAATGATAATGTGTAATAAAGTCCTATCTTAATTGCAAGGACTACCCATTTTTGGAAGTATTTAATTTTTATTTCACAAATCAATTATAATTTTGTCCCTATTGTTCATTTTGTTGAATTTTTTTTTTCAAAAGAACCCTTAATTGTTACTTAATTTAATAGGGAAAACCTTTTAGATAACTTTTACAATTTATATCATCAACTGAGACATTATTTCCAGCGACTATAACAACTTGTCATCACCACTAACTGTTAATTACAAAAATCACTAATAAAGATCATTACCATAATAATCATAAATCATAGTTGTCATTTGTTCCTCAGAATATCAATATACATGTAACAACCAGAAAATGACTATGCGAAGTAATGCCTAAACTTACTTAGAATGCCTAGATTAAACCGGGTTCACACGGCTTCATGCGTGTAGAACAAGACCTCAGAAAATATGCACATTCCAAAACAACCAACTTGGTGAGTTAGTTGATCTAGGCAAGGTTGGTCCCAGCCATGTAGGGCACGAGAATGTTAAGATTCATCCGGATGAGTCTTAACTGGACTTGAAAGGGGTAATCTTAGATTTTTAAGGTCTAGGGGTATAAAGGTAATTTTGGGGCTGGGGGTAGTATGTTAATTACACCATGATGATATTTAGTTAATTAAAATAGATATTTATTAGTAAAAAAGGGTTAAATCATTGTGGTCAAACTCGAGTTTTTCCAGACGTCTACAACTCTGGTTCGAGCCGATTTGGAAGCATAATGAGCAACAAATTAAAGGATTAAAAATTAGAGAAAATAAGGAGGGGCATTATAATAACTTAATATATAATTATAGTCTTATTTTTATAATTAAAAATGTTTTAAATAAGTCAACAATAATTCCCACAAAAAGGGCCGTACAACTCCCACTAGGAGTGTGCTTCTTTCCCACTCTAAATTCTTTAATTTATTCCTAAAAACGTTTTCATCTTTATCCCACATTTCAAAAGCATAATAAAAACGTAAAATTCACTATTCTAAAAGTGCTCCTGGCGTCATCCATAAAAAAATTAAGAATTCGTACGTCTATGTTTTTTAAGTAAAGAACTTCTCTTCCAAACAAGAATCAACGCTCGGAAGAAAGGCTTGTGTGTGGGAAGGGGTGTATGGTTATTATTGGTTTTCAAGGCGGAAAAGGTGTGATTTTGTTCTCTCTTGGTCCCTTTCCCAAGTTTTCCCGAAGGTTCAGTACGTATTCCAATCGAAAAACTAAGGTTGTCCCCGTTGTGTGCCCCTGTCATTAGATCCTCTTAAAATTGATACATGCGTTGGTATGTTTGTTGGTAGAGAATCTTAGGAATGTTTCTACTTGTGTGTAATGTGATGTTTTTCTTGACAGGGTATGATCATTTTATGTGTGTCCGACTATATGTATGTTTTATGTATACAATAATTCTAGTTAAACTGAGAAGCATTTTAGATTTTGTTTTCACGAAAGGTGTGAATTAGGTTCTATGTATTTGTTGTGTTATTAACATATGATGATGAAATCGGGATGTTCATGAACAAGAAAATAAAGTAAATTCCTTTACTAATTTTTTGAAAGTTTATGTAAAACTGTAAGCAAAAAACGAACAAAAGTATATGCTCCATTGTGGGTCGAACTCGAGACCTTAAGGTCATAATACTATGATATTAAGCCTTAAAATAAAATAAAATAAAATGGGGTGAGAGAAAGGATTCGAACATGGGTAGGTTTAAAGAAGCTTGGAATTAAAACAAAAAGAAAATAGTGAGGGAAGGGGGATTCGAACATGTCTTCTTTGCCAAGGGTGTGAGATACATAAATCTCACACCAAGATTAAATAATAAAAATTTAAACCAGTGGGATTCGATTACCGATCCTCTTGTCCGAATGAGTGAAGTCATCTAGCACTACAAATAATTAAAAATAAAGTGCTGCCTAAAGGATTCGAACATGGGTCCCCTGACTTAAATTGTGAGACACATTATATTGAAATAAAATGCAGCCACAAGTGATTACACTTGAGTCCCTTGGCTGCATGTATAAAATGCATAGGTATTACAAAATAAATACTTAGATTGCCATGAAACACTAAGTCAATTATGTGTAACCGAATTCGGTATGAACATGAATTGATAGTAAAACAATTAGATGAACATTCACATAATGAGGTGAGTAATTACATTATACTATGATGCTAATGAAAATAGTTATATCATGATAAGAGGCTAAGATGAATGGTGAGACAAGTCTCTATCAAGCCTAAGAAAATGTTACTAAACATGCTAACCTATGAGAATGTAGAACGATGTAGTGTCAAGTCTCAAGCATACCCCAAAATGAAGTGTGAAAAATTAATTCATAATTAAAAGGTAAAGAAAAGAGTTACTACATGACGATAGGATAGTGCAAGTAAGTCAAGTTGTATCTACGCCTAAAATCAATGGCCCTCCGTGTAAATTCGAAAACAGCATATATATGTAATCTAATTAACAAATAATGAAAGGTGAATGAAGATGAAATAAAAAGATGTCAACAAAGAAGAGCGTGGCGCACAAATATGAGGTGAGGACAAGTGAGACAAGTTGTACCTATGCCAATATAAGGTCACCAAAAGTACTCACCAAAGGAACTGTTGAATATTAAGAGACAACTCTCAATCACACTCTATATGTAAGTGTAAGGACAATTCACACTTAATACGTGAATAAGAGATGAGAAATCATCAAATGAGTTATGATTACCTCATTCTAGAAGCCAGCTTTTATGATGTGTGAGATGAATGTAATGGAACTTTATACTAAACACTGATTTGCTAGCTATGAGTTGTGATTCCTTCTTTCGGGAAGGCAAAGGTTCGTGTAAATCTTATGAGATGAGACTGTCCGTTTAGGTGGGTATGGATCTCCTTATATCTCCTAGTCTTTGAACCTATTAAGCCAACATAGGTTTCTAGCAGGGTTCATTTCCCTTTATAAGCTAGCATGTTTTGTTTCACCTTTAGCAATGTTCCACCTTTTTTGGTGTGGTGTAGACATTGGATTTATCGCAGCTTACTTGATCTATGTTGGTTAAAATCAAAGTTTCCAAAGAAAAAATGAGGCCAGCCTCATGTAATCCACACAATGAAATGAATGATACAAAAGGAGTTGGGATAGGATAATCAAAAGGTCAACTAAACACAAGTAATGACCCTAGGTCATTCTTGGTTATTACACAGTGAACCCAATGAGAGTTCTAAACAACATCCTACGAATATAAATGGATAAAAATGAAGTACGTATGAATGAATGAAGCAGACACTGTGTTTGCTAAAGATGGCTACGTAGTTGAGGTCCCATATGTTGTGTCGTCCGTCATTTGGGATATCCTAATGTTAAGTCTTTGATATCAAAGTCTCACGGCATATGAACGAAATATATATGATATATGTATGTGGTAAATGAAATTTGTTATGTGTTGTGTGCATTAGGAAAAGAATGATGATGCATGTTACTCTCATAGCATGACTATCCTAATCTGATTAGACAAGTCCAAACTGACTTGGCTTTCCATACCTCATATTGATAGGAGAGAGATCATCTTAACAAAGCATGTCCTTGGTGTGTACCTGCATACACCAATACATAGTACAAGTGTCTACTAATTCCATACAATCCTCTACTTTTAGGTGCACGTGTAGGTAGACGGTAGATCTTACAAGACTACGTTGAAGTTATCCGGACATGGAGCATTCATAAGGACTTAGTAGGCTTTCACACTTTCGAGGATGCTTATCTTTTATATTTTAGCCTATAACTAGATATGATCTAGTTTAGGGTGTTCCGCTAGTTTTTCTTTCTTACTTATTTTAAGAAGTCGTATTGGTGACATTTTGGCAAATTTATATTAATGCAGTTAGGAAAAATTTCCTTCATTTGAATATCTTATTATTAGATGGTTGTAGTGAACTGATGTGATATAATGCAATTCTTACTATGAAGTGTATGTATGCTAAAAAAAACAAAGTTCTAAATTTTTGGCAAAAAAATTAACCTATACGAAGTAATGAGGACATATTAGGCTTGTATGCGACCTCCAAGATGTCAATGACGTCGGCTTCCTCTAGGGTCTAGACCCCGTTCATGATAGTCCAAAAGGGAAATACTACCTCCAAAGAGACATAATTAACTTTATGAAATAATTTTTATACTCGTTATAAGAGGAATCAGTAATTAAAAAATTAATAATATTATAATTCTATTCCCATTATATGTTTATAATTTTAATTTATATCAGAATACGTATGTGTAAATTTGCAATGCACTATCGTTTGTGTGTGTGTTTATATGTGTGTGTGTGTGTGAAGCTAGGACTTGATATGTTGTGATTTCACGGCATTTCTAATCCATTTCACTTACGAGTTATGTGTATATAAAGTTTTTTTATAGTGAATTAAACAAATGTTGTGTCTTATTTTGCAGGAAAGATGTTCAAGTGGCAAGAGAAGAAATAAAGTTAAAAAATTGCAGAACTAGACCTACGGAGGCAGTCGACACTCCTTCGTTCAAACCGTAGGTGTGATCGTAAATGAGAATCTCATGACATTGAAGGATTATTAGGGAAGTATTACTATGTGTTGAACCATAAAGACAACGAAGGTTGGTTAAGTAATCGACTGACCGTACTAGTGCACCGTTGATTGGTTTAGACAAGTTTCCAGTACCTAAGTACGGATGATTTTATGTATGGAGCTATGCAAAAAAATTGAAGGTCCGTAGATGGATAGATGGTCATACTATTGGCATGTAGCTTCATTTATATATGGTTCCATTCGAAGAGCGGAAATAGTACCAAGTAAAAACTGAAAGAAGCAGTCATCGGACCGTCAATTGAGGGACAATATGTTAGTTAGTTCGTCGATTGAAGTCTTGTGCTTTAACAAAAAATTTCATATTCTAACTCCTTTTCATTATGACTTAGTTTTCTATATATAGGTTATAAAAACCTCGTTTTAGGTGTTATCTACTATTTCTTTTGTTCTAGTTTGTGTATTAGAGATTAGTTTTTTGCAACATTAGCAATTAATTAATTTATGAATATGGTTTGAGGGATTTTTCGAGCAATTTCAAGTTAAATTTTTTGGTGTATTCTTCCTGTTGATTATGTTCATGATTTCTACAACTAAAAATATGAATTGTGATATTGCTAGTATGAGTGACTAAATTTAAAACTAGGGTTCTGGTAACCATGGGTAATTAACAATGTAATTGTTGCGGAAAAATTGCCAATGCAAGTGCACCTTATCATACAAGCAATAAAGTCATTCTTGTTAGAGCGACGGGTACTGTACCCACAAGGAATTAAGACTAGACTATGAATTTCGCCAACTAGTAACTCTACACAAGTGAAATTTCCTGATTTTTTGAAAAAAAGTTAACTACTTTATTCAATGTAAACTAACATGTAACTATTATGATTCAATTCCTTATGTTTCAATTAATGATGTTGAAAGATCTAGGAGTGCAACTTTTACCAGGAATCATGTAATCAATATTATTTAATAAAGGTTTTCTTGGAGTTATCTCATTGCTGAACCACAGGGTTAGATGTATGATTACGATCTCTCTACCTCTAATCCCATACAATAGATATCACCCTAACGACATCATTCAGCGGAGATAATGTAAATAAAAATTGAGCATTAATATATCTTCATGTATTCTAGTCAAAAAAACGTTTCAAGGTATATGTATCCTAGAAACTAATCAAACCTAGCTATTTATAGTTAACAAAACTTCTTATGTTCTAGATTGTATCCTCTTATTCCTCTCTAGTATTCAATTCAGACAATATATCTACTTCTATGGTGATCAAGCATGAAATACGATGAGCAAGAGCATAAGAACTATTCATTAATAATTCATAATAAACCCTTATAAAAGTAAACGAATCATATTCATTCTATTACCACAACCCTAGAACTCGGTTATTTGCATATTCATAATCATCCAATAAATCTTACAATGATTATGATTCATTTAAAGATGATTGAAATGTTTGGATCGAATTCACGCACACACACTAGATTAATGAAGAACACAAGAAATTTCAAGAGGAAGAGATGAGAAATCTAGAGAGAGAGAGAGAGAAAAAAAACTCAATATTTCGTGGTAACACCCCGTCAGTAAACTTCCACGGCGGTGAGGTATATTTAAATTAATAAATCAGAGTATTTTTTGTTACATAGAATAAATAGGAAAGCCTCAAATAGAGAATAAATAGGAAAGACTAAGATAGAGAATAAATAGGAAAACCTAAAATTAATCAGGCTCCACTACCTAAAAATTCTCCCACTTGGAGAATGACTCAGTCATCCAAAAAATACATTCTAAAAAAAAATCTCTTTATCATCAACATCTTTACCGCACCGCAACATCTGTAGCAACAACTAAAGAAGACCAACTGAGGTTTTACATAACCTCAGTTTCCAAACATCATCACATTTCGTCAACATGTCTGCCTTGTTCTTTTGCACCCTCTATCTTCTTGAAGCACATATCACCATCCTCCACTGCCCTGCGAGTGAAATGGTATAACCTTCAGATGTGCTTTGTCTTCGATTGATAGACTGGATTTTTCACAAACTATATGGCACTCTGGCTATCTGAGTAAAGAATCTTCTCGCTATACTTCTTGCCCAATTCCCGAAGATAATCTGCCAGCTATATCATCTCTTTCCCATCTTCAGCTATTGCTTCATACTCAACTTCATTAGATGAAAGAGAAACACACTTCTGTAGCCTGGACATCCAACTCATTGTTGTTCCACCTATGGTGTTAATGTACCTGGATGTACTCTTGTTCAAGTCAATATCCCCAACAAGATCAGCATCCACAAAACCCTGTATAGTAACCTTGCCTTTGCCAAAACAAAGTGAAGTATTGGATATACCTCTCAGATATCTCAGAAGCCAGTTCACAGCTTCCCAATGCTCTTTCCCAGCGTTCGCCATGTACCTTCTAACAACTCCCACTACATGTGCTATATCAGGTCTAGTGCAGACCATATCATACATAAAACGACCAAATGTTGAAGCATATGGAACAAGTGCCATGTGATCACGCTCCTCGGCAGACTTGGGTGACTGCTCCATTGACAATTTAAAGTTTTTTGCCAATGGAGTAGTCCTAGGTTTAGCATCATTTACCCTGAATTTGCTCAACACCTTCTCAATGGACAACTCTTTCGATAGATTTAAAGTACTTGCAGATCTATCTTGAAAAATCATCATCCCAAAAATCTTTTTTTCTGGACCCAAATCTTTCATCTCAAATGTTGCAGACAACCTTGTCATTAGATTGTTAATCTCCCTCGTACTAGATCCTGCAATCAACATATCATCCACATACAAGAGTACAAAGACATATGAATCAGTGTATCTCTTGAAGTAACAACAAGGATCCTTTTCAGCTTTGCAGAATCGACTCTTGGTCATGAAGGATTCAAACTTCTTGTACCACTTCCTTGGTGCTTGATTTAGTCCATACAAGCTCCTGGTGAGCTTGCACACCATGTGTTCCTTGCCTTGACCACAAATCCTTCCGGTTGCTGCATATAGATCTCTTTATCCAGATCTCCATGTAAAAATGTTGTTTTTACATCCATGTGCCATAGATGCAAATTCTCTCATGCAACAACACTCAACAGAATTCGAATAGAGGTAAACTTCACAACAGGAGAGAATATTTAAGCATAATGAATACCTTTTCTTTGTGAATATCCTTTAACCACTAAACGAACCTTGAACCTTCTTTTGTCATCTGGTTCAGTCTTGATTATGAACACCCACTTAATTAGAAAAACTCTCTTCCCTGTAGGAAGCTCAGTCAACACCCATATGTCGTTCTTCTCAAGTTACCACATCTCATCATCCATAGCTTGCTCCCACTTGATCGAATCCTCCACCTGTACGACCTCATCAAAAGACTCTGGTTTTCCTTCATCAGTAAGCAATAGATAGTGTAATGAAGGTGAATATCTATCTGGTGCCCTCATGGTTCTGCATGATCTCCTTAACACCTACTGATGTGTAAGTTGCTCTACTTCAGATTCTTCAATAGGAGTTGGTTGAGTATCGTATTCGACATCTCTGGGTTAATCTTCTCTAACTCAACCTCATCTCCCACTTGCTTTGTAATCTCTAGAACCTTCTGCTCTTTTTATTTTTACAAGACAGACTCATCAAATGTCACGTCACAATATCTTAGGATCTTTCTGTTCTTGTCATCCCAAAACCTGTAACCAAACAAATCATAACCATAGCCTATGAAGTATCACTTCACAGCCTTGGCATCAAGCTTGTCTCTCTTTTCTAGATCAACATGAACATAAGAAGTGCAACTAAAAGTCCTCAAGTGTGAGTACTTGAGTTCTTTTCCTGTCTACACCTCCTCGGAATCTTTAACCCTACAGGAACTGATGGTCCCGTGTTGATCAAGTATGCAGTTGTGCTCACAGCATCCGCCCAAAGTGTTTTGGGCAGCCCACAGTGTATCCTCATACTCCTTGCACGCTCATACAATGTTTTGTTCATCATCTCAGCATTTCCATTCTGCCTTGCCTTACAAGGAATTGTTCTCATCAATCTGATTCCCTCAGCTGCCCAGAATGCCTTGAACTCTAATTTGTCATAGTCTCCTCCATTGTCAAACCTTAGGCATTTGACTTTCAAACCGGTCTGATTCTCAACTTCATCTTTCAACTTCTTGAAAGTTGCAAACACATCTAACTTATGCTTCAAGAAGTAAACCCATACCTTACTGCTGAAATCATCAATGAAGGTAACATAAAATCTGGATCCTCCAAATGATGATACTTGAGATGGTCACCAAACATTTGTATGGATTTTTAAACACACTTTCTTTGGCTCTCTAGGAGTCTTTGTGAAGCTTACTCTTTTCTATTTGCCCATAACACAGCTCTCGCGAAAACCCATATCAACAGACTTCTGACCCTCTAATGCTCCTGTTGCAACCTGAATCTTCATTCCTTTAGTACTCATGTGTCCAAGTCTGTTGTGCCACAGACATGAACCGGAAGCACCTTCAGCAACAACGACCATGTTTATACACCCTGCAGTGGTGTACAAGGTTCCAGATTTGGTGCCACGAGCTACTACCATAGCACCTTTCACGATCTTCCACAGACCTTTCCCAAACTCTATTGCATATCCCGTGCTATCCAACTGACAGACAGAGATCGGATTTATCTTGATCCCAGGAATATATCTGACATCCTCCAATGTCCACTGGTTACCCGAGATGGTCTTTATGCAAACATCCCCCTTTCCTTCAATCTCTAAGGCTTTATTGTCAGCAAGATATACTTTTCCAAAATTTCCAGATTTGAAATTTTTGAAAAACTCCTTGCTTGGAGACGAACGGAAAGATGCACCAGATTCCAGCATCCATGATTCAACCGGGCTGTTCACACGAAGGATTAGAGCATCCCAATGTCATCTGCTCAATTTACAGAATCATTTTCATCTCAAAATTTCTAATTCTGTTTGTTCTTTCACTTTGTACAGTTCGTCCGAAAGTGCCATTTTTCTTCACAGTTCCAACAAGTCACGTTGGATATGTTCAGGGATTTTCCTCGATTCATTAATTTTAATCGACCATGTTGATTTTGGCATTTCGTCTTACTTCTCCCCCTTCGAAAAACGCTGAGAGCACTGCCCGATGAATCTCTCGCTTCTCGTTTGCGAATACTTGCTAAGAAAAACATCACGGATTTCATCAAACTTCAGTTTCTTAGATCCATGGGAACTGCTTATCGCAGCAACAAAGTATCATAACACTGAGACAGAGATGACATCATAATCAACGCCTTAATTTCATCTTCGAAATTAATGTCCACAGAATTGAGTGGACTCACAATCATATTGAACTCGTTTATATGATCAGAAACAGATCCAGTTTAAGACAACTGTAATTTGAACAATCTACGCATCAAATATACCTTGTTCATAGCCGATGGTTTTTCATACATGTTTGGCAGTGCCTTTAACAGACCGGACGTAGTCTTCTCCTTCACGATGTTGAACGCCACGTTTCATGGAAAAGTAAACCAGATGAACCCTAGAGCATGGCGATCCTTGAGTTTCCACTTCTCCTTCGTCATGGATTCCGACATCACCCCGGTCAACGGTTTGTGAAGATCTTTCTGGTACAGATAATCTTCGATCTGCATCTTCAAGAAACTGAAATCGGATCCATCAAACTTCTCGATTCCAAGCTTCGAACTATCCATCTTCTGTGATCGTGTTGAATCTCCTTAGCTATGATACCAGTTGTTAGGATCAAATTCACGCACACACACTAGATGAATGAAGAACACAAGAACTTTCAAGAGGAAGAGATGAGAAATATAGAGAGAGAAAAAGAAAACTCAATATTTCGTGGTAACACCCCGTGAGTAAACTTCCACGGCGGTGAGGTATATTTATATTAATAAATCAGAGTATTTTTGGTTACAGAGAATAAATAGGAAAGCCTCAAATAGAGAATCAGTAGGAAAGCCTAAAATAGAGAATTAATAGGAAAACCTAAAATTAATGAGGCTCCACTACCTAACATGAAATATAAAGAGAAAGAGTATAACCTAAAAAGCTTCGCAATTTTGTTCTTACTGTCTTCACATTCGAAATTAGAAAAAGAATCATAATAAAACTAATGAAAATGCTATTTATAATAAAATTTGAAATAACAAAATATAAACTTCAAATGCGCGACACACAACAATATTCAAATAGTCAATCTAACGTAGGAACCTTGTTACGTAACGCAGAGGCTTCGCGAGGCGTTGTGCCTCAAAATAATTTGGGACTTGATATTTTGCTTCCTTCTGCGCGACACGAGGACAACACACCTTTTCCTTTTAAGTATTCCCTCAGCTTTTTCCTCGCTTTCTTTTGAGTAAAATCTCTATGTTGCTTCCTTATCCCATTTTTGAGTATAATTTTTCCAAATAGTCTCTCTACACAACTAATCATGGTTGTTAGATCAGAAACACAAAATTGACTCAATACGATTTTTAAGCATAACTTGACGACTTAAAACTAGGCATTGATGTGGGCTTACTTATCATTATTAACATACAAATATGCCCAAGATCAATAATACTAGAAATTAGGTAATTCTTAAATAGTGTTTTGCATGCATTGGTAATTCTTTCATTTAGAAGTTTTTTTAACGGTTGCCAATGTTATAACTCATACTGTCGTTTCTTGCTTTACCAAGGAGGTAGTTAATAAGAAAATAATAATCAAAATATATTAAGTGTGCTACTATCGAATAGGCTAGTGTCGATTGGTGCGAAGTAATAACTAAATCATACATCGATTATGATATATAATATGAGATAATGGTAAGGTTTGGTAAATTATATGCACGTAGCTGGACAAACGTGCTGGGTGAAATTCTGTAGATGTCAGATCAACGAGTTAGAGATATCTAACTTATCACTTTGAATGTAATACACTAGGAAAGGATTACTATTGCTAGCAATACAATTTTATGAACCTGTGGGGAACACATATACCTTAGTTACTCTTTCATCTTGATATAAGATTTTATTTTTGTTCAAACACAAATTACAATGTTAATGGAATTTTTTTTTACAAACCTTTCCACCCCCTTTATTCATTTTCTTTTAAAAGACATTGACTAAATATATATAATCTTGAGTTAAAATTAAGAGTAGATCATTTTCCCCGTGGGTGTAACATTTCAGAAATATATATGACTAATGAAGATGTAGTATGTCCTAAGGATATCCTATTAAAGATACTTAGGCACCCCAAATGCCCAATATTGAGAAATATTGGGTATGGTATAGAAAATTGACTAATGGATATTAGCCAATTTTCTATATACGAATAATAAAAATATTGTTTTTGGGTTGTCATACCCCAATCCAAGATTTATGTTTAATCAATATACCTGCAAGGAAGACCCTGAGCTAAAATTAAATATTCAACCATATCAACCATACCACCACAAAAAGTACTAGGCATCAAAGTGTCAACCCTAATACCATAGCACATGATCATTTAAAATTATCACGTAAATTAAGTAGCGCCCAAGGACCTAGTGAGGGTCGGACAATGAGTAAACACTCCCAAAGGAACCATAAATAATAGTAAGTTAGGAAAGTACAACCAACACATATGCAAGACATGTGATGAAACGACAAAAGGAGAGGACCAACCTAACAAAATTCGGTTAGGGTAGTTTGGGGGGGAAACGTGAACAAGGGACCACTACATGTGGGGCCTAACTACCTAAAAAACTATAGGTCCTAAATAACTGTCATAACTAACTAATAAAATAGTATTAATCGAAATGGATCCATTAGTGCATCCGACAATTTAGGACAAAAATCGGGTTTACATTGACCTAAAACTAGTTGAAGACATAACATAGTAGCTAACCTAAGATTGTACAAAAGGTTAGTTATGGTCCTAAATAAATAGGGTTACTTTAGTAATTTCCCTAGGTTACCGAATTAATAAATTTAAAAGGTATAAGACAGAAACTAGAATGAAAATTTCCAGATTTCGGTTAAGAGAAGAAAGGGACAACCTAGACCGTAACCTAGGATAGTTGAAAGAGTTAGTTAAGGTCCTAAAAAATCTAGGGATACTTATATAGTTAACCTAGTCTACTTACTTAATTAATTTATCAACCAATTTTATTAATTGAAAGGATCAAAACCGAAATCAAAAAATATTTTCCTTATTTCGATTAAAACAAGGAAAAGACAACCTAGTACCTAACCTAGGATGGTTCAAAGGATTAGTTATGGTTATAAATATTTAATGTTACCTTAGTAATAACAACAGGACATTTAATTAATTAAATTATACATTAAATGAATGAATTTAAGGGGTCAAACCGAATTTCTTATGCGAACCTAGTATAGTTCAAGAAACATTGTAGCACTTAACCTAAGATAGTCCTAAAGGGTTGATAATAGTGCTAATGACTTAGGGGTACATTAGTACTTACCCTAGGTACCTATATTAAATAAATTATGTATTTAATTAATTAATATAATTTCAAAATGTTGAACATAACCATAGTCAACACCAATTTCAAGATTTGACTAAGTGTTATGTTCACCTTTGTTTAGTCAACTTAGGAGGGGCGTTTTTTTTAATTGGTTAAGTAGTTTATTAAATTAACTTAATAAACCTAAGTGGTATGATTAAAGATAAGTTCTTGAATCTACAAGTAACGTTCTAACTCATAGAACAGGCGATGCAAAAACAGTAAGTAACGAACAAAAGAAAAAGGCAGAAAAGTTATCGATTTCTCTAGGGCAATTTCAAGGTTTCTTCAAGGTTTAGTTCAAGGTTGTTTTCGTAGATTATGTTCTTCATAATGTATGGGATTCTTTCCTAGACTTCTTCAAGAGAACATTCTTTCGGATGATTCAAAGAACTGCAAAACTAGGGTTGTTTGTTGATTTCATGTCGAACTCTATTCCCTAGTATCCTTGTTATGATTTCAATTTGTAATGGGTACGAAATAATGTTGCTGGTATGTGGTGTTGGCTGATATTAATGTGTATGGTTTTTATTAAATAATTATTTAATGAACCTATTAATTGGACTCATGTGATGTTAAGCGTTATTATGTGAATTAAAAGATTGATACTATGTTAAAGAAGTGTCCGAAAATGTTACGGTCTTTTGTGCATACTTGCGGTTAATATGATGTTATAAATATTGTCTATTCATCAAATTGTAATATGATGTTATCCAAGATGTGTAAAAAAACATTATGCCTAAAGTTATGTTATAAGGTTAGCTAAAAAGATCTCTGTGAAATTATAATTTGAGTGAATGTTTGGCTTATGTCAATTAATTGGCTAACAAAATCATTGTTAAACACTCACATGGGAATTTGTTTTACTATTATCACTAAATCAGAAAAAGATTGTCTAATGTATAATGTATAAAAACTTAAGCATGCTGAACATGAAAATTATCTTATCCCAACAAATATGGTTTTGAAATATATGCCCAATTGTTTATGGCTAACGATACATTCTCGAAAAGTGATGCATGTAAATTACTATAATATTACGTTAAATAATTAAAAGAGTGGCTAATGGTTTAGACATATTAAATTTAAAAAAATGAACATACTTAATATTTGCACATGCCAACAAAAATGGTTATATAGTTTGATATTCAAAGGTTGAGGCCAATATTTATCATATGTCAATATTTTGTATTTAGAGTATCAATGATAATATAATAACTTCTAAGATAATTCAATGAACCCATAATCAAGGGAACGCAACTCATTGGGTCAACTCCCAACATGCTCTAGAATAATGACAAATGAACTCATGAAACTAATTGAATGAAGTGCTCATCGTCCATAAACGATGATATGAATCTACTACACTAACGTAAGTAAGAAAAGTTAGTTATTACATAATCAAATGGGTCTAATATAAGTAATAGACCAGAATAGGGTGTTAAAGGAAGTGACACAAGGTTCACTTACACCTAAGCTACTACGTTAAAAGAATACTCACGCATGAAGGTGTTAGAATGTGTGAGCCCAGTGTCATAAACCCCAAAGGATGATATATAAAGAAAATTCACATATCATTAATGTATATAGTAAGGATGACGAGTCAATAGATTAAGTAAATCTCAATCTAGAAGCAAGCCTCCATAATGCTTGAGTCAGCACTAAAAGGTAAAGAAGAAATGAACATTCACGTAATGAGGTGATTAATTATGTTAATATATGATGCTAATGAAAATAGTTACAACATTATAAGAGGCTAAGATGAATGGTGAGACAAGTCTCAACCAAGCGTATGAAAAGGTCACAAAAAGTACTCACCTAATAGAGTGTTGAATATCAAGAGACAAGTCTCAAAAATACTTTATATGGAGGTTTAATGACAATTCATACTTAATACTAATGATGAGATGAGAAATCATCGAATGAGCATTGATGCCGTCATTCTAGAAGCCAACTTCTATGATATGTGAGATGAATGTAATGGAACTTTATACTGAGGAACGATAGGCTAGCTATGAGTCACGATTCCTTCTTTCGGAAAGGCAGAGCTTTGTATAAATCTTAAGAGATGAGATTGTCCATTTAGGATGGTAGGTGTCTCCTTATATCTGCTAGTATTTGAACCTATGCGGCCAACACAGGGTTCTAGCAGGGTTCAATTCCCTATATACACTAGTATGTTTTGGTTTCACCTTGTATAGTGACTCCACCTCTTATTAGTGTGGGGAAGACACCTTATTTAATGATGTTTACAAGGTCTTTGTTGGTAAAGGTTTGAGATCCTCAAAGTATGAAAGATAATGAAATGAACAATACTGAATGTGTTTGTGCAAGACAATCAGGATGTGAAATCAGATTCAAGTAATGATATTAGGTCATTATTGGTCATTGCACTTCATGATCCCGATGAGAGTCTTAAACTTCAAACTAGGTATATCTGGTGTTTACATCAGCCTACGAATGAATTACATGAATAATGTGAAGTAAAAATGAGCGAATGAAGCAGACTCTATGTTTGCTAAAGAATGCCCTCGGTTTGAGGTCCCACATGTTGGGCCCTCACATGAGATGTCTTAATGCTACATCTAAAATTCCAAGGCCTCATAGATATGAAATGTATAATGTGAAAAACATGAAAACGTTAAAAAATTAACCCATAATTTCCCTAACATGAAAGTAATGAAATCAATGGAATGATCAATAGTGAATGACTCATGAAATTTAATGAATATATAGTGTAATAAATGACTTGCTATAAGGTTTCAAAGCATGTCCAATGAAGTTTACAAATAAGTAAAGGGCATAGCTAATAATGAACAAAATGAACAAAGCGAAATAAAATTGGGTTATAAATGGCTTC
The DNA here is from genome assembly GCA_027789145.1 of Solanum arcanum. Classification (NCBI taxonomy): domain Eukaryota; kingdom Viridiplantae; phylum Streptophyta; class Magnoliopsida; order Solanales; family Solanaceae; genus Solanum; species Solanum arcanum. The sequence continues at coordinate 26,768,316 of CM050941.1, forward strand.
CTTTATTAGGAAAATATCAAAGACAATAATGAATTCAAATATGCTATCCTAAATGATTATATAGAATTTAGCCAATAAAGATTGGCTTTTATAGAATTCATGCCTAAAGTAAGAAAGATAATTAGCTTTAATGATATGCCCCAAGAACTATGCACATTATGAAATGAACTAAAGAATGAGTATAGTCAATAAGTATTGACATATAAATATATTCATCCCCAAATTATAGTTAAGTCATTTCCTTAATCTCTTGAATTACTTACTTGATTAAATGTGGGTATGGGACTACAATGAATAAATTAACGTTTAAGTAAAACATAGGACAAAAGGAGGTATTGAACTACACAACAAGAAGAAAAAAAGATTGAAAAAAAATCTAAGTGTACATAGAGGAGCTCTCGGCCTAAGAGGATCAAAATCTCAAATCTTCACCAGAGTTGTTCTAAAATTATGTTGATGATACTAATGTATCGTAATCATATAGGAAGTTAATTGTGTTATTTGAATGCATTAAAATACATCATATTCATACCCCAATTCACAACTGATGAATTAAGAAAGTCTAGTGAGTAGACTTTCCAGAAATAGCATGTCGATTAGGAAGATCATTCCTTGATCATGCACAACTTTTATGTGTATGTGTGCGTACACCCATACTAAATACTGGTCGTTTACTAACCCCTACTATCTACTATTTTATAGATGAAGGTTAAGGGACAGATTCATGACTCTTTCAACAGTTTGGACTTCAGCGTTTCTCCAGACCATTTGGTAGGACCTCTTGATATCGAGGATGCTACTGTTTTAGTCTAGCCTTAGGTTTAGAAAAATCTAGTGGATGTTGTCCCTAGCGTTTTTTTAGTACTTTCATTTCTAAGCTTTTGTAATAAGGTCATTTTTGGTCAACGTATTTATGATATATTCTTATTCTGTTTCAAATTGATTCTTATTGTACATGGTTGTTACACTTATGTTGAGTTTATTGTATGATGAATTCGTGAAATAACTATATGAAGTCTATGTATACTTCATACGTTTAAAAGTTTTATGTTTTCTGCTAAAACTACCCATATGAATGTGATGAATGCAAAAAGAGGCTTTTATGTGACCTCTGACAGGTCAACGACGCCGGTGGCAATTTTGATTCATGAATCTAGGTCGTGAAAGTGGGATTGACCAAAACGTACTAGTTAGATTCTCTACATTAATACAATTTCTTATATTCATTAAGGAGCAAAAATTTGAGTGTATCCAATATTGCCTACGGGACTTATCTTACTGTTCATGGTAGACACAATTCAAATTGAGAAGTTAAAAGCATACATAAAATTTTGTTAACTAAGAAAAACTCTCTGTTATAAGTTTTTAATGGTGAATTGTATACTTTATACTTCAAAATAAATATCTAAAAATCTAAATTTATAAAATGGATTGTGATAGAATTACTCTGAAAGGGTTGGGGCTAGTAATGAGGTTCATTTCCTCCTTGGGTGAAAATATGGTTGAGCTAATTTTTTATTATAGCTGATTTACTTGAACTTAATTATCTGCCCTGTATAGGTTCTAATGCGTTTACCCTTTTTCATGGTTAACATATGAAATATATTGGATCTATCGCTTTTGCTGAGGATTAACATTATATTTTCTTATAAACACCCCGTCATTAGATTTTTTCTCATTCAAGACATTGACACGTCCAATGAACATTTAATTATTGCTCTATGTTCGATCTGTGTTCATCAACATTTATCATTTTCTATGCACTAGTGCCTGGTTGTGGGAAATACTAGTAACTAACATAAAAAAATATGAGCTAAAATGAAGTCCGATGTATATGCCCCATCATGAGGAACCAAGAAACCTATCCAAGAGTACAAAGGCATGACATGCGTGATCACTAAATTTTATGCCCATATAGGGGACTAATTGTAACACTTAAAAAATACAAGACGTGTTCAAGAGCCTAACATAAGTGTAATAGGTTTATGCATTGTTTTAAGGTCCATTATTATGATTATAAGTCATTTAGAATGTCTACCAACCAAAATGTCGAAGAACGTCCATTATGTTTGGAAACTAATTCAAGGAGTTACTACTGTTCCTTAACCTATTTGAAAAGCTTTTAGGAGTCGAAAATTCATGAATTTTGGTGGAAGGGTGTCAAACATGTGTTTAATTTTATTCATATTCGACACGTCTGGGTACGACTCCCCCAGGACCAACCAAGGGCCCTTTAGTAGGACAGCTGATGCAGTAATTGATGGGCCGTAGGTTGGTAGACGGAGCGTCGATGCCATACGTCGACAAAAACTTAGATAAATCCTTGTAGGTACTATTTTTAACAGACTCTAAACTTACCTATGGATGGTCATCACGGATGGGGGGTTGGCCATCTATTGACCCACGATCTGTCGATCGTGGCGTAGTCTTTGAAAGTATAATTTTCTGCATGGTTTGAATTAGTTCCAATTAATTATTTAAGGGGTTAGGTCATTTCAAGGTTAAGTATAAGCTTTATTAAGTTAATTAGCACCCCATATAAAGAACCCAAACCTATTAGATTAATCTCAACACTTATAGCTCACAAACCCAAACTTTTTTCCTTCTCTCTTCTTTCACTCTTTAGTGAAGAACACCATTGAAGACAAAGCTTGGTAAGGGCTTAATGGATTCAAAGATTTATTTTTCACCACAAATATTCATCAATTAATAATTTATGTGATCTAATTTACCTTTGAGACAACTTTCCTCGAAAGGTTCTACCAAATTGATTTTTAAAATTGAGTTTTCAAGTGGGTTTCATCCAATCTCGAAACCGGTGTCATGAATAGATTTGTTTATGATTTCTTTTGGATATTATGAATATATTAAGATTTATTATAACTCAACCATTATATTTCTTTAATATTTGGTCTAGTTTGTAGAAGATGACCGATTCCCCTTAACCCTAGGTTGTGATCTTGATATGAATTGTATTGCATTGGTTTAATGGAATTTGTTATGGGTTGAATAAATATTAGACGATGTTGTTGTATTAATTATGAATTTTTTTTGCTGAATTATAGTCCTATAATACTAGTTCTTAATAAGTGATCTAGGTGAAGAAGTATGTTATGAATTAACCTAATTATCTTGTCTTAAGATATGAACTAGTGTTGAATTATGTTTTAGTGATTCTCTTATTCATGATTATCATGTTGGTCATTGAACTCTGATGATTTCATATCTATTTGGGTTTAAGTAAGTGTTGATGGTAAGACATTTCTGATGGATTATGAAGAAGACTTGGTAAGTCTTGTAATCGCTATCGTTTACTTCAAATTATATTTAATTGTGATTAAGTCATGATATTGTATTGGAGTATTCCTTGTATTAGGATTGATTGGATGATATGATGTTGAATTGAAATGTCTTGACTTTTATACATGCGGTGTTGACTTAAGAAATAAATTTTATAAGGATTGTGAATGATTGACCAATGTTCCATATTATGAAGTGGTATGTAAATGTGCTAACCTCACTTATATGAATTGCAATGAAAAAATTATACCCATGCAATTCTTATTGAGTTATGATGATGATGAATATACAAGGGTTAGACCCTATGACCCACAATAAGCTATGATGATTAATAAAAAAAATAAAGGCATTTCAAAAAGGGACTTAGCGTAGCACGGAGTGAACTTTACAATGGTAGGTGATGGATTTCCATAGAGGAAGATTCACCCTATAGTTCCATATGTGGTGTTGACTCCCCAATGAGGGATACTCATCCAATATATTCCCATGAGAGGAGGCTCCAATTGCCTAGTTGTATGTTGAGGGATTATACGTATCTCTTAGTTCTTGAACTATGTTTTCCCCATAGGAAAACTAGCAAGTGGATCAACCTACAAAGCTATGTTTATGTTTAGATTACTTTGGCCGGTAGACCACTTTCCTTCGGTGTAAGGTTTTACAACACTAGATTCCACACATAGCTCTTGTGCTCTATGTCGGTTAAGGTAAGTGTTCTGAAACTAAAATGCAGTACAAACTAACTAAGGTGACTTGAGAGGTTGACTTAGCCTAGGTAACGGTATGGGACCCTACCTATGCCTTGCACTAGAGGTGGAACGTCTAAGTTTTGAGGTGGAACATAGGGACCACTTTGATAATTATTATGATTATGGTTACTCCGATTGAAGTCTTTGTCGCACTTGTAGTTCCCATCTCGGACATATTGACCTATCGATTGTAGTTACCATAGTTAGGACATTTTTTCCTTGACTTTGGCGCAAATTTTTCTTATTGGTGCTTAGGACGTTAGGTCAGAAACCCCATGTATGATCTTTCACCGCATATATATCCTCTTCGTAATAGTACACATCTGTAGGTGGTGGTGGCATAGTCAAATAGTTCACCACATTTACCTTCTTTTCACCTCCATTTATATGTTTCAAAATAAACACTACCTCATTTCTTATATGTTGAAAGTCTTCATGCATCTCATTTGTTTATGGGTTGTTTGTATCTTGTACCGCAAAGGTGTTTTTCCTAGTGTCTGGCTTTCTAGTAGTCCAAGCGTTGTTGTTGCCCAATATCTTTTCCAACGTCTCTGCAAATTCAGCATAAATACATTCCCAATAAGAGTCTCTCTTAATAGTATCTAGATCTGCTTTGTTGTTATCATCATAACCTATGTAGAATTACTCTTTCATTGACTCCTTATTAATTTGGTGGTTTGGGACGCCTCTCATGATGGCGGTAAATCTTTTCCAAGAACAACTCACCGACTCTCCCGGTAGTGCAACAAAGATATTCAACTTTTCTTTGATTGTCTTCTTAAACACAGGAATATTCCTTGTCAAGGACACATTTCTTCACTTATCCATAGTATGAATAGGGTTGAAGGGAAGTTAAATAAGCAACATGGCATTATCTCTTGTCAGAGATAGAGGAAATACTGGCATCCCAAATTCATTCATATCCAATTAGAGACTACTAACACAACTTTTGCACATAGACCTTCGTTTTTCTATATGAGCATGTGGGTCTTCCTATTGCAGTCCCGAGAATAAACCGCTTGTGGTGAGCATCTGCATCAAGCTAATCGTGACCACGATTATGTGCCCAGGTTGTATAGGGGGTAGGACATGAGGTCCATCAGAGTCAATAATGTTAATGTTTCCCCTTTAGTAATCGTGAGTTCGTGGGGCTGGAGGCTACATCCTCAAAGCATTGTCCAATCGATTCTTAACATGACATTATTTATGTGATTTAACCAGTAATGAAGGCTTCTAGAATGGCCCATTACCTACATTGGCTGGGTTTTTATTGATTGTCCATCCTACTCTAAGTGTGGTTAAATTCAACATCAAAGGGGATGATTGGTTCTCCTAGGCTCTGTGTACATGGCGTACACAAGAGCTAGACCTGAAAGAAATAAAAAGAAAAAGAAAAAGTAAAATTAGGAAATCGTTGATTAAATTTCAATAATGTAATTAAAGTTAATCTAACAGAAAGATTCCAAGGCAGCGGCGCAAAAATTTGAAACTCTTAAATTATATCTCCCTAAAGTAGTCTATACGGTCGTAATCAAGTAGAGAATCCAACTAGTATTTTGAGGAACATCCTATGAGGAAAATGATTTAGACTTATTTGCAAGTAAAAATTATGTCTCTTTGGCCAAGGTCTTTCAAAAAGTAAGTCATTAAAGGGGGAAGGGTTTGTAAAACAATTTCCTCAAACAATCTATATTAACAAATACGCAAAAGTAAAGATTGAATTTTTATCAAGTTAAGAGACTAACTAGGGTATATGTGATCCTCATTGGTTCATAACGTGGTGTTCCTAGAAATTACAATTCTTCCTTAGTAATTTGCATGAAAAGTGGTAAGTTATGTATCTCTAAATCGTTGGTCCCGCATCTAGAAGATTTTACCCCCTACCTTCGACCATCCACATGTGTATAGGCTTCTAACTCTTATCTTTACTTCATGTTGTGCATCATTATCGATGTATGACTAATTTATTACCTCGCACAAATTGACACTAGCCTATTTGATAGTATCACACTAAATCTATGTTGATAATTCTTTTCTATTAACCACCTCCTTTGCCAGAAAAGTAGCATGAAGGATTGTTCTTACGCGTACACTTGTTAAAAAAACATCTAAACGGAAGTATTATGAGTAAATGCAAGAACCTATTTTAGTATTTCTAATTGGCTAGGTTTATTTTTTTATTACCCATGGTTCACACAAACCTAGTTGTGGATTTAGTTACCCATGTATGAATGATTACAATAGTTACATCCAGGGAGAACCCCCTAGAAGTAACATGATGTACTTGACCTCTCGGAGGTCTTATACAAGATATTAATTATGATTCATCAAATTTTCGTAGTAAATTTAGCGGAAAAATTAATAATTTTCATAGCACATCATATTCTAGAAATTTCATTTCATAAATATATATATAATATAAGTCATATTACATACTTCGACCATACGTCTCTTTGTCATCCTAGACACGAAATCATAAGAGTACAATAGGGACATGACCCTTACTACATAATCATAAGTATACATTTTGTAGAACTTTACAGTGAACATAAGTAGGAGATCCTCGCACTTAAGGATCCCTTTCCTTGAGCTTGGGAATTCACATATCAAGCTCCTTATCCTCTAATGACATCCTTTAAGCATCCATAACCTACACTTTGTGTAAAAAGTAGAGAATAATGGAGTTATTACAAGACAGTACTATGTGTGACAAACATACAAAAACATGCATTTAAAAGGGACATTTACTTGTAAACCATAGTTGATGCCTTTTTGTGAAATCTTTATAAAACCTTGATACAATAGTATTTATTTATATCATTCACATACTTCATATATAAATATTAAAAGGTCAAACATCATATAAAATTACGTATGGAATTCGAGGCACATTTGACGTCACTTTACTTTGATCTCTTTTCACCTTACAGTGAACTATTATCCTTTACAGTGAACATCTTTTCTTTTACTCATTAACCTTCGAAGTGATACATGGTGCAATGCATCACCTTAGTGCCCTAAAAAAATCATACATACAAAGTCAATAAGCCAAAGCATACCATCATACAAGCATATTACACCATAGACACATTTAAATAAAGACTCTATTGACTTTACAATAAGTTACCTCAATTTGCAAATCTATTTACATTACTTCACATAAATCTTTATAATACCTTACTCGTGACCCCAGTCTAAATATATTAGTGCAATATACATGTGAAGCCCCATAACCTCACACATTGTTAGTAAGCCTATCATTACACTACAAGCCTTAACCCACTATTTCACACACCAACAAGTTAGTGAAGACAACTTCATTCATGTTAACAACTTCCATCATATAGTCATTAAGACCAACAAAGTGCATATCATCTCATAATGTAGACTCTAACACAATGTCATGCAAGATAACAATAATCATAGACAAATGGATTAGAATACCTTCCTAGGACATCCCTAAAGAGTCAGTTGTGCAATGCATAGGTTAAGTCCCACACCCCAACCTATACTAAATAACTATGTAATATTCCAAAAAATATGTACTTGTCTAGTGACGTGTCTATTAGGTGTTATGAATATGTATTGGGGTACTTAAGCATCCTTATGCCCAATATTGAGTAGTATTGGGCATGTTAGAGAATACTGGCTTAAGGGTGTTAGCCAATTTCTATGTATTAACATATAACTTAAGATCTTCTCTGATGTTCAAATGTTCCAATATAAGATTGTTTAGGAATTGTTCCTGCAATGAAGACCCTAAGCTAAAAAATTTTATTTCATAGCTTACACACATAAGGTACAAGGCATCCAAGGGTCAAGCCTAGGTACCATAGAAAATGATCATTTAAAATGATAATGTAGATTAAGTAGTTCCCAAGGACAAAGTGAGGGTACTTGGACGATAAGTGCGCAACAATACATGTGCTACCGTCCAAGAGACCAAACGACAAAGACCAATCGAATTCGGTTAACACGGTTAGGGGGCTGGCGCACGTACGGGTCAAGAAAGGCGGGGCCTATCTTCATAAGAAATCCTAGGCTCTAACTTACTTACCTAACTACATACCTAACCTAGTAATAACAAAAATAAACTAACTAGTGCACCCAAAATACTAAGAACTAACGGGGTAACACTAGCTGAGTAACTAACTAAAGAAAAATACTAGTACCTAACCTATGATAGTCCAAGGGGGATGATTATGGTCCTAGTGACTTAAGGGTACTTTAGTAATTGTCGTATATTACTTAATTAAGTAAATTAGAAACTTACCTAACTAATGCAAATTCATGGTCAAACCCGAACCCTTAGAAAATTTTTAGAATTTGGCCTAGTCAAATACTCTAGTATTGTTATTCAATGTTTGAGGGGCATTTTAGTAATTCTATATTGATTTATTTGATTAAGTTAGTTAGACTAAGTTTAATTAGTCAATATTCAGTTTCTATGACTTAGACTCATGTTTAACAAGGTTAGAAACTCACTACTGAAAAATAGTGAAAAAAACTATGAAAAACATATTGATTCTCCTTAGGCAATTTCAAGGCAAATTCTTTAAGATTTTCGTGCAATGTATAGGGTGATCTTCGTATATTCAATTCTACAGTAATGTTTCGGTTTTCTCTCTTGGATTCCATTCTCTAGGAGGCTTTTCAAACGTTCTGAACTCAAGAAATCCGAAACTATGGTTGTTCTAAATAAAATTGTTGAATGTTTATCTCTCTTGTTCTCCCTATTTTCAATTCTATTAAATCCGTATGATTAGAGTATTATTTACATGAGATAAGAACGTTTTAATGCCCAATTGTGTTTGAGAAGATGAAATTGTTAAAAGTTTGATTGATTAAAATGATAAGGTTACTGTATTATATACATGAAGTTAATTGACATTGCTAGTGATAATATCATGACAAGTGTCTAGTGAAAGTATGGTTTATGCCAATAAATTTGCTAGCAATATTATTTCAAAAATATGATGTAGAGTTGGCCAACGACTAAGCCATACCAATATTATATGGGCAATGTAAATTATGATATTTCTTGGAAGGCCAAATATATGTGAAAGATTTACTTGACAAGATGTAACTCAATGAACTCATAGACTAGAGTATGGCAATGATTGGGACAAGTCCCAACATACCCAATCTAAATGAACTTGTGAACATAGTAGTACATTGAATAAGTCCTTATAACATTCAGAAAGAATAATACAAGACTACCAAATAACATTGAACAAGATGAGGTGAGTAATGACAACTAAAATCTTATGAGTTATGAAATTTACCTAAATGGGGAGTTAAAGGATCACTTGTGCCTAAACAATTATGTCAATGATACTCACATAATAGGGTGTTAGAAATCGTGAGACAAGTCTTATTCACACCATTATGATAATGTTAGATTTAAATTCACATTTATTAAGTATAGAAATGAATGACAATTCATCCATTGAGCAAAGCATACCTTATACTAGAAGCAAGCTTACATAATGTATGAATCCACTCTAAAAGTGGTAAAGTATGATGAATTAAGCTAAGCACCGATAGACTAGTAATGATCTTGTGCAAGAAAATGTAAGCCTCATGAGATGAGAATTACAAGCAAGGTGGATAAGGTTCTCAAAATTCCTATAGTCTTTGAACTATGGCGCGAGCATAGGTTATTAGCTAGTGGATCCACCTAAGAAATCTAGGAAGTATCCGGTTTTACTTTGGCCGGTGAACCACCTCTTTTAAATGTGGAGAAGATATTGGATTTCATGTTAGATCACATGAACTATGTCGGTTAATTCTAAAGATTTCTTTAAGAACGAAAGAAAGAAAGAACTAGGAAGATTAGGGGTGTTCGGATAGGATGACTAAAGGGCGAGGTTAGACTAAGTAATGATGTAAGTCATTCTTAGTCATTGAAGAGAAAGATCCCAATGGAAGTCTTAAAAGAATATCCTAAGTTAACCAAGCATGTTCAAAGTGAACATTTGATCAAAGAAAAAGAGATGTAGGTTCAAAGTGAACTAAGTAAGCAAAAGATTAAGTATATGAAATCATCTGTGTTTGATAAGAATGAAATTTAAACAATCACTTGCTTATGCCGATAAAAGAAGCAAAACAAAATGTTCATCAGTTACAGTATGAAATTATGCCCAGCATCTTTATACTATGCAATTGATCAAATAATAGGCATAGCAAATAAATATTGCCTTATAAAGACTTCTGCCCAATTAAGCAAGATTGGAAAGAATAACTTGTGAGTAGGGTAGTCAAACCATTTCCTTAGTCTTTTGGATTACTTACTTGATTCATTGTAGTGATGGGACTACAATGAATCATTGCACTCATAAGTAAACGATAGGATAAAAGGAGATAATTTAACTACACAACAAAAAGAATAAGAGACTGAAAAAAATAAATTAAGTTTGAGAAAGGATCTCTCGGCCTAAGGGGGAGAAAAATTCATAAATTTTGCTCAGGTTGTTCTAAAATTATCTTCATATATACAAGGACTTATTTTCATTAGAAAATGAGTTGTGTGCTCTAAATGCATTAAAATACGTCATGTTCATAGCATGATTCGTAAATAACGAATTAGTAAAGTAAAGTGACTTCACTTTTCAGAAATGGCATGTTGCTATCGGAAGAGCTTTCCTTGACCATGCATAGTCCTTATTGTAACGACCTGTTTAGTCGTTTTGAGCAACAGATTTTTATTTATGGAAAATTGGCTGAGACGACGGACTCCACGACGGACCGTCATGGGCACGACGGACCGTCGCAGGGTCTCATTTCAAAACACTTAGAAATTCTGAAATTGGGTACTGAAAATCGACTCTCTGAACTTCGTAACGGAATGGCAGGACGGACCGTCACAGGTGTGACGGACCGTCACATACTCTTTTGTGGAAATTGAGTCTTTGAACCTTGCGACAACCTGCAGGACGGACCTTCGCAGGCACGACGGGCCGTCGCAGTTTGCGTAATCCCAGTCTGGGTCGGATTTCTTTACACGTTTTAAGGGACGTCTTGGACTATTCCTACTTTAATTATAAAGTTAGAGGGTTAAGGTTAATAAGTCTAATTACATGGGGGTTAAAAGAGGTAACCTTAATTTAATTAGTGGGTTATTATTGCCATCTTTTATTCTTAATAATATACTAATTAGGGTAAAAGAAAGATGATTTGAATAAAGAAAAATAGAAAGAACAAGAGGGAGAGGGAGAATCGAACGAAGGGGAAAAAACAAGGCTTTGGGAAATTTCTTGCTTGATCACGAATCTTCGGTGGAGGTAGGTTATGGTTTTCATGCTATTCGTAGTAAGCTCTTAATAGCGAATGATATGTATTGATAGTATTGTAAACCCTGCTATGTGCTTAATTGTACGCTTGCATGAACGTGATTACATAATTGTGATAAGATAAGCATGATGAAGGTATTGAATCCCAAATCTTGATAAAAACCTAATCTCTTGTTAACGATGAGGCGTTGGTATAAAAGAAGGCGTGATGAACTAAAGTAATGGGATTGATGATGCCTTGGTATAAGAGAAGGCTTGATGAATTGATAGAAAGAGATTAGGGGATCGGAGTGTCACGTTCCGACACATATAATTAAGGGATCGGGTGTCACGAACCGAAACGTAGATTTAGGGGATCGGGTGTCACGAACATACATGTAGATTTAGGCGATCGGGTGTCATGAACCGACACGTAGATTTAAGGGATCGGGTGTCACGAACCGACACGTAGATTTAGGGGATCGGGTGTCTCGAACCGACACGTAGATTTAGGGTATCGGAGTGTCACGTTCCGACACATAGTAGTAGGGGATCGGAGTGTCACGTACCGACACAAGAGGATTAATGAATATGAGGGAGCGGAGTGTCACGTACCGACACAAGAAAATAAAGATAATGAATCTTGAAAGATGTTAATATACTCAATCTAATGAATCTAATTCCCAAATGAGTATGATATTGAGGCTTGAGTCCGTATGTGTGAACTTGACGGTAATTGTTAATGATATAATACTTGTTGTTGCTACATGTTGAGTATCATAGTTGAGTTTATGATATTACTTGGTATATACTGTTTTCTATTTTGAGTTGGCCGATGATATCTACTCAGTACCCGTGTTTTGTACTGACCCCTACTTTTATGTTTTCTTCTTTGTATTTGTGGAGTGCAGCAAACGTGCCGTCATCTTCGACTCAACAGTAATTCTAGCCAGTCTTCACTACATCGGAAATTTAGGGTGAGCTAATGCCTCTAGCTTGGACTGGATCTTCTTCTTCAAGTCTTGATGCCTTGAACTTTCGGCATGGACTAGCTTTTATTTGTTTTAGCTTTTAGAATACTCTTAGTTTAGTCATTTGATCATAGATGTTCTTGTGGTGATGACTTCCAGATTTTGGGGATAATGATAAGTTTTTGAGTTATAGAAGTTGATTATTGATTTTACTTATGAGTTTAAGTCTTCTGCATTATTTTCTGTTGATATTATATTGAGATGTTAAGGTTTTAGATTGGTTGGTTCGCTCACATAGGAGGGTAAATGTGGGTGCCAGTCGCAGCCCGGTTTTGGGTCGTGACACTTATGTGTTTATGTACATACACACACACTTAGTACAAGTGTATACTAACCCATATAAAATTACTATTTTCATAGTTGTAGTTCCTTGAAGAAGATTGAAGATTAGTTTAATCTATTTGGACTAGTACTTATAGACTTTTGTAGGTCCTCTTGAGTTTGAGTATTCCTTCTATAACAACCCTAAAAATTACTATGCTATGTAGTGTCTAACAAATATAGATTGCCTAGATTAGACCGCGTTTGCACGGATTGATGCGCGTAGAACGAAACCTCTAAATCTTTACAACAGCCAAGCAATGTAACTTGGTTAGTTACTTGATCTAGGAATGGTTGGATCCATACATGTAGGGCACTCGAATATGAAGATTTACCCGGATGAATCTTAACCTGAATTAAAAGGGTAATCTTATGTTTGGATCATCTTTTCCAGGATAAGGATTCTTTTATAATTACCCTAATTATTTATTTAATTTAATAATTAATATGGTCGAGGGGCAATTCGGGTGCGGAGAGCCGAAATTGACGCTTCAAGAAAAATCTTTCTCCACGCAGGTTCAACCCTTGGTTGAAGGAATGATTTAATTTATTTATTGTATTCAGTGAATTAGTTAAATTAAGAGAAACGACATAAAGTCACCACTGAAGTTGTCCCAAATTTTTAAAAAGATACCTTAACAATGCAATCATCCTATTACCCCACTAAACAATTTTGAAAAGATATAATTACATTATTTTTCGCCCATCTAAAAAGTGGGTGGTGTGCACTCATTCAAAGAGAGTGATCACCCTAAAATAACTATTATTTTTACAATTATTTTGTTATAAAATATATTTTCCTATTTTTCCAATTATTTTAACTTTTTTTCCTTTCTATGTTTCTCCTTCTTTCCTCTTCCTTTACAAAAATTGATTTTCATTTCTATCAATTGAAACTTGTTACTTTCAATGTCATTTTACCGCAACTTCACCTTTTTTTTTATTACTATTATTTAAATATTTTCTTACATTTCAGACAATTCAATAAACTCATTGGATTTAAAGATGATTAGGAAGTATCATATATTTTTTTTTTATTTCAATAAAGTTTTTTTAATTTTAGAGAAATAAATTTATTCTTTTAATATTATCATTTCTAATTTTCAATGTATATGAAAATGAGTAGTTGATGATACCTTAAAAAATTTAAATTTTCTTAAAAAATAATTAATTTTACTATCAATAATTCAATAAATTCAAAATAAAGAATTTGACCGGAGAAGAAGAAGAAAAAATAAAAGAAAAAAAGAAAGTGAGTTCCAATTTAATATGGTGGGTTAGGAGGTGAAGGAAAAAAAAAACGAAAATGAAGGGATGAAAGTGGGAGGTGGAAGATGAAATGAAAACTAAGACATATCAAAATTAAAACTCAAAAATACGAGAGAGATAAATAATGAAAGAAAAAGATAAAGGAAAAATTTTAAATGAAAAAAATTTATAATTTTAATTAACACTTGTCATGTAATATTGTAATGTGAACTCACTTGCTTGTTAAAATTTGGGGCTGATCGAAAAAAAGTATAATAACATCTGTTCAAAAATTTTAATGGGTAATAGGACAGTCACAAAATTAAGGTGTGTTTATAAAAATCCGAAACAACTTCGATGATGACTTTATGTTGTTTCTCTTAAATTAATTAATATTTATTCTGCTGATTTAATTAAAGGAAAATTATATTTTTAATAGAAAATAATAATAATAATAATAATAATAATAATAATAATAATAATAATAATAATAGTAATAATAATTTAAAAAAATTAATAATAATTGATAAGGAGATCTTGTTTGACTAAGTCCTTACCTAACTCTCCTAATCCTAATCCTCTCATTCTCACGTCTCTCATTCTCATCCTCACGTTTTTAATCAACAAAAGAACTGAAAATGATAGTTCTTCACTCTTGAAGAACATACCCACAAAAACTCAAACGAAAAGCTAAGCTAAAAATGAAAAATCAACAACATTCTTCTCAACGCATTTGGATTTAGATTTCATTGTGAGGCAGTGGTGTCGTGACATAGGCAGCATTGAAACATGTGTTGAATAAAATTAAGGTATGAGTTTTCTTCTCTCTTAGACCTTTGCCAAGAGACACTTAAGGTTCAGTTTAATCGCAATTGAAAAACTAAGGTTGTCCCCGTTGCATACCCGTGTCATTAGATCCTTTGAAAGATTCAAAGCATGCGTTTGTATGTCTTCTAGAAGATAATTTTAGGTCAGGTTGTGATTATGTACTTAATGTGTATTTGGAAATTATGTAAGGAATGAATGATTTATTCCTGAAGAGTGTTTTACGTTAATTCTTAGAACATGAGTGTGCTGTAAATTAATGATGTTGCTGCCTGAAATTTGAGTGTTATACATGATGTATTTTCGTATATGTAAATGTTAAAAGTGTGATGTTCATATGAAGGTAATGTTGCTGAAACAATGTCATCCGAATTACTCCAAGAATCAACATTAAAACTTGTGAGAAAGATAGATAGAAAGAGAACAAATTTCTAGCGTGATGGAAATGTTGGTCTAGACTAAGAATTGAAAAAAATAGCTATGTTTTAAAAAAAATTCATAATTGTGAGTTCATTGCGAATTCAACCCAAGACCTCACCAAAGGTAAATTACATATAAAATTTCATGAGAAAAATGAAAGGAAAAATAAATGTGGAGAGTGGAAATTGAACCGACAACCTCTTTAATAGATGAGAGATTTTGGAGAAAAATAAAGGAGGAAAAAAATGTGTAGAGTGGAAATTCAACCCACAACTTTTTGAATAGATGAGAGAGTAAGGAGAATGAAATTACGGAGAAAAATAATATAAGGTGAGTTGGGATTGAACCCTTAACCTCTTGGATAAGTGATAAAGCTACGAGATAAACTAAAAAAAAATGAGCTTGTGGGGTTTGAACCCACAACCTCCTTTACTTAATCAAAAAATGAGAGGAGAAACCGAAAGGAAATATTATAGGTTGTTGATGATCGAACTAAGGTGCCCCTATTCTGAAAAATGCAATTATCAAGTTTAAAATAAGATTAAGTGTTGCCCAAGGGATTTGAAATCGAGTTACCTTGCCTAATTCCATTTTAACACATATTTAATGAATACGTCAGTAAATATTTAATGAATACTACCTCTAATGATCGAAATAAATATCTTGGCATATCTACAAGATGCATATGTCTTGTACCATAAAATCTTGGGTAAACATGAATCACTTACAAACTATGAATGAAGCCTCATGGCTTGTATGTGTAGACTCATAACTCTAGCATACATGTAAACGTAAGCGAGCCTAAGATGTATGTGATAAAATGATGTAAAACTTGAAGGGTTAAGTAAGAATGTGAAACACACTAAATGGCCAAGTGCATTAGAATATGATGAAATGAACATTCACGTGAAGGGGTGTGTAATTATGAAAAAGAAAATTTGTTAAAGTTAATGAATGAGGTGACAATATGATAAAAGGCTAATGTGAAAGATGAGAACAATCATAAATGAGCTTAAGTAAATGTTACCAAAATGTACTCGTCTATGAGAGTGTAAAGTTAATTAATAGACCAGTCTCTATGAACACTCGAATGAAAGTATTCAAGTTAATGCATACTTAATACAAATAATAACATAAGAAATCATCTAATAAGCTACGATGTCCTCATGCTAGAAGCCAACATCCATGATGTAATAGTTGAATGTAATGAATCTTTATATTTAGCACCGATAGGCTAGATATGAGCGGTGACGCCTTACTTCGTGAAGGGTGGAGGTTCACGTAACTCTCTTGAGATGAGACTATCCTGCATGACGGGTATGGGTCTCCTTATATCTTCTAGACTTTGAACCTAGATTGCCAATATAGGGATCTAGCAGGGTTTAATTCCCTGTATACGCTTGAATGTTTTGGTAGATTTTGGCTGGTGATTACACCTCTTTTCGATGTGGGTATTACACATTGCATTCCATGATTCTCATATGATAATTGTTGGATAAGGTTAAAGTTATCATAGAAAGATTGAGGCTAGCCTCAACGAATGCACATAATGAAATGAACGATACCAAATGTGTTAGGATAGGATAACCAAGAGGTGAGCTAGATTTATGTAATAACACTAGGTTGTTATTCGTTATTGCACAGCGAACCCGATGAGATTCTTAAACTACATCCTTGGTCTGAGTTGTGGCTGGACTTGTATATGAAAGAATGAAAATGAAGTATGTATGCATGAATGAAGCAGACTCTGTGTTTGTTAAAGAAGGCTCCCTAGTTTAGGTCCCATATGTTGAGCCCTCATTTCGGGAAGTCCTAATGTCAAGTCCATGATTCCAAGGTCTGAAGGCATATGAAAGAATGATATGAACTATGTTATAAGTATGTGTTATAAGTTATGTGCTATTTGAAAAACAATAAGTATGATGATGCATGTTACTCTCATGACATGACTTTCCTATTCCAAAACTGGCAAGTCCACTGACTTGACTTTCATAATTCATATCGATATGAAAGAGACCTGTTTAATCATGAATGACCTTGTAATGTGCTTACATATACCCATAATTAGTACAAGTGTGTACTAATCTCATACAACTCAATATTTTTAGGTGTAGGCACCAAAGGACGTTAAAGCTTACAGGTCGACGTTGAAGCTATCCAGACCTGGAGCACTCATCCAGATTTTGTAGGTCCTCATGCTTTCGAGGATGCTTGCCCATTATATTCTACTTTTGATATATGTTTGAGTCAGTGGAGTATGTTCCACTAGCATTTCTGCATTTCTTTCTCATCTTATTTTAGAGATTGTATTGTTGTCATTTTGGTAAATATACACTTAATGAAGTATGGAACATTTACTTCGTTTGATGATCTTAATATTACATGGTTGATTGGTAACGTTTTTGAGTTTAAGTATAATGTCTAATATGAATTTTAAGTAACAAAAAGTTCAAATTTTCCGCTAAAATTAACCTAGATGAAGTAACAATGACATATGTAGGATTGTCTACGGTCTCATCTAGGGTGAAGACAATGGTCATGACAAAGTTTTTATCAGAGCGTTAGGTTAAATTTTGATGATAATAAGTTCACATCAACCACATCGAGTAGTTTCTATGTCATGGTAGTGAAGTGCATCACTATCCTGATTTAGAGACTACATGATGCGTAGGAAAATTCCCTTCTTCTAATCTTATTGTGCCTTCTATAATGTATGATTTATTGGATTTAAGAGAGTATCCAACATCAACTCTTGAGATTCAAAAAGATGAATACGAGGAGAAACGCAGGCGAAGAGATTAGAGGAGCAACATCTAGGGTAAATCAAGTTACTCCCCATGCTCCAACTGCTGGAATGGATATGCCAGTTAATCAAACTGGGTTGACAGATGGAGAAGGGATATTTATGTTGCCAAATGTGATTGGTTATAAATGGGCAGGACGTGGACCAATCCAACAAATCCATATAATTTCAAATCTTAAGGCCAACAAGATGTTATCTACAGGTTTGATATACTCCTCCTAAGGCTGGTTTTGTTTAAGAAAATCTATACTTCAGCACAATGGTCAACTTGGTGTAGTATGTCCAAACTTGTATGTGTAATAATTGCACTATCTGACTTAAAATGAATTCATGTTACAATTTTTTATATAGCGTGGACATGATTCTTTTTTACCTTTTTTTGTGTGTTGCATGAGTGGTGAGGTGCATCAAGTTTAGTGCGATTGAGAAGGAAGGTCCTCAATCTCAAATATATAGCTTTAGATAAGATTGAGTAATATGCACTATCCAAAGTAAGTGTGAAACATAAATTCACAAGGAGTAATGTCTCAAGTATGTTAAGATATTTTTGAAAATTACCCTCTTTATTTTAAAATGATTTGTAGTGTCATTTTGGGACGAATGTTCCTAAGGGGGGGATAATCTAACAAACCTAAAAATGATAATGCTAAGTAATATCTAACGTATCTAGAATGCTTGGATTAGACCGGGTTCACACAAATTGATGCGAGTAAAACCACACCTATGAACCTTTGCAACAGCCAAGCAAACTAACTTGGTGAGTTAGTTTATCTAGTAAAGGTTAGGTCCAGCCATGTAGGGCACCTGAATATGAAGATTCACTCGAATGACTGTTAAACAAACTTAAAAAGGGGTAATCTTAAGATTGGTGGGTCTAGGGGTAAAATATTCTTTTCCAGGATAAGGGTAGTATTGTATTACCCTAATTAATTAATAAATTAATTAATATGGTGGAGCGGCAATTCGGGTGGGAAGGGCCGAAATTAACCCTTGAAGTAAAATTTTGCCTCACCCAGGTTCGAGCCTTAGTGGAAGCAATGATTTAATTGATTTATTTTATTTAGTTTATTATTTAAATTAATTAATATTTTAATTGATGATAGAATTAAAGGAGACTAAGATTTTTAATAGAAAATAATAATAATAATAATAATAATAATAATAATAATAATAAATAATTAGGAGTCCTAGTTTGACTAAGTCTCCACCTAACT
Source organism: Solanum arcanum (assembly GCA_027789145.1). Classification (NCBI taxonomy): domain Eukaryota; kingdom Viridiplantae; phylum Streptophyta; class Magnoliopsida; order Solanales; family Solanaceae; genus Solanum; species Solanum arcanum. Next base: position 26,787,495 of record CM050941.1, read on the forward strand.
CTCTTAATCCTAATCCGCTCACTCTCACGTCTCTAGCTCTCATTGTCCCATTATTCATATCAAAAGAACTGAAACTAATAGTTTTTCACTGTTGAAGAACTTATACACACAAACTCAAATGAAAAGCTAAGCTAAAAACGAAAAATCTACAACATTCTTCTCGACGGATTGGATTTTGGTATTTTGGTTGTGAGGCACTAGTGTTGTGGGAATAGGCAGCATTGAAACAAGTGTTGAACGAAATGAAGGTATGAGTTTTCTTCTCTCTTGGCCCCTTTCCTAAGAGACCCTTATGGTTCAGTTTAATCGCTATTGAAAAAATAAGGTTGTCTCCGTTGCATGTCTCCGTCATTAGATCCTTTGAAAGATTCAAAGCATTAGTTGGTATGTCTTCTGGTAGATAATTTTAGGTCTTATTGTTATTAGGCTTAAGTCATATACCGCCCCTTAATGTTGTCCGCATAATTCACTTAGACACTTCAACTGAAAGTTGTACCTATTGAACACCTAAATTGTTCAACTAATTTACCTATTAGACACAAAATGCTGATATGACAAAAAATGTAGATTGCACTTCCCTGAAGCGCGTGAAAAGACTTAAAATAGTGTCTTTTTTATTTATTTATTTTACATTATTCTTATTATATTGACACTTGGCATTATAATTAAGTTAAAATATTTTTTCTTCTTTATTTACACTTTTTTCAAAAAAGAAAACATCCCACTCTTTATCTATCATTTCTTCATAATTTAGTTTACAAAATTTTCTTTATTTTTAGCTCCAACACTATATTTCTTTCTTTTTCTATATACAAAGTTTATATCTTCCAAATTAGAAGATAAATGAAAATCAACTATAAAGATTCAGATTTGAATGAAAGTTTTCATATGATTTATTTCAAATCTCATATAAACAAGGAACAAATATGAAAAAGATGAAAAAAGATAAATGACTTTTACGTATAAAAATAGTTATCCGATATTTATTTATCATAATTTTCGAACAAAGATTTTTACTAAAATTTATATGTGGTCATTAAATTTATAAAAAATGATATAAATAATTTGAAATAAATAATTTTGGGTTATCAATTTCATTTTTTCATCGATGTAGAATTGAATAACCAACAACAAAATTTTCTTTCTTCTTCACTCTTAGTATGGAAAAAAAATGAATCTTGATGTTATTTGAAAAGAATAATTTGAGAAAGAATGTGTTTTGGGGAAGAATATGAAGATGAAAGGGGATTGGGGTGGGGTGGGGTAAGGTGGGGTAGAATAGGTTGACATTTTTAATTATTTTTTTTCTTTTTTTAAAAATTAGATATTAAATGTGTGTGTTTTTTATAATTTTTGGGCCCAATGCCAAATGTTATTATTTAGTTAGTCATGTTGCCACGTCACAATCAAGTGTATCACACACTCTTCACATTTTTTGTTGATTATCAGAAAATGTCTAATAGAAACGATTATTATATAGGTAAAATTGTTCAATTGGTACTAGTAATAGTTAAAGTGTCTAAGTGAATTATGCGGACAACTTTAAGGGGCCGCTGATGACTTAAGCCTTGTTATTATGCATTGAATGTGTATTTGGAAATTATGTAAGAAATGAAAGATGTATTCAGGAAAAGTGTTTTACATTAATTGTTTGAGCATGGGTGTGTTGTAGATTAACTATGTTGCTGCCTTAAATTTGTGTGTTATAAATGTTGTATTTCCTATATGTAAATGTTAAAAGTGTGATGTTCATATAATGGTAATGTGTCTTGAAAAATGTCACCCGAATTACTCCAAGAATTAACATTAAAACTTGAGAGAAAGATTGATTGAAACAGATCATATTTCTAACTTTTTGGAAATGTTGGTCTCGGCCAATAATTGAAAAAAATAGCTATGTTTTAAATATTTTCATAAATTTTGAGGTCATTGGGAATTGAACCCAAGACTTCACCAAATGTAAAGTACATAAAAAATTCATAAGAAAATGAAAGGTAAAATAAATATGGAGGGTGGGGACGAAACCCACAACCTCTTTAATAGATTAGAGAGTTAGGAGAAAAACAAAGGAGAAAAAAAAAGTGGTGAGTGGGAATTGAACACACAACCTCTTGAATAGATGAGAGAGTTTGGAGAAAGAAACATAGGAGGAAAATAAAATGATGTGAGTGGGGATCGAACCCACAACCTCTTCGATAGGTGAGAAAGTTAAGAGATAAATTTTAAAAAAATGACCTTGTGGGGGATCGAACTTACAACCTCCTTGACCATTATATTCTAGATTACATATAAGTTTGAGTTAGTGGAGTATGTTCCACTATAATTTCTTTCTTATTTTATTTCAGACATTCTGTTGGTGCCTGATACGCTCAAACTTACTTCTCAAATAAGAAGTAAAGCGGTCGTGTCAACTATATAACCCAACTAGTGAGGTTAGGATCGTTCCCACGAGAAAAATAGTCTCGACTTAACTTCAACCTGTTAATACTATTGTTTGGTCAATGACTTCCTTGGAAAGTAAAAAACAATAAAAGGGGGTTTCTAATTCTAAATGAATGAAAATAACTAACACTATTGAAAGAGCCACTTAAAAGGTTTGTATATTGGATTTTAATCATTTAATCAAAGTAACTAGGGTTTATGTGTTCCCCACAGGTTCATAACTTGATAATTCTAACTATAACAATTCTTTCCTAGTATCTTGCATGCAAAGTGATAAGTTATGTATTTCTAAATCCTTGGTCCGACATTTAGAAAATCTTACTCCGCACTTGGTCCGGCTACGTGTGTTGCTTTCCTAACCCTTATCTTAACCTCATATTAAGCATCATAATTGATAATTGACTAAGTTATTACCTCGTAGCAATCAATACTAGCCTATTAGATAGTATACACTACATTTATGTTAATAATTCTTGTCCTATTATATACCTCCTTAGTACGGCAAGTAGAATTAAGGCGAGTTCTAACGTTTGCCATCCGTTAAAAAGACATCTAAGCGAAAGAATTATTAATACATGCAAGACACTATTCTAGAATAGTTATTTTAGTAAGGTTTTATCTCATTATTTGTTTATGGTTCCCACAACCCTATTTATGGAGATTAGTTACTCATAGTCACAATCACAATATTCAAATATATTAAATAAGAATTCATGTACTTACTTCAATGAAAAAGAGTAAAATCCAAAAGTTTGCTTGATTACTCACCAAAAATCACTTGCAAGAATCTCAAAGTAACCAATAATCTCACAAAAGTCTAATGATTATTAAGAATCTCACACTAATACGCAATGTCTAATAATATGATGTCTAACAATCCAGAGTCTAACAATCCAAAGTGTAACAATCCAGAGTCTATCAATCCTGAGTCTTACAATCCACAGTCTTACAATCCAGAGTCTAACAATCAAGAGTCTCACAATCCAGAGTCTAACCTCAAAAAAGAAGTTTTTTGAACTATTTATTAAAAATAAAAACCTAATAAAATAAGGACACTATTTGCTCGACTCCGTCGTCCCATACTTATGCAATTTCTTCAACTGCTCTTCTTCAATACCCTCGACGGCAAGTATGATGGACAGTCATAGGCACAACGGTCTGTCGAGTGACTTCGTTTCACAACACTTCAACTCTTGAAATATGGGTACTGGGATCACTTCTCTAAACTTCATGACGAACCAGCAGGACGGGCCGTCATAGACACGAAAGACCATCACAAGCTTCATAACCCCACACTTGGTCAGACTTCCCCATCTTCCTTCAGCAGCTGCACTACGCTGCCACCTACGGACCGTCACAAGCACGACCGACCGTCATAAGCTCCGTAGGTAATCTTTTCTGCTTTTTTCGCTCAAAATCTCCGCATTCAGCTTTGGACAGATTTCCTCCAAAATAAAAAGAAACTTATATAAAAATTAGCACAAAAAGGCTTTTGGACATATTAAAATTATGGAAAAAGTATTAATGATACCATGAAACAATGGTATATCAACACCCTCAACTTAAATTCGTTTTTTGTCCTCAAGCGACACACTATGACTCAATACAACATCTTTGTACAATAGTATCCATGTTTCTTCCTTTTCAATCATTTGGCTATCAATCCCAATTAATCTCATCAAATCAATGCATGCTATCACTATTAGGATTGAACTATGTGGGATCAGAACATGACCCAGACTCACCGTGCACTAACACCTATCCTCTTCAATTTCTCACTGAGGTGGTAACAATTCCGATATTGCAACTAGTGTCCTCACTTCAAAACAAAATCCTCATTTTTTACACAATGATTTCAATGTACTTTTCAACACTCGCACTGAGGACAAAGTCACACTCATTCATACCTATTGCCATAAGCTTGCCGTTATTTTCACTGCCTTAAGTTCGCTATGCAACCCTTAGTATCCCGATAGGACTTTCTTGGCTTGTAACATAGGCTCAGAGTCAGGTAGGGTATATTTAGGTATACTTTAGTGACTTTTTGCCCTCCTTGACATATCGGCTAAACCTCCCACTTACTACCATTTTATATTGCACAGTTTCTCATATTCTTTCACCTTGCTATTTTCTCTTCTTTCTTCATTTGTGTAAGTGACTCTCTTCTTTTATTGCTTGTATTTCTTGTATATTTTTCTTTTTCTTTACTTTTCTTTCAACTAATTCTTGAGTCACTTTACTTTTGTTCTTTCTCTCTCTTTTTTCTTTCAACCCCACTTTCCAGAGCATTCCTCATAATAGCCACCCTCAACTCATGGTTTTGCCATGAGTCGAGGTACACAATACCAAAAGTTGGGTAAGGGCCATACGAAGTTTTTTACTTCATTAGCCAACCTCAACTTATGCTATTGGCATAAGCTCAGGTGCACATGTTCAAGGAGGGACCAGGGCCAACACATTGTTCCCAGAAAAGATCAGTTGGGGTGAAAAACAAAGGTCTATTCTTAAGCTCTGATCATTTGGATCAAAGAGGGATAAATTTCATTTGGTTTATTCTATTTAGGCTAAAGATGAGCTATATTGAATAAGGGCCTATGATCCTTTCCTAATTGTCTATTACAACTTACTTTAAGCAGGACTAACCAGGCAAGTTCTAGCTCAGTACAAATAGTGGACTTATTAGAATTTTCCTCACACTCACTTGAAATCTCTTCACTATACTTGATTATCAGACACCTAGTTCGAATTTAAGACTTAGGGTAATGCACTGGTGTTACTCTATGTCACGTTTAGAGCCACACAATTATCAGTTACTATGCCTAGTCATGCATCATTTTCCAGTTTATCAAGATATCATTTTAGCCATCATGCTCAAGAATTAAGCTATGTACAAAAGATATAAACATGACTGTTCAACAGAAAAAGTAATAAGTCTTTTGGGGGAAAAAAACACAGCGTGAAAACCCCAAAAGAGGATAGTGAATTGGGCTACTCAGACTTCACCCTAACACTCACTTTCCATTTACCCCACTCCCAATAAAAATCATGCAATTGTCCCCTATGCATAAAATTTTTAAAAGTAGAGTGGTAGGTGAAGCAAACCTATGGCCCAAAGCGCCGTCGATCAGCAAGCTGGTGGGTCCTCTTCCCCGGAACCCACGTCCTCTACAATCAGGAAACCCTCAGTAGTGTCCTCAGCAACAAGCGCACTATCAGTAGTGCCTCCTGCTATCTCCACAGTACATGAGCTAGACGTCCCAGCCGCTAACTCCGATGCTCGCATCTGGTATGCCAACTGCAGCCTGAAGAGTCGATACATCCATCGGAGGGGGTGGTCGGGCAAGCACCCTCAACTCTAAGGCATCCAAACACTGGTTAACCTCAGCGATCTTCTGCTCTGTATACTGTACCATTTTCCGCTCTAGACGCTCTTCGAACTCAGTAGTCGACTTCTACATCCACGATTGGATATGATGCAAAGTGTAGCCATTTGTGCCTCCAACAAGCGGGACCAGTGCCGGTAGAGGGGTTGTGCGAGAGGAGCTTGGGAGAGTGCTACTACCCGGGATAGACTCGACCGGGTAAGTGTGTGTGGACGCCACCTGTGTAGCCGTACGGGCCTGGGCTACCGTATTAGCAAGATCATAAGCAAGTGGGGGCAGCTATGGACGCGGCCCTCAGCGTGGATCCAACTCATTGGCCTCGTCTCTGATAAGGTCGACGTCAACAGTGCCTTGCGGAGTCTTCAGCTGATCTACGTGCCATATAGGCACACCTGCAGACCTGCAGAGAGCGAAGATCAAGCAAGGGAAAGGGTGAGTAGTAATGACCTTGAATGTCCTCTGGTGCATGACTGCATGTAGAAGCCACGCGAAGTCCACCTCTAACCCGGCTATCATCACCGCCATCAACACTGCTCGATCCCATGTAATGATATTATCAGCAGCTGTGGGGGAAAGGCAGTGACGGACAAGTAGCCACAAGTACTTCGCTGTGAAAGTGAGGTTGGCCTTCATGATGCCCCCCTTTTGCTTAGTTACCTAGACGACACCCTTTCCATCTAGTGACAGGTGTAGCGCCATCCACCTCTTTCTGGTCTCTCTCATTGATGGCTCGCGGAGGAACTGGCAATCTTTAACTATCTGCCAGCAGTAGTCGAACTCGGCAATGAGAGGGGTCCGAGTAGCATCAACACCATCGCTGTATAGAAATCGGCGGATGGCAGGCAGGGAAATGTCAACCTTTACGCCCCGTACTCGGACCTGCTCCAGTGGGTCCTTTTTAGCGGGGGTAGCCCTCCTATCTATCTGCGATTGGGGAGTCGCAACGTAGGATGCGTAGAACTCTCGGACCATTTCTTCACTATAACGTCCCAACGGACGTGCTGTCCACTCCAAGCGATGCTTGGTGAAGAGATTGTTGATCTCAGGCATCGTCGGGAGGCTCCCTCTAAGGACCCGCCGCTCCAAGGTGAGTGTTAGAGTCATCACTCCATTAACAGTCAGGAACTTGGCATCGGAGTAGACTTGAAATTGCCCATCGACACACCACCGGTTGGGCTGGTCAGTGGCTGCGGTGAAGACCTGAGAAGGTGAGCCTGATGTAGATTCTGAACTGTCAACCTTCGTAGATGAGGCCGACGCTGCAGCGGTGGCGGGTGCGGGAACCTCCGCAGAGCCGGAGGTTTCCTCGGACCATGATACTCCTAAGGAGCCTGAAACTCCTTCTTCATTTGTGGATAACCCAGAAGGTGTGCCAGTCAGTGTGCGCTACTCATCAGACTGGGAGGCAGTGACTACGCCAGACGCCACCATTTTGGGTGTGGCTCTGGGAGCACGTGCAGCACAGGAAGGGGTGGAAGTGCCTGGGGGCACATACTCAGGGTCACGCTCATCATCAGAGCCGATGACCATGCGGGCAGACGGGGCAAGAGACTTAGATCGCCCGCGTGCCTAGATTCGGTCTTGCTTGGGTGCCATCGTAGATAGTACCTGTAAAGGATCCATATTAGTACGAGTTGTGGCAAACAAGACAAGCAAAACAATATCCAACAAAATTTTGAAAATAGTATTTCATTGCTATAGAAACAGTGACACACGACGGGCTTGGTGACGTCTCGTCGTGACTATGACGGACCATCATGGGGGCCGTCGTGTATTACTTAGACTATGTATATATGGAGAACCCTGAAGGAGAGTCTCTTACTAGTATGACAGTATGTGCAGGACAGACCGTCACAGGTAGGACGGTCCGTCGTAGGTGTCCGTCGTAGGACACATGGAAAAAATATGGAGGCACATAGGAGAGGAGTATCTGACCGTCTTGACGGTCATACATGACGGACCGTCGTGGGTATAATAGTCTGTCACATGTGTCCGTTGAAGAACATTTAGAACACGAGAGAGACCCTTAGAAACAGGGTCTCGGACAACCAGAACGGTTGTGCAGGATGGACCGTCGTGAAGACCACGGTCCATCACATGTGTTCGTTGGGACAGGCTTCCAGGGCTTTTGAAACGGACCCTACGACGGTCCTTCGTGGGTACGACAGTCCGTCATCAGGGTCTAGTTATGTATATCAGTGACAGAAATGGGGGTACCCCATACATCCCCAATGAACCCACATCGAACTTGTAGTGTTATGGACCTACATTTGTCTAACCCAACTACCTAGGAAACTAGTAATTCAAAAGCACCTATGTCTAGGGTTGTAAACATGGCAATTTCAAACATTTTTAACCTAGGTTACACAGAATCGTATAAAAAAAACAACATATGACTAAGAACTAAGCTAATACTAACTAATAAACAAAAATTCAAGATATATAAGTAGATATTAGAGACACATACCTCAAAATCGGAGAAAAACAAATGGAAAAGTACTCATTGGTAAGGAAGACACCCACAACAGCAACTCCGACTAGTATATGAACACTTTTAGGGCTTTGGAGAATTGTAGGGGGGACAATGATCGGTTGATAGAGGGAGAGATTGTGGATGTTTAAAATAGAGGGTAATGGGCGGAATATTTAAGGAATGGGGGTGAAATGAGGGGTTGGGGAGTTTAAATGGTGAAAGTTCATAATAAACTCCAACCGGGTCGGGTCGGGTATTTCTCATTAATCACGCGACGGTTCCCCGACAACAATCCGTCGCAGTTGTGACTACCCGTTGTTTGTTCCGTTGTGTGTGCCCTCAACATAATATAACAGAAAGTCGTACCTGGCACGAAAGATTATATTCATGTGACGGTCCATCGCAGGCGCAACGGTCCGTCGCTGTATTCGTCAGTGACTTCTGCAGAGTAATTTTCTGATGAATATTTTGGTGATGTTCCTGCAAATTTAAAAATCCATTAGTAGAAAAATGCTACCATTACTAAAAAGACTATAAGTATTGGGTTGACTCCCAACAAGCACTTTATTTAATGATGCGGCACGACTGGGGACACTCGATTACTCAACCTTCATAAAGATGGTTTTCCTCTATTGTTTTATTCCCCGATGCTTTATGCCCAAAATAGAGTTTTATGCGTTCTATATTCATCTTAAACCGCACTCCCTCCTTGTATTTTAACTCAACTGCTCCATGAGGGAATACTTGGGTAATCAAGTAAGGGCCAGTCCATTTGGACATGAGCTTGCCCGAAAGACAAGGCACCCCAGAGCTGACTAAAAGCACCAAATCCCCAACCATAAACTCTTGTTTTGCAATTTTTTGTTCATTCTCCTTCTTCATCATTTCTTTGTGGGATAATGGCATATACCGATTGGACCTCACCACTCTTCCTCATGGTCCTACAAATGTTGAAGGTCGCTTCTTCATTATTCAACCGAAATGTCATCTGTCCCTTCTCCATATCAACTAAGGCTCTACCTGTAGCAAGGAATGGCCTCCCAAGAATAATAAGCACTCCAAAATTTACCTCACAATCAAGAATAACAAAATTAGCCGGAAAGACGAATGACTCCACTTTTACAAGCCATCAGTAGCCGCATCGCAGTGGGTTTTTGATCCCCCGAAACCATCTTCTTGTTAATCGAGAGGTAAATGAGATTTATGCTTGCCCCCAGATAACATAATGCTTTCGCTAAATGTAATGACCCAACTGTACAAGGAATAGTGAACGCACCAGGATCTTCTTTCGTTTGTACGAGGGATCTTCGAGCAATAGCACTACAATGCTGTAGTCTATCATCATCCTCGAAAGTGACCGATCTTTTCTTGGTGACCAGATCTTTCATAAATTAGCATAACCGGGCATTTGTTCTAGAGCTTCTACCAAAGGGACATTGATAGAAAGCTGCTTCAACATTGTTATGAAACACTGATATTTACCATCCTCATACTTTTTCACTAATCTCTGAGGAAAGGGTGGTGGTGGCCTAGGCATGGGAATTGTCTTGATAGGTACTTCTGCATCATTTCCATTATTTTCTTCTACATCACCACTACTCTTTACCACATTGTCACTATCCTTTCTCACATTTTCCTCAGTAGACGACATAGGTGGGTCAATGGTTTGCTTACCACCCCGACTAGTTATTGCCATACAGTGCGCATCATTCATTGGATTTTGGACAGTGTTGCTAGGAAGAGTGCCCGGTTGCCGTGTGTTCACTGTCGCAGATAATTGTGCCATTTTCAACTCGATCTGTTTAATCGATATTGAATGTGTATCAACTTTTTGCCCAATACTAGCTAAATCACACCTTAACTCTTTCATGTGCTCATCAGTAGCATCAAACCTCCTCATCATTTTGTGCAACATATCCTCAACTCGCCCCATACTATCTCCACCATCCCTAGGAGTAACTTCACGATTTTAAGGAGGGACATAGGGTCCATTCCTGTCATTTCCATTAGCATAGTTACCCCTATTAAAGTTGTTGTCGCGGTTGTAGTTTCCATCTCGAACATAATGACCCTAACGATTGTAGTTACCATAGTTCCGACCTTGGTTCACTTGACCTTGGTGCCAATTATCCTGGCGCATTGTCGAAAATCCCCATCTGCTCATATACTGCATAAGTGTCCTCCATTTAATAGCATTCATCATTAGGGGGTGGTGGTTTAGCCAAGTAGTTGACTGCATTAATCTTTTTTGCACTCCCAGTGACATGTTTTAGTTCCAACCCAAGCTCAATTTCATCTGAGCCATTACTTCACAAATCTCATCTATGGCTGGGTTGTGAGTGGACTGCACTGCGAAGGAGTTTCTCCTTGTATCAGACTTCCTAGTACTCCAAGCTTTGTTATTCCGGGAGATTTTCTCTAATTTTTTGGCAATATCAGCATAAGGACATTCTTCATAAGATCCTCTTGCTATTATGTCGAACACCGCTTTGTTATTATCATCATGTCCCTGATAGAAGTATTATTTCAGTGACTCATCATCTATACGGTGATTGGAACACTTCTCAAGAATGAGGTGAATCTATCCCAAGAACTACTAACTAACTCTCCTTGTAGTGCCACAAAGTTATTCACTCTGTCTTTGTGGTTTAGTTTCTTCGAGACCGGATAGTAGAGTGCTAAGAAGATATGCCTTAGTTGGTTCCAAGTGAAGATTGAGTTGTATAGGAGCTCACTGAACCACATAGCAGCCTCTCCCGTCAGTGAGGGAGGAAACACTCTGAGACCTATTACATCTAAATCCATATCAGGCCTCCCTACACAACTTTTACACACTGCCCTTACCATAGCTATATGGGCATGTGGATCCTCAGAAGATAGCCCTGAAAACAAACCTCTGGCAATGAGCATTTGCATCACGCTACTAGTTACCACAAAGGTGTGGCATGTGGGTAGAGGAGGAAAAACTAGCTGTCCATCTGAGTCTGCTATGTTATTATAGCCTCTGTAGTATGCTTGGGGCCGTGGAACGGGATTTTGTCTCCTCTGCTGGTGTTCACCCGGAGCATCGGGTAACATCTAACAATGAACATCAACCGGAGCTGGGATGTTCTAGTTCGGATCATCATCATTTATTCTCAAGTTTTGATTAATATTACATAGTGTACGCTCTAATTCTTGATCGTAGGGAAACAAGGGTTCTCTTCCTCTCCGTATATTTGACATACAAGGAGGATAGGTCTAAAAAAATCAAAAGTAAAATCAAGAAAATATCAACTAAACTATAGTAATAAGTTAAAGTTAATCTAAAAGCTAGAGTTCCTCGGCAACGGCGCCAAAATTTTATATGCTCAAACTTACTTCTCAAATAAGAAGTAAAGCGGTCGTGTCAAGTAAATAACCCAACTAGTGAGGTTGGGATCGTTTCCACGAGGAAAAGAGTCTAGACGTAACTTCAACCTGTTATTACTATTGTTTGGTCAATGAATTCCTTGGAAAGTAAAAAACAATAAAAGGGGGGTTTCTAATTCTAAATGAATGAAAATAACTAACACAATTGAAAGAGACACTTAACATCTTTGAATGTTGGATTTTAATCAATTAATCAAAGTAACTAGGGTTTATGGGTTCCCAACAGGTTCATAACTTGATAATTATAACTATAACAATTCTTTCCTAGTATGTTGCATGCAAAGTTATAAGTTATGTATTTCTAAATCCTTGGTCCGGAATCTAGAAAATCTCACTCCGCACCTTGATCCGGCTACGTGTGTTGCTTTCTTAACCCTTATCTTTACCTCATATTAAGCATCGTATACGATATTTGACTAAGTTATTACCTGGTACCAATCAATACTAGCCTATTAGATAGTATACACTAAATCTATGTTAATAATTCTTTTCCTATTATCTACCTCCTTGGTCCGACAAGTAGCATTAAGGCGAGTTCTAACGTTGGCCATCCGTAAAAAGACTTCTAAGCGAAAGAATTATTAATACATGCAAGACACTATTCTAGAATTGTTATTTTAGTTAGGTTTTATCTCATTATTTTCCTATGGTTCCCACAACGCTAGTTATGGAGTTTAGTTACTCATAGTCATAATCACAATATTCAAATATATTAAATAAGAATTCATGTACTTACATCAATGAGAAAGAGTAAAATCCAAAAGTTTGCTTGATTAATCACCAAAAATCACTTGCAAGAATCTCAAAGTAATCAATAATCTCACAAAAAGTCTAATGATTATCTGGAATCTCACGCTAATACACAAAGTGTAATAATATGATGTGTAACAATCTAGAGTCTCACAATCAAGAGTCTAACAATCCAGAGTCTCATAATCAAGAATCTTAAAATCCAGAGACTAACAATCAAGAGTCTCACAATCTAGAGTCTAACCTCAAAAACGAGGTTTTTCGAACTATTTATAAAAAATAAAAACCTAATTAAACAAGGACTTTATTTGCTGGAAATCTGCCAAAATGCTGCTGGATAGACGGACCTCGCGACAGATTGTCATGGTCACGACCGACCGTCATGGACTCTGTCGTCCCATACTTATGCAATTTCTTTAGCTGCTCTTCTTCATTACCCTCGACGGCAAGTATGACGGACCTCCATAGGCACAACAGTCCGTCAAGGGAGTTCATTTAAAAACACTTCAACTCTTGAAATATGGGTACTGGAAAACTTCTCTGAACTTCATGATGAACCTGCAGGACGGGCCGTCATAGACTCGACGGACCGTCACAAGCTTCGTAACCCCACGCTTATTCAGACTTCCCCATCTTCCTTCAGCAGCTGCACTACGCTGCCACATACGGACCGTCACAAGCACGATGGACCGTCATAAGCTCCGTATGTGGTCTCTTCTGCATTTTTTCTCTCAAAATCTCCGCATTCAGCTTTGGACAGATTTCCTGCAAAATAAAAAGAAACTTATATAAATATTAGCACAAAAAGGCTTTTGGACACACTAAACTTAAGGAAAAAGTATTAATAATACCGTGAAACCACGGTATATCAGTGCCATTTTGGCAAGTACACACTTAATACAGTATGGAACTATTTCTTTTATTTGATGATCTTAATATTAGATGGTTGATTGTAAACATTTATGAGTTTAAGTAGAATGTCTTGTATGAATGTTAAGTAAAAAAAATTTCAAAATTTCCGCTAAAATTAACTTAGATGAAGTAATGATGGCGTCTTTAGGCTTGTCAGCGACCTCTGAGTGGTCAACGACGCCGGTCTCGTCTGGGGTCTAGACTTCGGTCATGACTCATACACTTTATATTCTAGCTTTAGTATATTAGACATAGCTAGTGGATATTTTCCCTAGCGTTTTGTTTCAATCTTTTTGTTCAATCTTTCGTATTAAGGCCGGTTTGGCAGCGAATTAATAATATTATGAATTTTTCATTTCAATGTTCAATCTATTAGTTTAGTTTGAGCCGTTAGTATATCACTGTTATGAAGAAATTTCATCAAGTCTAAGTACACTTCAATAAAGTTAAAAGTTTTAAATAATCCGCTAATTTAATTATATGATTGTGTTGAAAACCGAGAAGAGGCTTGTTTGTGACCTCTAAGACGTTAACGACGTCGGTCTATATAGGGTCTAGGACCTTGGTGTGACAAACTACTCTTAGGTTATCCTAGTTAGAGTCCTTACATTACTTCCATTGTCCATTTTGCTTTTGGGAAACTCTATCATTAACCGACACTAAGACCATGGGTGCTAAACATGGAATTTGGTTTTGTAGAGCCTTACACAAATCTAAGGAATTCTCACATTTCCAAGGTATATCATTAATACATGCTAGCATACTAAGTGAATTCACTTGTTACATCCTATATGGAAACCACAGTTTATGGAACTAAAAAATAAACATAATCCTCTACATGCTCATTGGTATTGCATCCTCATCTCATGAGAAAACATGGGGAAACGTTCCTCAAAGGGAAGCGACCACCTCATGTGGAAGATAGGTGAATTTTCCTCTAAGATAAGTAAAACATTATAGGGATCCAATGGTGAATCTTCTTTCATGGGAAGCCAACATTCTATGAGAAACCAATGGTGAATCTCCCTCATGCGACGCCAACATCCCTCATTGTCAGGTTCACTCGGTGCTAAAACATAGGCTTAGGATATTAATTCCTTATATGCTTATAGCATACTCAAGCACCTATCTAGTTTTAGGGTACACGTGAGAACACCTTTCAAGGCCCCTCTATTGACTATATCTCCACACATGTGTGTGTATGTGTACTTGTATGTGAGCAAACCTTTCACATAAAACATGAATGTCACCCATGTTCATATATAAACGCATAAGTCTATAGGTGTAACTACATGAGAAATATTTTCATATCAACACTTTAAGACACTGTTCTCACATCTGGGAATTCACCCTACACGTAAGCAGCGTCGTAGTCGTCTTTGAGGACTAAGACCAGCCTCTTAGATTACATCTTTACATTCATAGGTCAAATTTTGCGGAAAATATAAAACTGTTGATTACATCTACTAGGAGGTTTACTTAAGCCTATATAAACACATAATACATATATATAGAGTATACATAAACCCTTCGTATAGGAAGAGTCTTCTACTTTAGTTAATATAAATGTATACAATATAATATAGTCATAATAGTCGTATCATCTTATAACCATCTAAGAAGAGTGTAAGAACTTGGGAATAACCCATACATCAAAGTAATAATGCCTCGCATGGGCTATACAATGTATCATACTACATGGGAAAATAAATATGTAATAGTATTAAAGTAAAAACATCTCCATTACCTTGACAACGACATCTCCCTCGGGAATTAAGGACCTACCTTACTTGGATGAATAAGAGATCCAAGCCTTCTTCAAGTCATTTTGTAAGAAATTCAACGACTAGAACCTAAAATGTTGGGGAAAAGGAAGAAATGGGGTTAGTACACCACTAGTAGTAAGAATAGACCACATGCACACATACTTTGAAAACATGTTAAGAAAAAGGACATTTCATGAAGGAATGCAATTTATTTTAAAAACACTTATGCAGATTCAACAAGGCCATATCAAATCACTTAGGTATATTCATTAGGTTATAAGCATGTACATCATACGATCAACGACATCAAAACTAGTCAAGTTAACATAGATATCATCTAATTATACATATAGTCAAGGAAACTCTTCCATCACGTCATAACCACAACTAGAATAAATATGAGTTCCTTATAACATAACCAAAGCAAGTCAATTACCCATCACCCCTATTAATTCAACAAGTGCAATAACCAAGCAAAGCCCATCACCTTACTCAATCAAGTAACCCAACAAGAATAATGACTAACTTCCGGCTTTACATATCATAATCTTTTCGGGTACATAATTATACTTAATAATACAGACCAACACATATTCATAAGTGACACCAAATAAACATATAGTATCAACAATATGCAGGTTCATCATAAACAAATCACGTATCATTATAAACATATTCTTACATAGTAACAACCTTCTAGTGTTCCCTTTGAGGAAAACTAGTGCAAGGCGTAGGTAGAGTCCCATACCCCTAGTTAGTTTATAGTTCATTACTTTATTTTATTTTAGATATCACTTGCCTTAACCGGCATACACCACAAGATCTAGGTGTGGAATCAAGTGTTGTCGAAACATACACCGACGGAAGCTGGATTACATGCCAAAGTAACAATCAAACATAAATGAAGCTTTCTAGATGGATCAACTAGCTAGTCTTCCTATGGGGCAAAAAGATTTTAAGAACTAAGAGATATGTATAATACCTCTACATATTACTTGCAAATTCGAGCCTCCTATCATGGGAATCCATTGGATGAGTATCTCTCATTGGGAAGTCAGCCCACATGTGAAACTATTGGATATATCTTCCTCTATGGAAAGTTGCACCTCCCCTTTTGAAATTTTTTTAATGTCTTTATTAAATATCATAACGTATTGTAGGTCATAGGGTCTAAGCCTTGTATATGAATTGTCATCATAGCTCAAAAAGAATTGCATGAGTATTGTCCTTTTTTTAAAATTCAATTGGGTGAGGTTAACACATTAACATCTTCATATCATGATAAAGCACTTTGGTAAATCATTTAAAATCCTTATAACATTTACGTCATAAGCCAACTCCTCACAATAATAATCAGGACATTTCAATTCAACATTATACAACCCTTTCAATCCTACTACAAGGTATACTTCAATACAACATCATGACTTAATCACAATTAATCACAATTTGAAGTAAAAGATATGGATCATAAGACATACAAAGTCTTCTGCATAGTTCATCATCAAGGTCTTACCACAAACACTCAATTCAATCGAATTTGGGTATACATCATCATAAGTGAATAACCAACATGATAATAAGCATAGAATAATCACTACATCAGAATTCAATCCTAGATCATAGATTAAGACAAGATACTTAGGTGAATTTAAAACATACTTCATAACCTGTATCATCTTCTCAAGAACTATGATGAAATACTTCAAATAACCATAATTCATTCATGATTAGTGTAAAAACATCATCTCTTAGTAATAAAAGTAAGAACCAAGTCATTTGAACCAGTATAATCTAATTCATATCAATATCAAAACCTAGAATTGAGAGGAATATGTCATCTTCAACAAACTAGACCGAACTATCAAGATATATAATAATAAGGTTAGAATACATTTTAATATATCCATAATATCCACAATAAATCATAACAAGATTAATTTCAAGATTGGATGAAACAAACATGAAAACTCAATTTTGGAAATCAATTTGATGGAACCCTATTAGTAAAGAGGTCTCAAAGGTGAATTACGTGCCATAACTCACTAATTGATAAATCTTGATGGAGGAAATTGACCCTTTGCAGACTTTAAACCCTCCCCTAACTAAGTGTTTAATGGAGTCTTAACTAGAGAGAGAAAGAAGAGAATTTGGGCTTGTGAGTTATGAGCTTAGGTTAGCCTTATTTAGGTTAAGGTATTTATATAGGTCATCAATTAACTTAATAAGACCTACCTTTACCCCTAACTAACAACCTAACCCCTTAATTAAATAATTCGAATTAATTAGAAACGTGAAGAAATTACAAGCCCCATAGACTAGACTATGACTGACGGATCGTTCGTCCATAGACGACCATTCCCTCCCTCATAGGCGTTCACATATCAACAATCTAATAAAGATATAATCATATAAAAGAATCAGTTCATAATTTTATTAAATGTATTTTTGCCAAAACGACACAAATACAAAGTCTGAACAAAAGTGGAAAGAACCACTTGTGGAACATGCTCCACTAATTATAGACTGCATCTAATCTAGATAATAACGATATATATCCTTGAAAGCATGAGGGCCTACCAAGTCTCGATTAATGCTCCACGTTCGGAAAGCTGCAACGTCAACCTGTAAACTCAAGCGTCCACCTGGTCCTCCACCTCAAGTTGTAGAATTGTTTGAGATTATTAAAGACTTGTACTAATTATAGGTGTATTCAAGCACACACCAAGGACATGCATGAGTAAGAATAAATCATTCCTAACATCAAGATTATGGAAAGTCAAGTACGTGGAATTGCAAAAATGGGATTAGGAAAGTTAGCGATCTTTGAAAATTTGATTAGGAATGTTATGCCATGAGAGTAACAAGCATCATCAGACTTATCATATTGTACACATTAAATAACATTTTGCATATAGCACATAGCATCTTTCATATCATTAGTTCGTATATCATGAGACATTGGAATCATTGACTTGACATTAAGACTTCCAAAAGGAGGGATCAACATATGGGACCTCAACTAGGGAGCCTTCATTAGAAAAAAACAGAGTCTGCTTCATTCATTGATACATACTTCATTTCAATTCGTTAATAGGCTAGTACGAACACTAGTTATACCTAGGATGTAGTTTAAGACTTTCATCGGCTTTGATGTGCAATGATCAAGAATGACCTAGTGTCATTACTGATGTCTAGATAACCTGTTGATCATCCTATCCAAATACCATTGGTATCATTCATTTAATTATGTGCATCATTTGAGGATGGCGTCATTCATTCATTAGGACCTTTAAACTTTAACCGACATAGATTATCTGAGCATCACTAAATCCAGTGATTGCCCTACACCAAGAAGAGGTGGAATCACCGGCCAATGTAACAAGAAACATGATAGAGTATATAGAGGATTGAACCCTACTAGATCCCTATATTGGCAGTATAGGTTCAAAAACTAGGAGATATAAGGATATCCATACCCAGTATGCCAGACAGTCTCATCTTGTAAGAGTTACGTGAACCTCCGCCCTTCGTGAAAGAAGGCATCGACGATCATAGCTAGTCTATCGGTGCTTAGTACAAAGTTCCATTACATTCAACCCATACGCCATGGAAGCTGACCTCTAGTATGAGGACATCATATCTCAATATTTCTCATTTCATCATTAGTATTAATTATACATTAACTTCAATACTTTCACTACAGTGTTTGTAGAGAATTATTTTTCATTAACATTACACTCTCATAGGTGAGCACGTTTTGGTAACATTCACATAGGCTCATTTGAGATTGCTCTCATCTTTTACGTTAACCGCTTATCATATATTCACAACATTCATTAACATAAGCATATTTTCTCTTTATAGTTACTCACGCCTGATTACGTGAACGTTCATTTGATTATATGCCACTGCACTCTGCCAAATAGTATGTTTCACACTCTTACTTAACCCTTTAAGGGTTTCATCATTAATTGTTCATTTCATCAATTCATTGCATACATATTTGGTTAACTTACTTCTAAAATTATGCCATACTTATGCGTTTATTCGTACAATCCATGAGCTTCATTCATAATTAGTTTAAGTAATTCATATCATCCTAAGATTTTGTGATGCAAGACTTATGCATCTTGTATGTATGCTAAGATATAAATTTATATCTAAGTAGGTAGCATTATTATTGAACATTTAATTCACGTATGGCTTATGTATCAATAAGAAAAGAGAGACCGAATGAATCACTTTGTTTCAGTGAAATATCTAATCAGACCTAATAGGATTTGAAGAGTTGTCACGATCATTCTCATAAATTTCAGTGAACTATTGATGACACCAGTGTGATTGATAAGACAAGTACCAAGGAGTTTCGACAGACTTCTTTCATAGAGTCCTCCGATCATGTAGGAAAACAACCCTTGAGACATACGAGTTCGTAAAATAAAGAAAGAAGACAGACTTAGACGAAGGAATTTTGAACCCCTCTCCCTACGGTCGAGTTAGCCCATAACCTGAAGATGAAGAAGGGCCACCCATAAATAATATACATGGAAGACCTTGCTCGACCAAATGAACGTAGCAGCAGGGATATTTATAGATGGGAGCATGAGCGAATATAGAGAGTCAAATAGGTAATTCCTGTCTTTGGATGTCCCAGAATCTTTGTCATTATAATAGGTTTGGATGGGCTGATCATAGTAGTTATTTCTCGCCTGATTTTCACGAAAAGCCTATAGAAAGAAAGCCCCGGTAGTGGTTTGAATACTGAAATAGATCTTGGTGGTCATTTTAACTCATTAAAAATAATTATTTATTAAATATGTAGGTTCTTAGGGCTACGTATGGTTCCACCTGCATACCATAGCTTATGATTCAAGGTTGTGTGGTTACATTTTCTAGGTATCCTATAAGAGAATGTTGTGGGTTTGGGGGAACGGGAGAATAAAACTTCACTTTTGTGACCGGACAAAAGAGTGGAAATCCCTGCCGCAGCAGAAGGAAGGAATTGATCACATTCTCAGTCCATCTTCTCGAATGACATCCTTTTATAAAACTAAACCCCTCCAGCCCATGAAAATTGGAGAACTATAGATACATTATTACCGAATTAAGGGAAATTTGGGCAAGGGAACCCGGTTTTGAATCCCTTGGTTAACAGTTACATCTCTTTTTTATTAATTCTATTGTGATTTGTACGGCTTTGGGACCCGAGATCAAGCCCCGACACCTTGATTTTTTTGTTTTCGTTATTTTTCATTCTTTGTTATTATCTTCTCTTTGGACCGAGGGGTTGTGGGATCGATCTCCGACAACCTCATTTTTTTTTAATTTTCCTTGACTTTTTCGAGTTGACCTTGAGAGTATGGGATAAAATCCCCACAACCTCACTTTATTTTTCTATTTCATTCCCTTGATCAGCCTAGAGGTCGTAGGTTCGATTCCACATGCATCAATCTTTATTTTATTTTAATTTCTTTAGTATTACCAAGATTTTGTGGTTTCGAATCCCACTTCTCTAATTTTTATTTTCACAGATTAATCTTTAGAGTTATGGTCCAGGTTCGAACCCCCCTTATCACATTCTTTTAACTTACATTAATTTATGACTTTAACAAGGTGAGAACACGGGTTTGATCCTCATTGACCTTAGTTATTTTTCTTCATTTTTTTCATAACATGTTAATTGACTTAACTTGACCGAAACTAACATCAAAGTGCTGGAATTTGGATCACATTTTTACAACCTATTTTCTCATCTCTTTCACGTTAAATGTATATATGTTGGGTTAGTTTTTAGTGAATTCTTTAGGTGTATTTCAAACATCACATTCTATAAAGAGTTTGCACTCAAATCGGCATTTATACATCACTTATCTTTGCCGAAACTCATCAACGAGATTCTAGAAATTTTGTACGTTTTTCAGCTAATTTTTCTCAATATTCACATGTTAGTTTTGAGGGTAATTTATGGATTCATTTAGCTAATAGTTTTCATTCAAATAAGCCAGATTATACATCATATGAATATACAGATTTATATAAGTTTTTTCATGTAAGAATACAACCATAACATGTCATTTTCAAAATTCAAACCAAGAGTGTATGTCCCGGTTACACATTGCACATACATAAACACATAATTTCGCACAACATGTTTAAAATTCACATAACTCCGAACGTACATAGATGAACATAATCAACATTAAAAAACATTACACTCCTAATTTCTACTAGCAAACACACCCAACCTACAAATTGATGGGAGCTAGTGAAGAGGAACATGCAAGCGGGAACAACCCTAGCTTTGAAAATTGAATATACTGAACCTTAAGGAATCTCTTGGTAAAGGGACAAAGAGACAGGACAACCCATACCTTTTTGACGTTAAAACCTTGACATGATGCCCAAAGTTTTCCCTTCAAATTCACGTCCAACATCAAAAACCTCAACCCCAATTCGACGGACAACCCTTCCTTTGCCTAACGTGATTGATTAGTTGTTTCTTTTTATCTTTCATTGTGAATTCTTCAAGTGTGAAGAACATTGGTCAATTTTTCTGTTCTTGAAGTTTTTTTGGCAGATAGAACGTGAATGAGAGAACAGATAATGATTGGGATGTGAGATAGACGTGAGAGAGTAAAACGTGAAAGTAGTTTAGGCTTAGGTAAGGGCTTAGTAAAACTAGGACTCTCCTTAACTTATAAAATTATCTGATTTTATTTTTTATGAAATCAGCTAATAAATATTAATCAATTAAATTAATTTACCGATTAAAATAAAAATAATTTAAAAATCATTTCTTCCTCCTAGGTTTGAACCCGGGTGTAGCAAGACTCACTCAAAAAGTCGGCCCTCTCTCCCAAATTGCACCTCCACCTTATTAATTAAATAATTAATTTCATAATTAGGATATTTATGATACTACCCTAATCATATAAAAAGACCATTTAGCCCTAGACTCTCCAAACTTAAGATTTCACCTTTCTAGGTCTCGTAAAGACTCATCCGGGTATATCTTCATATTTGGGGGCCCTAAATGGTTGTACCCAACATTTCCTAGCTCAACTAACTCCCCAAGTTAGTTATATTGGTTGTCGCATTGTTGTCATTATAGATTTTGAGTTACAGAAGATGAAAGAATCGAAACTTAACAAAGAATAATTTGACATGCTAATGATATTAGTAAGCATAGTAAGATTACTTGGTTCTATGTTTTAAGAGTCAAATAATGTTTAAAATATTCTTGTTATTGTATATAAAATATTTGAAGCCAGAATTACCACTTTGGAGAACACCATGGATCTACGAAAAATCACTTTTAGAAGAATGATTGAATTCATTGGATGGTCAAGAACAAATGGAATTATGGAGGGAGATTGGCGTCAAAACATAAAGATAGTAGAATATAGAGAAAGAAACACAATAAGAAGAACCAACCAACAATGGAGGAGAAGCTTGCCATAACAACAAAAGTATAGCAGGTAGCTTCAAAGGAAACTATCCGCCATTTGAGCATTGTGGAAAGAATGGGCACACGTTGTATAAGTGCTAGAAAAGGACCAAGATAAAAATCAGTTAGTGTAACAAACTCAGGCATAAAGCAGTTGTCTGCACGAATAAATTGCACTGGCAACGCACATACGTATAGGTTGTTAATGAACAGTAACAGGATTAACTCTTTTGGAATCGTGTATTGCAAGCAATTTTTAAACTGATAGATAGAGGATGCACAAACCATATGACTAACGAAGATGGGATCGTTAATGAATTCAAATCTATTGGAGTTACAAAAGTCACAATAGGTCATGGTTGTTGTATTCCATCGAAAAAAACAGGAACTATTAGAATTGATACACAATCAAGTACTAAAGAACTTTTGATGTTCTACACGTACTAGATTTATATCAAAACTTTTAAAGTAGTTGTTTGTTAGAAAAAGATTTCAAATTGAATTTTGAAGATAACATTAATTTTGCAAAATCAATAAAGAAGCAGAAGCTTCTTATTAAATATAATGGAGAAAGAACAAAGGGTGTGATGTACCTTGTTTTCACAGTACTTTCAATGTTTTTCCCTTAAGATTGTTGTGTGTCTTGAGACTTTTTATAGTAATTTTAATATTTTTTGTCTTTTTTTAGCAGGAATGTTGTCCAAAATGAAAAAGCAGAAGGCTGTAAAGAAATAGTGTAGAAGTGACCCATGAAGCCATCGACAGACTGTAGGTGGTAACCGTCGATTGTAGGTTTAGTCATACGGAAGCAACTCGGGGAATTCTAACTAAGTGTGGGGCTACGAAAGGATTGAGGATCCTTTGAGATCGACAGACTGTCCTAGAAAAATGTCAAGGTGCTTAGAGAATGTTCCAGTACTCGATGTTGAAGAAAAGCTAAGTATGGAACGACGAGAACCATTGAAGAACCGTGTTGTTTGTCAATCCATTGGATAAAAGATCATGCAAAACAATTAAAAATAGATGCTAAGTATGGAACGACAGAGGCAGTGAAGGTCTGTCATTTCCTTAATTGACCCTCTGTGGGGGTCGTCGATTGAAGACGTGTTTTCGACAAACATTCCTTATTTGAACTCCTTTTTATTTTGGCCTATGTTTTATTATAAATAGGGTGAAAAACCTTGTCACTTTTGTTCTTGGAGATTTATCATTGAAATTAATTCAAATTTTTCGATTTGGTTTGTAAGATCAATGTGGGATTTTAAGTTGAATTTATGGATTTTCTTCGAATTTGTCAAAGTAAGTTCATAATTTATTATTTGTCAATTATGAATTGTGTTCTTCTAAGCATAAATAAATAAATACACGACTAGGGTTGTGGGAACAATGGGTGATTAACAATATAAACCTAGCTAAATAAAAATTCTGAAATAGGTTATTGCGTTCATTAATAATTCTTTCATTAAGAAGTTTTTTTAATGAGTGCACACATTAGAACTCGCCTTATTGCTACATTCCAGACAAAGGGTCATAGCAAAAGAATTATTGACATAGATTTAGTTGATACTATCTAATAGGTCAGTTTTGATTTGTGCAAAGTAATAACTAATCCATACATCAAAAATGATGCTTATATGAACTAAAGGTAAGGGTTAGTGACCTAGACACACGTAGCCACACAAAGGTACATGGTGAAATTCTCAAAATGCCAGGCCAAGGATTTAGAGATACATAGCTTATCACTTTTTATGCAAAACACTAGGAAAGAATCATTATATCAAGGATTATGGCATTATGAACCTATAGGGAACACATACTCCCTAGTTTCTCTCACAACTTGATAAACACTAATAATTAAATCTTTATGCTTGTTTCATTTCAAAACATCACAACACTTTTGTTTCACCCCCCCCCCCTCCCACCTCCTTTGAATTACTAGGTTTTTGAAAGGACTGACTAAATAGAGGTAATCATACATTAATGTTAAGTCTAAATCATTCTCTCCGTGTGATCAACCCCAACATAATAGTTCGGTTATTTACTTGATACGACTGCTTATAATTCTTTTGGGAAGTATAATTTTAACAAATCAGGGTGTAAATTGAAAGGGAAAATGCTTACGAGTTATGGCATAAGAGACTGTGAAACTATCATTATCAAGAGTTTTTCAAAATATAAGAATTTGTTACGGTTGATAAACTTTCTATACTCGAATAGAGTTTGTAAAATTGGTAGGCTTATTATTCGAAGAACAAAGTAGACTTTCATTTTTAAAGGCGACATGGAGAGAAACAACAATGTTGCATCTGCTAAACACGGATGATAGAGGACCCCAATGGACTCATTCACTTAAAGATATTATCAATTATGTTATATTTATTGATGATCTTAGCCGAATGTGTAGGATTTATTTTTTATAGTATAAATTGGAGGTCAAGAGCATTTTTTGAAGTTGAAAGCGAAATTGGAAAATAAAAAGTTTCTGCAAAATTCAGATTTTAATGTTCTCACAATGACAAATAGTACACTTCTCATCTGTTTAGTGTAATTTGTGAAGAAGTAGGGATTGAATGTCAACTTACTACTCCTTATACTCCAGAAAAAATGGAGTTAGTGAGAGAATAAACATAATCATCATGGATATGGAAAGATCTATGCTGTAGGAAAACGATTTGTCCAAGATGTTTTGTCCAGAGGCATCTAATACAGTTGTTTTCATAAAAAATTGACTTCCCTCAAAAGATATGAAATATAAAACTCCTTTTAAGCAATGGTATGGATAGAAAACTCTTGTGCATTTAGTCACAGTGTTTGGTTGTCTTTGTTTTACCTATGTACCTCAGGTCAAATCGCATAAAATAGATAAAAAGGATGCCCTAAGAATTTTTATTCGTTACATTAATTTTTAAAAATTTTACATAATATTTCGACATGGAGGTGAGAAGATAGTTATTAGTAGAGATATCCACTTCAAGGAGAATTAAGAATGGGATTGGGATGATTCAAGGAATTCCGTCAAGAAGACAAGCTCATGGTAAAGCGAAAGGGACCATGATCCAACTGTTAGGGAAACACAATTTCTCTCTAATGTATATGACAGAAGTAATGTTGAGATTAGTGAATATGCCAACCCTTAAGATGGTATGAAAGACCTTAATTGGAGAAATGCAATTCATTAGGAGTTGTATATAATCTATTTTTTTTTTATGTAAAAGCATGGTGACAAATCTCTAGGAAGAAAAATAATTGGAGTATAGTGGATGTTCATAACCAATCTAAATGTTTATGGTTAAATAAACAATCATAAGGAAATGCTTTATTTTAATGTTTATGTGTATATTTTTGGTTTATATTATTCTGACACTTTTTGTCACGACCCGAATCTAGACCAAAGACGAGACCGATGTCGCTGACCTCCCACAGGTTGCAGACAAGCCTACATACGCCTTTCTTACTTCATCTAGGTTAATTTTAGAGCAAAATTTGAATTTTTTTCCTACCATAAATTTATACATACTACTTAACATCATAGGCGTTCACAAATCAACGATTTAATAAAGATATAATCAAATGAAAGAATCAGTTCATAATTTTATTAAACGTAGTTTTTGCAAAAAAAAAGGCACCAATACAAAGTCTGAACAAAACTTAAAAGAAACACTAGTGGAACATGCTCCACTAACTATAGACTACATCTAATCTAGATAATAACGATAGACATCCTTGAAAGTATGAGGGCCTACCAAGTCTAGATGAATGCTCCAGGTCCGGAAAGTTGCAACGTCAACTTGTAAGCTCTAGCGTCCACCTGTTCCTGCACCTAAAGTTGTAGAATTGTATGGGATTAGTACACTCTTGTACTAAGTATGGGTATATTCAATCACAAACAAAATACATGCTTAAGTGAGAACAACTCTTTCTTAACAACATGCTTATGGAAAGCCAAGTACTTGGAATTGCAAAAATGGGATTAAGAATGGTAGTAAGCTTTCAAAATTTGGATTAGGAAATTTATGCCATGAGAGTAACACGCATCATCATACTTATAATATTGTACACATTCAATAACATTTTGCATATAGAACACAACATCCTTCATATCATTCATTCATATACCATGAGACCTTAGAATCATTGACTTGACAGTAAGACTTCCCAAAAGGAGGGATCAACATATGGGACCTCAACTAGGGAGCCTTCATTAGAAAACAAAGAGTTTGTTTCATTCATTCATACTTAATTTCATTTCGTGCATAGGCTAGTGCGAACACCAGCTATACCTAGGATGTAGTTTAAGACTTCATCGGCTTTGCTGTGCAATGATCGAGAATGACCTACTGTCATTATGTAAGTCTAGATCACCCCTTTATAATCCTATCCTAATACCTTTGGTATCATTCATTCTATTATGTGCATCATTTAAGGATGACCTTATTCATTGATTAGGACATTTAACTTTAACAGATATAGATCGTGTGAGCATCAGTAAATTGAGTGTCTGCCCTACACCAAAATTTGTGTAATCACTGGCCAATGTTACCCAAAAAATGCTAGAGTATATAGGGGATTGAACCCTACTAGATCCCTATATTGGCCGTATGGTTCAAAGTCTAGGAGATATAAGGAAAGTCATACCCGGCATGCCGGACAGTCTCATCTCGTGAGAGTTATGGGAACCTCCGCCCTTCTTGATAGAAGGCATCACCGCTCATAGCTAGTCTATCAATGCTTAGTATAAAGATCCATTACATTCAACTCATACGTCAAAGAAGCTGACCTCTAGTATGAGGACATCATATCTCAATACATAATTTATCATCTAATCATTACTATTAATTATAAATTAACTTCAATAATTTCATTAGAGTGTTCATAGAGACTGGTTTCTTTATTAACTTTACACTCTCATAGGTGAGTACGTTTTGGTTACATTCACCTAGACTCATTTGAGATTTCTCTCATCTTTTACATTAGCCTCTTATCATATTTTCACCACATTAATTAACTTAAACACATTTGCTCTTCATTGTTACTCACCCCTTTTTACGTGAACGTTCATTTCATCATATGCCAATGAACTCAGCCATTTAGTGTTTCACACTCTTACTTAACCCTTCAAGGGTTTCATCATTTCATTGTTCATTTCATCAATTCATTACATGCATCTTAGGTTCACTTACTTCTAAAATTATGCCAGACTTATGCGTTTATTGGTACAATCCATGAGGCTTCATTCATAATTCGTTTAAGTAATTCATATCTTCCTAAGATTGTGTGTTTCAAGACTTATGCATCTTGTATGTATACCAAAATATCAATTTTTATCAAAGTAGATAGCATTTTTATTGAACATTTAATTCACGTATGACTTATGTATGAATAAGAAAAGAGAGACAAAACGGAATCACTTTGTTTCATTGACATATCTAATCAGACTGATTAGGATTTGAAGAGTTGTCACGATCATTCACACAAATTTTAGAGAACTATTGAAACTATCAGTGCGATTGATAAGACAAGTACCAAGGAATATCGGTAGAAATCTTTCATAGAGTCCTCCGGTCAAGTTGGAAAACAGCATGAGACCTACGAGCTCCTAAAACAATGAAAGAATAAGACAGACTTAGACGAGGTAATTTTAAATCCCTCTTCTTACGGTCGAGTTAGCCCATGACCTGAAGATCAAGAACAGCCAGCCATACATAAAAGACAAGGGAAGACCTTGCTGGACCTATTATACGTAGCAGCAAGGATATTTAGAGATGGGAGGATGAGAGAATATAAGGAATCCAAGAGGTGATTCTTGTCTTTGAATGTCCCAAGTTCTATATCATCATAATAGGTCTTGATGGGATGATCAGAGTATTTATTTCTCGCCTGATATCCCGAAGAGCCTAAAGAAAGTGAGCCCGGGTAGGGTTTAGAATACTGAAATAGATATTGGTGGGTCTGGTAACTGAATAGAAATAACTCTTTATGAAATATCTAGGTCGCTAGGTCTTGGTATGGTTCTACCTGCATACCATAGCTTATGAGTCAAGGCTGTCTGGGTACATTCTTCAAGGTATCCTATAAGGAGAATGTTGTGGTTTGGGGGAACAAGAAATAATACCTCATTTTTCTCATCCGACAAAATAGTGGAAATCCCTACCGCAGAAGCAGGAAGCAATTGATCACATTCTTAGTCCGTCTTCTCGAATGACGTCCTTTTTTAAAACAAAACCCCTCCAACCCAAGAAAATTGGAGAACTATAGATTCATTAGTACAATTTTTCGCGGAATTAGGGCAAGTAAACCCTTTTTTGAATCCCCTGGTTAACAGTTACATGTCTTTTTTCTTTATTCTATTTTGATCCATACGGCTTGGGGACCCGAGATCGAGCCCCAATGCCGAGGGGTTGTGGGATCGATCACCCACAACCTCATTTGTTTTATTTTCTCTTTCCTTGACTTTTTTGAGTTGACCTTGAGGGTATGGGATCAAATCCCCACAACCTCACTTTAATTTTTCTCTTCCATTCCCTTGATCATCCGAGAGGTCGTAGGTTCGATTCCCACGTGCCTCAACCTTTATTTTATTTTAATTCATTTAGTCTGACCAAGAGGTTGTGGGTTCGAATCCCACTTCTCTCATTTTTAATTTCATAGATTCATTTTTGAAGTCATGGTCCAGGTTCGAACCCCCCTTACAACATTCTTTTAATTTACATTAATTTATGACTTTTACAAGGTGAGGTCACGGGTTTTATCCTCCGTGACCTCAGTTTATTTTCTTCATTTTTTAAATGAAATGTTAATTGACTTAACTTGACTGAAACTAACATCAAAGTGTTGGAATTTCGATCATATTTTTGCAGTCTTTTTTCTCATCCCTTTCACTTTATATGTTTATACGTTTAGAGTAGTTTTTAGTGAGTTCTTTAGGTGCATTTTCAAGATCACATTATACAAAGAGTTTGCACTCAAATTAGCGTTTTTACATCACTTATCTTGGCCGAAACTCATCAATGAGATTCTTGAAATTTTGTATGTTTTTTCATCAACGTTTACATGTTAGTTTTGAGGGTAATTTATGGATTCATTTAGCTAATAGTTTTCATTCAAATAAGCCAGATTATACTTCATATGAATTCACGATTTATACAAGTTTGTGCATCTAGGAATACAACCATACCATGTCATTTTCGAACATCAAACCTACAGTGTATGTATCGGCTTCATATAGAACACACATAAACACATACTTTCGAACAATAACTCCAAAATAAATAAATGAACAAAATCAACAGAAAAACACATTAAACCCCTAATTTCTACCAGCAAACATACCCAACCTACAAATCAATTGGAGCTAGTTTTAGGATTTGTATATACTGAACCTTAAGGGGTCTCTTGGGAAAGGGACCAAGAGAGAAGAGAACCCATACCTTTTTGACGTTCAAACCTTACCTGCTGCCCCAAGTTTATCTTCTAAATTCACATCAAACACCAAAAACCTTAACTCCATTTCGACAGACAGCCCCCTCTTTGCCTAACGTGATTGATTAGTTGTTTGTTTTCATCTTTCGTTCTTAGTTCTTCAAGTATGCACAAGTTTGGGTAAGGTTTTAGTCAAACTAGGATTCTCCTGAACATGTAAAAAACATCTGATTTTTTTCTTGTTAAATCATCTAATAAATATTACTTAACTAAGTTAATTTACAAATTGAAATAAAAACAATTTAAATCATTGCTTCCAACTAGGTTCGAAAACGGGTGGAGCAAGACTTCACTCAAAAACCCAATTTTCGACCCTCTCTACCCACATTGCCCCTCCACCTTATTAATTAAATAATTAATTACATATTTAGTGTAATTACGATACTACCCTTAGCCTTGAATATGACCATTTTATCCCTAGACCCTCAAAACTTAAGATTTCCCCTTTTTAAGTCAAGTAAAGACTCATCGGGGTAAATTTACATATTCTGAAGCCCTACATGGCTGGACCCAACATTTCCTAGATCAAATAACTCCCCAAGTTTGTTGGCTTGGATGTCGCAAGAATGTAGAGGTCAAGTTCTACGTGCATAAATCCGTGTGAACCCGGTCTAATTGTAGTCATTCTAGACACACGAAGCATTACATAGAATATCAATTCTAAGGGTTGGTACACTTTTGCTTGAATAGCTAGGCTCGAAATTATTATATTGGTTATAACTATTTATGCACCACGTGCTTAGAAAGTGGATCGGATGGATTTCAAATTAGAATTCTTAATGGAATTCTTGAAGAAAAAATTTATCTTGAACAACATCAAGGGTTCTTTTTATATGCAAAGGAAAAAAAGGTCTATCTAATACATAAATCTATTTACTCTTAAAACACTCACCAAGAGCTTGGTACAGATGAATAAATGATTATTTGCTCTGGCTCAATGTTGAAAAGAATCTTTAAAAATTCACATTGTATGTTAAACTTAATAGCTGGGAGATTCTTGTTGTTTCTCTTTAGTGGATGACCTTTTGATTATAGGGAATAAGAAAAGCAAATTGATGAGTTAAAGAGAGATATGAGGCATGGAGATTACACAACTTAAAATGATTTTTTCATTTTCTAGAAAAATTACACAAATGAATTTCTCAAGAAACTCAAAGTGGAAAATTGTAAAGAGATTAGTACTACCATGAAACAAAAAGAAGAAACTAAGCAAATCAGGGATCCAAAAAGGTGAATGAGGCATACATCTGAAGTTCATTAGATGTCTAATGTATATTACAACTATAAGACCCGATTATGTTGTAAGTGTTTTATTAAGGTTCATGCATTTTTCTGGTGATGAAAATTTGCAGGCAGCCAACAGAGTTGTGTGGAGTATTTCAGGGTACTGAAGGAAATACTGCTTTAATTTCATATAGAACTAACTTGAAGCAGTGTTTGTGGACAATGCAGTAGCAACATCTATGTATCACAAACTTGTGTTTCGTGGTACAACTAAGCACTTTAAAATCAAGTTTTTTTTTCTTGTAAGAAGTGCAAAAATATGGAGATATCAATCTAATGTATTACAAGAGAAGAAATATTGGCTGAAAAATTCACTAACTCTTTTCTAGTCAGCAAGTTTAAGCTTCCTAGACAGAGAAGATGCAATAACAAGACGCAATATAAATATCTGGAAAATACCAGCCATAATTACATGAAGTCTATATTAGACATTGTCTCAGAAGATAAATCATGATATTCGATGGAAGCCTACCTCAAAGACGGTCATGAGTCCTCCAAATTAACCAAAAATTAGCTATCCCTTTTTTATAATTCTTCGGAAATCGTCACACAATCATATTATAAATCACAATTTCATTATGGAATTTTAGACATAAAAATCACAATAATTTGAAATGGACCCAAAAAATAGTTAAAATGGAAATACATGTCGTATACTGGAAATCACAAGATTGACTCTACCAAAAGCAACTAAATGCCTTACCAAGATTGTACGTAGAAAAGGGGATCAATTTCATGTGTGGAACAGCCCGAACGACTACATGTAATTAAAATACAAATAGAGAAAACACAAAATAGGGAAGACCATTTGGGCGGAATATACATCAAACAAAGATCCTCCAACAATTACCTAAAAAACCAACGTTTATCCACAATAAACTTTGACACCAACACTTTGAATCGCCTCAATTAGATCTCCCCAAGCACAAGAACTTAAATTGCATTTAAAGTTCGCGACGAAAGCTTGAATTTCACTGTTTAAATAGTAGAGGTTGTTGTTGCTAAATGGGATTTTTTGTTACTAAAGGCCTAAATATGGTTGCTAAATGCCTACACAATATATCAATCTATCGCAAACAATTTAGGGTATGAACTGTATGAGAAATTAAAAAAAAGAATTACAAATTACAAACTGTTATTTACTAATCCATCAACTTAATCTATATGGAAGATAATGAAAAGAGAGAATCGATTCAGTTAAACTCTAAAACTTCATACTGTTGGGCAAAGGATTTTAGCTCTTTGAGTAAAGAATGGGAGAAGTCGATGAATTTTGCCGTCTATTTTTTAAACTTTTAGAATAATCTTTTAGTTACTCCATAATGTATAGATAAAACCTAAGAATATTGTGTCTAATATTGTCTTTTTGAATATTTTCGCTATTTCTCCTATTGTTTCTTTTTTTTTAATTTAATTTTTTTTTAAATATACTATAACTTTAAAATCAACAAACATAAAGTTAAATGAGATAAAATATAGCATACTATACAAAACAAAAGACAATGGGAAAACTAAATCCAAATATTTATAATATCAAATGTAGAATAAACTCAAAAGATCTCATAAAAATAATTCATTTGATGTTAAACTTGTTACATAATCCCTTCCTAAAAACATTTTTGGTACTTTTACTTTTACGAGAATGAAGCAATATAAGTTTGAACACAAATTTATCCATAGAATATTCATAATTTTTTAACAGAAATATATATATTTATATATATATATATATATATATATATATATACACACACACATATATATACAATGTAAGAAATATGAGAAGTAAGGATAATTAACAATTCAAAAATAGTCAAATGGTATACGGAAGAGTCACGACAAAACATAGACTTGTTTCAATCTGAAAATGTGAAAGGTGTCATATAAATTGTGAGGAAGGAAGTATCTTTTATATGATAAAAATGTAAAAGTGTAATGGAATATTTCTAAAAGTAATTATTTATATATATTTGAAACTTCCAATACTATTGAAATATAAGGCATTCATGTGCGTCTATTTTTATAATAAATAACTATTGTTTCTTTCATATCGGCATAACTAAATTTGCCGGTTAGATACAAGATATTAGTAAGCCCTAATTTCTATGAACTGAATGAAAATTTTAATTTTAAATTATTCATATTTTAATCATGAAGGGTGTGTTTGATTTGAAGCAGAATATTTACAAAAAGATATTTTCCAATTTTCGCATGATTAGTTGGCATAAATGTTTTGAATTTTTTTTCCAAATCAACACATTTTTTTCAAGATAAAGTAAAATGAATTACCTCAACAAAATAGGAAAACTATTTTTCCGTAACTTAGTTTCAATCTCACACCTCAACTTTTCTTCCTACATAAAATTTTGTGTATGGATTCCAGATACTAAATAAAAGTTTGATTCCTAATTCTAAATTCAGGACTAGAATCTTGACCTTTATTTGACATTCTCATGTCCCAAATTAGCTTGGGTTAGAATATTGACTTAGAGACTTGTTATAGTTATGTATACATGGTCGAATCTTAAGATAAGTGTCGGGGTGGTGTTCCTAGTTTGTTGTTAGAGTTTGTTAAAGGTGGAGAGTTGAGGTTGGATCGATATTATCATATTTGGATCTCCAATTGATTATATTGGTAAGGTATTGAGGTCGAATCTCAGTTCAGAAATGGAGTCCTAACCGAGGTGCTAGGCGCGGATATGGCATCAAATGTTTGTGTTTGATCTTTGTTAAAAATTTGGTTCTTCAATTGGGAATTTTAGTGAGATCTCAATTCGAAACTATGATCTTTAAGACTAGTCATCAGGGTCAGTTTTTTATTTTAAGTTATTATTAGCAAGTCGGATCTCGTGCAAGAATTTATGATCAAGTCTTAGTTTAGATGTTGATTCCTAGGCCAAGACTAAAGAATCGAGAGATGACTGTCCTGGTCGTGGTGTGGGTTTTACTTAATATGCTGATGTGAGGTCCTAGGTTAAAATTTTTATCCTGCACTGGGTATCATGCTTAGGTCGTATTTTGGAAGTCAAGTCGTGATTAAGATGTCGGGGTTTTTTCGAAGGGTCATGTCCCAATTAAGAAAGTTTTAATTTGTATCAATAGTCGAATCAGGGGTTCGATCCCAATTGAGTGTGAATGTTATGTGCATATTTGAGTACAAGAGTCGAGGTTGAAGTCTAATGGTTGTATTTGCACTTATATCATAATTTTGGTCATGGGGTATGATAAAAGTTCACATCGTGGGACGAGATAGGGGTCAATTTCGGCGATTTATATTAGGACCGATGTTGCGGACAAGTCAAGGTTACAAATTTGAGTCTCGATTTAGAAATTATAGTTGGATTTTAGTTTGGTCATTGGGGTCATTGTTTTGTTCAAAATTAAGGTCATAAGTAAGATATCAAAGTCGGGTCAATGTTTTATAGTTGTTCCTAGGTCAAAAAGTTGAGATCTTTTCTAAAAAATGGAAGTCACGTCCTTGATATAGAGTCGTGGTTGGATCCATGTTTAGTCATGTTATAGTTCGAATTTTTATGATTAAAGTCATGTCCTAGTATCACTTTCAGTTCCAAGCGTGAGTCATGTTCAAGGAAAAGGTTGAATCTTAGGGTCTGATCTAGATTGATAATTGAGTTCGCATACCTATTTGGGTGTGGGTCGAGGTCGTGTCTCATGTTCGAATTCGATATTAGGTTCCTAATTAGATGTTGTGGTAAAATCATAAATCATTATCAAGGGTTGCGTTTGATTTGGGTAATAAGGTCAAATACAAAATTGGTTATTGTGGTTGGCTTTCGTGTCCGGAAATATTTTTCTAAAAGGTATTTTGTACATTCTAGGCGAATATAAAAATATATTCTTGAAAATGTTTCTCATTCACCAACCAAATATTAGACACTAATATTTTTTCAATACAAACAAAACATGAAAAATTAGGTTAAAGCCCCGAATTTTCCTTGAAAAACACATTCCTCGAAAACATCTTTTGTCATACCAAATGTACCCACGTCTAGGCTTTTTATGTTACAATTACTTAATGACCCTCCATATGTATGAATGAATAATATGTTTAATAAAGTCCTATATTCATTGAAAGGAATATCAATTTTTGGTCGTATTTAATTTTTATATAAAAAATAAGTGGTTTTTGTTTTTCCTATTGCTCATTTTAATGATTTTTTTCCAAAGAACCATTAACTGTGACTAAATTTCATTAGGAAGACATTTAAGATAATTTTTACAATTTTTTATCCGTAACTGAGACATTGTTTCCAGCGACTATAAAAACATTTTATTACCCCTAATCTTTATTTACAAACGTCACCAATAACGATTATTATAATAACATTCATAGATAAGAGGTCATTTATTCCTCTTAATAACAAAGTCCAAAAGGGAAATAATACCCTAAAGAGACATAATTAATGTGTTACTAGGACCAAATATGTCGTGATTTCATGACATTTCTAAATGATTTCATTTACGAGTTGTGTCTATCTAAAGCTTTTTATAGTGATTTAAACAAATGTTGGCAATCAACAGTGCTTCGTTAAACCGTAGGTGTGATAGTAAATGAGGAGTTCACGACATCAACGGATAATTGGGGAAGTTTGAAAACATGCAGAATCACAAAGACAATGACGGTTTGTTAATTGTTGACGGACCGTACTAGTGAACCGTTGTTTGGTCAAGAGAAGGTTCTACTACCTGAGTTTGAATGGTTTTACGTATGGATCTACGGAGGAGAATTGAAGGTTCATAGATTGATCGACAATTGTAGTGTTGATCTGTCGTTTAATTTATCGAGGGTGCCATCTGAAAAGCAAAAATAATTCTAAGTCCTAATTGACGGAAGAAGTCTATGGACCATCAATTGATCGATAGTCGATAAGTTGGTTAGTCGATTAAAGTCCCGTGCCTGAACAAAACTTTCCTTATTTTAATTTCATTTTCATTAAGACTTTGTTTTCTATGTATAGGGTATTAGAACCTCAGTTAAGGGGTTATCTACTATTAACTTTTTTCTACTTTGTGTATTAGAGATTGGTTTTTTAAAATTTAGCAATTAATTAATTTACAGATTTTGTTTGAGGGATTTTTCTAGCAATTTCAAGTTAAATTTTAAGTTTATTCATCTTGTTGAGTAAGATCAGGATTTCTTCATTTAAAACTATGAATTGTGATCTTCTTAGCATGAGTAACTAAATCCTCTAACTAGGGTTGTGGGGACCATGGATAATTAACAAAGTAATGATTGAAGCCAATTTGCACAAGCAAGTGTACGTGATAGTAAAAGAAATAAAGTTGCTCTAGATTTTTTAAAGATTATTAATTAGTTTATTCTATGTAAACTAAAAAATAATTATCATGATTTAATTCCTTATGTTTCAAACGATTATGTGGAAAGATCCTAGACTACAACTTTTACAAGGAATCATGTAATCAATATCATTTAATAACGGTTTTCTTGGAATAATCTCATCACTTAGCCATAGGATTATATGTATTATCATGATCTCTCGACCTCTAATCGCCTACTTTAGATATCATCCTAACTTTATGATTGAGAGGGGAAAAAGTGAATAAAAATTGAGCAATAAGATATCTTCATGAATCTTGGTCAAAGCAAGGTTTCTAGGTATATCTCTGTCGTAGAAACGAATCAACCCTAGTTATTTAGTGTTGACAAAATTTCTGATGTTCCACGTTCTATCCTCTTATTCTTCTCTCGTGGTCAATTAAGAGAATATATATATTTCTATTGTGATCAATCAAGACATACTTAGAGAAAGAACCTAAGAATGATTCATTGATTATTCATAATAAACCCTTATCAAAGTAAATAGATTTTATTCATCCTGTAGCCACATTCGAAGAACTAGGTTATTTAGATATTCATATTCATTTAATAAATAAGAAAATGATTATGAATCATTCAAAGATGATTGAAAGATAAAGAGAAAGAGTATAACCCTAAAAACATCACAACGTCGTCCTTACCGATTTCATATTAAAAAATTAATTAAATAATAATATTAAAACTAAAATAAAATTCTATTTATTCTAAAATTTGAAGTGACAATTATTGGGCTTCAGGCGCTCAACACGCAACAACATTTAATTCTTGGATATAAAGAGAAAACCTTGTTGCGCGACGCACAAACTTAAAGAGACGTTCTGCTTCTAAATTAATTTTTTACACAAGGAAAACACGCCTTTTCCCTTTTAAGTATTTCTTTAGCTCGTTCCTCTCTTTCTTTTGTGTCAAATCTCCATCTTGCTTTGTTATTGTTGTTTAAAATTTTTCCAAATAGTCTCCCAACAAACCTAATCATATTTGTTAGATTGGAAACACAACATTGACTCAATAAGACTTTTAAGCATAGCTTGACGACTCCAACCTAGGCATAGATGTTGGCTTACATAGCATTATGGACATACAAATATGTCCAAGATCAGTAATCCTAGTACTTATGCCATTTTTTTGACATTGTTTATGCATATATTGATAATTCTTTCATTTAGAATAATTTTATATGTGATAAAAGTTGTAACTCATCATGCTGCTACTTGCTGGACCAAGGAGGTAGTTAATAAGAAAAGAATAATCAGTATATATGTAGTGTGATAGTATCTAATAGGGTAGTGTTGATTGGTGTGAAGTAATAACTAAGTCATACGTCGATTCTGATGTCTAATATGAGGTAATGGTAAGGGTAAGTAATTTATACACATGTAGCAGGACAAAGTTGTGGTGTGAAATTTTTTAGATGTCGGACCAAGGATTTAGCGATATCTAACTTATCAGTTAGCATGTAATACAGTAGGAAAGGATTGTTATTACTACGAATATTGCGTTATAAACCTGTGGAGAACACATATACCTTAGTTACTCTCTCATCTTGATATAAATGTTTATTTTTGTTCAACTGCTAATTACACTGTTTAAGTAATTTGGTTCATAAACTCTTCCCCCTTTACTTACTTGCTTTGGAAAGACATTGACTAAAAAGATATAATACTGAGTTAAAATAAGTGTAGACCATTTTCCTTGTGCAATCGACTCCAACCTACTAGTTGGGTTCTCTACTTGATAACGATCGCTTATGCTTCTTTAGGGAGGTATAATTTCAGCGTATCGAAATTTTGCTATAGGACTTAAGGTATTGTTCATGGTAGATGCAAGTAAAAATTGAGAAATTAAAAGCATACCTAAATACTGTTTACTAAGAAAAACTTTTGGGTATACGTTTTAAATGGAGAATTTTATAAAATCTACTTTAAAATAAATCCCTAAAAATGAAAATATATAAAATGGATTGTGTTAGAATTACTCGACTAAAGAGTTGAGCTAGTGATCAGGTTCAGCTCCTCCTTGGGTAAAAATATGGTTGAACCAATTTTATATTGTAACTGATTTATTGTAACCATGTTATCTTCCCCATAAAGGTTCTAATGCATTTGTCCTTTTTCATGGTTAACATATGAAATATATTTGATTTGTTGCTTTTGTTGAGGGTTAACATTATATTTTCTCATAAACACTACATAGTTGGAGGTTTTCTCATTCAAGACATTGACACATCGAATGAACATTTAATTATTCCCCTATGTTGGATCTTTTTCATCAACATTTAACAATTTTTATGCACTAGTGCCTGATTGTGGGAGCTACTAGCAACTAACATAGAACAATATGAGCTAAAAATGAAGTCTGATGTATAAGCCCCATCGAGAGAACCAATATACCATTCCAAGGGTATAAAG
This sequence comes from Solanum arcanum, assembly GCA_027789145.1. NCBI lineage: Eukaryota > Viridiplantae > Streptophyta > Magnoliopsida > Solanales > Solanaceae > Solanum > Solanum arcanum. The sequence continues at coordinate 26,826,612 of CM050941.1, forward strand.
GCACGTGATCACTAAATTTGATGCCCATAGAGGGGACTTATTGTAACACTTCAATAATCCAAGACATGTTCTAGAGACAAACATAAGTTTCATAAGGTTTATACACTGTTTTAAGTTCCATTTTGATGATTATAAGTCATTTAGGAAGTCAACAAACAAAAACTTCCAGGAAATTCGAAAATTAGTTCAAGGAGGTAATAGTGTGCCTTAGCCTATTTGACTAGCTTGTAGGAGTCGAAAAATCAAGTATTTAGATGGAAGCGTGTCTAACATGTGTTAAAGTTGTTTCATATTTGAAACGTCCGTGTACGACTTCCCAAGTACCAACCAAGGTCCCTTGTTGAGGACCGTTCCATTTTGGGGTAAAGGACTACTTGGGCAATGTGCACCCAAGAGGGGAATTGACGGGGCATAGGTTGGTAGACGGGGCGTCGATGCCATCCTTCTACGAACTCTTAGAAAAATCCTTCAAACTCCTATTTTTCATAGTCTCTTAACTTACCTACGGATGTGGACCAAGGAAGGGGGATTGGCCATTGAATGACCCACGATCAGGCGATAATGGTGTCGTTTGTGATGGTTTAATTTTAAACACGTCTTGACATAGTTCCAATTACTTAATTAGGGGTTTAGGTAGTTAGTAAGGGCTTAATATAATCATAATTAAGCAATTAACATCCTAAAAGAATACCCCAACCCCATTAGACTTATTTAAACTCTCATAACTCACAAATCCAAACTTTCTTCCTTCTCTCTTCTTTCTATCTCTAGTGAAGAACACCATTGAAGACAAAGCTAGGGAGGGATTTAAGGTCTGCAAAAAGTCAAGTTTCACCATCATTATTCATCAATTAACAAGGTATGTGATTAACCTTTTAGACCTCTTTCCTCAAAGAGTATCAAATTTATTTCCAAAAATGAATTTTCAAGTATGTTTAATCCAATATGAAAATTGGCATTATGAATTGATTTTTTTATGATTTATTTTAGATATTATAAATAGATTAACATGCATTCTAATTTAAATATTTTTTTTCCTTCTTGTTTGGTCTAGTTTGTACAATATGACCTATTCCCCTTAACCCTAGGTTATGATTTTGATATAAATTGTATTGTATTGGTTCAATTGAAATTGGTATAGGTTGAATTTCTCTAAGATGATGTTGTCATATCAATTATGACTAAATTAGTATGATTATAGTTCTATCATACTAGTTTTTGGGAAGTGATCTAGGTTAAGAAGTATGTTATGATGACATAAGTATCTTTTCTTAAGCTATGAACTAGTATTGAATTGTATTGTGGTGATTCTTTTAGCCTTAATTATCATGTTGTTCATTTAATTATGATGATGTTATTACCTAATTGGGTTTAAGTAAGGGTTGATGGTAAGACCTTGATAATGTATTATGAAGGAGACTGGTATATCTTTTGATCCCTATCCTTTACTTCAAATTGTGTATAATTGTTATTAAGTCATGATGTTGTATTGGAGTATGCCCTGTATTAGGATTGATAGAGCGGTATGATGTTTAATTGAAATGTCTTGACTATTATATGTGAGTTGTTGGCTTAAGATGTAAATGTTACGAGGATTGTGAATGATTTACCAATTTTTTTTATAATGAATTGATTTTATAAAAGTGCTAACCTCCCTTATATGAATTATAATGAAAGGATTATACTAATGCAATTCTTATTGACCGATGATTATGATGAATATACAAGGGTTATACCCTATGAACTATATTAAGCTATGATGATTAATAAATACAATAAAGACATTTCAAAAAGGGACTTAGCTTTGCAGCGAGTAAACTTGACAATGGGAGGTTATGGCTATCCATAGAGGAAGATTAACCCTATAGTTCCATATGTGGTGCTGACTCCGTAATGAGTAATACTCATCCAATGGATTGCCATGAGATGGGTCCCTAATTTCCAAGTGGTATGTAGAGAGGTTATACATATGTCTTAGTTCTTCAACTACGTTTCCCCCATAAGAAGACTAACTAGAGGATCCACCTATAAATCTATGTTTATGCTTGGTTTTACTTTGGCTGGTAGACCAATTTCCTTCGGTGTAAGGATTTAAAACACCGCATTCCACACTTAGTTCTTGTGGTCTACGTCGGTTAAGGCAATTGTTCCTAAACTAAAATGAATCAATGAAGTACAAACTAACTAAGGTGAGAGTTTAACTTAGCCTAGGTAAGGTAATTGGACTCTACCTATGACTTACACTACTTTTCCTTGATTGGAACTTTAGGAGGTTGTTACGATGTATGAATATGATTATAATGGTACATGATATGCATATGCTGAACTTGCACATTGTTGACACTATATGCTGATTGATGTCAATTATGAATATATGGTGGTCTACATTGTTAAAGAATAATTATATGTACTCTTAAATGCTATGTTATATGATGTAGCAAGTTAGCCATAATTCTTTTTAGGTTACTTCATTGAGTAAGGTTATGGGGCTTTACTTGGTCACTTCACTTGTTAACTTGATAAGGGTTATCGGTGGATGTCTTGTTTTCGTTATCTTATAATTTATTCTTATTCATGCTTGTTACTATTATGACTTGAAAACATAGTTATTCAGCTATGTATTCTACTATATGTTATGCATGTTGACTTGATTAGACTTGATATTGTTGTTCCTATGATATACATGCCTATGACTTAATGAACATGTCTTATTGGTTGATATGGTATTTTTTATTGTGAATAAAGTTTTTTAATGAAAAGTACATGCTTATTGAAATGTCCCTTTTCTTAGAAGTTTTTCAAAGTATGTGTGCTTAGTACAAGTTGTGTACTAACGCCATTTCTTTCTTTCTCCAACATTTTAGGTTCAGGTCGTTGAAGTGATTTTGAACATGACTTGAAGAAGAGTTGGATATCTTGATCATTCAAGTAGGGTAGGTCCTCACTTTTAGAGGGTGATGCCACTATATAGCTAATAGAGTTGTTTTGAGTTTAAGACTTCTATGTTTCTTTATTTTCCATTTATTATGAAACATTGTATAGCCCTTGCAAGGAATTCTTACTTTGATGAATGGGCAATGCCCAAGTTCCTACATTCTTATTAGATGATTATGAGATGAGACGACTATTATGGCTATGTTATATTTCATATAATTATGTGCTATAAAAGAAGAATACTAAGTAATCTTCCTATACGAAGGTTATATGTAAACTATATATATATATATATATATATATATATATATATATATATATATATATATATATATATATATATAGCTAGATAGATAGATATACACACTATCTGTATGTAGAGGTCTATGTAAACCTTCAAGTAAAAGTAATGAAACGTTTTAAATTTTCTACTAAAATTGACTTATAAATATAATGATGTAAGCTAAGCGACTAATCTTTGTCCTCAAAGAGGACGACAATGCCGGCTACATCAAGAGGGTATTCCCGGATGTGACAAACTTTGTATCAAAGCATGATGTTGAATATCTTTGAGTCTATGTCTCTCTCAACAATGTCTATGTAGGTTCGTATTCATAATTGTGAAGCGTGCCACACTTATGAATAGGAATCTATGAGATATTTAGAAAACTCTCACTTTCTTGGAAGTCCAATATCATTCCTTTAAAGTGGTAATTCTATTTGCTTTTGCATCTAATCCTCTTATTGTGATTATAGGTAATGAATACTCGAAGGAATGCTACATGAAGTCTTGATGAAGAGATTGCCAATGCGGGAGTTCCTCCCCATGGTGATCGAGTTCCTCCTCTTGAGGAAGATATGAATGATGACCAAGCCCCGTCCAATCCTCCTCCTTTGACGAATGAGAACATACGGGCCGCTCTCTTCCAAATGGGCAAAGCCGTTACTACCCATGATCAAGCCTCAAATACTCAAGCCCAAGCTGTGATAGCCTAAAATAATTAGGAGGTTGTACCTCGAGTACACCAAAAAGTTTCTACCATGGCAATCATTCTAAGGGATTTCACTAGGATAATCCTCCTACTTTATATATGTCCAAGATTGAAGAAGACCCCCAAGAGTTCATTGATGAAATATACAAGATCCTCTATGCTATGAGGTTGTCTACTATTGAGAAATCTGAGTTAGATACCTATCAACTCAAGGATGTGGGTCAAGAATTGGTATGTCCAATGGAGGGATAAAAAGCCCTTTAGGAGGTGGTCCCGTGACTTTGGAAGTGTTCAAGAATTTTCTTGATCGGCTATTTCCTAGGGAGAAGAGGGAAGCTATAGTGGTTGATTTTGTCAAACTTCGTCAAGGAAGTATGAATATGCTTGAATACTTCTTGAAATTCACAAAATTGTCAAAATGTGGTCCTTCTTTCGTTTCTGATCACAGGGATGAAATGGGCCATTTTGTGATGGGTGTGCTGGATGACGAGAAGGAGGACTTTCATTCAGCTATGATACATGAAAACATTAACATTTCGCGCCTTATGGTTCATGCACAACATATTGACAATGCAAGGGATAAGAGGAAGATTAGAGATGCAAAGAGGGCAAGATCTTTTGATGGTGGTTCTTCAAAGGGTAGGCTTGAGATAAAACACAAGCCTATGTTTAAGAAGAGGTTTTCTAATCAAGTCCCTTCTACGATTACTAAGTCTAGGTATAATGGTGAGTGTCACAAGGTTACATATGTCAAATGTGGAAAAGTTCATGTTGGTGAATTTCTAGTTGGAATGGGAATTTTCTTTGGTTGTGAAAAAAGTTTCCACAAGGTTAGGGATCGACCTAATGTGAAGGGTCAAGACAAGGGCAGTGGTCAAGCTCAATCATGTGGTTCAAATAAGGCTTCGAAGAAGAATCACTTCTATGCTCTCCGCTCTAGGGATAAGCAATATACTTCCTCCGATGTGTTGACCGGTATGCTGAAAGTATTCCCTATTGATGTATATGCCTTACTTCATCCCGGTGCTACTTTATCATTTTTTACCCCTCTTGTAGATAATAAGTTTGACATTTTCCCCGATATATTGCATAAACTTTTTATAGTGTCTACCCCTGTGGGTGAGCCGGTTGTTGCAAAAAGAATGTATAGAAATTGTCCTATAATTTTTCCCAATAGAGTTTCTTATGTTGAGCTAGTAGAACCTTACATGCTTTATTTTGGTGTCATTTTGGGTATGGATCGGTTGCATGCTTGCTTTGCCCCTATAGATTGTAGAACAAGGGTGGTGAAGTTTAACATTCCAAATGAGCCCGTTTTAGAGTGGAAAGGGGGAAATTCTATTCGTAGAGGTCGTATCATCCCTTGCTTGAAAGCATGCAAAATAATCTCAAAATGCTGTTTATACCACATAGTAAGAGTCCAAGATTTAGACTCCGAAATTCCCCCTAGTGACTTGGTGCCCATAGTGAGAGAATTTCTGGAGGTCATTCCTAATGATCTTCTCGGTATTCCTCCCGAATGAGAAATCGACCTTGGTATCAACTTGTTACCGAATACAAATAACATTTTAATTCCTCCTTATCGGAAGGACCTGGAGAAAGTGAAAGAGTTGAAGGTTCAACTCATATAATTACTAGACAAAGGATTCATAACACCTAGTATTTCTCCATGGGGTGCTCAGATATTGTTAGTGAAGAAGAAAGATGGGTACCTTAGAATGTGCATTGATTACCGCCAACTTAATAAAGTCACTACTAAGAATAAGTATCGTCTCTCTCAAATTGATGACGCTTTGATCAACTCCAAGAAGAAATCTACTTTTCTATGATTTACTTGAGATTGGGATATCACCAACTTAGGGTGAGAGGTGAGGATATACAAAAGACAACATTTCGGATTTGATATGGTCACTAAGAGTTCATAGTAATGTCCTTTAGTCTCATGAATGCCCCGGCAGCTTTTATTGATCTCATGAATAAGGTGTTTTTAAATTACCTAGATTCATTTGTTATTGTCATCATTGACGAAATCTTTGTATATTCAAAAAATGAGGGTGATCACATGAACCATTGAGGGTAGTATTGCAAGTGCTTAAGGAGAATTAATTATTTTCCAAGTATAAAAACTGTGAGTTTTTATGAAAGTCAATATCATTTCTTGATGATATCATCGGTAGTGAAGGAGTTCAGGTTGATCCAAGGAAAACCGAAGTTGAGAAAAATTTGCCTAGACCTTTGACTTCAACAAACATTAGAAGTTTCTTGGGTCTAGCTTGTTACTATCAGAGGTTTGTGGATGATTTTGTGTCGATGTCATCTCCCTTGACTACTTTGACCAAAAAGAGTAAGAAATTCGAGTGATCGGTGGCATGTGAGAGATTCTTCCAAATATTGAAAGGTAGGCTTACTTCCGCTCTAGTGTTGACTTCACCGGAGGGTACAAAGGGGTTTCATTGTGTATTGTGATGCCTCCCGAGTGAGTTTAGGGTGTGTTCTTATGCAACATGGAAAGTTAATAGCCTACGATTCTAGACAACTTATGGTGCATGAGAAAAACTATCCAACTTATGATTTTTAGTCAGCGGTCGTGGTATTTTACTTTTAAATACGGATCCATTACTTGTATAGTATCAATGTGGATGTGTTAACTGACCATAAAAGTCTCCAATATGTGTTTACCTAAAAAAATTAAATTTCCCATAAAGAAGGATGTTAGAATTGTTGAAATATTACGACATGAGTGTCCTTTATCACCTCAGCAAAGCCAATGTGGTTTCGGATTATCTAAGTCGGTTATACATGAAAGTGTGTCTCATATTGATGAGGCCAAGAAAGAACTAACAAAAGATGTTCATAGGTTGTCAAGATTATGATTGAGGTCAGAAGATTCTCTGAAGGATTTCTACATGGTCCATCATATGTTGGAGTCATCATTAGTAATAAAGATGAAGTCCAAACAACACCTTGATAAATCATTGATGGAGTTGAAGGAATTTGTTCTTGATATGCTTAATGATTCCATTCTCCTTAGAATAGGATTGTGTCTTGAGGTATCAAGGAAGACTGTGTGATCCCAATGTAAATGGGTTGAGGAACCAGATCCTTGAGGAAGACTATGGGTCGCGTCATTCCATTCATTCGGGTTCGACAAAAATGTACCATCACCTTAGGGAAGTGTTTTGGTGAAAAGGTTTAAAAGAACATAGCATAGTTTGTTGCTAATTCCAAATTGCAAACAAGTGAAAGTCTAGCATCAAAAGTCAGGTGGATACCTACAAGAAATAAAAGTTTCTACATGGAAGTGGGAGACATCAATATGGATTTTGTAGTAGTTTTGCCTCGGACACAAAAGGAATGCAACTCTATATGGGTAATTGTTGATTGGTTGACCAAGTCCGCTCATTTCAATCCCATCAAGTCTACTTGTTCGGTGGAAGATTATGCAAGGATCTTTATAAATGGTATTGTGTGCCATCGTGGTATTCCATTAGCTATAATATCTGCATGAGGTGCTAAATTCAAATCTAGGTTTTGGAGGTCATTCCAAGAAGAGATGGGTACTAAAGTGAAGTTTAGTACCTCTTTTCATTCCCAAAAGGATGGTCAAGAGGAGCTTACTATTCAAACTCTTAATGATATGCTTAGATCTTGTATTACTAATTTCAAGGGAAATTAGGACAAATATTTGTCTTTGGTGGAGTTTGCTTGCAATAATAGTTTACATTCCTCCCTATCCATGTCTCTTTATGAAGACTTGTATGGTAGGAGGTGTAGGTCTCCTATTGGATGGTTTGAAGTGGTTGAGGCTTCATTTAGATTTTGGAGAAATTTTATATCATAAGGAACCGGTTGCAAATGGCCTATAGTAAGCAAAAGTCTTATTCTGATCATAGAAGAAGGGATTGAGAGTTTGAAGAAGGTGATAAGGTCTATTCAAAAATTTCGCCTATGAAAGGGGTGGTTATATTTGGAAATAAAGGGAAGTTGAGTCCTCATTATGTGGGTCTCGATAAAATATTGCAAAGGGTTTGTAAGGTTGCCTAGTTAATTGGCTACGATTCATCCAATTTTTCATGTTTCTATGCTTAAGAAGTGTATCGGTGATCCTGAGTCTATTGTTCATATTGAGGGTATTGGTGTGAAGGATAACCTCTTTTACGAGGAAATTCCGGTTTAAATCGTAGATAGGCAAGCAAAGAAATTGAGGAGCAAAGAAGTGGCTTCCGTAAAGGTGTTATGGAAGAGTCACCTAGTTGAGGGTGTAACATGGGAGGACGAGGCGGACATGAATTCCCATTACCATCATCTATTTAATAACTAAGGTTAGTTGGTCTTACTAATAATAATAAAATAATAACTAAAAATTGAAGTTTCTTGATTTTTGGTGAAGTTTTGCAAAAATGAGCATTTTTTGATTTTATTATAGTGAAGTATACTAACAATTTGCATTTTTTCTTGTTTGAGTTATGTTGTGAATTTTGATATGGGGAGTCTTTATGAAATGATATGTTACATGTTTGTAAGTTGAACTTTGACATAATTGAGTTATACATGCTATGTTGAGCTCGTGTTATTCCTAGAAGGATATTCCTCATAGAGTAATATTGAGCCTTACGTGTGGTAATTAAATCTTATGAATTTCCTCGTGTAAGTGATATGATTGACGTTGTAACTCATGTTTTTATGTTTTATTGTTGGTTAGGGCGCTAGTCTTGAGTCTATTTCTTCCTTATAAAGGTTCTAGTATCATTCGGGGATGAATGTTCCTAGGGGAGATAATATAACACTTCAAAAATCTAAGACGTATTCTAGGGCCTAACATAAGTTTCATTAAGGTTTAGACTCTGCTTTAACATCCATTTTGTTGATTAAAGTCATTTAGGAAGTCTAGAAAACAAAATGTCGAAGAACATCCATAACGTCCAGAAACTAGTTCAAGGAGTTACTAGCGTACCTTAGCCTATACTACTAGCTTTTAGGGGTCATAAATTCATGAATTTTTGTTGAAGGGTGTCTAGTATGTGATTAAGTTGATTCACGGTCAAAACGTTCGGGTACGTCTACCTACCGACAAACCAAGGCCCCTTCAGGAGGACCTTGCATTTTGGGGTCAAGGACTGCCTTGGCAGTGTGCACCCACAAGGGGAATTGTCGGGACGTAGGTTAGTAGACGGGGGCGTCAATGCCATCCATATACCAACACTTATAGAAATAATTGAAGGGACTCTTTGCAAAGTCTCTGAACTTTCGTACGAAGGTGCTGCACGGAAAGGGGGGTTGGTCGTCGATTGACACACGATCCATCGATCACGCCTTCGTCTATGAAGGTCTAATTTTCTAAAAATTCTTACTTACATCCAATTAATTAATTAATTAAGGGGTTAGTTCATTATTTAGGGTTAATGAAAGCTTAATTAAGTTAAGTAACACCCCATATAAATACCCCAACCCCACTAGACTAATCTAAACTCTCATAACTCACAAACCCAAACTCTCTTCCTTATCTCTTCTTTCTATCTCTAGTGAAGAACACCATTAAAAACCAAGCTACGGAAGGGTTTAGGGAATTCAAGGAGTCAAGTTTAACCATCAATATTTATGAATTTACAATATATGGGATAGAATTCACTTTTTAGACCTCTTTCCTCAAAGGGTTCTATCAAATTGATTTCCAAAATTGAATTTTTAATTGGGTTTTATCCAATCTCGAAATTGGTTTTATGAATTGATTTTTTATGATTTATTTTGGATATTATGAATATATTAACATGTATTCTAACTCAATTATCATATTTCTTTATGGTTTGGTCTAGTTTGTAGAAGATGGATTGTTCCCCTTAACCCTAGGTGTGAAATTGATATGAATTGAATCATAATGGTTCAATTGAATTTGTTATTGGTTGAATTTCTATTACATGATTTTTTTGTATCAACTATGACTAAATTAGGATTAATTATAGTCCTATCATACTAGTACTTGAGAAATGATGTACATTAAGAAGTATGTTATAAATTGACCTAAATATCTTGTCTTAAGATATGAACTAGTATTGAATTGGGATGTAGCGATTCATTTAGCCTTTATTATCATGTTAGTCATTTACATATAATGATTTTATACAGAATTTAATTTATGTAAGGGTTAATGATAATACGTAGATGATGGATTATGAAGGAGACTTTGTATGTCTTGTGATCTGTATCCTTTACTTCTAATTGTGGTTAATTGTGATTGAGTCATGATGTTGTAGTGGAGTATGCCTTGTATTAGGATTGATAGGATTGTATGATGTAGAATTGAAATGTTCTGACTATGATTTGTGAGGTGTTTTCTTAAGAGTAAATGTTACAAGGATGGTTATTTTTTACCAATGTGCCTTATCATGAAGTGATATGGAAATGAAAACTTATATGAATTGTAATGAAAGGATTATACTCATGAAATTCTTATTTATATATAATGATTATTAATATATAAGGGTTAGACCCTATGAACTAAAATAATCTATGATGATTAATAAAGAAAATAAAACATTTCAAAAAGGGACTTAGCTTAGAACCGAGTGAACTATACTGTGGGAGGTGATGTCTTTCCATAGAGAAAGATTCATCCTATATTTCCATATGTGGTGTTTACTCCCCAATGAGGGATAATCATCCAATAGATTCCCATGAGAGGAGTCCCCGATTTCCAAGTGTTATACAGAGGGATTATACCTATTTCTTAGTTCTTGACCTGTGTTGCCCCCATAATAATAGCCAGTGGATCCACATATAAAGCTATGTTTATGTTTGGTTTTACTTTTGCCGCTAGACCCCCTTCCTTTGGTGTAAGGTGTTACAACACTGGATTCACACTTAGTTCTTGTGGTCTATATCTGTTAAGACAAATGTTCCCTAAACCAAAATGAAGTTAATAAGTACAATCTAACTAAGGTGACTTTAGAGGTTAACATAGCCTAGGTAGAAGTATGGGACTATACCGATGCCTTGCCCTATTTTGCATTGAGGCAAACTTTAGGAAGTTGTTATTATGTATGGATATGCTTATAATGGTACATGATATGCATATGATGAACTTCAACATTGTTGATACAATAGGTTAATTGGTTTCACTTATAAATATATCTTGTTCTACATTGTTAAAGAATAATTATATGTACTCTTAAATTCGATGTTTTGTGAAATAGGAAGTTAGTCATGATTCTTGTTGGGTTACTTGATTAACTAAGGTTATGAGGATTTGATTGGTCATTGCACTTGTTAACTTGATAGAGGTTATGGGTAGTTTTCTAGCTTTGGTTTTGTTATAGTGTACTCTTGCTCATGGTTGTTAGTATTATGACTTCAGAATAGATTTATTTGGATATGTATTCCACTATATGCTATGGATGTTGACTTGACTAGACTTTATGTTGTTGTTCTTGTTATATACATGTCTATTACTTGATGTTGTTGGTCTTGTGATATACATGCCTATGACTTAATGAACATGTTCAATTTGTTTATATGGTTTTGTTGAATGTGCAGAAAGGTTTTTAATGAAAACTGCATGCTATTGAAATGTCCTTTTTCTTAGCATGATTTCAATGTTGTGCGCAAATGGTCTCATACTTAGTACAAATGGTGTATCAACCCATTTCTTCCTTTTCCCCAAAATTTTAGGTTCCGATCGTTGAAGTTCTTTTGAATAAGACTTGAAGAGGACTTGGATCACTTGATCATCTAAGAATGGTAGGTCCTCTCTTTGGGAGGGTGATGCCACTATCTACATAGTGGGGTTGTTTTGAGTTTAAGACTTCTACGTTTCTTTCTTTTTCCATTTAGTATGAGACATTGTGTAGCCCATGTGAGGCATTCTTACTTTCATGTATGGGCAATGCTCATTTTCTTACACTCTTATTAGATGATTATGAGATTAGACGATTATTATGGCTATGTTATATTTCATATAATTAACGTTTCTAGGAAACTTCTTCAAACTCTATGTGTCACCAGTCGCTAATCGTTATAATAACCCAACTAAATGAGATGGGGTAGAATCTCACAGTTAGTGGTATGTGTTCAAAATTAATAATAAAGTATGAATATGTTCAATTCAATCACAGGAATAGACATTTACGAATAAACACATGATTTAAATTGAGGGGTTGACACAAGTGTAAAATAATAAGGATTTTTTGTATTAACTATCCGCTACAACAACAACAACTAACACAAAATTAAATATATTGAGACAATTTCTTGGGATTTGATTCGATTATAGGATAATACAGACAAATGTGTAATTGCAACTATTAGTTATTATCTTTAAATCATTGACTAACCTAGAATTAATTTGGGATACACTTTCTATTTAAAAGTTTTCCTCGAACCAAGTTGGTTTCTCTCAAACTCATACACACATGAAAATAAAAACATCCTATGCTTTAGTACATTCACTCACGCATGTTGAATGTGTGGAAAAGGATTTAGGATCACTCTCTCGAGCTGAACCCATGACAAAACAATCCCCATAGACCATCAAATCAATAATCTTGGTTCTAAAACATCTCTCTCGAGCAAAACAAAAACACAAAGGTAAAACTTTATTTTCAATTACAACTCTTTTCATTGATTCACAAATTACTGATTAAAATTACTTTTAAACAACATTTAAACTAACTATTAGAAATACCCACAAGCTAAATCAGCCTATAACCACATAATCACATCACAAAAATTGGGCTTTTATTAAACATGATTAAAGGGTAGAAATTACTACCAAATCATTTTTACATCAACTAGGTAAGATAAATTACATATTTTCAAAAAATCAAATTGAAAAAATCACAAAGACCAACTTCAAATTTCTCCAAAACGGAAAACATCAATTCTGTAAAGATACGGAAAACTTAATCTCAATACTAGAGTTAAAGCTTAAAAATTACTCTGACGAATGTTCAAAATAAAATTTGATACTAAACAATGTTTTAAATTGTATATATAGTTTCTTAAAATATGATGTAAAGGGCTATTTCACATAGTAAGCTGGGCTAGCCGGTAAGCTCAATGATTGCCTATAGGTTAGTTACATCGCCTATTTCTTTTGGCCTTCACTATCCTAATGTTTTGAAACTTTGGGCGGTCCAACACTGCATTGCAGAACCAATCTGCGACATGGCGAATGCTGCTTTCTTTCACCAAAATGATTTTCTCCTTCAGGGCTTGACACAGTAGAACCTTAAGCAATCAGAAGGCCATTAGGAAACTCATCAAATGTACTTGGCCATCACCAAACCTTCCTCTCTTAACTTTTTCAACTCGCTTCGTTCCTTTTTGCAAATTAGGGTCCATGCTTTGTTTATTAATTGAAATACTTGAAAATCAATGGTTTTACATTAGATATTGGCAAAAAACAAGCATTTGAGGACACAAAAATCTATCATAGGACTCATCAACAACCTCAAATTAAACTTTTTTTTGTCCTCAAGTAAAACTTAAGTTTAGCAGTTCAAAGAGGATGTATCAAATAATTTTTCACACGACTCAATCATGAATGCACACTTCATTTCAATTTGTTCCTCATTCTCATTCATGCTTAACATTCACCTCATTATTCATTTTCCATAAAGCTTTCGATACTCCATTTCTATTTGCAATTTTATTTCAAAATTTTTTGCATTTTTTTTCCTTCTTCTTTTCTTATTATATTTTTTGTGTGGAGGGTTCCATATTTGTCAAAACCATGGGTATAGGGGAATTCTTTTACTTCTCATGAATTACCCTCTTTTTACCACACTCAAACTCAGGCTTTTCTCCTAAATTTGCTACTTAAACAAACCACTCTTCATGAGGATTATTGTGAAGGGGTAAAAAAAATATAACAATTTCATAAAGTTTATTCTAAGAACGGGTTAAATCTCAGAGCTAAAGTGCACAACGTTGATCATTAAATACTAAATTCGACAATTCAACTAATCGCAACAAGATTCAAAGAGATCACATATTGCCTATGAAAGTTTACTTGGCCTCATCATAGCCGCATATTCATGTTAGTTTGAGTATGTGCACTATTCACGTCATCAATATTAATCAAGACCAATACTCAAATTTACGAAAGAACAACCATATTAAAACTTAATTAAGAGGTTGCAAATTAATTTTTTCAAAAGGGTCAAATATCATTTACAATTGAAAGAAGGATCCACAAGCTTAAAAATACTCAGAATACAGTGAAACGCAATTTTGTAGCACAAAGCACAATATAAAAATGAAACCATAATCACAAAGGTGATCCTACCAAACAACAAAACATAAAAAAAAATTTCTCAAATGCAAAAAAATATTTAAAAGTCAAAATTAAACAATAAAAAAGGAAGTAGGTAAAAGGAAGAACCTATCGATGTAGACATTCCATATGCCGGGGCATCAGTGCCTGCAGTAACACTCTAAACCTGGGAATTAGTGTCTAGAGTCACCTCATAAGAACCGACTCTACTATACCAGCCGATAGTGGTGTCTCTCAAAGAGGTCTGGAATGCATTATCAAGGTCAGCGAGATCATCATAAACCTTAGACTCTCACACATCTATTTTCTCCCCACGAGTCTCTCTATTTTACTCATCAGCTACCTCATCATCACGATATACCTCTCTTTTTTAGGTTTAAGTAATCTCAGAAATCGTTGGGGTCATCCACATCATCTGATGCCTTAAATAGTGAAGTTAAGTTTGTTGATTTTAGATACTTTACATCCTTTATAAAATTTGCCACTTTAGCTCTTGTAGTAATAAACTCGGAAGACTACCCTTGTCTACCCCCAAAAATAGTAACACTCGCCATCAAATCATCAATTGATGCCCGAAGATGGGTCAATACAGCGAGGAACGAAATCTTAATCAACCATGAAATCGATTCCTCTAGCCCGTTGGCCCTCGTATTTGCCGAATAGACAATGTTACCCATCTTTATGAACATAGCCTGAGTAATCTTTGCGAGATGAGAATAGGAAAATGCACTACAATATTTTAAAGAGGAAGTATGAGAAGATGTACCTGAAGGTCCGCAGGCCGATGTAGTCATGTATGACTCTACAGGTATGAAATCAATGTCAACCTCCGAAAATGTATCCACCTAAGCTTCTATCATCTTGTTTGACTCCTCTTGAGTGTACTGAGAATAAATAAACAATATGTAGCTTGGGAATGAAATGATAACCACTCATTCTCTAATAGAATCTCAGGGATCTCCAGCACGACTCAGTCATCAAAACTGGGAATGCTAGGGAGGTCTAGTGCTTCTTGTCCCTCATAGTAATCTCATTCTCAATAACAACCCCATGCAAGTAAAATTCTTGAACATTATCTTTCGAAGTCATGCCTCCTTAGAGTGGCAGAGGAAGGAGTCAATATTAGACAACGTGATTGTATTGTCAATGAAGCCGAACAAGAAATTTGAAGAAATACTCATGTCGCACTTCTCAATGGGGGCCCATGCTTTGATCAACCTCTTTGTCATATTGAAAATTAGTTGTAAAACACACCCCATCAAATCATTTAGGGACATATTATTAGGAAACATTTATATGCCTGCGGATCACCTAAAGCTAAGCCAAATATAATATCAATGTTGTTGCCACTACACATGACTTTCTTTCCCTGCACCATGACCGACTTCATTGATTTTAAGGCACTAACCTTTTTCTTCCCCTTAGGCACCAACTCACTGTATGTTGTCTAGTATTCGAGGACCCATGTGGGAATGTGGATGCCTCGGGCACTAGCAAAAATAAAGGGTGTCACTCAACATGGAGTCTCTGCCCTCAAGAACCTTTATAAAAAGTAGCTTCTCATCAAAAAACATCTGCAACCCATCTGCTTTTAAAACTATTAAGGATTCGGGGAGAAGCAACCACACGTGGTACTGGGGCTATAAGAGGTGCAAGAGATTACACTATATCTTCTGTGGAGGAACAAACAAGACTCTAGGAGAGTGAGGACGAGACCTAGCAAATATCTCAGCCTGTATTGGTAGATTAGCTTCCGTCTTAGCCAATACATCTAGCGACCACTCTTTATCAATGATAGGGTCCGAAACCTCATGTGATGGCATTTTTCCTGTCCCTTAGTCTCCCTTTGGAGGATTTGTTATCCCGTTGAGGGGAGCATCGACTCCCCCTTTATTTATCGCAATACCTCATGATATCTTATGGGCTGGCATTTAAATATTGATTCTACACATATCTTAAAAAATATCAAAAAGAGTTACATAATGCAAGCAAAATTGAAAAAAACAAAAAATACACAAACACTCGTTGATCTGATCGGTGACTCTACAAATTTTATTGGAAAAATAAATTAGGCATTCTTTAAGGATTGGCTAAAAAGTACTCAAAAAAATTGGCATGTTGGCGATAGGTATGGCCTTTCGGCAAATTGCTCACAACATTCGGCGAGCGAGGACTAGCCCACCAAAATTTATAGTGTATTCTAGGGGTTGGGGCAGAAAAAGGGTGATCAACAAGGACTTTCATTGAGTGATAGTGTGACATCTCGTAAACCTAAATGTCTAGGATTAAACAAAAAAACTAAGAATAGATATTTCTGGAAAAAATAGAAAATATTTTAAAATTTCCTAACAATAAAGTAAGTTTTTGGTCTTTTTCAAACGGCTATAACATGTAGCTCAAGATGAGTTTGGGCCAATTCTTTACATGGTTAGAAATATCTTCAATACATTTTTCTAAAGCAGCTGAATTCATGTAATTTTGATATTGTATGAGGGAGATATGTCTATCGGAAATTGCAATGTTGGATTGAGGAAAATCCAATTTGGATTTTTGTAACTAAAAAGTGGTCTTTTTACCATACTATATACAAATATATTTTTAGGATTGATATGCTTTTGGCTTGGAAGATTTATATGCTTTGGGCTTTGAAGAAAATAGAAGAAAAGTGAAAAAGGAGAAAAGACAATGATTTCGTTAAGATCGTTGAGTGAGTTTCATCAGGGGTGATCCCTTAAAGGTATGTGAGATATTTAAGTGATGGTTTCTTCCACTCACACAACAATATGTTCAATCCAGCGATCTCACATCCAGGTTTACCAACTTAGACGTAACCGGCGTTGTCGTCCTTTTTAAGGACTAGGAATAGCCTCTTCGTTCATGTCATTACATACATAGTTTGAAAAAATGCGTAAAAGTATAAAACTTTTACTTTCTTTATTTGGAGGTTTACATAGACCTCTACATACACATAATATGTATATTCATATCGACTTTACATAGACCTTTCATATAGGATGGTTACATAGCCTTCTACTTTTATTGCACATATATATATATATATATATATATATTTATAAATATAGAAATAGTCTCAACAATTTTCTCGTCTCATACCATCTAAATGATTTCACCATATGGGCACAACCCTTACATCCATTCAACGAGACTATTTCTAGGTCATACGAAAGTATATTATTTAATTAACAAAGAAAGGAATCAGAGAGTCAATAAGCTCATAAAAAAGATCAAAGATCGAAGATTGCATCGCCCTTAAAAGTTAAGGACCTACCTTACTTGGATGAAAGGAAGAACCCAACCCTTCAACGATAATTCCTTCAAAACTCTTCAACAACTGGAACCTAAAATGTTTGGGACAAGGGAAGAAAGAGTGGTTAGTATTCCACATGTACTAAGTATGAGATCTTATTCAAATACACAATCAAAATATTCTAAAAAGGGAATTTTATTAAAACATGATATTTTACCCCTTTTTGGGCTTAATGTAAAGTCAAGTAAATCATTCTAATCAACAAAACATGCATACAATCCCAGCAAGTAACAATTATCCCAAAACACTTAGAATCCTGAGTTACTACAACTTTACCATTAAGGAATAATATCACAAGAATGAATAAGAGTTAAACATATCATATTAAGCATGACAACTACTCAAAAGTTCTACTTAAGTCAACAAGTGCAATG
Source organism: Solanum arcanum (assembly GCA_027789145.1). Lineage (NCBI taxonomy): Eukaryota > Viridiplantae > Streptophyta > Magnoliopsida > Solanales > Solanaceae > Solanum > Solanum arcanum. The sequence continues at coordinate 26,844,510 of CM050941.1, forward strand.
ACCAAGAAAATCCCCATAACCTTACTTAATCAAGTATCCTCTAAAAGAAAACGTGACTAATGTCCAACTTTACACATCATGGCATTTAGGCTTACATTTCATCTTATAATATCACTATAAACCAAGGCATAATCAACAAAAAAAAAACTAATCAACATATGTTATTAACAATATGACATGGTCAACATATATACACATCATATATTATCATAACATAAACATATAAGATCATCCTCGTATGACCCCCCTCAAGACTAACTAGTGCAATCTCTGTGTAGAGTCCCATTACCCTACCTAACCAAAATAAACCCCCTAGGTTATCCAAGTTAGAGTTCAAGTCCTTTAATTCGTTTTACCTTTTGGGAACATCTTACCATAACCGACATAGACCAAATGAGCTAGTGGGAATTCCGTGTCATAAAAGAATTTGTCAAATCCGAGTTTATCCCCTTAGATGTAACCACCATTGTTATCCTTTTTAAGGACTAGAACTACCATCTTTTAAATGTCATTACATTAATCGGTTGAAATATGCAGAAAATTCAAAACTTTTACGTTCTATATTTGGAGGTTTAAATAGACCTCTACATACACATAATATATATATTAATCTCGAATATACATATACCCTTCATATATCAAGGTTAAATAGCCTTCTACTTTTATAGCACATATATCTAAATGAATGTCACCATATAGGCATAGCCCTTACATAATTTCAACGAGACCATGTATAGGTTATACGGAAGTACAATATTCAATTAAGAAGGAAAGGAACGATAGAGTATATAATCTCATAATAAAGACCAAAGCTAGAAAATGACATTGCCCTTGAATGATGAGGACCTAACCTACTTGGATGAAAGGAAGAATCCAAGCCTTAAACGATATCGCCTTTGAAACTCTTAAACTATTGGAAACTAAAATGTTTGGGACAATGGAAGAAAATGGTGTTAGTACTCCACATGTACTAACTATGAGATCTTATGAACATACACAAGAAATATATGCAAAAAAGGGACTTTTATTAAAACATGTTATTTTAGCCGTTTTTGGGCCTAATGCAGAGTCAAGTAAATCATACTTATCAACCGAAAATGCATACTATCCCAAAAAGTAACACTTATACCAACACACTTATAATCATGAGTTACTACAACCCTAACATCAACGAATAATATCACAAGAATGAATAAGAGTTAAACATATCATAATAAGCAAGACAACTACTCACAAGTTCTTATGAAGCCAACAAGTGCAATGACCAAGAAAAGCCCCATAACCTTACTCAATCAAGTATCCTCAACAAGCAAACATGATTAATCTCAAACATTACATATCAAGGCATTTAGGCTTAAATTTAATCTTATATTATCATATAAACCAAAGCATATTCACAACGGAACTAATCAACATATATTATCAACAATATGACATGGTCATCATATATACACACGATATATTATCATAACATACACATATAAGAACATTCTCCTATGACTCCCCATAAGACTAACTAGTGCAACGTCTTAGTAGAGTCCCATTCCCCTACCTAAACTAAGCTTGAACCCTTAGGTTATCCAAGTTAGAGCTCAAGTCCTTTAATTTTTTTTACCTTTTTGGAACATCTTACCATAAACGACGTTGACCACATGATCTAGTTGGAATTTTGTGTCATAAAACAATTCGTCACATCCGGGTTTACCCCCATAGATGTAAACAACATTGTCATCCTTTATATGGAATAGGACAAGCTTCTTAGTTCATGTCATTACATTCATCTGTTGAAAAATTGTAAAAAATTTAAAACTTTTACCTTATATATTTGAAGGTTTACATAGACGTTTACATACACATAATTCATATATTAATATCAAGTATAGATAGACTCTTCATATAGTAAGGTTACCTAGCCTTCTACTTTTATTGCATATATATATATAAAAGTATAGAAATAGTTTCAATAATTGTCTCATCTCATACCATCTAAACATATGTAATAATATGGGTATATGCCTTACATCAATTCAGTGAGAACATGTATAGGTCTTATGAAAGTACAATATTCAATTACCAAGGAAAGGAATGATAGATTAAATAAGCTCATAACAAAGACCAATGCTAGAAGATGACATTGCCCTTGAAAGTTTAGGACCTACCCCACTTGGATGAAAGGAAGAATCCAAGCCTTCAAAAATATAACCTACCAAATTCTTTAAAGACCGGAGCCTATAATATTTGGGACAAGGGAAGAAAATGAGATTAGTACTACACATGTACTATTCATGAGATCTTATTCACACACACAGGCAAAATATGCTAGAAGGGACTTTTATGAAAACATGTTATCCAACCCCTTTTTGGGGTTAATGCAAACTCAAGTAAATCATACTATCCCAACAATTAACACTTAACCTAACACATTCAGATTAATGAGTTACTACAACCGTAACATCAAGGAATAATATCACAATCATGAATAAGAGTTAAACATACCATAATAAGCAAGAAAAATACTCACAAGTTCTTATTAAGTAAACAAGTGCAATAACAAAGAAAAGCCCTTAACCCTAGTCAATCAAGTATCCTCAACTAGAAAACATGAATAATGTCCAACTTTACATATCATGAAATTTATGCTTACATTTCATCTTATATTTTCATTATAAACCAAGGCATATTCACAAAGGAACTAATCAACATATAGTATCAAAAATATGACATAGTCATCATATATACACTCAGATATTATCATAACATCAACATATAAGAACATCCTCCTAAGACTCCCTTCAATACTGACTAGTTCAATGTCTAGGAAGAGTCCCATACCCCTACCTAAACAATGCTAGACCCCATAGGCTATCCAAGTTAGAGTTCAAGTCCATTAATTCGTTTTACCGTTTGGGAACATCTTTCCCAAATCGACATTGACCACATGATCTAGTTTTGAATCCGTTGTAATAAAACCCTACACCGAAAGAAGGCGAACTACTTTCCAAGGCAGTACCAAAATATAAAACATAGTAACTACGTGGATCCAGTAGCTAGTATTCGTATGGAGGCAACATAGTTCAAGAACTAGGATATTTAGTTGGGATCCTCTTTATATTCTATGCATTATGATCTCCAATCTCAAGAGTGATATAATGGTCCTAATTTCCCTACGTGGTAAGGGACATTTCTCTATCTAACTTGATCGGTGCTAAGCTAAAGTCTCTTTTTTAAATGTGTTTAAGCCTTTAATTATCAATCATAAATTTATTAAGGCCATAGGGTCTAACCCTTGCATAATCATTATCATCAATAGCTCAATAAGAATTGTATGAGTGTAAGTCCTTTCATCACAGTTCATATAAGTGAGGTTAACTTTTTAGCACTTCATAATATTTTAACGCACGTTGATAGTTTTTACCATCATTATAGCGCATACACCTTAATAAAGCTCCAAACATAACCAAGACGTTCCAATTAAACATTATACAACCCTATAATCCTAGAATAAGGAATACTCTAGTATAATAGATTAGCAAAAATGATTCACAATTGGAAGTAAAGATAGAGATTCTAAGACTTACCAAGTCTTTATAATAGTCTATCATCATGGTCTTACTGTCAACCCATAACTCAACCCAACTTGGGGAGTAACATCATAGTACAATGATAATCAATACAATAATAATGCCAATTGCATCTCTATAACACAATTCATTTTTAGATCACAACTTGAGACAAGATACATAGGCTAATTTCACATTTTAATTCATAACCTAAACCAAATGTCAAAAAGTAGCATGATAGTCCTATATTTCATCTAAATTCAACCATAATAGCACCATAGTATAATAATGTAATTAACGACCAACTCAATGTAATGATCAACATATAACATAAATCAAGATCACTACCTAGGGTTAGGGATAAAGGATACATGTTCTTCAATTTGACAATACTATCAACAACTATAATAAACAAGTTGAATTATATGTAAAACTACTCAATATAAACCTAATACTTTACTAACAACTCAATCCATAACTTCATACTAACTAAATTAAATTTATAAGAAAACTGAACTTTTTGAAATCCATTTTGAAGGATACCTTTGAGGAAAGAATCTCAAAAGTGAATAGAACCCATACATTAATGTTTCTCAACAATTTGAAGAAGAATCCACCCTTTTCAAGCCCCAAACCCTAATTCTTGCTAGCCTTCAATGGACAGTTCTTGTAGAGAGAAACAAGAGAGAAGTAAAAAAGTTTATATTGATTGTTGGCTTTAGGTTAATGAGGGTTAGGGGTATTTATTTAGGGGATTAATTAACATAATTAGTTTCCCTTTAATTACTAACTAACCCCTATAATATTTAATTAATTTAAATAAATTAATTAAAATCCATCAATGAAATTCGACCCTCACTGTCGAGACCCCGTCGACGGTCTGTTGGTGGGTCGACGGACAACCCCTCCTCCGTTCAGCACCTCTGTCGTCTCTATCAGAGACTTTGCATGCGAGGCTTCCTCCAATTGTTTCTAAGCATGGGATGAGGGTAGACTCGACGCCCCGCTGTCCCAATCCGTCGAGTGTAAATGTAGCTAGGTAAACAAGGGCCTTCTCAAATGTTTCCAAGTGACGGACGACGGTTACCTCCGACGCTCCGTCGAGCCACTTACTGTCCTTCGTATGCCCAGTCGATGCATACTGTCAGGCAGTGTTGCATCAAACTGCACGGGGTTCTCCTCAAGGTCCCTTGATTGGTCCTTAGGGAGTTGAACCCATATGTTTCAATCATGAAACAACTCAAACACCCATTAGCTACCTTTCCACCCATTTTGTTACGTTTTCGACTACTAAAATTTAGTAAAAAAGCTAAGGCATACTAACATCTCTTTGAACCAACTTCCTGAAGATTATTGGACATTTTGATTCTTATACCTTCTAAATGACCTATATTCACTAAAAATAGACTTAGAAACAGTGATTAGATGTTATGACACCTAATTGAGGGATTACTATGAGTATAGGATTTTCAAGGTGTTACATTATCCCCCCCTTAGGAACATTCGTCTCCGAATGACACAAAAACCCTTTTGAAGGAAGGAATAGACCCAAGACTAGAACCGCAACAAATCAACAATATCTAACATAAATCATATCACTTCAACAAAGTAAATATCAGAACACATATTACCACACTTAAGGCTTAAAACACTTCATCATGAGGCATTGCCTTCTCGGAACACTTATGAGCGCAACATACATCACATGAGTCAATTAGCACAAAGTTCAGCATAAAAACGTTCTGTCTATTATTTCATGAAGACTCACCATATCAAAATGCACAACATAACTCAAAGCATGCAAAAAGACAAATTTCAAGTTTTTTAATAGCAATACTACCGTATATTCACTGTAAAACTTACTCTGAGTTTTCCAAAATGGCATTTTTGTTATACTTCACCCAAAAATCAAGAAACACAAATCTTTGTCATAATTATATAACTTAAATGAATTTCTAACCTTAATTCCCAATAAGATTAGAATAACGGGATTTCATATTGGCCTCGGCCTAACATGTAGCACCCTAAGCTAATTAATTTTTCCTTAACACTTTTATCGAAACCACCACTTTATTTCTCAACTTGTTTACATGCCTATCAAGAATTTGAATCTGGACTTCCTCATAAGAGAGGATATCCTTGACACCAAGACCCTCAAAAGAAAGAACTAACTCGGGATCACCAATACAATTTTTGACATAGAAACATGGAAAACCGGATGAACTGATGTCAATTGACAAGGAAGCTTCAATTAATAGGCAACCTTAGAAAACCTTTGCAAGAATTCATAGGGACCCATATATTGAGGACTCAATTTACCTTTCTTCCCAAACGTAACAACCCTTTTCATTTGTGAAATTTTTAAATACACTTTATCACCATCTTAAAACCCCAAATCCCTTCTCCTATTATCGGCATAAGACTTCTGTCGCAGGCCGTTTTTAACCGGTTCCTTGTGATATGAACCTTTTCCAAAGTCTCATAAATCAACTGAGGACGAAGAAGTGATTGCTCACCCACTTCAACCAATCTAATAGGAGACCTACACCTCCTACAATACAAGGCTTTATACGAATCCATGGAAATGAATGAATGAAAATTGTTGTTGTAGGAAAACTCCACTATAGATAAATGCCTATCCAAACTCCCTTTAAAATCAATAATGCAAGATCTAAGCATATCTTCAAGGGTTTGTATCATACGTTCCGCTTGATCATCCGGTTGGGGATGAAAAGCGGTGATCAACTTCACCGTAGTACCTAATACTTTTTTAAATAACCTTTAAAATCTAAATGTGAATTGTGTGCCGCGATCAGATATGATGGATAACGGAATGCCATGGAGGCACGCATTGTAATAAAGGAATATTGAAGCATAATCCTCTTCCGAATATGTAAACTTGATGGGGATTAAGAGAGTAGATTTAGTCAATGGATCAACAAACACCAATGTGGAATCATAGGACTTTTGAGTCCGGGGTAAACCTACTACCAAGTCCATATTGATGTCTTCCCACTTCCAAGTTGGAATTTTGATCTTTTATCGTAAGCCACCCGGCTTTAGGATTTTGGCCTTTACTTTTTGGCAATTTGGACACTTAGCGACAAATTCTGCTATGTCCCATTTAGATCTTCCCACCAATATATTTCCCTTAGGTCATGGTACATTTTATCCTTCATACAGACAAATAACATTGAAGCACCCCATGGAGATAAACTAAGTCTTATAAAAGCCTTTGTGATGCAAATCCTTGAGTTGACCCTTAGACTCCTTCAACTCAGCCGGAGCCATCCGATATGGAGGGATAGAAATGGGATTTGTTTCCTGTAGTAAATCGATACCAAAATCAAATTCCCGTTTGAGAGGAATAGCGAGAAGATCATTAGGAAAAACCTCCGGAAATTCCTTCAACGGGGACCGACTCAATATGAGGAATTTCGGAATCCAAATCTTTGACTCTTAAAATGTGATAGAGACAACCCTTTGAGATCATTTTCAATGCGTTTAGACAAGATATGATGTGACCTATAGGAATAGAATTCACTCCCTTCAACTCAATAACGGGTTTATTTGGGACCTCACCACTCTTGTCCTACAATCCATAGATGCAAAACATGCATGCAACAAATCCATAACCAATATAATATAAAAATAAAGCATATCAAGTTCTACGAGATCAACATAAAAAACTCTATTGGGCAATGAAATAGGACAATTTGTATCGGCTCTTTTAGCAACAATCGACTCTCCTACCGAAGTAGATACTACAAAAGGCTCAATCAAAATATCGGGTAAAAAACAAACTTTTTAGCACTAGTGGTGTAACAAAGGACAAATTAGCACCCGGTTCAGGTAAAGCATACACATAAGAAGTAAGATATTTAACATATCGGTCACCACATCGGGAGAGGTCTCCTGCTCACCCCTAGAGCGGAGAGAATAGAAGCAGTTCTTGTAGGGAATATCACTGCAACTACTTACTTGACCTTGGACACTACCCTTATCATGAATCTTAAAGTTTGGACACTCTCTCATTTTGTGACTACTCTGGCCACAACTAAAGTAACTATTCGTCCCCTTAAGGCACTCACCATAGTGATTTTTACCATACTTTCCACAAGTTTGCTTCTCCTTTGGTGTATTAGAACCTTTTACCTTCTTAAATTTAGGGTTAGACACCCTATGACCACAAGCTCTTGCGAATTTGGTGGGTACTTAATTTGAACCCTGCTCCTTAATTTAGGCTTATCTTCTATTCCAAACCTATTCTTTGAGGAGCCTCCATCAAATGACATAGCCATTTTAGAATCTCTACTTTTTCTCTTACCTCTTGCCTCCTCAACCCTTCTTGCATAAACCATAAGACGAGAAATGTTCATGTTGTCATGTAGCATAGCCGATTGGCACTCCTCTTATAATTCCTTTTACACCCACGTCACAAAATGGCTCATTTCATCTCTAGATTCGGAGAATAAAGAAGGAGAATATTTGGACAACTTAACGAAATCCAAAGAGTACTTATGAACACTCCTCCCCCCTTGGTGAAGATTGATGAACTCCATCACCTTCTCCTCCCTTATCTCTCTAGGGAAAAACCGATCTACAAATGTCGCCTGAAAGATCTCCCAAGTTACCGGACAACCCTTCAATGGCCTATTGTCCCTCTAGTGCACATACCAAGTTTGGGACACATCCACTAGTTGATATGAGGCCAACTCTGTCTTCATACTCGAAGTCACCCCCATAGCATATTGAACCTTTTAGAAATCATCAAGGAATTATTGAGGGTCTTCATTAACCATAGACCCATAGAAAGTAGGAGGGTTCATTTGACTGAAATCACTTAGACGTGATGCCATAGAAGTGACTTGTTAATGAGGACGAGGAGCAACATCTCGGTTGGGTATAGACATCATAGCTTGGGCTTGAACTGTTGTGGCTTGTGCTTTGGTAGTCATAACTTTGGTCATTTCAGCGAGAATAGCCCTTATCTCGGCCTCTTTCATAGGTTGAGGGATAGATGAGGCTTGATCAACATTAGTATTCTTCTCAAGTGGAGGAGCTTACTCATTATGAGGAGGAGCTCCCACATTAGCAACTTCCTCCTCAAGCCTTCGAGCTGCATTCCTTCGAATGATCATGCTTCCTATAAACAAAATAACATCATTAGATGCAAAAGCACACCATAAGTATACTCTATTGGCAAGATATAAGATTTCCAAGAAAGAGAGTAATTCCTAAGCATCATATAGGTGCCTACTCATAAGTGTGGCGCGCTTCACAATTATATATACAAACATACATAGACGTGGTACAGATAGAGATGTAACTCAATGGTATACAACCTCATGCACTGATACAAAGTTTGTCACATCCGTATTTACCCCCTTAGATGTAATCAGTATCATCGTCCTTTTTAAGGACTAGGACTAGCCTCTTAGTTAATGTCATTACATCCATAGGTTGAAAAATGCGGAAAAATTTAAAACTTTTACTTTCTCTATTTGGAGGTTTACATAGACCTCTATATACACATACTATACATATTCATATCAAGTGTAAATAGAACCGTCATATAGGAAGGTTACATAGCCTTCTACTTTTATTGCATATATATATAAAAAAAATTGAAATAGTCTCAACGATTTTCTCATCTCATTCCATCTAAATGAATGTCATAATATAGGTTATACGAAAGTACACTATTCAATTAACAAGGAAAGGAATGATAGAGTCAATCACCTCATAACAAAGACCAAAGCTAGAAGATGGCATTGCCCTCGAAAGTTGAGGACCTACCCTACTTGGATGAAAGGAAAATTCCAAGCCGTCAACGATATCTCCTTCAAAAATCATCAATGAGCGGAACCTATATGTTTGGGAAAAGGGAAGAAAATGGTTTTGTACTCCACATGTACTAAGTATGAGATTTTATGCACATACATAAGTAAAATATGCTAAAAAGGGACTTTTATCAAAACATACTATTTTACCCCTTTTGGGGCTTTATGAAAAGTAAACTAAAGCATACTAATCAACCGAATATGCATACTATCCCAACAAGTAACACTTATTCCAACACACTTAGAATTTTGAGTTACTAAAACCATAACATAAAGGAATAATATCACAAAATGAATAAGAGTTAAAAATATCATAATAAGCAAGACAACTACTCATAAGTTCTTATTAAGTCAACAAGTGCAATGATCAAGAAAAGCAACATAATCTTGCTCAATGAAGTATCTCAACAACAAAACATGACTAGTGTCCAACTTTACATATCATGGCATTTAGGCTTACATTTCATCTTATATTATCATTATAAACCTAGGCATATTCACAAAAAACTAGTTAACATATTGTATCAACAATATGACATGGTCATCATGTATATACATCATATATTATCATAGCATATACATATAAGAACATCCTCCATAAACTCCTCTCAAGACATACTATTTTAATGTCTAGATAGAGTCCCACACCCCTACCTAAACTAAGCTAGATCCCTTAGGTTATCCAAGTTGGAGTTCAAGTCCTTTAATTCTTTTTAGTTTTTGGAACATATTGCCTTAACATACATAGACCACATTAGCTAGTGATGAAACCGGTGTCATAAAACGCTACACTGAAAGAAGGCGGACTACTTGGCAACGTAGTACCAAAACTTAAATTATAGCAACTATGTGGATCTACTAGCTAGTATTCTTATGCGGGGTAACATACATCAAAACCTAGGAGATTTAGTTTGTATCCACTTTATGCACGATGAATTCTGATCTCCAATCTCAGGAGTGATTTAGTGCTCCTACCTTCCCTATGTGGCAAGGGACACTTCTCTATCTAGTTCGCTCAGTGCTAATCTAGTGTCCCTTTTTAAAATGTCTTTCAGCCTTTAATTATCAACCATAACTTAATGTAGGCAATAGGGTCTTACCCCTGTATAATTATCATCATCGCTAGCTCAATAAGAATTGTATAAGTGTAAGTCCTTCAATCACAATTCAAATATGTAAGGTTAACACTTTAGCATTTCATAAAATTTTAAGCCGCATTGATAGTTTTCACCATCCTAATGGCACATACACCTAAATCAACCTCTTAACATAACCTAGACATTTCAATTCAACATCATACCACCCTATAATCGTGGTATAAGGAATACTCCAATATAATATCATAGCTTAACAACAATTAATAACAATTGAAAGTACAAATAGAGATTCTAAGACTTACAAAGTCTTTATCATAGTCTACCATAATGGTCTTATCGTCAACCCATAACTCAACCCAACATTGGGAGTAACATCATAGAACAACTATAATCAATAGAATAACAAGGTCGATTGAATCTCCAAAACCCAATTAATCTGTACATCACAACTTGAGACAAGATACATATGCTAATTTCACATTATAATTCATAACCTAAATAACATCTCAAGAACTACCATGATAGTTCTATAATTAATCTTAATTATACCATAATAGAACCATAGGATAGTAATCTAATCAACAACCAACTCAATGGATTTATTAAAATACAATATAAATCAAGATCATTACCTAGGGTTAGGGATAGAGTTTCATCTCCTTCAACATGAACAAACTATCAATAATTATAATAAAAAAGTTCAATTATATCTAAATCTACTCAATGTAACCCTAAGAATTCACTAACAACTTAATCTATACCTTCAATTTCGTAAAAGAATGAATCCCATAAGAAAACTCAACTTTTTGAAATCCATTTTAAAGGAATCCTTTGAGGAAAGGATCTCAAAGGTGAATAGAACCCATAACTTAATGTTTCTCAACAATTTTATGAAGAATCCACAAATTTCCAGCCGCTACACCCTATTTCTTCCTAGCCTTCAATGGTGAGTTCTTGTAGAGAGGGAGAAATAAGAGAGACGGAAGAGAATTATATTGAGAGTTGGGTTTAGGTTAATGATGGTAAAGGGTATTTGTAGAGGGGATTAATTAACTCAACTCGTTTCCCTTTAATATATAACTAACCCCCAAACCATTTAATTTATTCAAATGAAATGATTAAAATCCATCAGTGAAATTCGACCCTTACCGACGAGACCCCGTCTACGGTCCGTCGGTGGGTCGATGGACAGCCCCTCCTCCATCCTGGACTTCCGACGTCTCTATATGAGACTTTTCAGGCGAGGCTTCCTCCAATCATTTCTAAGTATGGGATGATACTAGCCTCGACACCGCATCAAGCCCATGACGCCCCGTCGTTCCCTTCCTTCGAGTGTAATAGTAGCTAGGTAAATAAGGGCCTTCAATAATATTTCTAAGTGAGGGACAACGGTGGCCTTCGACGCCCCATCGAGCCACTTACGAACTCTCGTTTTCCCAGTTTAATGCACACTGCCAGGCAGTGCTGCATCAAACTGCAGGGGTCCTCCTCGAGGGCCCTTGGAGTCATACCCATACGTTTCAATCATTAAACAACTAAAACTCCATTAGCTTCTTTTTAAAACATTTTGTTACATTTATAAGACCTAAAATTTAGTAAAAAGGCTAAGACACACTAACATCTATTTGAACCAATTTCCCAGACATTTTTGGACATTTTAGTTCTAAACCTTCTAAATGACCTATATTAATTATAATAAACTTAGAAATAGTGTTTAGTCTTTATGACCCTTATGTTAGGCTTTACTATGAATATTGTATTTTTCAAGATGTTCAAGCGCAATTCGAGTAGATTGAATGATGAACACTGAAATGAAAAAATCATTTAATCCTTGTTGGTAGAGTTGTTGTATACCTATGGTTGTTTGATTGTTGTTTCAAGGCTGTTTTACTACTAAACTATTTGGTATTATGGAATTTAGTGATCCTAAATGTTTGGGGTGATATCCATGGCCATATAGAAGGTTTAGAACCGAATATTGGAGATGAAAAGTTGGAAATCCTATTAGACAAGTCCTAGGACGCGGATCCTTCCAGAACTGCTCAGAGCAGCCTCTGTCTGGCAGAGCTTAGCGGACTACACCAGCCACAACCCGTCAGGAGAGTCAGGTCCCCTGGAGATCCCATTCCCCCCAGCTTCTCGTACGAGCTCCTAAGTTATATTAATATAATTCCTAGCTGATTCCAACACTCTAAAGTACATCTAAAAACATCATGAAATCATCCATAAACATAAGATCACGGTCCTTGAATCCATTATTTGATTCAAGGAAAGTTGAGACCAAAGTCAAAGAAGTTAAGATTCAAGTATAAAGGTTAAGAACCAAATCGTAGTAATTTCTTAATGTTTTCAAGCAACAAGTTAAGCAAAAAGTAATGAGTTGAGGGTAACTCTCAAAAGTTATAAGGGAATTAAATTCTCCCTACAATTAAGTATCAAGTAAAGAAAAGAACAAAGAGTTAATTCATTTCTCAGAATCTATAAGAGAACTAACATGTCCCTAAGACTTAAAAATGTTTTCACATTTTTAGAAAAAATGGAAGCTTAGCTTCGACAGAGCTTCAGACTATTTTAGGGAAATGGGCACTATTATTTCTAAGATATCTTTTAATGCTATGTTTGAGTAATTACCTCAAACAAGAGAAAAAGTTGTTCTAAAAACATATTAGCTTAGTATTTTGGGAGTAGTATTTACTACCGATATGGGGAAGTGAATTCATATCAACTCATGTTTCCATTAAAAAAAGTAGCCAATACTGACTGACAAAACGTGATACTTGTTACATGATTACGTTGTGCTTTTATCATTCACTAGTGGATCTACTTATTAGTTTAGGTTCTATACCGATGACAAGGTATAGAAAGGTCCTCTTGCAATGTGAGGTAAGACGTTGTACCATCACTTAAGCTGATAGTAATGGTTGTTGGTTAGAGAATCTCCCATACAAACTATATTACTTTCATATATAAGTAAAGTTGAGTTTATTATTACATTACCTTCAATGAACTAAGTGATTACACTATATATATATATATAGTTATGACTTATTAAGTTGAGCAGAGAGTTGAGTAATGCCAAGGTATGTTCATTCTTAATCCTTTCAAGCTTAGTAGATGTCGTTTAGCATTTCTACTCCCATAACACATTCAATGCATTGATGTCAGTTTTCCTGCATCATCTTATAGTATAGACTCAGGCAATAAGGATCAGCATTTAATGCCTCGTTGATCCAACTTGAGCATTAAGAGTTAGTGTTGAGTCTTCTTACATTCCGTAGGACTCTTTGATTATTATTTTTTCGTATTTCTTTATAGAATGTTGTTGGATTGTCCTAACATTCATCGTATTAGTAGTAGAACTTTCATAGACAGTTAATCAGTTCAATTTGAGTCTCTTTTATCTTATATGTCAGATGTTCAAAGTTTGAGACTGATGTTTTTGTTTGCCCAAGATAGTTTTTTAAAGTATTTTTCTCATGAGAATGTTTCAAAGATTATAAATGAGTTAAGTTAATCCTTTTGCTGATGTTAATAGGCCACACTAAGGGTTCACTCAAGGCCCGGAAGGGTCTTTCTGTGTCGGCCACATCTAGGTGTAGGCTCTGTGCGTGACAAACGTTGTATCAAAGATGAAGGTTCTAGAGTCCTAGGGTGCCTATGGAATCCTATCTGTTGAGTCTTAGTTGTTGGTAAGAATTGCTCCACATCTATGATTAGGAGGCTACAACACTTACGAATTTCTAACTTCTTTCATACTCGCTTTGTGCGTTAGAGATTATATCTAAAAAATTTCCATCAAATTTATTCCTGCGCATATTTAAGATCATTTTGGCTCGAGAAAAATTATTTTGAGGTCGTCCAGCCTGATGAAATGTGGAGGATCCGGAGGTACCTAATGCACCGAACTTGCAATATCAAGGAGAGTCCACCAATGCTATGTTCATTGAGGCTATCCGAATGTTAAGAAAAGAGGTTACTGACAAGTTTGGTTAATAGATAAGAGCTCGATAGGAAGAGGCTAACACCTAAAGGATTTCTGAGTTCCTGAGAATGAATCCTCCTAGCTTTATTGCGTTAAGCCTTACTGAGGAACCGAGAAAACTTTGGGAAGAGTTCAAGAAGGTTTTTGATGTGATGCATGTGGTTGAAACTGAATGGGTTGAGATAGTTGCATACAAACTCAATAATGTGGCTAGGATTTTGTCTGATCAGTGGAAGAAGGGCAGAGTTAAGGATGCATCACCTCCAAGTTGGGCATGCTTTGAAAAAGCCTTGTTGTGACGTTTTTTTCCCCAAGAACTGAAGGAACCAAAGGTTTGAAAGATCCTTAGTTTTATACAAGACTCCTTGATTGTTCATGAGTATTGCTTAGATTTTATCCAACTATCTCTCTATAATCCGTAGATGGTTAAATATTTGAGAACTGGGATGGTCTTGTTTTTTGCTGGATTGGTCATGCTTCAAGAAAATAAGGTACGGTTGCAATGTTTATTTTTTACATGGACATTTCAAGGTTAATGGTCTATGTGCCAAAAGTTGAAGAGGAGAAGATGAGGGACAGAGTGGAATACAGGAAGAAGAAAGCTAAGACTAGGAATGAGTCAGGTCAACATAAGAGTTTTTTATGTTGACCACAATTTTATAAACAAAATGGGCATACACCATTGTCTGCTAGTGCACCTGCACCCAGAAACAAAGGTGAGTATATTGACTTGAATTTGCCGAACTTTAAGTCTAGACCAACCCAGTCCCCAGTTAGTGTGGCACAAGGAGGTAGTTGGGTTCCTGCATGTGGTAGGTGTGGTAGAAACAATGATGGTAAGTGTTGTGATGGCAAGTGGGGTTGTTTTAAGTGCACTCAAAAGGGGAACTACATGAAAGAGTGTCCCAAAAATAAGTAGGGAGGTGGAAATCCAGGCGATAGAGACCACACTTCATCAGTTGCTCTCCCCGACAAGGCTGAACCTTGAGGGGCCAATTTCTGGTACTGGCAGTGAGGAAAACTGTCTCTGTGCAATCACTAGCCATCAGGAGCAAGACAAATCTCCAACTGTTGTCAAGGGTATGATTAATGTCTTTACTTTTTTTTGACCTAATAGCAAGTTTATCCTTTGTAAATCCTTATGTTGCAAATCAATTTGCGATCCTTCCAGAAAAACATTGTGAAACCTTATATGTTTCTACACCTGTTGGGGAGTCTATTCTTGCATAAAGAATCAGTCGTGATTGTCCAATTTCAATCAATCACAAGAAGACCGTAAATGCCCTAGTATAGTTAGACATGATAGATTTTTATGTCATTCAGGGTATGGACTGGCTTCATGAATATTATGTATCAATAGATTTTATAACTCGAGTTGTCAAATTTCAAATTCCAAATGACCCATTTAAAGAGTGGAGTAACAGTTCAAAAGTGCCTAATAGTCATTTAATTTTGTACATTAAGGTAAGAAAGTTAGTTTCAAATGGGTGTATCTATGACTTAGTCCGAGTTAATAACTCCAGTGATAGGTACCTTTCCTTCAGTTAGTTTCTATAGTGAAAGAGATTCCATTAATCTTTCATGAAGATCTACCCAGAGTCTCTTCTTAACGAGAGATACACTTCAAAATAAACATCATCCCAAATACTCATCCTATCTCTATTCCTCCATACAAAATGGTACCAGCAGAGTTAAAAGCAACAAAAGATGAATTGAGAGATTTGTTACATAAATTCTTCATTCGACCAACTGTTTCACCTTGGGGCGCTCAGGTCTTATTTTGAAGGAAAAAGGATGGTTCCCCTAGGATGTGTATGGACTACTTCCCATAGAATAAGGTGACCATAAAGAATAAATATTCCCTTCCAAGGATATAATATCTTTTCGTCCAGCTTCAGGGTGCTTCTTTCTACTCAAAAATTGATCTCACATAAGGCTACGATCACTTGAAAGTTAGGGAATGTGACATTCCAAAAACATCTTTCACAACCAGGTATTGGCATTATGAGTTTTTAGTTATTTTCTTTGGTTTGACAAATGCATCTGCATCATTTATTGATCTTATGCACAGAGTCTTCAAACCTTATTTACATCTGTTTTTCATTGTCTTTATTGATGACATATTGGTTTAGTAAAGAAATAAAGAAGATCATGCTAGTAACCTTGGGATTGTTCTTCATACTTTGAAAGATAAAGAGCTATATGCCAAATTTTCCAAGTGTGAGTTTTGTAGCACAGTTGTTGCATTCGTGAGCCACATCATTTCTGGTGATCAGATTAGAGTTGACACCCAAAAGATAGAAGTAGTTATGAGTTGTACTAGACCCATGTATCCAGTTGACATAAGGAGTTTCTTGGGTTTGGTAGGCTATTACAGGAGATTTATTGAAGGGTTTTCATCTATCTCGTCCCCTTTGACCAATTTAAATCAGAAGAAAACCAAGTTTTAGTTGTATGTAGCTTATGAGAAAAGGTTTCAGAATTTGAGAAAGAGATTTGCTACTGCTCTAGTTTTTACCTTACAAGTTGATACTAAAGGTTTTGTGGTATACTGTGATGCGTCGAGAGTTGTTTTGGGCTGTGTATTGATGAAGAATGGCAAGGTTATAGCTTATGACTCCAGACAGTTGAAGGTTCATGTGAAGGACTACCCAACATATGACTTAGAGTTTGTTGCGGTAGTGTTTGACTAGAAGTTATGGTGTCACTACTTGTATGTGGTTTACGTGGACAAATTCACTGATAACAAGAGCCTTCAATATGTGTTCACTTAGAAGGAGCTAAATCATAGAAAGAGGAGGTGGTTAGAATTACTCCAAGATTATGACATGAGTATTTTTAACCACCTAGTAAGGCTAATGTAGTTGTTGATTCTATAAACAGGTTATCCATGGGGAAAACCACCCATGTTGAAGAAAAAAAGGGGGAGTTATCTATAGATGTGCACCGACTTGCACGTCTGGGAGTCAGACTTATGGATTTTATAGAATGAGGGATAGTGATCGCTAATAGGGCTAAATCATCATTACTGTCAGAAGTGAAAGAGAAACAAGACCAAGACTCCATTTTGCTTGACTTGAATGCAAATGTTTATAATCAAAGTGTATTAAATTTTCAACAAGGGGAAGATGGTGTGCCGAGGTACCAATTTAGGTTGTGTTTACCTAGGGTTGATGGACTCCAAGAGAGGAGACTAGAGAAGTCTCATAGCTCCAGCTATTCTATTCATTTGGGTTCCACCAAGATGCACTATGATTAGAGAGAGGTGTATTCCTCGAAAGGCATGAAGAAAGATATTGTTGGGTTTGTTTTTAAGTGCCCAAATTGCCAACAAGTGAAAGTAGAGCACCAAAATCCAGGATTTTTGGATCAGACTATAGAACTTCCTGAATAAGAGTGGGAGATGATTAATATGGACATTATCACAGGATTTCCAAGATCTTGCAGGCAGCATGATTCAATTTGGGTGATTGTCTATAGATTTACAAAGTCAGCACATTTCTTGTATGTAAAAGCTACCTATTCGTTCGGGCATTATGCTAAGTTTTATTATCAAGAGGTGGTAAGAATTGATAGAGTTCCGATCCACATTATTTCAGATTGAGGTGCAGAATTTACTGCACAATTCTTGAAAGCATTCCGAAAGGGTTTGGGTTCAAAGGTTAACTTAAGCATTGCTTTTCATCCTCGAGATGGACTAGCAGAGCGTACTATCTAGACCTTAGAATATATATTGAGAGAGAGTGTGATTGACTTCAAAGGAAATTAGAATGATCGCATACCTCTCTTCGAGTTCGCTTAAAACAACAGTAACCATTTGAGCACTCAAATGGCTCCATATGTGTCTCTTTATGGGAGAAGATGGAAGATGCAGATCTTTTATTGGGTGGTTCGAAATTGGTGAAGTAGGGTTAATAGGAAAAATATTAATTCAACAAGCAATGGAGAAAGTGAAAGTGATTAAAGAGAGATTAATAATTACATAGAGTCGTAAAAAGACCTACAGAGATGTTAGGAGAAGGCGGTTGGAGTTTGAGGTGGACTATTGGGTGTATTTCAAATTTTCACCCATGAATGGGGTTATGAGGTTTGGTAATAAGGGGAAACTTAGTCACTGGTATATTGTCCTTTATGGAATTTCTAAAAGGGTTGGCAATGTAGTATATAAGTTAGAGTTATCACAAAGAGTTAGAAGCGGTATATCCGTTATTCCATGTGTCTATGTTGAAGAAGTGATTGGGAGATCCTTCATTTATTGTACAACCTGAGAATGTTTGGATTAAGGATACATTATCCTATGAGGAGATTCGGATTCAAATTTTGGATCGTCAAGTTCGCAAGTGTAGAACAAAGGAAGTGGTATCAGTCAAATTCCTTTGGAGGAATCAATTTTTTGAAGAAGCAACATGGGAAGTTAAGGAGGATATGATGTATCCACATCTCTTAGATTAAGGTACAAAATTCTCTTCTTAACATTTTATAAGACTATGTGTAAGCATTTCTTACTTCCTTTTGTTGGTTGAGTACTGAAATAATGTTACTACGCTTAGCTTAGTGAAAAAGTTCTCATTCGAGGACAAATGTTCCTAAGGGGGAGATATTGTAACATCTGATGAACCGAATTGCTAGAATACATCAAAGAAACTAAGAATAGTTGTTTTATTAAAAGAATGGGAAAAATCTGGGAGAGTTTTTAAGTGTAAAGGTAAGTTTTTTTTCATTTTTAAACGGCCATAAAATTTAGAATAGTATGAATTAGGGCCATTACATTATAGGTATAGGAATCCTTTGAAAATATCTTTCAAAGATCTCTGAGTTTGCATAATTTTTATATCTTATGAGGGAGATATGCCTATCGGAAGTTTGGATATTGGATTAAGGAAAATCCAATCTAGATTTCAGTAAGGGTAAAGTGGTATTTTACCATACCATTTACTAACTTGTTTTGAGGGTTTATTGGGGATAAAATTAAGCCTTATGTGAATTTAGAAGATTTAATATGCTTAGGGTTTGGAACAAAAGAGAAGAGAACAAGGAGAAAGGAGAAAAGACCTGGATTTCGCCAAGATCATTGATTGAGTTTTGAAATGGATGATCCCTTTAATGTATGTGAGATCTTTATCTGATGGGCTATTCCATCCTCACAATAATATTGTTAGTTCACAACAATTAGAGTAGATTAACTAATGAACATTGAATTTCTTGATTTAAAACCATTAAATCCTTCATCGTTGAGTTGTAGTATAGTTTTTGTTGTTTGATTCTTGTTTCTGGGCTATTTTACGAGTCTAAACTATTGGGTATTGAGAAGGAGCATTTTTTTCAATTGTAGTAAATAAAGGGAAGGAGGAGTGTTGAATTTTGCTTTTAGGTACTGCAATAACTTCTATAAAAATAAGTTATTTATTTTGACTAAATTTTTATTTTTAATTTTAGTTTGTTTGTTTATGTTAATGAGATATTTTATGTTGTTTAAATTCTAAATTATACAGAGTATGTATTTTATGTTTGATATTTAAAGACCTTTAATGCTTTGTAAAATTATTGAAAATTATTGAAAGTCATTTCTGTCTTGAGAGACATTTCAATAATTTTGGGTTTCCCCATTTTATTAGAAAAAGAGCAACAGATGATCTTTGAACATGAACTAGATGCATTGGAATCCATTGAGACATCATAATTGGTTTTTCCGACATCCTCAAATCCTATATTCGCTATGACACAAAAAAGTTTTAGCATTGATATTTGTGCAAATTAACACAAGAGTGTTAATATTTATGTTGAGATTAGCAAATCGTTACATTCAATGTCTACATAAGCTTTGGCCATGGTTACAAAGAGTATTATGATATACTTATCAGTAGGAATTGCCTCTATTTAAATTATGTGGTTATAAACTATTACCATTAATTAATTAGCTATAATTAATATATTAATACTAATTAAGTGTAGCTATAGATTATTTTTTATGTAATAATTTAATGTACGTCATGGTGTATGTTATAATATATCCCAGCAGCCTATTTGAAAATATATAAATCAAATGAATATGATCACATAAGGTCCTTCTTTCCTGAAAAAATGTGAATGACTAATTTTAACATTTCTTTATCTATAGGTCAATTTAATTCATAAATTAGTCTTTTTTTTAAGCTAAGGGTATATCGACAGGGGCGGAGCCTTGATGTTAATCCGAATCCCTTCGACGAAAAATTACAATACATAGTTTTTTTCAATCTATACAACTAGAAAAAGCATCTAGCTATTTTTTTATTAAAATAAAAATACTCCATGCAAATATGAATTCAATGATCATCAAAAAATTTGTAATAACATACTCAATGATTATATTACAAGTGAGAAAACTTGAAAATTGCACAAATATAAAATCTAAGAATAAAGTTGATTTATAAACCTCAAATTTACTATTACAAACGTGTGAATTCAAAATGATAGATATCACATCTAAGTAACTTGAAATGTTATCATCTTGTCTTCTTCTTCAAATTTGTCCAACAAAACTTGATAATTCATCATTTCTTCTTGGATGTATTGGACCTTGTTTAAGCTATTGATAATTTCATATGGTTCTGTTTTTCATATATTACACTACTTATACATGTTAAAATTACTTATTTTTTTTATATATAGTAGGTGTTGAATCATCAAGCTAATTTGTATCTTTTTTTATTCATATTTTAAACCTCTTAGTAAAAATACTTACATCAATAGACCTTACTGTAAAAAAGAAACAAGTGAATATGTACTACTGGAAAAAGAACTAGATATTAAGCTTATCAAGAACTAATAATATTGCCATCCATCTTTGACTCTAAACATAAAATTTTTGAGGTTCTTAGACATTAGATAGATGATCATTGAAGAATGAACACCAGCTTAAATATATATATATGCATATTCAAAGTTGAAGTGATTATTTATTAGTTGAAGCTAAATTGAACTATTTGTTTATACTTTTGAGTGATTATTATAGAAAGTTAGGAGTTGTTTAGTTTGAAGACAATTATACTGAAATTAATTGTGTTGTGATTTGATATTTATCTTGTTGATTATTTCTTATTCTTATTATTATTAAATTTTACGTACATTAAATAATGAAGGCCAAAAGTTATTTATTAGATGATTTAGTTGCTAAATCTATTTGGTTGCTAAATTTCAGATGTATAAGAAAACTTGGATGGGTCTGTTACAACCCATTCGTTAACACTATAATTTTTTATTTTCATATACAATACAATTGTTCATTCTCTTCATTATTTATTCCTCACCGATAATCCTATGTAGGATCTGCACAACTCATTCGGTTCGTGTTCTGCTTATTTAACTAGAGCACAACGATTCAATGATGGCTTATAATTTGTATTAGGATGAACTGCGACCACTGAGAAATTTCCCTTTAGTTTATTAAACTTCCAGTCTACTTATCTAATTCACCTTTCTAAATTGTAAATGATCCTGTCTAGTGGCGTTACATTAAAAGACTATTGTGGAGGTAGAGGAACAATTCTTCTCAATATGAACTGTCGTGCAAACATGTTTGTAGAGTAATACTCCACTCCAACTTTTCTAATACTTGAGCTCCCTATTGCGAGACAATATTAAAGGTCTCGAGTAATAAGGTAGTCAGACCATATCTCATCTAGAGCTCTCTTACTAGATGAGATATGCATTGCTAATTTTTTCCATCTAGGTGAATATGTAGTGCACTGCGTAGGATATGTGGAGGAACATGATTACAAGAACTTAAAAAAATTATCGTATGCTATTTTTTTTTAACTTCCCTTTATCAAGGACAATCCTAAAGTCGTACAGTTCTGTGTATCGTAAGTCAAATGTCTATATTGCAGAAAGTATGATTGAAGTTAGAGTTGTAGGATCCATAAGCTCCCTCTGCAAGACTAAATACTCGGGTAACTGAGCAATTAGATCATCAAAGTGAACACACAAAAAGAGGATATAACTTAAGAGGAAAATTCAATGTTTCCAAATATGTGGCTCAGTGAATTTGTAGTTTGTCATTGGTTCTTTATGGTGGAGAAGCAGTAAAAAAAATCTACCCATAACTCTTGGGTCGACGGAAAGGTTGCTTTGGGTCCTTTTATACTATCTCATCTATAACGAGGTTGAAGAAGCTTAGTTACCAGAGGATTTGGTCTTGCAAGGAGGCCCTATCCTGCAACTCTGTCTATATTTTTACTTTACGTAGTATTGAATTTTGTCTTATCATACATAAAATTGTACAACTTTAGGGATTTCCTGGCTCAAGAGAATTTAAAACAGAAAATCATCTAAGAATGTTTTAATTTGTTGTACTCATGTTTCCCCATATCTTCTAGATAGTTCACTCCATATTCACCTGGATGGCTGAAATTGGTGGTGGATATGCCATATATTAAGTAGCTCTAGACGATATCTGATGAAACATCCTCATTTCTCAAGACTTACGGTATGGTCTCGCAATAGGGAACTCAATTGTTCAAAAATCTATAGTGAAGTATTAATCTACAAATAAGTTTGCATGTCAGTTTAGGTTGACAAAGAGTGTTCCTCTACCTCCTCATCATTTTGTCGATGCTTAATTACTAGAAATGATCATTTTCAATTCAAAAACTGCATTAGAGAAGAGGATTCAAAGTTTGATCAACAAAAGAGAATTTTTTGTGTTGTCAAAATTTATTCTAATCCCAATCGTGCACCATTGTTTAAGATGTTGTTGTCTACTTACATAAGTAAAACACGGACCTAATCAGTTTTTCAGATCCTAGATAGGATTATTGGTTAGGAAGCAATAAAGAAGAGAAGGAACAAAGCTATTGTATATACGAAACTTTTACTCTTCATGTATAGTACATAAAATTTGCTATTTAAGAACACACTTATAGTCTAGGAGAATAAATTTATCTCCTAGACTCCAATAATCAAGAGCAGATCCATTAATCTTGTGATTCCAAAGTAGAGAAATATACCCAGATATTTTTCACAAGAATGTTCTATTAAATCCACAATTTTAGTTGCTTCTAGATCTAGAAATTTTACCCAAAGGAATCAAATGGGGCTGGAAGAAACTTTTTACTCCATTTGGAATTTTGAGAATAGAAAACACATAACATTCACACCCTAAGACCAATAGTAAAAAAATACAACCACTTACAAGAGACTTCTATTGGAAGAATACACACTCGTTTCACGCAATAACAATGAGGAATCTTCATATTGCAAGATTAACAATTATACTAGATTCATTAATAAGTGAAATAAAATTTAGTTCATACTTATGATAATAGGTACATAATTGTAAACATGTCCTGAAACTATGGAATAAGAAGAAGAAAGTAGAGAAAGAGGACTTGTTATTCTCTTGAGGGATGATTTAACGATGAAAAGGACCTCTCTCTATATATAGGGGAAATCAAACTTGGACCCCAACTATGATTTCTAACCATACCTTAAAATGACTCCACATAATATGCATTCCCTATACTAGAAATACTTAATAACAAAATGGAAATTAAATCGACTTAATAACTAATTAGCGGAGGTGGCAAAAGTGGTTAAGAGTGAGAAGTTGGATAAGTTTGATAGTTAGTTAGGAGTTAGCTGCTGTAGTGAAGTTAGTTAGTTAGAATAATAGTGATTTCTTTTAGTCCTATCATATATACAAGCTGTATGAGGATTAACAAATCTTGTTTGATGGAACAAAATTTTCTGTCTCTTTTGAATACAATTGACTCAACTATTCTTCTCGATTTTATTTTCGCTGAGAATATGTCTCAAGATATTGCAGAATAAAATAGTTACCTACTTTTAATTTTTTAAACTTATTTTATTTAAGTCCTACGTGACTTTAATTTAGGAGTTAGTTATTTTATTTATATTTGAATTGTACTAGCATATTTTCTATTTTTAGTTAGCAATTATATCTTTAAATATCTGTGTCTAAATTATTTTAAATGTATAAAATAATTTCCTTTGACAGTTCTACAATATTTTTATTATAGTCTTTCACTGTTATTTTCTTAGTTTTTTTTTGATAAAAAAACAAGGTATATAGAGTCTTCTTATTGAGGGACATGTTAGTAGAAAGATGAATTCGGAAAATAGTTTTTCACGCATGGACCCTTCATTTTTTTATAGTGAGAATTATCAAGTATGGGCTATCAGGATGGAAACGTTTTCTAATGATCTTGATCTCTGGGAAGCCATGAAAGATAATTATAAAATTAATATGTTGTAAAATCATCAAATCGTGACCCAAATAAAGAGGCTTAGGAGGTAAGATGACATGGTTGAAGGAGAATTACTAGTCAGTCACAAATCTCAAACCAATGCTAAATTCTTGAACAGACTAGATGCACAATTAAAAATAAGAAAATAATTTGTTCATGAAGCTGCTATTTGCAAAAAAAAATAAAATCAAAAGGATGAAACAGTTGGTCAAGTAGCTACTAATGAAGAAGAAGAATACCACTTTTTTGTGGCAAGTTGTGCTTCAAAAAAAATTAATTTTTTTAATGATTGATAGTGGTTTTATAAAACATATGACAGATGAAAGAAATCTTCTTCAGGAGTTCATTCCAATGAAAAATAAGAAAGAATTGAGAATGGTGATTGTATTCCTGTAAAAAGAAAAAGGTCTATTTCAATTAAAATAAATACCGGTAAGAGATATACATTTAGATGTTCTTTATGTGCTTGATAGTTATAGAAGTTTACATATATTTTGAATAAAAATAGGATCTAAATTATAATTTTGAGACGAATATTTTCAAATATTTGATTCTACTAAGCAATATATTTGACATGTTTAAATGAGAAGTAATAGCTTCTAATTTAATTCAATAGAAGATGCACACAAGCCTTGCAAGATAAAAGAAGAATTAGCATATTTGTTCACAAGAACAATTTTAGATGAGGCTACAATCTATAGTTTCTAATCAAAGGAGGAGTCTTGAGAATACATCTCGGAATATTGCTGAATAAAATAGTTAGCTACTTTATGCTTTTTAAATTATTTTATTATATTCCTATGTGACTTAAATTAAGGTGTGAGCTCTTTTATTTATTATTTGAATTTTACTGGCATATTTTTCTATTTTTAGTTATGTATTATATCTATAAATGTATGAACTATTTATAAAATAATCCCCTTTGACAAGAATGGAACGTTTTTTTCTCCATGACATTCTCTATTATTTTCTTAGTTTCCTTATCAAGAAAACCAACAATTTCTATGCTTAGCATATTTATCTTCCTCGGGATTCTATCTCTAAATTATTTAATTTTATAATTTCATACATCAATTATTGTTAGAGCCATCAATTCTTGAAATGTCTATGGTGACAGGTAGAAACAAACAAAGAAAGAGCAGCACAAGAAATTGACGATAGATTTTTGTAGATTTAGGAACAATTGAAGAAAAAAATGAAGGGTATGTATAATATCCATGATCACAATGTGCAAAAAAAAATGAATTGGGCCAAATCAAGTAAGAAATTGAATATACTGCTACAAGGGGTGGAGATATGGAATTTCAAATGCAAGAGAAGGTTTCATAGAGTGTCAACATGAAAATAGAACCAAAGAAACCCCAAATTTCGTTGTTTATCATCATGGTAAAATTTTAATTTGTTATTGTACCGTTAAATTTCCTAAAACTTTCAGACAAGAGTTACAAATTTTGTTATATAAATTTGATAAGTGAATCTCTATGAACGAAGTTCCCTTTCA
This sequence comes from Solanum arcanum, assembly GCA_027789145.1. Taxonomy (NCBI): domain Eukaryota; kingdom Viridiplantae; phylum Streptophyta; class Magnoliopsida; order Solanales; family Solanaceae; genus Solanum; species Solanum arcanum. The sequence goes on from CM050941.1 coordinate 26,870,740, forward strand.
TCAAAGGGTGAGGATAGTTGCTAAATACCTACAAGTATAAGTTATAGATTGGCGCAGAATCCTTTTTGAAATATAGGGTGTTAGGTCTGGATCCTACATGGGTTAAGTACGTATTAGCAGTTCAATGAAATCTTTGGAGATGGTTAATGAATATTTTATGAAAGCTTTAAAAAATCTACAACAAATTGGAAGTGTTAGGTAGTATTAGACCTAGTTTTATAGATTACCTGAAATGTTAATGTCAACATGTAACACCTAGGGGCTCCATTATTTGTATTTTTGATTATTTGATAAACCCATAGACCTTCTTGACGGACCTTATCCCTTGTGCAAATCTACACACAACTGTCAGGCTGGAAAAAGTACAGTTTGTTGGTGCACAGTCTCCAATTGTTGAAGAAATGGGGAAAACCTCATTCAAAGGCATGGACTCGAAGGTGTGACTATTCTTCATAAAGATTATGACAAATAGTGATAACCTTAGGTGTTGCAACATAAAAATTCTCTTGAACTCTTGAAAATTCTAACACTCAAGTGAATAATCATCCTCAAGAACAATATGGACCTGATTGATATGCAAGCCTAGTTTGCTTAGGGTTATTTTTTCTATATGTACATTGTAAATTTGTTCCTACTCTACAAAGGATTCAGATATTGTAATTTGTCGAAAAATCTAAATCGGTTAAGGATATCATAATTAGTTTGCAAATATTGTGTTGCATAGAAAAAGTCTTAGTCATCCATAGTATCGTTATTTAGTGGGCAAACTATGTGTGTCTTAGTTGAAGTTTATGTTTTTCACCGGCGATTGCTTAGTCGGCAGTTTAATATATGCTTAGGCTCTTCAAGTAATAGATTTATTACTTGGTTATGAGATTAATAACTTCTACTCACGTTGGCTGTAATTGCGGTTCATTTTTTCTTAAAGAAGATTAGGGTAACAATTGAAAATCATGAGTTACAAGTCATGGTTTTACTCCCTCGACAAAGGATATGTCCACGTATATTGTTTGTGTTGTGTTCTTGACATTATTTACCTTTCGTTAATGTTCTTGCTGAGTCAAGGGACCTGGTCTATTGACTAATAGTGGACGCACTTATTTTTTTAACATCTCAAACTAAAACTAAATAAACCAATAAGAATTAAGTCACTAATAACATTGTAACAAGCAGAAAAATTTTTAGGCTAAGGCACACGTTTCAAGCCTTTAACCAAATTCCATGTCTCAAATTCCTTTACTACATGCCCCTACTTATAGTTAACTTCTAATGTACCAAAAACCTTCTTTCAAAAATTCTACATTCAAGGAACATTTTTGAACAAAAAAACAATGTAGAGACGTAGTAGATTCAACAATACTACCATAGGAAGATATTGGCAATAATAGAGATAAATGATAGGAATTCAATGTGGATTTTTTCTATGATGAGAAGTATGTAACGAGACATGATTGTAGAGCCCCAAAACCACTTCACTTTGTTGAGGTGTTGTAAGAAGATTCAATAGATCTCAAAATAAAATTGTAGTTATAAAAAGAGTCTACTGTAACACATGAATTCATAATTTATCAGGACAATAAGATTTCAGTGTATCATGAGAAGATACCCTTACAAGTTTTTATTCCCACAAGGATAACTCATCATTTCATTGGATAATAAGTATCTAACAACTTAGGTTGTAAATCAAATACGATCATTGAACTATCTATAAGTCTGGCCGACTGAAAGAGGGTACAAACTAGTTCAATATTAAAGAATTTAGAATGGTTATTACAAAGAACATTTTTCTTCACATTTCCTACTTATGACTCTAGGAAATGTAGGATATTGTATTGGCAGTGCAATGGTTAAGTATCTTAGAGGGAATCTTATTTGATTTTGAAAACAAATTTTTTCAATTTGTGTACATGGTGAAGAAACATGTCCTAAAAGGTGTCTGACCTCAACTTGAGGTATGTAATTCCAGTCACTAAATTCTATAAGTGATCAGATGCTCAATAACTCATGATGACTTTGATGCACGAGACATCAACAGAAGGACTATCAAATGTTATACAACCTACTAAAGGTAGTAAGATTGTGTTAAAAATTTTCATTTTCAACTACATTAATTTTTCTTTTAATGCTTTTGATTAGATAATACTTAGTAAATTAGTTGTCACAAATCTATTTTTATTGTTTAGAAGTAAGTTAGTGAGTTAGGAATCTGCCAATCGCGGGTTTACTCTACTTAGATTGTGTTAGGCAATTGCTTTTTCAACATCAATTAATTTTTCTTTTACTGCTTTATATTGAATAAGAATTAGTAAATTAGTTGTTAGACATCCATTCTTACTACATATGAGTAAGTTAGTAAGTTAGAATTTGCTAGTCGTGGGTTTACTGCTTTCTAATTTTTATTTTTAGTTTTATAAATGTAATACGACGACATCAAGGAAAATGTATTTCTATCGATATTCTTCTTGTATTCTCCACTTTCAAATAACTCATACTTATGAATTTAACGAAAAATTGGTAATCAGAGATTTTTTATCTTTTGTGATATGTGGGTAATTATTAGAGTGATTAATTCAACTAAATGAAGCAAAAAAATTGGGAACAAGAAAGATTAACCATGGAAGAAAGGTAAAGTTTCTCAAAAATGGAACCTCTTGTCTTCAATGGTTAAAATTTTCACATGTGCGAAGTGAGGTTGAAGCTTATCTCAAAGCATTAGATCTTTGGGAGGCAATCGAGGAAGACTATGATGTTCTTCCGCTACCCGCAAACCCAACAATACCTGAACTCAAAAACAACAAGTACAAGAAAACTGGTCTCTTCAACAATTATCAATTGTATGATGTCTCTAAAATGAGAAAAGAGACATCTAGGATAATATCAAGCTAGAATATGAAGGAAATGACTGTGTTTAAGATATGCATGTGTTGAATCTCATTAAAGTGTTTGATTTACAGAAGATGAAAGAATCAAAAACCATCCATGAACACTTACCATGCTTATGAATATAGAAAACATCGTAAGATTATTTGGTTCTGAGTTTAAAGACTCACTTAGTGATGAATAGATTCTAGGTACTGTAAATGAGAGATTTTAAATCACCATTCCAACTTTATATAACACCATGGATCTATCAAAAATCACTTTGGAGGAATTATTGAATTCCTTAAAGGGTCAAAAAAAAAGAATGGTTGTGAGAGAAGATGGAATTAGATAGGGAGCATCTGCGGTCAAACATTAATATAGTGGAAGATAAGAAAATAATCACAACAAAAACAATTAACCAACAAATTGAGAATGAGCAGCTTGTTGCCAATTTGTTGCGGAAAAAAAATCCTGATTCCAACAAAACATTGCAGCAAAATGAAGTTACCATAGTTTAATGAATCACTAAGGGTGATGACCATAAATTATTTCACAAAAAACTAAAATCTGTAAACCTACTAGAATTTGTAAATTAGAATAGAAAAAGATCAGTCCCAGTGAATTCACACGGTCCTCTTAACGAAATTACTCCCCTCTAGTATCCGAGGTTTTATTTGGAAAATGTCCTCAAAGGATGGAATGATCTCAAACACCACTGTATTGATACAAAAATATCCTATGTTAGCAAACCACTCAATGGAAGTAAAGTTTTTGTGTAGTAGAAGAAAAAATCGTAATAAAAATTTCTGAAGAATGAATGCTATTTATAGACAAGAGGAATAGGTCCCGAAAGGTTGCAACCCTTTCAGAATTCACGACCATTAACTAAAGTTCGCAACCTTTCAAACGGTCTTTGCTTTTCCTGATAGTTGCAACCTTTCAGAACAATCATTTCCAAAAGGTAGGAAATTTAAATAAAATCACAATAGATTTTAAATATAACAGGTTGTGAGAATCCGAGTCAGGTTGGGATAATAATATAAAAAGTTGAAACATTTCTATTGTCTTTGTTTTACCTACTTATCTCATATCAAATAGGATAAAATAGATAAAAACGTTGCCCCGAGCTTTTTTATTTTTTACAATAATGTTTCAAAAGCGTAAATAATATTTTGACCTGAAGGAGCGAAGATAGTTATTAGCAGAGATATCCACTTCATGTAGAATAAAGAATTGGATTGGGATGATTCAAGGAATTCTATAAAGAAGACAACATGGGTCGAATGAAAGGGACGATGATCTACCATTTAGGGAAACCTGATTTCTCCCTTATATATATGAAATATGTAAGGTTGTGATTAGTTAACTTGCTAACCCTTAAGATATTATCAAAGATCCCAAGTGGAGAAATGTACTGCATAAGGAACTTTTTATGAGTAAAAAAATGATATGCAGCTCGTTGACAAACGTCAAGGCAGAAAAATAATTGGAGTATAGTGGATGTTCATAACCAAACAAAATGTTTATGGTTCAACCAATAAATAAAACTCATGGATTTCAGTTAAGGTTTATGCATAGATTTTTGGTGTAGATTATTTTGACACTTTTTGCTCGAGTAGCTATGCTCGACATGATCAGATTGCTTATAACTATTTTTCACAACGTGCTTGGAAAGTGCATTAGATTGATGTCAAATTAGCATTTTTAATGTCAACTTGAAAAATAAATTTATGTTTAACAACATGAAGGCTTTGTTACATATGGAAAGGAAGATAATGTCTATCGACTACGTAAAGCTCTTTATATATAAAAACACTCACCAAGAGCTTGGTATAGTTGAGTAGATGATTATTTGCTCAATCTTAATTATGAAATCTTTCGAAATTCACATTGTATGTTAAACATAATAGTTGTGAGATTCTTGTGGTTTCTCTTTATGTTTTTGACCTTTAGATTATAGGGAGTAGTGAAAAGCAAATAAATGAGTTCAAGCAAGATATTATGCAAGCATTCCAAATGTCTGATCTTGGTCTCATGAAATATTTCCTTGGAATAAAGATTACACAAGGAAAATATGAGCTTCTCGTTTGCTAGAAAAATTATACAAACGAAATTCTCAAGAGACACAAAATGGAAAATTGCAAAGAGATTAGTTATTTCACGAATCAAAAGAAGAATCTAAGTAAATCATGGAGCCAAAAAGGTGAATCACACATACTTCAGAAGTTTCATTGGATTTTTAATGTATTGTATAGCTACAAGACCCGATTATGTTGTAAGTGTTCTATGAAGGTCCATGCATTGTCCTAGTGAAGTACATTTATAGACAGCCAAAAGAGTTGTGTGATATATCAAAGGAACCATCACCTATGGAGTCATGTTTAGCGGAGTAAACTTATGAAGCTTTGTGGGTAGTCCAACAGTGATTTGGGTGATTCCAAGGATGATTCACAGAGTACTTTAGGGTATTGTTTCGGTCATGGTTTTGGAATTTTCTCATTGAGCTGTATGAAAAAAGATATTGTAGCTTAATCTACTATAGAAGATGAGTTTGTGGTAGTTGCAGGAGGAATAAATCAAACATTGTGGCTGAAGAAAATTCTGGCTGAGTTTATTATAGAACAGATTGGAAGCATCAAAGTGTTCGTGGACAATAAAGCACCAACAAGTATATCCCACAATTTTGAGTTTCATGGAAGAATAAGTAATTAAAAATCAAGTTCTTTTTCTAGCGAGAAGTGCAAAAAAATGGAGATATAACTCTAGTCAATTGCAAGACGTAAGAACTATTTGATGATATATTCACTAAGTCTTTACCTGTGAGCAAACTTCAGCTTCTCAAACAGAGAAGATGGAATAACAAGACAAAATCTAATTATCTGGAAAAAACAATCCAAAACGATATGAATTAATACTAGACGTTATTTAAGAAGCTCAATCAAGAAATTAGTTGGAAGCCTACCTCAAATCCGATTATGAGTGATCCAACTCAACCACAAACAAGCTATCAATTTTTTTAAAAATCCTTCAAACACTTCCACACCATAAAAGTATAAATCACAATTCACTTTGAATGTTTCGACAGTAAAATTGCAATAATTGGAAATGGAACCAAAATTCAGTCAATATGGGAGTATAGGGCCCATATTTGAAATCCAAAAATTGACTCTACCAAAAGGTCCTAAATTCCTTAACTAGATTGTACCCTAAAGACGAATTGCATGCGTGAAACAACTCAAACAACTACAAGTAATAAAGTAAACAATAAAAAGAAACGAGGGGGCAGATCCTTCAGGCGGAATATGCCTATAACAAAGAACCTCCAACACTTCCCTAAAACACTAACATGTATCCACAATCCACTTGGACCACAACACTTTGAATCACCTCAATCGGATCTCCCCAAGCTCAAGAAATCTCATTTTAAAGTTGGGACTGAAGCTGAATTTTGATATTTAAATAGTACAGGTTTTGCTTGCTAATGTGATTTATGGTCACTAAACGGAAGTACAAACCGCTTTTCAGTAATTCAACAACTTACTCTAAATAAAAGATGATGAAAAGAGGGAATTGATTTAGTTAAGCTATAAATTTAAAAGTGAAGAATTATCATAATTTTGGTATGACTTTTTATCGTTTAAACTTGTTTCATCAAGGAGCCCCAATTTTCAAGATGTTCTCAAAGTTTTCAAAGTTGAATTGTCCAATTTCATTATTCTACCATGGGTTCTTGCACTAATTGTTTTTAAACGTCTATTGTGGATTAAATTGATGTTTTATTGATGATTTCAATCTAAATTATTTATGAACCCATGAATTTGGATGAACCCAACTTTTTGACTAAGTTGTGTGTTATTTGATATTGATCTAATGTTGACAAATTCATATGTAGTTCTATGTGCATTATTCATTGATGTAATTATTGAAGTATATTGATATATAGGTTCTATTCTATTGATGAATTTACATTGAATTGACATATTTCATTGATTATTGTAGTTTTATGTTAAATTGTAGATTATGGGCTTGGGTAAAGGTTTTGTGTTATCGGATTGAGTAAGTTGTCTTTGGATTAAGGTGTTAAGGATGAAATGGGGGTATTCTGTCATATTTTCTTTTATTTTGATGTTAGTTATACTTGGATTCTATTTTTATTGGAATGGTCCATTTATGGTGGCAGTGTTATGTTCTTTACTTGCAATTGATTTGGCCTTGTCGGCGTTACTTTATGCAATAAGATGATATTGGCCTTGTTGGCAACTACTTGAAGTAATATGACTATTTGTATGGTTTGAATATGTGAATCACGACCAGATATATCTATATGTGAAGTCATTTATGTATTCTTCTATTCATGTAATCTTTGGTGATCATGTCAGACTGTGACTTTGGCCTTATGTGAATAGTCTAATGGTTGAGTCTGGGTTATTACTACTTGAATATATGAGTCTATATTTGTCACATTCATGATGATAGGATAGTATATAGGATGACTTGAAGATGTTTGGGTTGTTCCTATGTGATTCTTAATTGACTTGCATTATGAGTTAAAAGTGAAGTATGTGGTGTCGTGTATTGGTTGACTTGTGTGCCTTGATTAATGTATATATGATCATGAATATGTGATGTATTTATTTAGGGTGTTTGAATATTAGTCTTGAATGTATGAATGACATGTGACCTTAAATGAACTTAAGAGACTCTTTTGTGTGAAAACATTGTCTTAGTGGTAAGGTTAAGATTGTGAAGTCGTTAGCCATAATGGTATCCTTCAAAGTAAAGAAATGATAGACTTAAGGTTAATTCACTGGAACAACATCATATTAATCCTTAACAAAGTCATCATGAGGTTCTTTTCTCCATTGTGAGGTAGCCCTAGTGGACCTTCCTTTTGTAGGGTAAATGTGATTGGGTTATGAACTTGTTATGGAACCCTGTTATGTGAACGTAATGTGTGAATTACTCTATGAAAAAGAAAGATAGAACCGAGTGAGTATGGTAAGAGGAAGTAGTTCTAGTTTAAGAGTGAGACTATATTACAAAATATGCCCTTCATATTCATTAACAATGTGCCTACATGAGATGTGTCTGAGTTCTACCCTTGGAAAATAGAACAACTTTATCGGAGTAGGATAGACCTCCTGGTTCCATGTCTTTCTATCATTGTTTATGTCGGTTATTGCCTATTCAAATCATATGGAATACATATTAGCATTAGAGAAGTTTATAAGTTTTAGGTGGTGGCATGGGACGCTATATAGACATTGGACAATAGGCTTTAAAGGTGTTACTTGGAGTTCCTAGGTCTTGTCCAATACCATTATTTAAATGTCCTTTATGTGATGGACGAGTATGATAATGAACTAATGACTCATATTGAGAATAATGTAAATGAATAAATACCTTATCTAAAGTGACTTAAGGATTCCTTAGCTAAAGTGTGAAGGGGAGGGCATAAGAGATCATCTCTTCATGTCTTATCTTTGGAAGTCTTAAGGATGACTCTAGTTAGGGAAGGTTGTTGTTGTTGTGGACATAATCTAAGCCTTAGTCTTAAGGATTTTTTAGGTAGTCTTGCAGAGGTCAATCATGGACGTTATCCTCTTGACCTACTTAAGTATGTCTTTTGATATCCTTTGGAAGGACAGTGTCATATCATCTATGTGTTAATGTGTTAAGTGAGAATGATTCTATCCTAGATAGTCTATAAGATCTCTTGACCTACTTAAGTATGTCTTTTGATATCCCTTGGAAGGAGAGTGTCATATCATCTATGTGTTAATGTGTTAAGTGAGAATAATTCTATCATACAGAGTCTATAAGATCTCTTGAGTGTGTTTACCAGATTATATGGGAGTTCGCTTCAAAATCACTCAAGGGAGACTCAGTGTAACCTTTGGTAAAAGAATCTTACCTTGATGTTTATGATACATTGTAAGTATGTATATTACTCATTATAAGTAACTCTAAGGGTCGTTTAGGCACATATAGAGAGGGTCTATGGACGGTCTCTCTTTATGTGACTTAAGTGAATCTTATGATACCTTTGAGTAGGATAACAACATGCTAGAAGGTGGTAAATATGAAATGAAGTGAATTCGCTGTTACAGTGAGATACTTCACTAAACTGTGAATTTAAGTCACTGTAAGATGAGTTCTAAAATTATGTTTTATTGTTAAAGTCTTTTCCTATATGTTTCTAAGTTGTTAAATGTTGTTCTTATGATTATAATATGATTTTTAATAGAAGAGATGCATATTTTTTGTAAATGTACATTTTCATGATTTTTATGTATAATGCCAAACTTCGTACATGTGTTTGTACTAACTCCATGCTTTTATCTATATCTACAGTTCTTGGTTGGGGAGGAAATTTTGGTAAGAGAAGACTTGGACCGTAGGATCATTCAAGGGAAGCTGAAGTATGTCCTCATTTGACTCAAGGGCAAATATGTCTTTTATATTTTCCATTTGATGTATTGTAATAGACTAAGTATTTCTATATTTGTATTTTGTATGGGCCGTGTGCCAAGTATTCTTGTGTCTTATGATGATGACATTGAGACTTTTTATTTCGTATGACTTTTTATGAAAGAAATTTTTAAAGACAATGTTATGTTTTGTGAAAATCTTTAATTCTACACTACTTTTCACTATGTTTATGTGATGAATGATATTTTATGGCTTGTATAAGACCTTCGGAGGTCAAGTACGCCAGTGGCAATCCGATATTGCCCCCTATCTTCTAGGGTGTGGTTTCGGGATGTGACAAGCTTGGTATTAGAGGATTGATTTGTGAAAGTAATATTAGGAATCGAAAAGTCTCATCAAGTCACCTCTAGTAAAGTCTTGACCATCAGTATGAGTCGCGACACATTTATGGGTGAGAGGCTGTAGGACAATACAGTTTCCCTTTTTTTCTACACCTATTCATGCGTCAAAGTAAATGTTAAGAGTACCTTATTAATGTGTTTCCTTGTGTTTTTAGGAGATGAATACTAGAAAGATTGACGATAGAAGGTTGGAAGAAGAGAGGATGAATGAGGAGAAGAGAGGATGAATGAGGAGATTCCTCCTCAAGTTGAGCAAGTTCCTCAAGATGGGGAAGGTGTCCAAGGTGCTCAAGGTGGTAAAGTGCATCCCCAAGGTGATCATATTCCTAATGTGGAATGAGGTAATATGGTGTTTGCGGTTCATTAGGATTTGACTAATCAAGAGGTTAAAGAGGCTTTGATGGACTTAGCTCAAGCTGTTACTACTCAAATAAATTTGATCATTGTGCGTAGGGTGAATGTTGTAAAGAGGACTATGACATCTAGGTTGAGAGGTTTTGTGAGGATGAATCCTCCTATGTTTCTTGGCTCTAAGATGGGAGAGGATCCACTAGAGTTTCTTGATGGAGTGTACAAGGTATTGATTGCTATGGGAGTTACATCCAGGGAGAAGGCGGAATTGGCATCGTATCAATTGAGAGATATTTGTAAAATATTGTACACTCAATTGGATGGACGATAGGCCAGAGGAATCAGGTTCTATTGAATGGGAAGAATTCAAGGAAGCTTTTCTTGGTAAGTACTTTCCCTAGGATAAAGGTAAGTTGAGATGTAGGAGTTTATGAATCTCAAATAATGAAATGTGAGTGTTGAGGATTACTCTTAGAAATTCTCAACTTTGTCTAGGTATGCCCCTTCGCTTGTGTCTGATACAAGAGATGAAATGAGTCATTTTTTGATGGGTGTAGCCGACTTAGTGATGGAAGAATGTGGTACAACTATATTACAAGATGATATGACCCTAACTTTACTCATGGTGTATGCACAATCGATTGAATAGTCTAAACTTAGTAGGATGGGAAGATGCTTTAAATGGAGTGGTTCTAATGATCAAGATTAAACATGGTTTAAGAATAGGGCTCAAATTCAAGAAGAACCTATGAGTGATTAGGTGAAATTTGAGAAAGGAGGTGGTTCTCAAAAGGTCAAACCTATTTATGCCAAATGTGGCAAGTAACATTATGGTGAGTGTCTATTGGGTACCGAGAGTTTCTTTGATTGTGGTAACGAAAGCCACATGGTGAGAGATTGTCCTATGATTGCTTCTATAGGAAGAGAGGGTAAGCAAGTTTCTCCTATGTTACAATGGATAATTCTCCTACAAAGAGTCTCTTCTATGCACTCCGGTCTAGAAGGGACAAGCCGTATAAGAGTGGAGATGATTTTCTTATATTATCTTTATCTTATTGTAATTTTAGTTCCTTCTAAATGGGGTATTATGGTTAGTAGATGCGATAGAATGATATATAAGCATGTTGCATCTACATGTTGTTTAGGAGTTTTGTTGAAATTGATTTCCATTACCTTCTTGCGTTGTGTACTTAATGAAGTCATGATTATATTGTAAGATGTGTTTATATTATGTTACATTGAATATTAGCATGTTCATATCATGAATTTCCTAAAAGACACATTTTTGAAAAATTGGTAAAAATCACTGTAGCATTAAAACAATTAAAAATAAAAAATTATAGAAATTGAATAATTGATTCTTTGGTCCTAAATTGTTGTAATGTCGTTAGAACTTATGTATATAAGTATGACATTGAATATAAAATGAGTAGTTGCTATTTGGAATGAAGCATGTGAGTTTTGAAACATAATGAGTTATAGAATTGATTTCTAGTTTGTTGTTGTGTTTTAAATAGATTTACTATGTGAAATGGATGTTTTATTTTTAAATATGTGTTGTATGGTATGGTTATGATCTGTTAGTTAAATATCTATTCTTGGAGGTGTTCGGAGAGTGGAAATTCTCATTCGAGGACAAATGTTTTCCATGTGGGGGAGATTGTAAGACCCCGAAAATGACTTAGGGGAACTAGATCCTAACATGTTAATATTGATGGTCTATATTCCTAAATAGGTCTATTATATGGTATTGAGGCAGTGTCTAAGAGTTTAAGTGCATGGGAAGTCAAACGTCAAGGGACAACTAAGACGTCCGACGACTAAGTGACCTATGCGCATCATATCTTGTTTAATGTGTTTATGTGTGATTCATGAGGTAGTAAGATCTTTAAATGAGTTATTATAGAATATATAGGCAGTGTGGAGTTTGGAGTTCAAAACGTCCAAGAACATCCATGACATTCGAAAGATGTCCCTTGAAATGACCTTGTATGTCTAAGCATGTATCGTCGAGTTTTACGTGTTAATTTTGGATGAAATTAATGTGAGAGGTTCAAAACTCATATACAATCATGTTTGGGTTGGAAATATCCTGGAAAACATCCCCAATGAACAATGTAGGGTCCTTGCTGCAGGATCCATTCTGGTGGCCAAAACTGACCAAGCCAATCCACCTACGAATTGAAATCGACGGCCAGTGGCCTGGTCAATAACCCATAGATGGTGGATGTCATTTTTTCCTTATACTGGGGATTAAATATTTCAGTTTAAAGTCTTTTAACCCATTGACAAAGGCCAGCACGACCCGTGCATGGGCTTGCGCCCCGTAGATAGGGCAATCCTCGATGGTGGCCTGCCTGCGTGCAGTTTAATTGTATGTTGAGGGTGATGTTGTAATTTCACCCCAGCTCCAAATAAGTGCATTGGCGGTTTATAAGGACTGTTTTTTGGTATTTTATACATGTATAAAAGTGTTTAACACATTCCACAATATTTCATTCTTCCAAATCAAATTCCCAAAATCCCATAAGAACTACCAAAGACTCTATTGAAGTCTAAAATCAAGAAAGAGTGTGTTGTGACGATTTTAGTTGATATTCTTCATTAAAGTAAAAAATTATCATCATTGAGGTATGACTTTTGATCCTTTGAAATCGTTTTATCAAGAAGCCCTAATTTTCAAGATGTTAACAAAGCTATCAAAGTTGATTGTCCAATTTCATGATTCTACCATGGGTTCTTGCATCAATTATTTTTAAATGTATATTGTGGATTAGATTAATTTTGTATTGATTATTTTAATCTAAATTATTTATAAACCCTAGTTATTGACTAAGTTATGGGTTATTTGATATTAATCTAATGTTGATGAATTCTTATGTAGTTTTATGTGGGCTATTTGTTGATGTAATAATTGTAGTAAATTGATATCTAGGTTGTATTAAATTGATAATTTGACATTGAATTGACCTTTTTCATTTCTTATTGTATTTTTTATGTTGAATTGTTTGTTATGGCCTTGGGTAAGGGTTATGTGTTATCGAATTGAGTAAGTTGACTTTTGATTGACGTGTTGAGGATGAAGCGGGGGTATGCTGCCTTATTTCCTTTGTTTTGTTGTTATTTATACTTACATTCTATTGTGATTAGGATGGTCCACTTATGTTTGCGGTGTTATGTGCTTTACTTGCAATTGATGTGGCCTTGTCGGAGTTACTTTATGCAATATGATGATATTAGCCTTGTTGGCAACTACTACAAGTAATATGACTATTTGTGTAGTTTGATTATGTGAAGCATGAAAACACCTATATACATGTGATGCCATATATGTATTCTTCTATTAATGTCATCCTAGTTTATTATGTTTGACTATGACTTTGACCTTATGTGTATATTCTTAGGGTTGAGTCTTGGTTATTCCTACTGGACTATATGAGTCTATATTGGTCACATTTATTATGTTAGGATAGTATATAGAATGACTTCAAGATTTTAGGTTTTTTCAATATGATTCAAGAATGACTTGCATTATGAGTTAAAAGTGAAGTATGTGGTGTCTTGTCTTGGTTTACTTATGTCCCTTGCTTGATGTAAATATGATTATCAATATGTGATGTCTTGATTTAGGGTGTTATAACTCTTAGTGTTGAATGTGAAAATGCCATGTGACCTTAAATGAACTTAAGAGAGTCTTTTATGTGAAAATATTGTCTTTGTGGTAAGGTTAAGATTGTTGAGATCGTAAGCTGTATTGGTATCCTTTAAAGTAATGGAATGATAGACTTAACGTTAATTTGCTGGAATGGCACATATTAATCCTTTGGAAAGTAATCATGAGTTTCTTCTGCCATTGTGAGGTAGACCTAGTTGACCTTTCTTTGGTAGGGTAAATGTTATTGGGTTATGAACTTGTTACGGAACCCTTTTATGTGCACCTAATGTGTGAATTACTCTATGAGAACGAAGGATAGAACCGTGTGAGTATGGTAAGGGGAAGAAGTTGTAGTTAAGAGTAATACAAGATTACAAAGTATGCTCTTCATATTCTTTCACCATGTGCCTACATGGGATGTGTCTAACTGCTACCCTTGGCAATTAGAACAACCTCATCAAAGTAGGATATAACTCCTCCATCTCTTGCAATCATGGTATATGTCGGTTATTGCCTATTCCCATCATATGGAATACCTGTTAGCTTTAGAGAAGTCTATGAGGTTTGGGTGGTGGCATGGGACGCTATCTAGACATTGCACAATAGGCTTTGAAGGTGTTACTTGGAGTTCCTAGGTCTTGTCCAAGAAAATTACTTGAAAGTCCTTTATGTGATGTATGAATCTTATAATGAACTAATGAACTATGACTTACGTTAAGAAGTATGTAAATGAATAAGTACCTAATCTAAATTAACTCAATGATTCCTTATCTAAAGTGTGAAGAGGGCATAAGAGATGATCTCTTCATGTCTTATATTTGGAAGTCTTGAGGATGACTCTAGTTAGGTAAGATGGTTGGTGCTATGGACATGATATAAACTTTAGGTAGTCTTAAGGATTATTTAGGTAGTCTTGAAGAGGTCAATCATGGGTGTTATCTTCTTGACCTACTTAAGTTAGTCTTTTGATAGCCTTTGGAAGGACAATGTTATAATCAATGTGTTGGTGTGTTAAGTGAGAATGATTTTATCCTAGGAAGTCTATAGAATCTCTTGAGTGTGTGTGTAAGGGATTGTATGGGAGGTCGCTTCACAAGTAACTCAAGGGAGACTTAGATTCACCTTTTGGTAAAAGAATCTTACCTTTATGTTTATGATACTTCGCAAGTATGTATGTGACTCATTATAAGTAATCCTAGGGTTCGTTTAGGCACATCTAGAAAGGGTGTATGGGCTGGCACTCTTTGTGTGACTTAACTGAATCTTAGGATAGCTTTGAGTGGGAGAACAACATTCTAGAAAGTGGTAAGTACGAAAGGAAGTGAATTCACTGTAACAGTGAGGTAGTTCACTGTACAGTGAATTGAACTCTATGTAAGATTGTTTCTAAAATTATGTTTTATTATTTAAATGTTCTCCTATATGTTTCTAAGTGGTTAAATGTTGTTCTAATGATTATAATATGATTTGTAAATAAATAGATGCATATTTCCAATAAATGTATGTTTTCATGATTTTGTGCATAATGACATACTTAATACATGTGGTTGTACTAACTCCATGCTTTTATCTATAACTATAGTTCATGGTAGGAGAGGAGATTTTTTAAAGTTAAGATTGGACCGTAACATCGTTCAAGAGAATTTGAAGTATGTCCTCATTTGACTCGAAGGAATATATGTCTTTTATGTTTTCCATTTGAAATATTTTAATAGACTAAGTATTTCTATATTCGTATTTTGTATGGGACGTATCCGAAGTATTATTGTGTCTTAAGATGATGAGAATGAGACCCACTATTTCGTATAACTTTATATGACAGAGATTTTTAAACACTAAGTTATGTTTTGTGAAAAGTTTTAATTCCGCACTACTTTTAACTATGTTTACGTGATGAATGATATGTAAGGGCTTGTATAAGACCTCCGAGAGGTCAAGTACGCGGTTGCAATTTGAGATTGACCCTTCTTCTAGGGTGTGGTTTCGGCATGTGACACTTTGATGGTATTTTATTAACATTTCTAGGACACTTTTTCGAGCTCTATATGTCCACGATCGCTACTTAATGAGTTTGGGTAGAATCCTACAGTGAGTGGTATATGTTTAAGATTCATTCATAAACTATTATTATGTTCAATTTAATCATATGAATAGACATTTTAAAAAAAATTATTTAGTTTTAAGGGTTCACACATGTGTAAAATAACAGGGGGTTTTGGTTTTATCTTCAGCTACAACAACAACTTAAACGAAATTAAATATTTTGAGATGACTTCTTGGGATTTGATTTGATTATAGGATAATATATAAAAATGTGGAATTGCAACTATCAGTAAATCGCTTTAAATCGGTGCCTGAGCTAGGCTTAAGAAGGGATAAACTTTCTCTTATAAGGTTTACCTCGAATAAAGTTTGTTTCTGTCGAACTCCAATACCATGCTAATAAAAACATCCTACACTTTAGCAAATTCACTCTCTCAAATATAAATGTGTGGAAAAGTATCTAGGGTTCACTCTCTTGAGTTAAATCTGTAACAACACAAGACCCACGGACCATCAAATCAGTAATCTTTGTTATAATATTTTTCTCTCGAGCAAGCCAAAAATAAGAAGGTAGAACTTAATTTTCAACAACAATTCTTTTGATTGAACCAAAATTAATGATAAAATCACTTTTAAACAGCATTTAAACTAACTATTAGTAATTCGCACAAGCTAAATCAGCCTATAATCGCTTAGTTACACCAAAAGAATCGGGGTTTTATTTGACATCATACAAATATTGAAATCTTTAACAAATTTTAAATTCATCAACTGGGTAAGATTAATTTCATCTTTACGAAGTTCCAAATTGAAAATCAGAAATACTCGTTTCCAATTCCTCCAAAACGGAAAACATTAATTCTTTAGTGCTGAGGAAACCTTACTTAGAGTTCAAACTCAAAAATTATTTTAATAAATGTTCAATATAAAATTTATGCTAAACAGAATGTTTGAAAATGTATTTAAAGTCTCTAAATATATGTTGTGAAGGTCTATTCGACGCAGTAAGTTAGGGTCTACGATCAACTCAGTAATCCGCCCTTCTGCCATTTATATTACCTTACCTTTAAGCCTTCAGTATCCTCAAATTCTATAACTTTGGTCGGTCCAACACGCATTACGGAACAAATTTGCGACATGGAGACTGCTCCGTTCTCTCACGAAATTGCTTTTCTCCTTCAGAGCGTGGTACACTAGAACTTTAGGCCCTCTGGAGGCCATTAGGCGACTCATTTTATGAACTTGGCCATCACAAGGCCTTCATCTCTCTACTTCCTTAGCTCGCCTCATTCCTTTATGAAAATTAGTATGCATGCTTTGTTATTCAATGGAAATACTTTAAATTAATGGTTTTATATCAATTATTGTAATTAAACTTTTGTTTTTTCTCGGGTAAAACTCATGTTTACCAGTTTAAGAAGGATGTTTTTAATAATTTTACACAAGACTCAATCATAAATGCATAAAACAAGACCCAAATTACTCATTGATTGATCAACTATGCACAAAAAAATTCAAGTTGTCACTCACTATTATCAAAGATTCTCAAGTTCACAATATTTGCTTCAGGTTAAAAGACAATAAACGTATTAGAATTCACTCTCAGAAAGAGTAATTCCATATTCACACGCAATAGTTCAACAATTTATCGCTCTAAAATCATTATCGACACTAACACTTATGAAGATTAAAACTTTCATGACTCCAACAATAGGTTTGCCCTTGTTTTACAACCAATAATTGTTTCAGCGCACTGAATATCAAAAATGATCTTTTCAAGGCTGGTAATCAGGTCGACTATAAAGGTATAGTCAATTAGAGTCAATGACTGCTATTCCCATGAAATGTGGTTTGACAAACACTTCATTTTTATTTCTTTTTCATTCACATACATGCTCTAATTTTACCCCATTATTCACTTTCAAAGTACTATATTAATGTGGTTGCCACTACACATGACTTTCTTTCCCTGGATCATGGTTGACTTAATCGATTTCAAGGCACTAGCTTTCTTTTTCCCGATAGGCACCAACAATCTGTATGTTGTGTAGAATTCGTGGACCCATGTAGGAATTTTGGTTCCTCAAGGCCTATTAAACTTCTAAAACCTATAAAAATATAGGGTGTCCTTCACCCTGGAGTATGATTGTCAAAAATGAACCCAAACGTAGGTAACCCACCAAAAATTTTAAGGGTTCGGCCCAGGATAATTCGAATTGGGTTCAATCTCAACCCATTCAAGCTTAACCCATTTGAAGATAATTCTCACTTGATCATAAATTAATCTCCAATTTCAACCCGTTTTAAATATTTTTATTAAGACTTGTTACTTTTCTACCAAAAAAATTATTGAGGGAAAATTTAATTGTGACTATAAAAATTAAATATCAATGTGTTAAATTATTGAGATTAATAGGGTCAAATTGGGTAGGTCAAGAGACAACCCATTTTTAGCCCATTTGAACCCAACTTAATTGAGCCCAAAGTAAACTTAGGCGGGTCAAGACCCAACTCGATTTCTATTCAACCAATTTTAATATTTTCAATTTCAAACTAACCCGCCATTTGACACCATACCCTCGAGTAACTTCTTTTAAGGCCCTTTGTAGAAAACTAGCTTCTCATCCAAAAAAAATTTCAACCCATCTTCTTTCAAACTATTAAGGATTCGGGCAGGAGCGACCACAAGTGTCACTAGAGCCACAAGAGGTAACATATCTAGTACTTTATCTTCTAGGAGGAGGAAACTGAAACTCGAGATGAGCTAGGACGAGGAATATCAAAGATCTCAGCCCACCAAGACATTAATGGTTGGTTGGTTTCCGGCTTAGCGAGTGCAGCTTGGGATCCCTCACTATCAGAGTTATGGTTCAGAACCTCAGATGATGTCCTTATTCCTTTGCCTTTGCCTCCCTTTTGAGGTTCTGATTTCCCGTTTTTGGGAGCATCAACTCCCCCTTTATATATCACATTCCCTTTTTATCTGTTGTGGGGTAACATGAAAATATAGATTGTACATATCTTCAAATATATATTAAAAAAGATAGAGATAATTCACACAAATTTGCATAAAAATAGTTTCACATAGACTCATTGATCCGATCGGTGAGTCGCCAACTATTTTTGGCAAATTAGATTGGGCACTCCGAAATTATTGGCTAAAAATTTTCAAGAAAAATTGGCATGTTGGCGATAGGAAGGGCCTTTTGGGAAAACCACTCATAACATTCGGTGACTGAGGACTAGACCCCAAAATTTTAGTGTATTTTAGGGGTTGGGGAGTAGAAAGGGTACTCAAAAAGCACTTTCAGCTAGTCATAGTGTAACATATCTTATACTTAAATAGCTAGAATTAAACAATGAAACTAACAATATTTAATTTTGGAGAGAATAGGAAAATTTTGGATAATATTCTGAGTGTAAAAGTAAGTCTTTTGTGATATTCAAACGACCATAACTTCTAGCTCAGGATGAATTAGGGTAAGTTCTTTATATGGCTGGAAAGACTTTTAAGAGATATTTACAATGCCGCCAAGTTTGCGTAATGTGGATATCGTGTAAAGGAGATATGCCTATCAGAAGTTGGGTTGTTGGATTTACGAAAATCCAATCTAGATTTTGGTAAAGGTAAAGAGGTATTTTAACCCTACTATTTCCTAATTTGTGTTAAGGGTTTATTAGGTGTAAAATTAATCCTTATGTCAGTTTTAAAAAGTATGAATACACTTAGGTCTTGGAAGAAAGAGAAGAGAAAAAGGAGAAAGGAGAAAAGACCAAGATTTCTCCAAGATCATTGAGTGAGTTTTGTTGGGGGTAATCCCTTTAAGGAATGTGAGATGTTTATGTGATGGGTTCTTAAACCCACAAAACGATATGTTTAATTCAGCACGATTATAGTAGATTGAAATGAACATTGAAGTTCTTGATGAAAACCCATTGAATCCCTGTTGGTTTAGTTCTGGTATATCTTTGGGTGTTTGATTCGTGTTTCCTGTATGGTTTACGAGTCTAAACTATTGGGTATTGATGAATATAGTGATTCTATGTTTTTGGGGGTGAAATCCATGGGACATTAGAAAGTTTAGAATTAAAAATCAGACAAGAAAAGTCTGAAATCCCATCTGACAAGCCCTGGGGCGCTCCTCCTACCAGTAACCCTCAGGACATTCTTTATCAGTCAGGCTATGGCGCCCCGCGCCTGTTAAAGCGTCACGGCAGCTGGAGATTCTATTATCCCCACATTTTTTCGTACTATTTCCTAAGTGATGTATCTATAATTCCTAGTTTATTTCAACACTCTAAAGTACATCTAAACATCATGTAATCATCCATAAAATGTGATCATAGTCCTTGAATCAATAATCAAATTTAAGGAAGATTAAGATCGAGGTCAATGAATTTAAGAGTCAAGTCTAAAAGATAAGAAGCAACTAAAAGTTAGTTCTTAAAGTTTTAAAGAGTATTAAACAAATTATAACTTTATTTTAATTCTCAAGCAACAACTTGAGCAAAGAGTCATGAGTTAAGTTTAAAATCTCAAAATTTATAAAGGAACTGAATATTTCCTAAGAGTTAAGTTTAAAGTAAAGCAAAGAACAAAAAACAAAGAACAAAGAGTGAGTTCATTTCTCAAAAGCTATAAGGCAACTAAATATTCCGTAAGAGTTACAAATTTTTTCACATTTTTAGCATGAAAGGAAGCTTCACTTCCATAGTGCCTTGAGCTAGTTTTAGAAAATGGGAACTATGATTTCCAAAAAGATCTTTTAAAGTTATAGTTGAGAAATTATCTCAAAATTAGAAGAAGTTTTTTTAAAAACATATGAGATTAGTATTTTGGGAGTAGTATTGAGCATCTATGTGGGTACACAAGTTCATATCCATTCAAGTCTCCATATACCATATATCCAGCATGGACAAATAAAGGGTGATGCTTTTCAGATGATTTCTTAGTGCCATTTAGCATAGACTAGTGGATACACTTAGTAGTTCAGGTTCGATACTGATGGTAAGGTATAGATCGGTCGTTTTCCAATGTCAGGTTAGACATTTTACCATTTCTTAGGCTCATAGTGATGGTTGTCCGTTAGAGAATCTCCCACAGAAACTAAGTTACTTTCGTATATAAGTAAAGTTTTGTTTATGATTGCATTACCTTTAATGAAATAAATGTTTACACTATTTTTAAAATCGTTATATATATATATATATATATATATATATATATATATATATATATATATATATATTGCATTTACTACTTTAAATTAAATTATGACTTCTTGAGTTTAGCAGAGCAAGGTTAAGTTCATTTTTAATCGTTTTAAGCTTAGTAGTTGTTCTTTAGCACTCCAACTCGCATACTCATACATTCAATGTACTTATGCCAGTTGGCTTGCATCATTTGATAATGCAGACGCAGCTAACAAGGATCAGCATCCTGCGCCTCAATGATAAGGATTGATCATTCAGAGTTACTAGCGAGCCCCCTTTCATTATGAAGGAGTCTTTAATTGCCTTTTTTGTATTTTCTTGATAGAATGTTGTGGGGTTTGTCCAAACATTCATTTTATTAATAGTAGAGATCTCATAGACTGATAAACAGTCAGGCAACTCAGTTTTAGTCTCTTTTATGATATATGTCATGTTTATAATTATAAGACTTAAGTGTCATTTTGTCACGACCCAAAACGGGCCGTGAGTGGCACCCACATTTATCCTCCTATGTGAGCGAACCAACCAATCTAAACCCCATCATTTCAAACATAATGAACTAAATACATTGTGGAAGACTTAAAAACTCATTAACAAAATAAATCAAAAAACTTGTAAAAACTCAAACATTTATTATTATCCCCAAAATCTGGAAGTCATCATCACAAGAACATCTATGATCAAGGTACTAAACTAAGAGTATTCTAAGAAGCTAAAACAAGTAAAAGCTAGTCCATGCCGGAACTTCAAGGCATCAAGACATGAAGAGGAAGACCCAGTCCAAGCTAGAAGCATTAGCTCACCTTGAAATGCGGTGTAGTGAGACTGGCTAGAATTGCGGTTGAGTTGAAGACGACGACACGTTTGCTGCACTCCACAAATAACAAAGAAGAAAACATAAAAGTAGGGGGTCAGTACAAACACAAGTACTGAGTAGGTATCATCGGCCAACTCAAAATAGAAAATGGTATATATCAGATAACGTCATAAAATCAACTAATATCCTTAGCATGCAGCATTTACAATTACCATAACCCTTGGTTACAACACCAAGCACATCAATGAGGACTCACGCCTCCTCATCATACTCATTTGGGAATTAGGTTCATTAGATTGAGTATATTAACGTCTTTCAAGATTCATTATCTTTATTCCTCTTGTGTCGGTACATTACACTCCGCTCCTCATGTACTATCCTGGTGTCGGAATGTGACACTCCGATCCTCATTCTATCCTGGTGTCGGAACGTGACACCCGATCCATATTCTATCCTGGTATCGGAACGTGGCACCCGATCCATATACTATTCTGGTGTCGGAACGTGACACTCCGATCCTCATATACTATCCTCGTGTCGGAACATGACACTCCGATCCTCATATACTATCCTGGTACCGGAACGTGGCACCCGATCCATATACTATCCTGGTGTCGGAACGTGACACTCCGATCCTCATATACTATCCTGGTACCGGAACGTGGCACCCGATCCCCTAATCTCACTACTTTCGTTCATCAAGCCTTCTTATACACTAAGGCATCATCATTAACAAAGTAGATTAGGGTTTCTCAAGATTTAGGATTCAATAGCTTCATCATGCTTATTTTATCACAATTACATAATCACATTCATGCAAGCATACAATTAAGCATACAGAAGGGTTTACAATACTACCAATACATATCATTCACTATTAAGAGTTTCCTACGAATAGCATAAAAACCATAACCTACCTCCACCGAAGATTAGTGATCAAGCAAACAAATTCCCCAAAGCTTTGTTTTTTCCCCTTCTCGATCGATCCTCTCTCTCTCTTCTTGTTCTTTCTATTTTCTTTATTCAAACCCTCTTTCTTTTACCCTAATAAGCATATAATTAAGAATAAAAGATGGCAATAATAACCCACTAATTAACTTAAGGGTACCTCTTTTAACTCCCAAGTAATTAGACTTATTAACATTAACCCACTAACTTTATAATTAAAGCAGTAATAGTCAAAAACGTCCCTTAAAACATTTAAAGAAATCCGACCCAGCCTGGGATTACGCAATCTATGACGGCCCGTCGTGCTTGCGACGGTCCGTCCTGCTGCTCCGTCACAGAGTTCAGAGACTCAATTTCCTTGAAGAGCCTGTGACGGTCCGTCCTGCCATTCCGTTACGAAGTTCAGAGAGTCGATTTCAGTACCCAAATTTCAGAATTCTAAGTATTTTGGAACGAGACCCCCTCGACGGTCCGTCGTGGGATCCGTCGTCTCAGCCAGTTTTTCCCAGAATAAAATTTGCTGCTCAAAACGACTAAACAGGTCGTTACAGATTTTTGCAAGGATAGTTATTTAAAGTATTTTTCTCATGAGAAATTTCTTGCTTTATTAATGCTTTAATGTAAGTCTTCTTCTGAGTTATGTAAGCAAGGCGAAGGGTTTGGTCAAGGCCAACAATGATACTTGGGTGCCGGCCATGTCCAGTGTAGGCTTTGAGATTGAAACATAGAGTACACTCGTTGATCTTAGGCTTCTCGACAAAAGTAAAAGAACCCAACTCAAAATTAAAAATAAAATAAGAGGAGATAACGGGTGATTCGCCAAATGACCCAACAAGCATATTTTCAACCCAACATCCCAAATTTAACAATGCAAACCCCGAAAAAAAATTCAAGACCAGAAAAATGTCAATTAGACCTAGAAGTGTACTACCCATAACACTGGGATACTTTGACTTCTCCTGGTTTAACAAAAATTTTCCATTTGAATGTTTTTACCCTTAATAATGACGTCAACTGCTCTATAATTGGGAAAATTATGACATTTTTCACAAATGTATGTCACTTATACTTCACCCGACTAAACCCAACAACATTTGAACAACACCCAAAAATTAAATCAATTTTAAGGCACAAAATAATTAGAAATTCTACAATGTCGCATTATGGACACGATATTCAAATTGAAATAGTCATAGAAGCATAAAAGTACGATCATAGAGGCCCAACACATATCACTAACATAGAAATATTTCTAATGAGTACCAATTGCTAAATAAGATTTTTGGTTTTGAAAAACTAACATTATATGTCGAATAATAAAGTTGAAAATCTAGGCGGAAATGATATCTAACACAAAGTACAAACTTGACAACTTAAATGAGATAAAATGCAAGAATCTAGAAAAAATTACATGTGTATAAGTTATGGAAGTTCAAAGGTGAGGTAAAATGAATGAGTATCAAAGTTTAAACCTTTGCCCTTAAAAACCATCAAGTTCTCGGAGATTTGACAATATAATTTTTGGTCGCTGACCAACTCGACGATAAAAAAAATGAGCACTCTACTCTCCGAGTTTTAGAGGAACTCGAGTTAATGTGGGGGGTCCAAACATCACACAAAATTGAGATCGGTGACCTGGTCGGTGATTCACCAAGTTTATCCTACTCTTGCCGAGTTTTATAGACCCCAATTTCAAAATTTCTTGGGTCTAATAGAGGTCCAAGTCGGGCTCGCTGACCTCTTCGGCACGTCGCTGACTAGACTTTTAGCTCTTAACCGTGCGCCTTTCAAACATATTTCACATATTGACTATGACAATCAACACACCATTTTTTAAAAAAATTAAAAAGAATAAACCAAATAAACCTTCGGTGTCCTTCCATGCAGTGCCTTTTTTATGGTTGTAGCACGACGCAAGTGGTAATCAAAACTTCATTCTTAAGGTTGGACATAGAATCACAAGTAAACCCCCCATGTTATCTAAGGTTTAAATGAGCGAAAATATGACCTGTTTAGGTCTCCAATTGTTTGATTGAGACAAAATGATAGGGTAACGGTTTGGCTAAGGGTCGACACATCTTCCTTCATTTCTTTCTTAGTCTTGTCCGGTCATCAACATCTTCCTTTTTTCTCTCATGGGGAGGAACATATATATCCTTCTTCTCGTCTCTCTCTTTCCAAGTGGGTTACGATCCCTCCACTCTTTTTAAAGATCTTTCCAACACTCTTAATAAAGATCTTTCGAACCCTCATCTTTTTTCAAGCTTGTTTACCACCCTGCCTCGGATAGTTTGAACGATAACCACCACCAAAATTTGCTATGAAATTCAACTCTTAATTGTAGAAAACCTCAAACTATGCCTCATCACAGTTAACATATCCGACACGACAACATTGACACTTCAAGCACCAGGTCCTGCTACATTTTTGGACAAAATGTCAAGTTGTGTCATTTTCTTTGCCCTATTTTGGTCCCTCTCATAGTCTTTCTCTAGTTTTTCCTGGGTTAATTTAAACATGAAAGAAGAATCCAGATCTTCGCGGGTGTACCAATCAGGATTAATTGTGGTCATACCATCCAAAAGTTGTGCTGCTATAACATATGGTTGCTTCATAAGAAAGATGGTCAGTTACACCTGTGTTCACCAAATAATGGATTCGGTAAAAATATTGTAGCAAATGAATTTACACTTATCTCAAAGACCATTCTTGTTTGAATCGATGCTTTCATCAAAAATTTGAAAGAGATCAAAGCACTAGAAATAACAATGGAAACTTTTTACTTGAAAATTAATTTGGAAGAACTGGGAGTGCATCAAAGAAAGATGTGGTTAATTCACTCGTGACACAAGCAGAAACAAGTTGGCAAACTATTAAAAAAAACTATGTGTTTAATAATCCATATATAAATGTGTATTATCAACTCAAACATTTTTTTATGGATGGTTTGAGTTGAAGTTATTTTAGTTACTGATGTTAACTTTAGAAATATAAGTTATTTAGTTTGTATAAATTTAAATTTTAAATTTTTGTTAGATTCTTTATGTTGTTGATATATTTTAGGTTGTTTAATTTTAAATTATGCAAATTATGTATTTTGTATTGGCTATTTAAATCCCTTTAATACTTAATAAAATTATTTTAAGCTATTGAAAGTAATTTAAATCCTCAGAGACATTTTCAATAACTTTGAGTTACCCCCATTTTTAAAGAAAAAAATATCAACAGTAGTATCAGAGATTTATTGGTCTTAGCGGATTAGTTGAAATCTTCCAAACAACTTCCACACATATTTCACCCGTAAGGGCTACATTTTTAACTCATCAAGCGTACCTATTTTAACCTATTCTACCTTGTCAAGTGGTGTTTTTTGTCAACACAAATACTTTTTTAAATCAATTTTGAACCCAAAAGAATTGCAAGAAGCAGAATCTCTTTGAATTCCCTATAAATTTTCATAGATGAAAACTATCAAAGTTGGTTTGTGAGAATAAACCATATTTTGAACTTATGTGATATATGAGGTTGTGATGGAAGAAAAATCCTTACAACCTCTCTTTGCAAATCATACAAAAGTTCATATTAATGTAATTTAAAAAAACTTCTACACAAGATAATATAATCTCATGTGCTTTTGAAGAATAAAATCAACAGGAGAAAAATAAAAAAGAAGAAATTTTTCATGTTCAAAAACAATGAATATAATCCAGTTTTAACTACCAAATAAAAAAATTGAGGAAGAGCATTTTTTCTATCGCCGTAACTAAATAAAGGGAGGATTGTTAAAGTTTGCTTTTAGTTACCACAATAAATTTTAGCAAAATAAGCTATTTAGTTTGAATATATTTGAATTTTAAATTTTAGTTAATTTGTTTATGTTGTTGAGATTTTTATGTTGCTTAAAATTTTAAATTATGTATTTTATGTTGGCTATTTAAAGCCCCTCAATGCTTAATAAAGTTATTGCAAGTCATTTCAATCTTGAGAGACATTTCAATAATTTTATGTTTTCCCGTTTTATTAAAAAAAATAGTAACAATTTTATCTTTGAACATGAACTTGTTGCATTTGAAACCGTTGAGACATCAAAATAGGTTTTTCAAATTCTTTAACAGTTACATTAGCTATAACAAATACAATTTTTAGTAGTGATAACTATGCACATTAACGCATAGTGTTAAAATTTATGTTGACATTAGTTAATTGGTACATTCAATGTCTATATAATCTTTAGACACGGTTATACAGAGTATTAAGATATACTTGTCACTAGTTTTCTATATTTATTATGCGGTGATGAAGCTATTACCATTAATAAATTTGTTGCGATTAAGATATTACTATTAATTAAGTGTTGCTACAAATTATTTTTGATGTAATAATTAAATGTACGTCATGGTGTATCGATAATATATCAAAATATCCTATTTGAAAATCTATGAATCAATTGAATTTTATACCATTAAGTACATTCCTTCAAAATGCCAATGACTAATTTTTATATTCTAAATCTATGTGATAAAGGTCTATTTAATTCAGAAATTAGTCTTTATTGTTAAGCTAAGGGATTATCGGTTGGGGCTGAGCCTAGACTTTCATTCAAATCCCTTCAACCAAAAATTACAATACCTATTTTTCAATATATACAACTAGACAGAGCATCTAGCAATTTTTTATTAAAATAAAAATATTCAATACAAATAAGTACAAGCAAGGGGGCTAGACCTTACCTTGTCAATCCTAATGAGGAAACGAACCTCTACTAATTAACATTATGAAACTAAAAACAAGAGCTAGAGAAAACTAGCAATTCTATTATCATCACAAAATTTGTATTGCAGTACTTAGTGATTATATTTAAAATGAGTTATCAACTTAAAACCTACTTTTAAAAATGCGTGAGTTAAAAATGATAGATAGACCATCTAAAGTGACCTGAAATATTTTCATCTTGTCTTCTTCTTCAAATTTGTCCAAAAAACTTGATAATTATTCATTTCTTCTTGGATGTATTGGATCTTGTTGATGTTATTGATACATTCATATGGTTATCTCTTTTCAAATATTACACTACTTATATATGTCAAAAATAACTTATTATTTATATATATTAGGTGTTGAATCCTAAAGCTAATTTGTGTATTTTCTTATTCATATATTAAACCCCTTAGTAAAAATACTAACTCCAATAGATCTTACTGGAAAAAAGAAACAAGAAAATATATATTAATGGAAAAAGAACTAGACATTAAGCTTACCAAGAAATAAATAATAATGTCCTTTCACCATTCTCTTGTTAATTGTTTTGGTCTTTTGTGACAAGTATTGTATATGTGTGTGTGTGTGTGTGTGTGAGTTTCAATCTTGAAAGTTTAGTTCACTTTTTTTTTAAAAAGCATAATACATACAGAGACACTTGACTTGGATATATAAACACTAAAATTTCAAGAAGAAATATTTAAAGACTTCAATTTAATTCAACTTAAAACTATAACCACTCTGACTCGTCCCTGTTGTGTTTTATGGACATCCATAATTGAAACTACACATAAATTTTTGAGGTGACATTGGATACATGATCATTGAACAATGAAGACAAGTTGAGATATCCATATATGCATATTCGAAGTAGAAGTGTTCATTTATTGGTTGAGGGTAATTTCAAGTGTTTGTTTATAAGTTTGAAAGATTATTATAGAAAGTTAGGAGTCATTTTGTATGAAGACAAGTTACACTGAAAGTAATTGTGTTGTAATTGGTTAGTAATCTTGTTGTTTATTTCTTCTTATTGTTATTAAATTTTTACGTACATTAAATAATGAAGGCCAAAAGCCATTTATCCGAAGATTTAATTAGTTGGTAAATCTATTTTGTTGTTAGATTTTAGATAAGTAAAGTTGGATTGGTCGGGTATAACCCATTAATTAACACTATCATTTATTATTTGCATTGATGGAATGTAACTTTTATTCGCTATAACGAGTTTTGACAATTTTGTCCATGAATAGTAAAAGTTTCACATACAAAAGATTTGTTCTTTCTCTTCTTTATTACTTCCTCACTGATAATCCTATCTAGGCTCTGCACAACTCATTCTCTCTGTGTTTTACTTATGTAAGTAGACCACCACGATAAAAATGATGCAGTATATTTGGTATAAGGATAAAATTTGATAACTGAGAAATTTCTCTTCAGTTGATCAAAATTCGAATATACTTCTCTAATTAACCCTTCTAAATTTAAAACAATCCTTTCTAGTGGTGTAGAGCTGACAAACAGTTGAGGTGGTAGAGGAACAGTCCTTTGTCAAATTGAAATGTCTACAAACATATTGGAGAGTAATACTCCACTCTAGCTTTTCCAACACTTGAGCTCCCTATTGTGAGACCATACTAGAGGTCTGGAGTAATAAGGAAGTTGGACAATATATCATGTAGAGCTAGCTTACTAGATTAGATATGTATTGTCAATTCAGCCATCCAGGTGAATATGGAGTGAAATCTAGGAGATTTGGTGGAACATGAGTAGAAGAACTTAGAACACTCTCCTAAGCTATTATGTTTTAACTTCTCTGAAGCCCAGGAACATCCTAAAGTCATACTATTTTGTGTATCGTAAGGCAAAGGTCTATATTGCAGAAAGTAAGACTGCAACTAGAGCTATAGGATCCATAAGTGCCCTCTGCAGGACAAAATCCTTGAGTAACTAAGCAATTATCTCATTAAGCTGAACACACAAAAAGAGGACATAACTTAGGAGTAATATTTTTGAATTTCTTAATAAGTGGCTCTGGGAATTTGCATTTTGTCATTTGTTCGTCAATGGTTGAGAAAGTGTATAATAATCTACCCATAACTCTTGGTTTAGCGGAAAGGTTTCTTTGGATCCTTTCGAACTATATTATTTATACCGAGGTTGTAGAAGCTTAGTTAATGAGGATTTGGTCCTACAAGGGGCCCCTTATGGATCCTACAAATCTTTCTATAGCCCTACTTTCCGAAGTATTGACCTTTGCCCTATGATACAAAAAATAATACAACTTTAGGGATAGCCCCGGCTTAAGAGAATTTAAAATTAAAAAGCTTCGAGAATTTTTGATGTTCTTGTAGTCATGTTCCTGCATTTCTCCTATCCAATTTACTCTATCTTCACAAGGATAAATAAAATTGGTTGTGAATATCCCATATACTACGCTAGCTCTAGACGATATGTGATAAAACATCCTTGTTTCTCAATACTTACAGTATGGTCTCGCAATAGGGAACTCAAGTGTTGGAAAATTTTGAGTGAAGTGTTACTCTCCAAATAAGTTTGCACGGAAGTTTACAATGACACTGACATATCCCCATTATTCTCTCGACGCTTCACCACTAGAAAACATGGTCTTCAATTCAAAAAAGTTCATTAGAGAAGTGGATTTAAAGTTTGATCAAGTGTAGAGAAATTTTTGAGTTGTCCAAATTCATCCAATCCCAAATGTATGAAATCATTTGTGTTGTAGTGGCCTACATACATAAGTAAAACACAGACCGAATCATTTGAGCAGATCATAGATAGGATTATTGTATAGGAAGAAATAAAGAAGAGAAGGAACAAAAATACTGTATATACGAAACTGTTACCTTTCATGTATATTATAGTCAAAGATCGTTATAGTGCATAAAATTTGTTCTGTAACAAGACACTTACAATCTAGAAGAAAATAATTTGTCCTAGACTCTAACCATCAAGACCAGATCTATTAACCTTGTAATTCATAAGTATAGAAATAAACCAGGATATTTTGCACAAGAATGTTCGATTGAATCCATCATTTTTCTGTTTCCAAATCTTGAA
Source organism: Solanum arcanum (assembly GCA_027789145.1). NCBI lineage: Eukaryota > Viridiplantae > Streptophyta > Magnoliopsida > Solanales > Solanaceae > Solanum > Solanum arcanum. The sequence goes on from CM050941.1 coordinate 26,901,299, forward strand.
TTTTTACTCAAAGGAATCTAATAGGGCTGCAAGAAAATTTTGACTTCATTTGGAATCTTGAAACTTGAAAATATTCACACCCTAACATGGCCCCAAATAGGATTCCTAACCATACCCTAAAAGGACTCCACATAATAGACATTCCCTATAATAATAATACTTAATATTAAAATCAAAATAAAACAAGATTAAAAACAAATTGTTGAGGTGGAAAAAGTGGTTAAGAAATGAGGAGTTGGATAAATATGCTACTTTGTAAGGAGTTAGTTGCTACAGTTAAGTTAGTTAGTTTGAATAATAGTGATTCGTTTTAGTCCTATAAAATATAAAATTTCTATGACGATTAAGAAATCCTGCTTGATGGAACAAAATTTTCTCTCTTTTGGAATACAATTGACTTAACTACTCTTCTCGAATGTAGTTTCATTAAGAATATGTCTCACGATATTGCAGAATAATATAGTTAGCTACATTTAACGTTTTTAAATTATTTTATTTGAGTCCTATGTGATATAAATTTAGGAGTTAGTTCTTTTATTAGTTATTTGAATTTTATAAGCATATTTTTCAATTTTTAGTTAGTAATTATATCTTTAAATGTATGTCTCTCAATTATTCGTACAAAAACTCCTTATGAAAATTCTGCAATATAGTTTTCTCACAGTCTTTCTTTGTTATTTTCTTATTTCTTTTATAAATAAACAAACAATTGATGTCTGGAGTCTGCTTCTTTTGGAGCATGTGAATAGGAAAATGGATTTCGAAAATAGTTTTTAACGAATGGGTCCTCCTAATTTTGATGGCGAGAATTATAAACTATGGGATGTGAGGATGGAAACTTACTTTGATGTTCTTTATCTTTGAGAATCCATGGAATAGAATAATTAATTATTTTTCACCTAAATAATCAAATTGTGGCCCAAATTAAGAGGCTTATGAGGCAACATGATATGGTTGAAGGAGAATTAATAGCCAACCCCAAATCTCAAACAAACGGTAAATTCTTGAAGAGACCAGATTCCCATTGCAAAATGTGCAAACAACTTGGTCATGAAGTTGTTATTTGCAAAAGCAAATTTCAAAAGGATGAAACAGTTGTCCAAGTCACAATTAACAAAGAAGAAGAATACCACTTTTTTCGTGCAAGTTATTTTTTCAACCAAAAACTCTGATTTTTGTTATGATTGATAGTGATTATACAAAAACATGACATATGAAAGAAATGATGATTGTATTCCTGCAAAAGGAATAAGGTCTCATGCAATTAAAAGAAATATAATTACAAAAATAATTTCTGATGTTCTTTATGTGCTTGATATTTATAGAAGTTTATTTAGTGTTGGTTAGTTAATAAAAAGGGATTTAAAATATTTTTTGGAGATGAAAATTGTTTAATATCTGATTCTAACAAGCAATAGATTTTACAAGTTTAAATGAGAGTTAAGATCTTGTCATTTAATTCAATAGAAAAAACACACAAGCCTAGCAAGACAAAAGATGGATTAGCAGATTTGTTCATTAGGAAAATTTTAAGTGAGTCTATGATCTACAATTCCTGATCAAAGGAGGAATTTCGAGAATATATCTTAGGATATTCCAAAATAAAAGAGTTAGCTATGTTTATGGTTTTTTAATCATTTTGTTAGATTCCTATGTTACTTGAACAAACCAGTTAGTTCGTTTTTTGTTTTTTGAATATTACTGGCATATTTTTCTTGTTTTACTTAGTCATTATATCAATAAATGTTTATATCTTAATTATTATCCTTGAAGTATTGAAAATGGTACAAAATGTTGAAAATATCCTTGAAGTATTGAAAATGGTACAAAATTACCCTCCATCCACCTGTTGGCTCCAAAATGCCCTTTTCATCCACCTATTGGCTCCAAAATACCCTTGTCATCCATCTTTGGGTTCAAAATTGACCACTTTTTTATTTGTTTTAAAATTAAACTCTTTAAATATTTTTTAAAATACTTGTTGTTCAACTATTGATTATAATTTTAATTTATTAATATAATTTATAAACCAACCCACTACCCACTCATTACTAACTAAATCTCACTCAATTAATGATCCAATTATAATATCAAAATCGTCATAAAAACTACTAAAACACGATGAAATTATAGATTCTTGAAAATGACATCCAAAATTATTCGAGTCCCAATCGAAACCCCAATTAAATTTAGGTTGAGCCGCTTATTTAGGAGGACACTTTGTTCCAAAATTGAATTAGAAATTTATGATTAAAGGTAAACAAGTAATACATCCCGAATTAATTCATGCACTTTTTTTTAATATAATTTTATAAATATTTATGATTTGTTTTAAAACCTTTAATATATTTTTTTGAAAAAAATTACCTATGAAGTAACATCACATAATTGAGACGTAAGAATAATTAAGATGAACATAGTCAGACTTTTAAGTTTATCGGTGATTTTTATTTAGCCACTTGAATGTATGATAATTTACTTCTATAATTTTTAAAAACACTCAATTGGCAGTAGCTTGCATTAATAATGTAACGGGTTTATTAAGATGAATTTAATTAGTAATGGGCAGGAAATGGATTGATATATAAATTATACTAATAAGTTAAATAATAACAAATAGTTGAGCACCACGTATTTAGAAAAATATATAAATAGTTTAATTATAAAACTGTTAAATAAGTGGTCAATTTTGAACCAAAAGGTGGATGACAAGGGTATTTTGGACCTAATAAGGTTGGTGGAAAGGGTATTTTTGAGCCAATAGGTGGATGAAGGGTAATTTTGTACCATTTTCAATACTTTGAGGGTATTTTAGACCTTTTTCCAATAAAATAATTTCCTTTGAAAATAATATAGTAATTTTTTCTCCATATCTTTCTTTATTATTTTTTTAGTCTCTTTCTAAAAAAAACCGGACAATTTGCAGGGCTTAGAATTTTCATCTTCCTCGGGATTCTATCTCTGAATTAGTTAAATTCATACATCAATTGGTATTGGAGCAATCAATCCTTGAAGTGACTATGGCGACACAAACAACAATTTAAGAAAGAGAAGCACAAGATATAGACAAGGGATTTAAGCAAATTCAAGAACAACTGAAGAAATAAATGAAGTGTATGTCTAATATCCATGATCACTACAACCATTTACAATTGTGATTGGGTATCAGAGCATAAGGGTTATAGCTATCATGAGAAAATACCCTTACAAGGGTTGACTGATACAAGGATCACAAATCATTTCATTGTATACTAAGTATATAACAACTTAGGTAGTAAATTTATTATGATCATTTAATTGTCTATAAGTGTGGCTGATTGAAGGAGGGTACAAACTAGTTCAATATTCAAGAATTTACAATGGTTATTACAACAAACTTTTTTTCTTCACATTTCCTTCATGTGCCTCTAGGAAATGTAGAGACTGTATTGGGAGTGCAATGGTTGAGTACCTTAACCAGAATCTTATTTGATTTTAAAAACAAATTTGTTGAATTTGTGTACTAGGTAAATAAACATGTCATAAAAGGTGTTTGAACTCATCTTGAAGTATGTAATTACAGTTACTAAATACTATAATGGGTCAGATGCCTAATTATTAATGATAACTTTTTATGCAAGAGACATCAACACAAGAACAATCCAATGTAATACAACCTACTAAAGGTATTGGGATTGTGTTAGGAATTTGCTATTCCAACTAAAGTTAATTTTATATTAATTTCTTTATATAAGATAAGAGTTAGTGACGTAATTGTTATACATCTGTTCCTATTATTTAGGAGTAAGTTAGTGAGTTACGAATCTACTAGTTGTGGGTTTACTGTACTGAGATTGTGTTAGGAAATATCCTCTTCAATTACGGTTAATTTTTCTTTTACTACATTATATTAAATAAGAATTAGTCAATTAGTTTTTAGACATCTACTCCTATTATTAGGAGTAAGTTAGGAATACGCTAGTCGTGTGTGTACTGCTTTCTATTTTTCATTTTCAGTATTATAAACGTAACACGAAGATATTACAAAAATGTTGTACAACTGAAATTCTTCTTGACTTTTCCACCTTCTAATAACTCATACTTATGAATTTTCAAACAATTTGTATCAAAGATTTTTTTATCTTGCGGGATATATTGTTATTTCTATTAGTGATTAATTCAAGTATCTCAAGCATCACAACTAGCAAAACAAGATTAAACATAAAAGAAAGCTCAAGTTTCTCAGAAATGGACCTCCTGTCTTCAATGATGAAAATTTTCACATATAGGAAGTGAGGATGGATGCTTATTTCATAGCTTAATATATTTTGGAGGCAATCGAGGAAGACTATGTAATTCTTTCGCTGCTGGGAAACCCAGCAATAGCTCTATTAAAAAATAACAACTACAAGAAAACAGGGATCTTCAATATTTTTCACTAATATGATGTCTCTAAATTCAGTAAAAATCGTCTAGGATTATATCAATGTAGAATATGAAAGAGATGATCATATCAAAGGTATGCAATTGCTGAATTTAATTATAGAGTTTGAGTTACCGAAGATGAAATAATCGAAAACTATCAAAGAATACTTTGATGTGCTTATGAGTATAGCAAACAGAGTAATATTACTTGGTTCTTAGTTTAAACACACATAATGTTGAATAGATTCTTGTTATTGTACCTAAAATAATTGAAGCCATCATTATCACTTTAGAGAACACCATGGATCTATCAAAAATCACTTAGGAGGAATGATTGAATTCCTTGGAGGATGAAGAACTAAGAGGTGTTCTGAGAGAAGATGGAATTAGAGAGGGGGCATTGGAGGCAAACATGACGATAGTAGAAGTAGAAAAAGAAACACAATAAGAACCACCAACCAGCAAATGGAGAAGGAGCAACTTGCTATAACAACAAAAGAATAGCAAGTAGCTTCAAAGGAAACTATCATCGTTGTGATCACTATTCAAACAATTGGCACGTACCATATAAGAGTTGCAAAAGGATGGATGCAAAATTCAGTAAGTGAAACTAGCTCAGGCATAAAGACATTATCTGCAAGGATAAATTTCAGTAACAGGATCATACGTCCAGGTTGTTAATGAATAGGAAGAGGACTAACTCTTTTTATCATAGTGTTTTGAAAGAAATGTTTCAACTGAGTCTTGGTTGGTGGATAGTGGACGCACAAACCATATGACTCATGGCAAAGGGCTCTTTAATGACTTGAAGCCTACTAGAGTTAAAAAAGCTAGAACAGGACATGGTTGTTATATTCCAGCAAAAAGAATTGGAACTATTACAATTGAAACACAATCAGGTACTAACGAAATTTCCTTTGTTCTTTACGTACCTGATTTAGATCAAATATTGTTAAGTATTGGTAAATTGTTAGATAAAGGTTTTGAATTTGTATTTCGGAGATAATGACTGCTTGATCATGGAAGCCTTAGGACATGACTTTTTAAAAGCCAACATGAGAGGTACAAGTTTCTTATTAAATGTATCAGAGGAAGAACAAGGGGTGTTATTAGAATGAGAAAATGTTTACGAGTTATGGCAAAAAAGACTCTGACACTATTATTATCAAGGGTTTTAAAAAATAATAGAATTTGTGACGATTGATAACCTTTCTATAGGAGAGAGTTCTTAAATGTGTCGAGATTTTTAATTTGGAGACTAAATTAGACTTCCATTCCCAAAGGCAACTTGGAGAGCAACAAGAAAGTTTCAGCTGGCTCACACAGATGATGGAGGACCCCAAAGGACTCCTTCGCTGAAAGGTAGTGTTTATTATGTTAATTTTATTGAAAATTTGACAAGGGTGATCTAGATCTATCTTTTAAAGTACAAATTGGAGGTCATCACAATTTTTTGGAATTTGAAAGACAAATTGGAAAATAAAAGTTTCTGCAAAATTTTGATTTTACGTTGTAATAATAGAAAAGAGATCACTTCTCATCGGTTTGGTTTAATTTGTAAAGAAGAAGGGAATGAATGTCGACCTACTACACCTTATACTCAAGAAAAAATGGAGTTAGTGAGAGAAGTAACATAATTATCATGGATATGGAAAGCTCTAAGTTGCACGGAAAGAATTTGCCAAAGATGTTTTGGCAATAGGCAGCAAATCAGTTGTAGTCCTACAAAATTGACTTCCCTTAAAAGTTTTGAAAGATCAAATTCCTTTTAAAGAATGGTATGGATACAAATCTCTGCTGTGTTTTCTTAAATTATTTGGTTGACTTTGTTTTACCTATGTACCTTCGGTAAAACTGGTGATACGCTCAACCTTACTTCTCAAATAAGAAGTAAAGCGATTGTGTCAAGTAAATAACCCAACTAGTGAGGTTGGGATCGTTACCACGAGGAAAATAGTCTAGACTTAACTTCAACATGTTATTACTATTGTTTGGTCAATGACTTTCTTGGCAAGTAAAAATAATAAAGGGGGGTTTCTATTTCTAAATGAGTGAAAATAACTAAAGAAATGGACAGAGACACTTAACAACTTTTGAATGTTGGGTTTTAATCAATTAATCAAAGTAACTAGGGTTTACGTGTTCCCCACTTGTTCATAACTTGATAACTCTAACTATAACAATTCTTTCCTAGTATCTTGCTTGCAAAGTGATAAGTTATGTATTTCTAAATCATTGGTCCGGCATCTAGAAAATCTCACTCCGCACCTTGGCCCGGCTATGTGTGTTGCTATCCTAACCCTTATCCTTACCTCATATCAAGCATCGTATTCGATATTTGACTAAGTTATTACCTCGTAACAGTCAATACTAGCCTATTAGATAGTATACACTAAATCTATGTTAATAATTCTTTTCCTATTATCTACCTCCTTGGTTCGGCAAGTAGCATTAAGGCGAGTTCTAACGTTGCTCATCCGTTAAAAAGACTTCTAAACGAAAGAATTATTAATACATGCAAGACACTATTCTAAAATTTTTATTTTAGTTAGGGTTTATCTCATTATTTTCCTACGGTTCCCACAACCCTAGTTATGGAGTTTAGTTACTCATAGCCATAAACACAATATTCAAATATATTAAATTAGAATTCATGTACTTATTTCAATGAGAAAGAATAAAGTCCAAAAATTTGCTTGATTAATCACCAAAAATCACATGTAAGAATATCAAAATCTAACACTAATCAACAATCAAAAATTCCAACAATTCAACAATCCAAAAGTCTAATAATATGGAGCCTAACAATATGGAGTCTAACCTCAAAAACGAGGTTTTTCAAACTATTTATAAAAAAATAAAAACCTAATTAAACAAGGACTCTAATTGCTAGAAATCTGTCAAAACACGGCTGGGTCGACGGACCTCGCGACGGACCATCGTGGTCACGACGGACCGTCATGGACTCTGTCGTCCCATACTTGTGCAATTTCTTCAGCTGCTCTCTTCATTCCCCTCGATGGCAAGTATGACGGACCGTCATAGGCAAAACGGTTCGTCAAGGGTCTTCGTTCTAAAACAATTCAACTCTTGGAATCTGGGTACTGGGATCACTTCTAAGAACTTCACGACGAACCTCCAGGATGGACCATCATAGCCACGACGGACCGTCACAAGCTTCGTAATCCCACACTTGGTCAGACTTCCCCATCATCCTTCAGCACCTGCACTACGCTGCCACCTACGGACCGTCACAAGCACGATGGACCGTCATAAGCTCCGTAGGTGGTCTCTTTTGCATTTCTTCGCTCAAAATCTCCGCAGTCAGCTTTGGACAGATTTCCTACAAAACAGAGAGAAACTTATATAAAAATTAGCACAAAAAGGCTTTTGGACAAACTAAACTTAAGGAAAAAGTATTAATAATACCGTGAAACCATGGTATATCAACACCCTCAACTGAAATTCGTAGTTTGTCCTCAAGCGACACACTATGACTCACTACACAATCTTTGTACAATAGTATCCATGTTTTATTCTTTGCAATCATTTGGCTATCAATCCCGATTAATCTCATCAAATCTATGCATGCTATCACTATTAGGCTTGAAATTTTTGGGATCAGAACATGACACAGACTCACCACACACTAACACCTATCCTTTTCATTTTGTCACCGGGGTGCTAACAATTCTGAATTGCAACTAGTGTCCTCACTTTAAAACAAAATCCTCCTTTTTCACACAATGTTTTCAGTTTGAGTATAAGGATTACTTTTCAACTCTCACTCTCACAAAAAAGTCACACTCATTCATACATTTTTTCCATAAGCTTGCCCTTATTTTCACTACCTAAGTTCGCTATACAACCCTTAGGATCATGATAGGACTTTTTTAGCTCGTAACATAGGCTCGGGGTCAGGTAAGGTATATTTTGGTATACTTTAGTGACTTTTTGACCTCCTTGACATATCGGCTAAACCTTCCACAGTCTCTCCTTTTATCTCGCCCAGTTTCTCATATTCTTTCACCTTGCTATTTTCTCTTCTTTCTTCATTTGTGTAAGTGACTCTCTTCTTTTCTTGCTTGTATTTCTTGTGTAATTTTCTTTTTCTTTACTTTTCTTTTCATATTATTCTTGAGTCACTTTACTTTTGTTCTTTCTCTCTCTTTGTTCTTTCAACCCTACTTTCTAGAGCATTTATCATAGTAGCCACCCTCAACTCATGGCTTTGCCATGAGTCAAGGTACACAATACCCAAAGTTGGGTCAGGGCCATAACGAAGGTTGTTTATGCATTAGCCACCCTCAACTTATGCTTTTGGCATAAGCTGAAGTGCACATGTCCAAGGAGGGACCATGGCCAACATATTGTTCCCAGAAAAGATCAGTTGGGGTGAAAAAGAAAGGTCTAATTTTAAGCTCAAATTATTTGGATTAAAGAAGGATAAATTTCATTTGGTTTCTTTTATTTAGGCTAGAAATGGGCTATCTTGAATAAGGACCTATGATACTTTCCTAATTGTCTGTTACAGCTTACTTTTAGGAGGACTAACCAGGCAAGTTCTAGCTCAGTACCAATAGTGGGCTATTCAGATTTCCTTACATTCACTTGACATCACATCACTATACTAGATTATCAGACACCTAGTTCGAATTGAAGACTTAGGGTAATGCAATGGTGTAACTCTATTTCATGCTTAGAGCCACACAATTATCAGTTACTATGCCTAGTCATGCAACATTTTCCAATTTTATCAGGATATCATTTTAGCCATCATGCTTTAGAGTTAAACTATGTACAAAAGATATAAACATGCTGGTTCAACAGAAAAAGTAATTAGTCTTTTGGGGAAAAAGAACACAGGAAAGAAAACCCCAAAAGAGGATAGTGAGTTGGGCTACTCAGACTTCACCCTAACACTCACTTTCCATTTACCCCAACCCCAGTAAAAAAGCAAGCAATTGTCCCCAATGCATAAAAAACTAGATATTAGAGTAGTAGGTGAAGCAAACCTGTGGCGCAAAGCGCCGTCGATCAGCAAGCTGGTGGGTCCGGTTCCTCGGAACCCACGTCCTCTGCAATCTGGACACCCTCAGTGGTGTCCTCAGCAACAACTGCACCATCAGTAGTGCCTCCTGCTACCTCTACACTGCGAAAGCTAGACGCCAGCCGCTAACTGTGATGCTCTGATCTGGTGTACCTCCTCCTCAGCGAGTGAGGCTCTCCTCGCAGCCTCCATCTCTCGGCGCTCCTTCTTTCTTGCTCGCGCCTCATCCTCTGCTGGACCCCTACGCCTCTTGGCACTCTCTCGAGGGGGAGGTGGTGTAATTTCTGAAGTAGCAAATAGGGCCGCCAATACTGTGTCCTCAGCAGGCTGGACAGACTCCGGCACCCTCGCCTCTAGGATCGTGTCGATGTCTGCACGAAGACTGTCGACTGCAACCTGAAGAGTCAACACATCCACCGGAGGGGCTCGTCGGGCTAACACTCTCAACTCAAAGGCGCCCAGGTGCTGGTTAACCTCAGCAATCTTCCACTCTGTAAACTGCTCCATTTTCCTCTCTAGACGCTCTTCAGACTCAGTGATCGACTTCTGCATCCACGGCTGGATATGATGCAGAAGAGTGGCCCTTTGTGCCTCTAGTTTTTGGACCCTAGCAAGCTGGACAAGTGCCGATAGAGGGGTTGTGCGAGAGGAGCTCGGGGTTGTGCTACTACCCGGGATAGACTCGACCGAGGTAGTGTCAGTGGCCTCTTTTTTAGCGGTGCGGGCCTGGGCTACCGTATCCGCAAGATCATCAGCAAGTGGGGGCAGCTCTGGACAGGGCCCTTTGCGTAGAGCCAACTCATTGGCCTCGTCTCTGATGAGGCCGACGTCAACAGTGCCCTGCGGGGTCTTCAGCTGATCTACGTGCCATATAGGCACACCTGCGGACCTGCAAAGGGCAAAGATCATGCACGGGAAAAGGTAGGTAGTAGTGACCTTGAATGCCCTCTCGTGCACGACTGCCTGGAGAAGCCATGCGAAGTCCACCTCGAATCCGGCTATCATCGCTGCCATCAACATTGCTCGATCCCAAGTAACGATGTTATCAGCAGCTGTGGGTGAAAGGCAATGACGGACAAGCATCCACAAGAACTTTGCTGTGAACGTGATGTTGGCATTCTTGATGGCCCCTTTCGGCTCAGTCACCCAATCGACACCCTCTCCATCTACTGATAGGTGCAGGGCCATCCACCTCTTGGTGGTCTCTCTCAATGATGGCTCGCGCAAGAAGTGGCCATCCTTCACTATATGTCAGCGGTAGTCAAACTCGGCAGTGATGGGGTCCCAGTAGCATCAACACTCTCGCCGTATAGAAACCGGCGGATGGCTGGCAGGGAAATGTCAACCTGCACGCCCCTGACTCGGACCTGCTCCAGTGGGGCCTGTTTAGCGGGGGCAGCCCGCCTATCGATCTGTGATCGGAGAGTTGCTACGTAGGATGCGTAGAACTCTCGGACCATTTCCTCGCTGTATCTTCCCAACGGACGTGCTGTCCACTCCAAGCGATGCCTTATGAAGAGGTTGTGTATCTCAGGCATCGTCGGGAGACTCCCTGTAAGTACCCACCGCTCCAAAGTGAGTGTTTGAGTCATCACTTCTTTATCAGTCAGGAACTTGGCGTTGGAGTAAACTTGAAACTGGCCGTCGACACACCAGCAGTTTGGCTGGTCAGAGGCTGGGGTGGAGACCTGAGCTGGTGCGCGCATTTAGAGTCTGAACTGTCAGCCTCATCAGACGAGGCCGACGCTGCAGCAGTGGCGGGTGCGGGAACCTCAGCAGAGCCAGAAGCTTCCTCGGACCATGATACTCCTAAGAAGCCAGACGCTCCTTCCTCATGTTTGGCTGACCCAGAGGGTGTTCCGGTCAGTGTGCGCTCCTCAACAGACTAGGAGGAAGTGACTACGCTGGACGCCACCTTTTTGGGTGTAGATTTGGGAGCATGTGCAGCACGGGAAGGTGTGGAAGTGCCTGGGGGCACATACTCAGGGTCCTGCTCATCATCAGAGCCGATGATCAAGCGTGCAGACGGAGCAACAGACTTTGATCGCCCACGTGAGTAGGTTCAGTCTTGCTTGGGTGCCATAGTAGATAGTACCTGTAAAGGATCACAATTAGTACGAGTAGTGGCAAACAAGACAAGCAAAACCATACGAAATAAAACAGTGAAAATAATATGTAATTGCCGGAGAAACAGTGACACACGACGGGCCTCATGACGGCTGGTCGTGACTATGACGGACCGTCATGAGGTCCGTCGTGTTTTACTTGGACTCTGTATAACTAGAGAACCCTGAAGGAGAGTCTCTGACTAGCATGACGGTGTGTGCAGGACGGACCATCACAGTTACGACGGTCCGTTGTAGATGTACGTCGTAAGACACTTGGGAAAAAATATGGAAACCCTAAGGAGAGGGGTCTCAGTCCGTCATGACGGTCATGCAGGACAGCCCATCGGATATACGATGGTCCGTTGCATGTGTCCGTTGAATGACACTTAGGAAAAAAATGAGAGATCCTTAGTAGCAGGGTCTCTGACAACAAGAACGGTTGTGCAGGGCAGACCGTTGTGAAGACGACGGTCCGTCACATGTGTCTGTTGGGGAACACTTGGGAAAAAATGAGAGACCCTTAGAAACAGGGTCTCTTTCTAGCATGACGGTTGTGCAGCACGGACCGTCGCGAGGACGACGATCCGTCACATGTGTCCTTACAGGGGTGCTAGGGCTTGTGCAACGGACCCTACGACGGTCCGTCGTGGCTACGACGGTCCGTCATCGGGGTCTCGTTCTGAATGACAGTGACAGAACTAAGGGTACCCTAAGCAACCCCGATGAACCCACATCGACCTTGTAGTGTTTTGGACCTATATGTTTCAAATCCTACTACCTATGAAACTAGCAATGCAAAAGCACCTATGTCTAGGGTTGTAAACATGGCAATTTCGAACATTTGTAACCTAGGTTAGGCAGAGTCATCTAAAGTAAACAAAATATAATGAGGAACTAAGCTTAATACTAACTAGTAAGCACAAATGCAAGATAAATGAGTATAAATTAGAGACACATACCTTAGAAATGTAGAAAAACAAATGCACAAGTACTCGGTGGCAAGGTAGACACCCACAACAGCAATTTTCACTAGTAGATTAACACTTTAGGGCTTGGGAGAATTTTGAGAGGGCAATGATCGGTGGTTGGGAGAGTGTGGAAGTTGAAAAGATAGGGGAGATGTGAGGAATAATGAAGTAATGGGGGTGAAATGAGGGGTTGGGGGGGTTTAAACGTTCTGATTTTGAAAAAAGGGTTCGACCGGGTCGGGTCGGGTACACTTCATTAATCACGCGACAGTTTCTCGACGACGGTTCGTCGCAGTTGTGAGGGCCCGCCGTTTGTTCCGTCACTTGTGCCCTAGTCTCAAAATAACAGAAAAACGTACCTGGTACGACGGATGCATACGATGGTCCATCGCAGGCGCGACGGTCTGTCGATGTGTCCGTCAGTGACTACTGCAGAGTAATTTTCTGCAGAATTTCCTGGTGATGTGCCTGCAAATTTAAAACCCATTAGTAGAAAAATGCAACCATTACTAAAAAAAATGATACGTATTGGGTTGCCTCCCAACAAGCGCCTGATTTAATGTTGCGGCACGACTAGGGACCCTTGATTACTCAGATTTCATCAACATGGAAAGCCTCTATCACTTCATTTGCCGATTCAGCATGCCCGAAATAGATTTTTATGCGCTGTCCATTCACCTTTAACCGCACACCCTCCTTAGTTTCCAACTCAACTGCTCTATGAGGGAATAGTTGGGTAACCAAGTAAGGACCAGTCCATTTGGACTTGAGCTTGCCCGGAAATAAGCACAACCTGGAATTTAATAACAGCACCAAATCCCCGACCATAAACTCTCGCTTTTCAATGTTGTTGTCATGGTGCTTCTTCATCCTTTCTTTGTATAGTGCTGAGCTTTCATAGGCTTTTAGGCGAAATTCATCTAGTTCATTCATCCCATTTAACCGTTGCTCTGCAGGTTCGCTCCAATCCATTTTCAACTTCTTCATAGCCCACATGGCTTTATGCTCTAACTCAACCGGAAGATGACAAGCCTTCCCATATACAAGTTGGTATGGAGACATACCTATGGGAGTCTTATATGCTGTTTGGTAGGCCCAAAGAGCATTATCAAGCCTCTTTGACCAATCCGTTCTACTAGCATTCACTGTTTTTGACAATATCTGTTTTATTTCCCGATTAGACACTTCAACTTGCCCACTAGTTTGAGGGTGGTAAGGAGTGGCCACATTATGGCGAATCCTGTATTTCTCCAATAACCCCTTGAACAATCTGTTGCAGAAGTGGGATCCCCCATCACTAATAATGGCCCTTGGGGTGCCAAAATGAGAGAATATATTCTTTTTCAAGAATGCAGTGACACTATTTCCTTCATTGTTTGCGAGGGCTATGGCTTCGACCCATTTAGATACATAATCGACTGCTATTAGAATGTACTTCATGCCATGAGAACTCACAAAATGGCCCATAAAGTCAATACCCCAAACATCAAATAACTCAATCACAAGAATGGGGTTGAGAGGGAGCTCTTGCTTTCTTGAAATACCACCATCTCGTTGACATTTGTCACATGCTTTGGCAAACCCATGAGCATCTTGATGAAGAGTTGTCCAATAGTAACCACAATGTAATATCTTACGCGTGGTTCGGATACCACTGTGATGTCCACCAACGGGTGAGGAATGATTTCACATTCTGGCACACAACGCCAAATAAGCCCGTCGGCACAACTCCTATACAAGTATGGTTCATCCCAAAAGAAATTCTTCACATTGTACATGAACTTTTTCCTTTGATGCAAGGACAAGTCTGATGGAATAATATCATAGGCCAGATCGTTCGCAAAATCTGCGAACCATGGAATCAAGTCTTGTGAAGCAGCCAATACATATTCATCGGGGAAAGTATTATCAATGTCAGTCTTATCCCCTAACTCTCTCATAGCTTCATCCTCTAGACGAGACAAGTGATCAGCAACTTGATTTTCAGTTCCTTTTCTATCTGGCATTTCAGAGTCAAATTCTTGTAGCAGTAATACCCAACGAATCAGCCTAGGTTTCGCATCCTTCTTCGCCATCAAATATCTCAATGCTGAGTAGTCAGTTTGCACTATAACTCTAGTACCTAGCAAATAGGAGTGAAATTTCTCAAAAGCAAAGACTACTGCAAGGAGTTCTTGCTCAATCACTGTGTAGTTCTTCTGAGCTTCATTTAGGGCTTTACTAGCATAGTAAATTGGGTGAAGGATTTTGTTTTTTCTCTGTCCCAATACTACACCAAGACCCACTCCACTAGCATCACACATTACCTCAAATGGACTGTTCCAATCCGGAGAAATAATGATAGGCGCAGACACTAACTTTTCATTTAGCTCACCGAATGCTTTAAGACAGGATTCATCAAAACAAAATTTACAATCTTTCTCCAGCAGTTTGCACAATGGGTGTGCAATCTTTGAAAAGTCTTTGATGAATCTCTGGTAAAAACCTGCATGCCCAAGAAAACTTCTCACCCCTTTCACATATATCGGTGGGGGAAGTCTCTCTATTACCTCAACTTTAGCTCGATTAACCGCTATGCCCTTTTCTGAAATGTGATGACCCAACACAATACCCTCTTTCACCATGAAATGACACTTTTCCCAGTTTAGTGCTAAATTGTTGTCTTCACATCTCTTAAGGACCTATGATAAATTGGTCAAACACCGCCCGAATGAATCACCAACCAAAGAAAAATCATCCATAAAAACTTCTATAGTATCCTCCACCATGTCAGAAAATATTGACATCATACATCTCTGAAATGTTGCGGGTGCATTGCACAACCCAGATGGCATTCTTCTGAACGCAAAGGTCCCATATGGACAAGTGAAAGTGGTTTTCTCTTGATCTTCTGGTGCAATAGAAATCGTATTATACCCCGAATACCATCAAGAAAATAATACCACCCTTTTCCTGCAAGTCTATCAAACATCTGATCCATGAAGGGCATAGGAAAATGGTATTTTTCTGTCCATGAGTTCAGTTTACGATAATCCATGCACACCCTCCATCTAGTAACCGGTCTCATTGGAACAAGTTCATTTATTTCGTTGGGGACCACGGTCATTCCCCCTTTCTTAGGTACGCACTGAACCGGGCATACCCAACTACTATCAGCAATTGGATAGATTACTCCGGCATCCAACCACTTAATGATTTCCTTCTTCACAACCTCTTGCATAGGAGGATTCAAGCGTCTCTGGTGCTCAATACTCGACTTATGATCAAGCATGAGTTGGATTTTATGAGAGAAAATACTAGGAGGGATCCCAATAATGTCTGCAATAGTCCACCCAATAGCTCTTTTGAACCTTTTTAGCACCTTTCCCAAACTCAGAAATTGATGTTCATCCAGGTCTGATGAAATGATTACCGGCAAAGTGTCACCATTTCCTAAGAATTCATACATGAGATGAGGTGGGAGAGCTTTTAGTTCTAACTTTGGAGCCTCCTCTGTAGATGGTTTCGCGGGTGGGTCTCGCGATTCTTTATATCAAGCTCAAATGTCTTCGGTTTCAACCGAACATCACCTCGGTCAAGAGCCGCGACTAATGACTCATACTCTTTAATGCAATCGCTATCAAAGTTCATTATCACTGCCGCTAATGCTTCTAAACCTAGACATTCTTCTATTTGTGTCTCAAATGTCTCACCCATGTTGTAGGTTATAGCAGATACCGATTAGAGCTTACCACTCTGCCTTATGGACCTACAAATATTAAAGGTCACTTCCTCATTGTTCAACCGAAATTTCATCTGCCCCTTTTCCATGTCTACTAAGGCTCTTCCGGTGACTAGGAATGGCCTCCCAAGGATTATAGGCACTTCAAATTCAACCTCACAATCAAGAATAACAAAATCAGCCGGAAAGATGAATGACTCCACTTTTACTAGCACATCATGATGTATCCCTATGGGCCGTTTTACTCTTCGATCAGCCATCAGTTGCCGCATCCCACTGAGCTTTGGGTCACCCAAACCCAACTTCTTGTAAATCGAGAGGGTCATGAGATTTATGCTTGCCCCCAGATCACATAATGCTTTGACAAAATGTAATAGCCCGATTGTACAAGGAATAGTGAACGCACCCGGATCTTCTTTCTTTTGGACTAGAGATCTTGTAGCAATAGCACTACAATGCTGCATTCTATCATCATTCTCAAAAGTAACCGATCTTTTCTTTGTGACCAGATCTTTCATAAACTTGGCGTAACCGGGCATTTGTTCTAAAGCTTCTACTAAAGGGACATTGATAGAAAGTTGCTTCAACATTGTTATAAAACACCGATATTTTCTATTCTTGGTCTTTTCAATAATCTTTGATGAAATGGGGGTGGGTGCCTAGGCATAGGAGTTACCTTTTTAGACACTTCAGCATCTTTTGCAATGTTATCCTCCAAATAAGATCAACATTTACCACTTTATCAGTATCTTTTGTCACCTTATTCTCATTAGATGACATAGGTGGGTTAATGGTTTTCGTGCCACCGCGAGTAGTAATTGCCATACAATGTCCATCATTTTTTGGATTTTGGACAGTGTTGCAAGGAAGAGTGCCCGGTTGCCGTGTGTTCACAGTTGCAGATAATTGGACCAATTGTAACTCAAGTTGCTTAATCGATATTGCATGTGTATCAACTTTTTGCCCAATACCCGCTAAATCATTCCTCAACTGTTTATTGTGCTCATCACTAGAATCGAAACTCCTCATCATTTTATGCAACATATCCTCAACTCGCGACATACTACCTCCACCATCCCTAGGAGTAACTTCACAATTTTGAGGACGAACATAGGGTCCATTCCTGTTATTTCTATTACCATAGTTACCCCTGTTGAAGTTGTTGTCGCGATTGTAGTATCCATCTCGGACATAATGACCCTCACGATTGTAGTTACCATAGTTCCAACGTTGGTTCCCTTGACCTTGGCGCCAATTCTCCTCATTGGAGCCTTGGGCACTTGGTCGGAAACCCCCCATCTGTTCATTTACTTCATAGGAACCCTCCTCATAGCCAAGTAGTTGACTGCATTTATCTTTTCTGCACCCCAGTGACATGTTTTAGTACCAACCCAAGCTTAGTTCTCATCTGAGCCATTTCTTCACGTATCTCATCTGTGGCTTGGTTGTGAGTGGACTGCACCACGAAAGTGTTTCTCCCTGTATCAGACTCCTAGTACTCCAAGCTTTGTTATTTTGGGAGATTTTCTCTAATTTTTCAGCAATTTCAGCATAAGAGCATTCTCCATAAGATCCACCTGCTATAGTGTCCAACACCGCTTTGTTGTTGTCATCCTGTCTCCGATAGAAGTATTCCTTCAGTGACTCATCATCTATACGGTGATTTGGAACACTTCTCAAGAATGAGGTGAACCTATCCCAAGAACTACTAACTGACTCTCCTGGTAGTGCCACAAAGTTGTTCACTCTGTCTTTGTGGTTTAGTTTATTGGAGACCGGATAGTAGCGTGCTAAGAAGATATATCTTAATTGGTTCCAAGTAAAGATTGAGTTTTATGGGAGCTCAGTGAACCATATAGCAGCCTCTCCTGTCAGTAAAAGAGGAAACACTCTGAGACCTATTACATCTAGATCCAAATCAGGCCTCCCCACACAACTTTTACACACTGCCCTTACCTTAGCTATATGGGCATGTGGATCCTCAGAAGGGAGCCCTGCAAACAAACCTCTGGCAGTGAGCATTTGCATCAGGCTACTAGTTACCACAAAAGTGTGGCCTGTGGGTAGAGGGGGCAAGACAAGTGGCCCATCCGAGTCTGCTATGTTATCATACCCTCTGTAGTATGCTTGGGGCTGTGGAAAAGGATTTTGTCCCCTCTGTTGATGTTCACCCGGAGCATCGAGTAACATCTGACCATGAACATCAACCGGAGCTGGAATGTTCTGGTTCGGATCCTCATCATTTATTCCCAATTTTCAATTCATATTGCACAGTGTACACTCTAACTCATGATCGTAGGGAAACAATGTTTCTCTTCCTCTCCGTGTGTTTGGCATACAAGGAGCATAGTTCTGAAAAGAAATCAAAAACAATAAAACAAAGTAAAATCAAGAAAATATCAACTAAAGTATAGTAATAAGTTCAAGTTAATCTAAAATCTAAAATTCCCAGGCAGCGGCGCCAAAATTTGATACCCTCAAACTTACTTCTCAAATAAGAAGTAAAGCGGTCCAACTAGTGAGGTTGGGATCGTTCCCACGAGGAAAATAGTCTAGACATAACGTCAACCTGTTATTACTATTGTTTGGTCAATGACTTCCTTGGAATGTAAAAAGAATAAAGGGGGTTTTCTATTTGTAAATGAGTGAAAATAACTAACGAACTGGACAGAGACACTTAACAGCTTTTGAATGTTGGGTTTTAATCAATTAATCAAAGTAACTAGGGTTTACGTGTTCCCCACATGCTCATAACTTGATAACTCTAATTATAACAATTCTTTCCTAGTATCTTCCATGCAAAGTGATAAGTTATGTATTTCTAAATCCTTGGTCCGGTATCTAGAAAATCTCACTCCGCACCTTTGTCCGGCTACGTGTGTTGCTATCCTAACCCTTATCCTTATCTCATATTAAGCATCATATTCGATTTTTTACTAAGTTATTACCTTGCACCAATCAATACTAGCCTATTAGATAGTATACACTAAATCTATGTTAATAATTCTTTTCCTATTATCTACCTCCTTGGTCAAAGTAGCATTAAGGCGAGTTCTAACGTTAGCAATCCGTTAAAAAGACTTCTAATTGAAATAATTATTAAAACATGCAAGACACTATTCTAGAATTGTTATATTAGTTAGGGTTTATCTCATTATTTGCCTATGGTTCCCACAACCCTAGTTATGGAGTTTAGTTACTCATAGACATAAATACAATATTCAAAAATATTAAATAAGAATTCATGTACTTACTTCAATGAGAAAGAATAAAGTCAAACAATTTGCTTGATTAATCACCAAAAATCACTTGTAAGAATCTCAAAATCTAACACTAATCAACAATCAAAAATTCCAACAATCCAACAATCCAAAAGTATAATAATATGGAGCCTAACAATACAGAGTCTAACCTCAAAAACGAGGTTTTTCAAACTATTTATATAAAAATAAAAACCTAATTAAACAAGCACTCTAATTGCTGGAAATCTGCCAAAACGCGGCTGGGTCGACGGACCTCGCGACTGACCGTCATGGTCACGACGGACCGTCATGGACTCCGTTGTCCCATACTTGTGCAATTTCTTCTACTGCTCTCTTAATTCCCCACGACGGCAAGTATGAGAGACCGTCATAGGCACAACGGTCCGTCGAGGGTCTTCGTTCTAAAACACTTCAACTCTTGGAATCTGGGTACTGGGATCACTTCTCTGAACTTCACGACGAACCTGCTGGATGGACCGTCATAGCCACGACGGACCATCACAAGCTTCGTAATCTCACACTTGGTCAGACTTCCCCATCTTCCTTCAGCAGTTGCACTACGCTGCCACTGACGGACCGTCACAAACACGACTGACCGTCATAAGCTTCGTAGGTGGTCTCTTCTGCATTTCTTTGCTCAAAATCTCCGCAGTCAGCTTTGGACAGATTTCCTGCAAAACAGAGAGAAACTTATAAAAAAATTATCACAAAAAGGATTTTGGACACACTAAACTTAAGGAAAAAGTATTAATAATACCGTGAAACCACGGTATATCAACGCGATAAAATAGATAAAAAGGAAGCTCCGGGTATTTTTATTGGTTAAAGTAATGTTCCAAAAATGTATATAATCTTTTGTCCTGAATGTGAGAAGATAGTTATGAACATAGATATCTACTTCATGTAAAATTAAGAATGGGATTGGTATGATTAAACGAATTCCTTCTAGAAGACAAGCTCGTGGTCGAATGAAAAAGAGACGATTATCCACATGTTTGGGAAACTCAATTTCTTTCAGACATATTTGAGAGATGTAAAGTTGCAATTAGTGAATAAGCTATCCCTTAAGATTCCATAAAAGACCCCAAGTGGAGAAATTAAATGCACGACGAGTTGTTTATGATTGAAAAAAATTATATGTGGCTGCCTTTTTACAATCCTCAAGGCAGATAAATAATTGGCGTATACTGGATGTTCATAACAAAGATAAATGTTGATGGTTCAATCAACAGGCATAAAACAAGGTTTTAAATTAAGGTTTATGTGTAAATTTTTTGTGTGAATTATTCTTACACATTTGCTCCAATAGATAGGCTCGACATGATCAGATTGGTTATAATTGTTTTTGCACAGGGTGCTTTGAAAGTGCATCAGATAAATGTCAAATTAGCATTCTTAATGAAATTCTTGAAGGAGAAATTTCTGTTGAACAACATGAACGGTTTTTTATATATGTAAAGGAATATACAGTCTATCGACTACATAAAGCTCTTTATGGCTTAAAACACTCACCAAGAGCTTGGTATAGTTTAATAGATGATTTTTTTAGTCTCGATTTTGATAAAAGTCTTTCAGAATTCACATTTTATGTTTATCATAATAGCGGTGAGATCCCTATTGTTTATGTTGATGACCTTTTGATTATTGGGAACAATGAAAAGAAAAATTATGAGTTCAAGCAAGATATGATGCAAGCTTTCTGAATGTCTGATCATGGTCTCTTTACATACGTACTTCGAATGGAGATTGCACAAGAAAATAATGAGTTTTTCGTTTGCTAGAAAATTACTCAAAGTCAAGTTCTTTTTATTGAGAGAAGTTCAAAAATATGGAGATATAACTCTAGCCTATTGCAAGACGGAAGAACTATTGGCTAATATATAGACAGATGGATTATCAAGACTCAATCTAAATATCTGGAGAATACAATCAAAAATTACATGAAATTTGTACTAGACATTATTTAAGAAGCTCAATAAAGATACTAGATGGAAGCCTACCTCAAAGTCAATCATGAGTGCTTCAAATCAACCATTAATGAGCTATAAATTTTTTAAAATCCTTGTAACAACGGCACACCATCATATTATAAATCACAATTTCATTATGGATGTTAAGATAGTAAAATCGAAGTAATTGGAAATCGACCCAAAATTTAGTCAAAATAGGAATATAGGGGCCATACTGGAAATCCCAAAAAATGACTCTACCAAAAGGTCCTAAACGCCTTACCGATATTGTACCCTAAAACGGGGCTCAATTCCATGTGTAAAACAACCCGAACAACTACATGTAAATAAAATAAAAATATAGAAAACAAAAGAGAGGGAAGCCCCTTCAGGTGGAATATAACTCAAACAGACCTCCAACACTTCCCTCAAACACCAACATGTCTCCACAATCAACTTGGATTCCAACACTTTGAATCATCTCAATCAAATATCCCCAAGCTCAAGAAATTGCATTTTTAAACTTGGAGACTGAAGCTGAAATTTCGCAAATTAAATAGTAGAGATTCGTGTGTCTAAATGTGATTTCTAGTCATTAATGGCCTAAAATCCAGTAGCTAAACGCCTACACAATATATCAACCTATAGCAAAATTATTTGGGTATGAAGTGGATGAGAAATCAGAAATAAGAATTACAAATTACCAACCCATTTTTAGTAATCTACCAATTTACTCTATAAAGAATATGATGAAAAAAGGGAATTGATTCAGTTAAGCCCTAAAATTTCATGCGAACGGGCGAAGGAATTTAGCTCTCTGAATAAAGAAGGGGAAAAGGCAACAGAATTTCGCCATCTTGTTCTGAATGATTTTAAACTAATTTTTTAATTACTCCATATGTGTCAATAAAACCTAAGAATATTGTTTCTAATAATGTCTTTCTACAAATATTCACTATATTTCCCTGTCCTTTCCATTATTTGTCACTTAAAAATTATCAAACGTAGGATAACTTAATAATACAATAAACCTAAACTTAAGTGAGATAATTTATAGCATACTGTATAAAGCAAAAGGAAATGGGAAAACTAGATATCCAAATATATAAGATATGAAATTTAGAACAAACTCACAAGATCTCATTGAAATAACTCATTTGATTTTAAAATTTATAAACACTCCCCTCCACCCCCCACCCCCCACCACCCCGTCCAAATTTATTTGGTATTTTTCATTTATCTAGAGTGAAACAATATAAGTTTTACCAAAAATTTGTGCATAGAATTTTTATAATTTTATAAATTAAATTCATATATACATATAAAAACTACATAAGAAGTATTATAAGTAAGGATAATTAACGTAACCATTAAAAATACTTAAAAGGTAAATGAAAAATTCACAAGCAAACATAGACTTTTTTGAATGTGGAATTTTAGAAGGTGTGATATATATTGGAACTGAGGGAGTATATTTTATTAGATAAAAATGTAAAATGAAATATTTCTATTATTATTTATTTAAATTTGAAACTTCCAATACTATGAAAATATAAGACATTCATGTGCATCTATTTTTGTAAAAAAAATAGTTAGTTTTCCTTTTATAACTACATAACTAAATTTCTAGGTTAGACACACGGTATAACAAAGCCCTCATTTATTTGTACTTAATGAGAATTTTAATTTTCAATTATTCATATTTTGATCATAAACGGTGTGTTTGATTTGAAGGAGAACATATCCAGATATATATTTTCCAATTTTCTCATTTTTAGTTGGCATAGATATTTTGAAATTTTTTCCAAATAACCTTATTTTCCTCAAATTAAAGGAAAATGACTTACCTCCAAAAAATATGGAAAACATTTTTCCATAATTCTTTTTCAATCTCACACCTCAACTTTCACTCCTAAAAAAATGTTTCGTGTATAGATTTCTGATACTAATTTAAAATTTGACATGATTATAAATTGGGGACTAGAATCTTGACCTTGAATTGCCAACTGTAGTGTCCCAAAGTAGAAATAGAGTCCTAGCTGAGGTAATAGGTGTAGGTCTGGCATTAGATGTTCATGTTTCATTTTTGTTAGGAAGTTTGTTCTTGAGGATGGAATTCAGGTGAGATCTTAGTCAGATCTCGTATCTCAAGACCATATCATGGGTTTATCATTTGGTTTGGGTATCGAGTTTTAGCCCTTATTCACATGTCGGATCCTGAGCAGGAATTCAGGATCAAGTCTTTAGTTGGATGTTGATTCCTAAGTCAAGATTTAGGAGACAAAATTCTACAATTAAGGTTTTCGTTTGTGTCTCACGTGAAATGTTGATATTGGGTCCTAGTTCAAAATTTTGGTCACACATTTGATGTCGTGCTTAAACCTAGTTTGGATGTCAATCCCTGATTAAGATGTCGAGGTTATGTTTGGTGGTCATGTCCCAATTAAGGGAGTTTAACTTTTGGTCAAAAGTCAAGTCTAGGGTAGGATCCAATCTGACCATCAAGATGATGTGTAGATTTGAATGTCAGGATAGAGCTTGGGGTCTGATGTTAGTGTTTGTGCTTAGATCATAATTTGGGTCATGGGTTTGCATTCAAGTTCAAATTGAGGGTTGGGAGTAGGGGTCAATTTTGGGGACAAATATTAGGTCTGATGTGGGGGCCAAGTTACGTTCAAAAATTAATCTAGATTTAGAAGTTGGAGTAAGATTTGAGATTGTTCATTGGGTTCGTATTTTGGTTCAAAAGTCAGATCATAAATAAGATGGCAGGGTTGGGTTGTTGTTTTAAAGTCGTTCCCAGGTCAAAAGTTGGGACCACTTCTAAAAATGGAAGTCGGGTATTTGATATAGAGTTGAGGATGAATACATGTTAAGTCCTGTTCTAGTTCGTGTGTTGGGATTGAAGTCATTTTCTAGAATGAATTTGCGTTCTGAGCGTGAGTTGGGGTCAAGAAAAAGGTTGGATCACGATCGGTCCTTGCGGTAACATCCCAGTTTAGTTGTGGGTAGAAGTCGGGTACCAATTTGACTATAGGTTCTGAAGTTTAAACTTGATGTTAGGATAAGTCTTAAATCGTTCATCAGGGTACATTCGATTTTGGTATTACAGTCGTATCCCAAATATGTTATCGTGGCTAGCTTTTGGGTCGGGAAATATTATTCTAAAAGGTATTTTGTACATTCTATACTAATATAAAAATATATTATGGACAATGAATTTCATTCACCAACCAAATATTAAGATACTAATATTTTCTAACCCACTAACCAAACATGATAAAATAAGGTTAAATTCACCTATTCTAAAAGAAAGCATATTCTACGAAAACGTATTTATTCATAATAAATTCCCCCACTTCTAGGCTTTTCTATGTTACAATTACTTTTTGATCCTTAATATGTACGAATGAATAATATGTGTAATACAGTCCTACATTCTTTGCATGTACTATCCATTTTTGGCGGTATTTAATTTATATCTCACAAATGAATGATATTTTTTTTGTCCCTATTTCTCATATTAATTAAAAAAAAATTGTACAAAAAACCCTTAATTTTGACTTAGTTTCATTGGGAAAATCTATTAAATAATTTTTACAATTTTTATCCTCAACCGAAACATTGTTTCCAACAACCATAACAACTTGTCATCATCACTAATCGTTATTTCCAAACATCACCAATAACGATCATTATCATAACAATCATAGATCAGAGTTGTCATTTGTTCCTCTTAATAACAAAGTCCAAAAGGGAAATACTATCATCAAAGTGATATAAATAACGTTATGAAATTATTTTTATACTCATTATAAGTGCAATCAGTAATAAAACAATTAATTATATTATTATTCTATACACATTTTATCTTTGTGAGTTCAATTTATCACATAGTATGTATGTTTAAATGTGTATGCATTATCGTTTGTGTGTTTATTTTGATATATATGTGTATATGCAACTAGGACTTAAGGTATTGCTCATGGTAGGCGCAATACAAAATTGAGAAATTAAAAGTGTAACTAAAATTTTTTTTGCTAACAAAAACTTCTTGTTATATATTTTTAATGGAAAATTGTATACTTTATACTTCAAAATAAATCTCTAAAACTGTAAATTTGTAAAATGGAGTGTGTTAAAATTACTCGACAAAAGCGTTGGGGCTAGTGATGAGGTTCAATTCTTCATTGGATGAAAATATGGTCGGAGCAATTTTATATTGTTGCTGATTTACTAGAAACAAGTTATCTTCCCCATAAAGGTTCTATTGTATTTTGCCTTTTTTCATGCTTAACATATGAAGTATATTCGGTTTGTCTCTTTTGTTAAGGATTAACCTAATATTTTCACATAAATGCTACATCATTGGGGTTTTTCTAATTCATGATATTGAAACGTACAATGAGAATTTAATTATTGCTCTATGTTGGATCTCGTTCATCTACATTTAAAAATTTATATGCACTAGTTTCTTACTATGGGAGCTACTTGTAACTCACATTAAACTACGTGAGCTAAACATGGAGTCTGATGTATATGCACCATGGATAGGAACCAATATACCTTTCCAAAGGGTATAATTGCATGATTAACGTGATCACTAAATTTGATGCCCATGGAGGAGACTTATAAACCTAAGGGGGCACGAAAATCTTTGACAATGAAGATATGTGATTAACGTTCCTCGGACACTTCTTTCAACTCTTTGTGTCAACGGTTGCAAGTCAGTATAATAACCAAACTAAATGAGTTGGGGTAGAATTCCATAGTGAGTGGTACATGTTTAATATTCAATAACAAAATACAATATGTTCAATTCAATCATAGGAATAGAGATTTACAAATAAAAACATGATTTAAATTGAGGGGTTCACAAGTGTAAATAACAGGGGGTTTTGGTTTTAACTAGCAGCTACAACAACAGCGACTAACATAAAATTAAATATATTGAGAAGAGTTCTAGGGATTTAATTTTATTATAGGCTAATATAGACAAATGTGTTGTGGTAAATATTAGTAAATAGCATTAAATCAGTGACTAAGATAGACATTAGTGGTAATAAACTTTCTCTCAAAATGTTTACCTTAAATCAAGTTTATTTCGCTCGAACTCCAACACGCAAGAAAATAAGAACATCCTACGCTTTAGTACATTCACTTCCTAGAGCTGACTGTGTAGAAAATGAATAAGGATTCTCCCTCTCGAGCAGAACCCATGAAAACACAATACCCACAGACCATCAAATAAGTAATCTTGGTTTTAAAACATCTCTATCGAAGAAGGCAGAAACTCGAAGGTATAACTTCATTTTAAAGTACAATTCTTTGGATTGAACCTTAATTACTGATTAAATTCACTTTTAAACAACTTTTAGTTAACTATGACAAATACCCACAAGTCAAATCAGGCCATATTCACATAATTATACCCCTAGAATTGGGATTTTAGTTCACATCATAAAAATATAGAAATTGTGACCTAATTATGTCTACATAAACTAGGTAAGATTAAGTTGATATTTACAAAGGTCAAATAGAAAAAGCATAGAGACCCACTCCAATTTCCCCATGATATAAAACTTTAGTTCTTTAAAGCTATGGAAACCTTAGTCTCACTACTCAGAGTTCGAACTCAAAAATTACTCTAATGAATGTTTAGAATAAATTTGATACTAAACATGATGTTTGAAAATGTACTTATAGCCTCAAAATATGTTGTGAATGGCTATTAAACGCAGTTAGTCGGGATCGCCGATCAACTCATCGATCCGCCCTTTTGTCAGTTACATCACCTTTTTGTTTGGCCTTTAGTATCCTAAAGTTCTGTAACCTTGGGCGGTCCAACACTGCATTGCAGAACCAATCGGAGACTGCTCATTTCTCTCTCCAAATTGATTTATTCTTTTAAGGCTTATCACAAAAGAACTTCAGGCCCTTAGAAGGCCATTAGGAACTCATCAAATGGAATTGGCCATCACCAGGCCTTCCTCTCTTCAATTTTTCAGCTCGCTTCTTTCCTTTTTTCAAATTAGTGTGCATTCTTGGTTTCTCAGTGCAAGTACTTGAAAATCAACGGTTTTACATAAATTATTTACACAAAACAAGTTTTTGAGGACACCAAAATCTATCCTAGGACTCATCAACAACCTTAACTTAAACTTTTGTCTCTCCTCAAGAAAATTCAAGTTAAGGAGTTCAAACAGGATTTCTCAAATAATTCTACACAAGAATCAATCGTGAATGCACACAACAAGACTCAAATTACTCATTCCTACAACAACTATGAACTAATAAATTCAAGTTGTGACTCACCATTATAAAATATTCTCAAGTTGACAATAATTGCTTCAAATTGAAGTTCAAGCTTAACAAACGTATTCGGATTTCCTCACAAAAGATTAATTCCATATTCAAACGCAATGGTTCATCGTTCAACAATTGATACCTCCGAAATCAAAATCAATACTCACACTCACGAATATGAACACATGTATGACTCCACCCATAGGTTTTTTCTTATTTTCCAATGAATACTTGTTTCAGATCGCTCAAGATCAAAAAGTGTCTTTTCAAGCCTGCTAATCGGGCTGAGTGTAAAGGTATGGTCAATTATGATTAGTGACTACTATTCCAATGAAATGTAATGTGACAAACACTTCTGTTCCATATCTTTTTCATTCTCATTCATGCTCAATATTCACCCCATTATTATATTTCCATTAAACATTGGATACCCCATTTCTTTTTGCAACTCATCTTAAAACATTTTGCTTTCTTTTTCTTTTTCCTTCTTTATTTTGTGTGGGGGTTCATCTTTTTCAAAATAATGGGTAGAGGGGAATTCCTTAACATTTCATGATTTACCTTCACTTTTCACTACACCCCAACACAATCTTTTGAGTTAAGTTTGATATTCAAGCAAACCACACTTCATGAGGATTATGGGTAAAGGGGTAAAGGAAAGTAAAAATTTCAAAAATTTTCTTCTAAGAATAAGAGAAGGATCAAAGGGTGTTCAAGCAAAGATCATATACTCATAATGTAGGTCACAAAAGAGGTATAATGTCAAATAGTTTCAGTCTTTAAGATTTTTTGCCTAAGATCATTTCATTAGCTTTAATCACTTAGTCAAATAGACCGACGGGGCAGTTCTAGGTTTCATCACCCATGGTTCATAGTATGCTCATCACACAAGGCATTGACACCAATGGTAAACACGGCTCCACACATTTGATACTGCACAATGTTCATCGTAAGAGACTAAATTTAACAATAGTCTAGTCAAAACAAGATGCAAAGAGCTCATATATTGCCTATGGTACTTTATTTGGCCTCATCGTTGCTGCATTCTCATGTTTGTCTGATTATGAGCAGGATTTAAGTCATCGATATTGATCAAGACTGTTTTCCAAATTGATAAAAGAACAACAACGTTAAAACTTTCTTGGGTGGTGTCCAACAAAATTTCACAAGGTTCAAATATCATTTTTACATTCAAAATAAGGAGCCACAAGATCAAAAATCCTTAAAATATAGTGAAAACAAAATTCATAGCACAAAATTCAATATAAAAATGAAACACTAATCACCAAAAGAGAGTAACACCCACCAAATCATAAGAAATATGTCTTCCAATTCAGGAAACTATCAATATATCAAAATAAAACAATAATACAGAGAGGGAGGTAAAGGGAATTCTATCTACGCAGTTGCTCCATTTGTCGAGGCACAGTAACACTCTGAACATGGGCATCAATGCTTGGAGTACCCTCATAAGAACCGACTCCACTGGACCCACACATAGTGGTGTCTCTCAAAGATGCATTGAGAGAATTCTCAAACATAGAATTCTCAAGCTCTACAAAACCATCATAATCCTCAGCCTCTCACACATCTATTTTCTCCTCATCAATGTCTTCCTCCAACTCATCATCTATTGTATAATACTGGTGTATATCTCTAGTTATGTCGAGAAGAATCTTTGAAGTCGTTGGTGCATCGACATAATATGATGCCTTTAATAGTGAAGTGAAGTTTGTAGATTTGAGATAGTCTACATCCTTCCTTAAATCTTCAACTTTGTCTTTCATAGTAATAAAGTTGAAAGACTTTCCCAGTCTACTCTAACTAATATTAACTCTCGCCATCAAATCATCAATATAAGTCCTATGAGTGGTTAGTGCATCAAGGATGGCACTCTCAATTATCCATCGAATTGATACCTCTAGTCGGGTGGCCCTCATATTAGTTGAATGGTCCAGATGACCCATTTTCATGATCATAGCCTAAACAATCTTGGTGGACTGGGAATAAGAAGAAGCACCAGGATCCTTAGAGGAAGAAGTATGAGCATATGTACTTGAAATCCCAGAGGCAGGAGTAGTACAATATTCCTCTACACGTATGAAACAAATGTCCACCTCCACGATGTATCCATCAGATCTTCTTTCATCCTGTCGGCCTCCTCCTCAATGTAATAACACTCAAAATGCCATATTTCAGTAGAGGATGAAAGGATAACTTTAGAATCTCTAGTAGAATCTTAGGGAACTTTAGCATGCTAGCACGACTGAGTGACAGGAACTAGGAATGGCAGGGACGTCTAGTGCTACTTGACCCTCATGGTTAATTTATGCTTAATAAGGAGCCTCATGTCAATTCTCTTATGGACATTATCATTCCAAGGTATGCCTGCATAGGGTGGCGGAGGATGTACTCATTCTGGGATTGAATGATGTATTGTTGATGAAGACGAACAAGAAATGAGCAACAATACTCATGTCGCTCTTCTCAATGGGGCCCATGCCTCAATCCACCTTTGGGTGGTATTGGAAATCAGTTGTGCAATCAATCCCTTCAATTTATGCAGGGAGATACGCATCGTCCTTATATACCTCTCTAGTTGTGGCCAGAGGAATTTCAGAAGTCGTTGGTGCATCCACATAATCTTATGCATGCAATAGTTAAGTGGAGTTTGTAGCTTTGAGATAGTCTACATCCTTCCTCAGATTTGCCACTTTGGTTTTCATAGTCATAAACTTTGAAGACTCCTCCTGCTTATTCTAACAAAATAGTGACTCGCTGTCAAATCATCAGTCAAAGTCTGAAAAGGGGTCAGTGCAGCAAGAATGGCACTCTCAGTCATCTATGGAATTGATGCCGCTAATAGGGTGGCCCTCACAATAGCCAAATGGGTATGTGAGTCATCTTCAATATCATACCCTGAGTAATATTGGTCGGTTGGGGATCGGAAGAAACACCAGGATTCGGAGAAGAAGAAGAATGATAGATGTACGTGAAGGCGATGAGACCGCAGGAGGCAAGTTTGCCTCTACAAGTATAAAATCAATGTCCACCTTCAAAGATGTATCCACCAAAGCTTCTCTCATCTTACCAACCTCCTCGTATGTGTATTGCAATACGCTAGATTTTAGTGGAGGGTAAAAGTATAACCTCAAATTCTGTAGTAGACTCTTTGGGAACTTCAATACGCCGGCACGACTGAATGATCGCAACTTGGAATGGTAGGCAGGTCTAGTGCCTCTTAGACCTTATGGTTATCTCCTGCTTATTGAGGAGACCTATGTCAATGCTCTTCCTTGACGTTATCATTCCAAGGCATGCCTCCTTAGGGTTGTGGAGGATGGAATCATTTTGGGATGGCATGATTGTGTTGTTGATGATTTTGAACAAGAAACGAATAGCAATACTCCTATCGCTCTTCTCAATGGTGTCCCATGCCTCAATCAACGTCTTGTTGGTAATGGAAATCAGTTGTGCAAGCATCCCCCTGCGAGTCATTAAGGGACTGAATGGTAAGGAACCCTTCATACGCCTTTGTATCACCTAAAGTTCTTCCAAGCACAATTTTTATGTGGTTGTCTCTAGACACAACTTTCATTCCTTTTACTATGACGGACTTCAGTAATTTGAAGGTATGAGCCTTCTTCTTACCCTTGGGAACCAACACTCTATATGTTGTATAGAATTTGTGGACCTATGTGGGAATGTAGGGGCCTCGGAAGCAAGTGAACTGATCAAACCTTTGAAAATAGATAGTGTCCCTCACCGTGAAGTATCTTCCATCAAAGCCCTGTAGAAAGTAGTTTCTCATAAAAAATATTATTCAACTCATATACTTTTCAAACTATTAAGGATTTGGGAAACAGGAACCGTAGGTGGCAGTGAATCTACAAGAGGTGTAGGTGTTGGAACTGTTTCTTCTACGGAGTAGGCAACAGAGACTCTAGCTGAGTTAGGAAGGGACCTAGCAAAGATTTCATCCATCCAAGAATGTAATTGTGTTATTGTCATCCGACTTAGGCGATGAAGCTTGGGACCCCTCACTATCAATATTTATGGTCTAGAACCTCATATGATGGATTTTTTTCTTTGACTTTGCCTCCCTTTGGAGGTTTTGTTCTCCCGTTGATAGGAGAATCGGCTCCCCCTTTATTTATCACAATCCCTCTTGATCTCTTATATGGTGGCATGGAAAGATTGTTTTTTGCCATATATTTAAAAATTTCAAATAAGAGTTAGAGTTGGTTCCTGTAAAATTGTAGAAAAATTGTTTTAGATAGACTCCTTGTTTTGCTTGGTGAGTTGCCGAATCTCTTATGCAGGTTAGATTAGGCACACCGAAAGGAGTGTGTCATAAATTCGAAGAAAAAATAGCAAGTTGGTGATAGGAAGGGCCTTTCGGCAAACCGCTAACAATATTTGGTGAGTGAGGACTAGCCTACCAAAATTTACAATGCATTTTTGGGGTTGGGGGCGCAGAAAGGGTGATCAAGAAGGACTTCCAGCCAGTCATAGAGTGCACTTGGTGAACTAGGCTTGTCGGAAAAATTTTAAGAACCCAACTCAATATTACAAATGAAATTAGAGGTGATAAAGGGTAATTCACCGAACCTCCAAGTGGTATGGCGAGATCGACTCACCTTGACAAATGAACAAACGTGCGTATTTTCACCCAACATCCCAAACATAGCCCTCCAGCACCCAAAAAAAAATCAAGACGATAAAAATGTCAATTCAACATAAAACTAGACAACCTACAACATCGGGATAATCAAACTACTCCAAATTTAGCAAAATTTGTCCATTTGACAACTTTTTCCCTTAAGAATGACGCAACCTCTCTATCATTGGGAAAATTACGTCATTTGACACAAATGTAGGTCACTAAGACTGCACTCAACTAAACCCAAAAATATTTGGACAAGATCCAAAACTTTTAATTAATTTTAAGGGACAAAATATTCTAGAATTCAACAATATAGGAATTTTAGGCACGATATTCAAATTAAAAAAGGTACACAAGCATAAAAGTTCAATTAGAGAGGCCTAACACACATCATTATATAAAAATCATTGTAAATGAGTACAAATCGCTAAAGAAGAATTCAAGGTTCGGAAAACCAACATTATATGCTGAATAATAAAGTTTAATATCTAGGCGGCAATGATATCCATTTCCGAACACAAACTTGATGACTTTAATGTTATAAAAAAAAAGAATACACAAAATATTGCGTGGATGTGAGTTATGGAATATAGAAGTTATGAAAACTGAGTGGGTATAAACTTTTAAACCTTTGGCAATAAATAACCATCTAGTTATCACACATTCGACGACATAAGTTTTGCAGACCGAATAGGCACTTACCCCGTCTAGTTTTAGAGGACCTCTAGTTAATGTAAGGGTCCAAACGGCATAAAAAAATCAAGATTATCGACCTAGTCGGTGATTCGCCCTTGTCTTTAGATAATTTTCATTAGATTCAATGTCTATAACTTTAGTGACATTTATAAAGAGTATTAAGATATACTCGTCACTAGTAATTGACTCTGTATATATATTATGGGGTAATGAAGATATTAACATTAATAAACTAGTTGTAATTAAGCTATTTAAGTGTTGCTACAAAATATTTTTTATGTAGTTATTCAATATATGTATGGTCTATATGATAATATATCCCAGCAACCCATTTAAAAATCAATGGATCAATTGAATTTGAGCTCATTAAATCCTTCTTTCCTGCAATGCACAAATAACTAATTTTTTTTGTTTTTTATATGTGCTATAGGTTGATTTAAGTCAGAAATTAGTTTTTTTGTTCAAGCTAGAAGTCTATCGGCAGGGGTGTAGCTTAGATTTTCATCTGAATCCCTTCAATAAAAAATTACACTACTTATTTTTTTTTCAATTTATACCGGTAGACAGAGCGGCTATCATCTTTTTATTAAAATAAAAATACTCAATAAAACTAAGCACAAGAAAGGGGTTCTAGGCCTTACCTTGTCAATCCTAATGAGGAAACGAACATCTACTAATTAACAAGAAAGAAAAAAAAATAAGATCTAGAGAAAATTAGCAATTCTATGATTATCAAAAAACTTTTAATACAGTACTCTATGATTATACTACAAATGAGAATACTTGAAAAATGCACAAAGATAAAATAAAAGAAGAGAGTTGAGTTCTCAACCTCAAAAATACTTTTACAAGTGCCTGAATTAACACTGACAGATAGCCCATCTAGAGTAACCTAAAGTATTTTAATTTTGTCTTCATCTTCAAATTTATCCAACAAAATATGATAATTCATCATATCTTCTTGGATATACTGGATCTTCATCAAGCTATATATACTGTTATATGCTTTTGCTTTTCCAAATATTACACTACTTATACATGTTAAAATTATAAAGTATGTATCTATTCTATTTTTTGAATCCTCAAGCCAATTCGTATATTTTCTTTTTCATATATCGAACCCCTTGGTAAAATTACTGAATCAATCGATCTTACTGGAAAAAAGAAATAAGAAAAAATATCTTACATGAAAAATAACTAGAAATTAAGCTTACCAAGAACTTAATGATAATGGCCTTTCCCCTTTCTCTTGTTAAAAATATTTTTTGGCTTTTGTGACAAGTCTTATATATATATATATATATGTGTGTGTGTGTGTGTGTGTGTATGTGTGTGTGTGTGTGTGTGTGTTTGTTTGTGTGTGTGTGTGTATGTGCATGTGTGGGCGCGCGCGCGCTTTTCAATCTTGAATGTTGAGTTCAGTTTTTTTTTAAACTATAGTAAATAGTGAGACACTTGTCTAGGATAAACAAATATTCTAATTTGAAAAATAAAGATTTAGAAACTTCAATTTTACTGAACTTAAAACTATCAACATTATAACTCGTCACTATTGTGTTTTATGGACATCCATCATTGACAATACACATAAATTTTTGAGATGCTTAGAATTTTGATCGAAGATAATGTAACAATGTAGACGAGTTGAGATATCCATATGTGCATATTCAATGTTGAAGTATTTTTTTATCGGTTGAGGCTAAATTCAAGTGTTTGTTTATAAGTTTTAATGATTAGTATAGAAAGTTAGGAGTTGATTAGTTTGAAGACAAGTTATATTGAAATTAATTGTTTTGTGATTGGTTAGTTATCTTGTTTTTTTATTTTTCTACTTATTATTAAACTTAACCTACATTGAATAATGAAGGAAAAAAGCCATTTAGAAGAAGATTCAGTTTCTAAATCTATTTGGTTGTTAAAGTTTAGATGTTTAAGCAAACATGGATGGTCGGTTCCAACCCATTCATTAACAAGATATTTTCTAATTTGCATTGATGTAATCTAACTATTTTGCACTATAACGAGTTTTGACTGTATTATACATGAATAGTTAAAGTTTCATATACAACACTTTAGTTTCTTCTCTTCTTTATTGCTTCCTCACCAATAATCCTATGTAGGATCTGCACAGCTGATTCGGTCAGTGTCTTACCTATGTAAGTACACCAACACGACTCAAACGATGGCATATATTTGAGATTAGGATGAAATTCGACAAGTGAGTAATTTCACTTAAATGGTTAAACTTTGAATCTACTTCTCTAATTCCACTTTCTAAATTAAAAGTGATCATTTCTATAAGGAAGCATTGACAGACTATTGAGGTTGTAGAGCAAAAGTATGTGTCAACCCTAACTCTTGTGCAAACCAATTTTGAGAGTAATACTCCAATCTATCTATTCCAACACTTGAGCTCCCTATTGCGAGACCATAGTGGAGGTCTCGAGTAATAAGGAAGCTGGACCAAATATCGACTACAGCTAGCGTTCTAGATGGGATATGCACTTCCAATTTTATTCATCTGGGTGAATATGGAGTTAGCTGGCTAGGAGATATGGAAGAACATAAGTAGAGAACTTAAAACATTCTGATTAGCTATTATGTTTTAACTTACCTTGAGCCAGGTCAATCCCTAAATTCATACAGTTCTATGTATCATAAGTCAAAGGTCTATACTAGATAATGTAAGACTACAACTAGAGCTGTAGGATCCATAAGCGCCCCCTAAATAACCAAATCCTTGGCTAACTAAGAAATTAGTTCATCAAAGTGAACATGTAAAAAGAAGGTGTAAATGAAGAGGAACATTTTTGCGTTTCTCAACAGGTGGCTCTGCAAATTTGTGTTTTTCATTGGTTTGTCTAGAGTAGCGAAGGAGTATGATAATCTACCCATAACTCTTGGTTTGGCAAAAAGGATTCATTGGCTCCTTCCACACTATCTCATCTATACGGAGACTATAGAAGCTTAGTTACCTGAGGATTTGGTCCTGCAAGGATGCCCTTCTTGATTCCACAACTCTAGCTATAGTCTTACTTCCCGCAATATAGACCTTTGCCAAAAGATAAAGAGAATTTTACAACTTTAGGGATTGCCCTAGCTCAAGGGAAGCTAAAACATAATAGCTTCCAAGAATATTTTAAGTTCCCCCATATCTCCTAGCCATTTCACTCCATATTCACCTGGATGGATGAAATTGGCGGGACATATCCCATTTAATAAGCTACCTATAGAAGATATTTGATCAAACTTCCTTATTTCTCGATACCTACGATATGGTTTCGCAATAAGGAACTCAAGTTTTGGAAAATCTAGAGTGTAGTATTACTCACGGAAAAGGCTTGCACGGTACTTTAGGTTGACACAAAATGTTCCTCTACCCCCTCATCATTTTGTCGATGCTTCACCACTACAAAAGATAATTTTCAATTCATAAAGTGCATTAGAGAAGTGGATTCGAAGTTTGATCAACTCAAGAGAAATTTCTCAATTGTCAAAATTTTTCCTTATCCAAATGTATGTGGTCATTTCAGTAGTAGTGGTCTACTTACATAAGTAAAACACGAACCTAATCAGTTGAGCATATCCTTGATAGGATTAATTTTTAGTAAGCAATAAAAAAATGAACAAAGCTATTGTATATACGAAACATTCAACCTTCATATATAATTCAGTCAAAGCTCGTTACAGTGCACATAATATTCTATGGAACAAGACAACTGCAGTCTAGGAGAATAATTTTTCTCCTAGACTCCAACCATCAAGACCAAACCATTAACCTTGTAATTGATAAGTAGAGAAATAAACATAAATATTTTCCATAAGAATGTTCTACTAAATCTACCATTTTAGTGATTAAAGATATTTAATTAATGCCCAATGGAATCAAATGGGGATTCAAGAAACTTCTAGTTTCATTTGAAATCTTGAAACTAGAAAAACCAAATCATTCATACCCAAAGAACTATTGTACAAATATACAACCACTTACTAGAGACCTCTATATGTAGAGCAGACATTCATTTCTCGTAACAACAATGATGGATCTTAATATTGCAAGATTATCAATTAGACCAAAATCATTATTAAGTGAACCAAAATTTAATTCATACATATAATAATAGATATATAATCGCAAATGTGTTATGAAACTATAGAATAAGAAGGGAAAAAAAAGAGAACAAAAGGCTTGTTATCTCTCTTGAGGGATGATTTTACAATGAAGAGGACCTCTCTATTAATAGGAAAATCTAACTTGGTCCTCATAAAGGTTTCCTAAACATAACCTAGAAGGACTCCACATAATATACATTCCCTATACTATAAATACTTTACAATAAAATTGAAATTAAACCAGTTGAATAACTAATTAGCTCAGGTGGCAAAAGTCATTAACAAATGAGGAGCTGGATAAATCTGCTAGTTTGTTAGGAGTAAGATGCAACAGTGAAGTTAGTTAGTTGGAATAATAATGATTCATATTAGTCTTGTCATATCTTCATGTATAACAGTTGTATGAGAATTAAGATTTCAGGTTTAATGGGAAAAGAATTCTATCTTTCTGAATACAAATTACTCAACTATTCTTCTCGAATTTACTTAGAATATGTCTCAGGATATTTCAGAATAAAATAGTTAGTCACTTTTATTGTTTTTAAATTATTTTATTTGAGTCCTATGTGACATGAATTTAGAAGTTAATTCTTTTTTTTTGTTATGTGAAAGTTACTAGTAATTTTATTTTATTTTAGTAAGCGATTATAACATTAAATGTATGTCTCTGAATTATTGATAAAATAATTCCCTTTGTCAATTTTGCAGTATTTTTTTCTCAGAGTCATTCCCCGTGATTTCTTAGTTTTATTTTAATTAAAAATAGTGAATTGGTATCTAGAGTCTTCTTCTTGACGGACATGTGTGAAAAAATGGATTCCGAAAATAGTTTTTCATGAATGGCTCATCCGATTTTTTTTTCCTGAAAATTATCAATTATGGATTGTGATGATGAAAATTTACTTTAATGATCTTGATCTTTGGAAAGCCATGGAATAGCATTATGAAATTTATTTACTGTCAAATAATCAAACCGTAGTCCGAATAAGGAGGCTTATGAGGCAAGATTACATGGTTGAAGGAGAATTAATAGTCAGTCATAAATCTCAAACTAATGGTAAATTCTTGAAGAGACTAGATGCACAATGAAAAATCTGCAAACAAGTTGGTCATGAAGTTGTTATTTGCAAAAGCAAATTTCAAAAGGATGGAACAGTTGGGAAAGTCACCACTAACGAAGAAGAATACCACTTACTGTGGCAAGTTGTTTTTCAACCAAAAAATCTGATTTTTTATGATTGATAATGGGTGTACAAAGCACATGAAATATGAATGAAGTATTCTCAAAGAGTTTATTCCTATGAAAAATAAGAAAGAATATGGAATGGTAATTGTATTCCTGCAAAATAAAAAAGCTCTATTGCAATTAAAACAAATACACGTACAAAAAAATTTAGATGTTCTTTATGTGGTTATTATTTATAGAAGTTTATTTAGTGTTTGTCTCTTAATCAGTTAAGGATTTAAATTATTATTTGGAGAAACATATTGTCGAATATTTAACTCTACTAAGCAATGGATTTTACAAATTGAAATGAGAGGTAAGAGCTTCTCATTTAATCCAATAGAAGATGCACACAAGTCTGGCAAGACAAAAGATGAATTAGCGGATTTTCTCACAAGGACAATTTTAGACGATACTCCAATCTATAATTCCTGATCCAAGGAGCAGTATTGATAATACATCTCAGGATATTGCAGAATAAAATAGTTAGCTACTTTTTGGTTCTTTAATTATTTTGTTATATTCCTACGTGACTTGCATTAAGTAGCTACTTCTTTTATTTGTTATTTGAATTTTAGATGCATATTTTTCAATTTTTAGTTAGGAATTATATCTATAAGTGTTTGTCTCTGAATTATTTTTTACTCAAAGACTTTCTCTATTGTTTTCATAGTTTCTTTATTAAAAACCCACAATTTCCATGGCTTAGCATAATCATCTTTCTCGGGATTCTAACTCAGAATTAGTAAATTTCATGCGTCAATTGGTATTAGAGCATTCAATCCCTTGAAATAGAAATCTGCACATTCACGAACAATTGAAGAAATAAATTAAGGTTATGTCTAATATCCATGATCCCATGCTCACACAGAAAATGAATTGGGTCAGATCAAGTCAGAAATCAAATATATTGATATATGGGAAAGAGATAAGGAATTATGAATGTAAGAGAAGGTTTCATAGAGGTAAACGTGAGAATCAAAACAAAGAAACACCAAATTGTGTTGTTTATCATAGTGGTAAAACTTTCATTCATTTTTATAGAATAAAATTTCCTGAATATTGTAACAGCCCTAAAAATGGATATACTAATAGTTGTTTAATGTGTCAAGAATGCATATGATTAGACCACAGTTCACACAGATTGATGTGCATAGAACCAGACCTCAGAACCATTGCTACAGCCAAGCCAACTAACTTGGGGAGTTATTTTATCTTGGAAAGATTGGTTTCAACCATGTATGGATCTCGAATATGAAGATTTACTCGAAGGAGTCTTTACCCGACTTAAAAAAGAGGAAATCTTAGGTTTTGAGGGTCTAGGGGTAAAATGGTCTTTTTTCAAGCTAAGGGTATTATCGTTATTACCCTAAATATGTAATTAATTATTTAATTAATAAGTTGGAGGGTAAATTTGGGGAGAGAGAGCCGAAATTGAGTTCCTAAAGTGATGTCTTGCTTCACCCGGGTTCGAACCTACGTGGAAGCAATGAATTAATGAGATTTTTGTCTATACTATTGAATTAGTATAATAAATTAATAATTATTATTCATTATTTGATATAAAATAAAATAAAAATCATATTTTTAATAATTAAGTTGTCACGACCCAAAACCGGGCCGCGACTGGCACCCACATTTACCCTCCTATGTGAGCGAACCAAACAATCTAACCCTTAACATTTCAATGTACATCAACAGAAAGTAATGCGGAAGACATAAACTCATTAATAAAAACCAATTCAATAACTATCAAATTCAACATCTATTATTCCCCAAAATCTGGAAGTCATCATCACAAGAACATCTATGATCAAATTACTAACTAAAAATGTCTAAGAAGCTAAAAAAAATACATAAGAAGCTAGTCCATGCCGGAAGTTTAAGGCATCAAGACTTGAAGAAGAAGATCCAGTCCAAGCTAGAAGCATTAGCTCACCCTGAATTTTCGATGTAGTAAAGACTAGCTTGAATTACTGTTGAGTTGAAGACGACGGCACGTTTGCTGCACTCCACAATTAACAAAGAAGAAAACATAAAAGTAAGGGTCAGTAACAAAACACGGGTACTAAGTAGATATCATCGGCCAACTCAAAATAGAAAACAGTATATACCAAGTAATATCATAAACTAAACTATGATACTCAACATGTAGCAACAACAAGTACTATATCATTAACAATTACCGTCAAGTTCACACATGAGGACTCAAGCCTCAATATCATACTCATTTGGGAATTAGATTCATTAGATTGAGTA
Organism: Solanum arcanum; assembly: GCA_027789145.1. NCBI lineage: Eukaryota > Viridiplantae > Streptophyta > Magnoliopsida > Solanales > Solanaceae > Solanum > Solanum arcanum. The sequence goes on from CM050941.1 coordinate 26,942,027, forward strand.
TATTAGCATCTTCCAAGATTCATTATCTTTATTTCTCTTGTGTCGATACGTGACACTCCGCTCCCTCATATTCATTGATCCTCTTGTGTAGGTACGTGACACTTCGATCCCCTACTACTATGTGTCGGAACGTGACACTCCGATCCCCTAAATCTACGTGTCGGTTCGTGACACCCGATCCCCTAAATCTACGTGTCGGTTCATGACACCTGATCCCCTAAATCTACGTGTCAGTTCATGACACCCGATCCCCTAAATCTACGTGTCGGTTCGTGACACCCGATCCCCTAAATCTACGTGTCGGTTTGTGACACCCGATCGCTTAATTCTATGTGTCGGAACGTGACACTCCGATCCCCTAATCTCTTTCTATATATTCATCAAGCCTTCTTTCTCACCAAAGCATCATCAATCTCATTACTTTAGTTCATCACGCCTTCTTTTACACCAAGGCCTCATCATTAACAAGAGATTAGGTTTTTATCAAGATTTGGGATTCAATAGCTTCATCATGCTTATTTATTCACATTTACATAATCATATTCATGCAAGCATACAATTAAGCATATAGAGGGGTTTACAATACTATCAATACATATCATTCACTATTAAGAGTTTACTACGAATAGCATAAAAACCATAACCTACCTCCACAGAAGATTCGTGATCAAGCAAGAAATTTCCCAAAGCCTTGTGTTTTCCCCTTCGTTCGATTCTACCTCTCTCTTGTTTTTTTTTCTATTTTTCTTTATTCAAACCCTCTTTCTTTTACCCTAATTATCATATAATTAGAATGAAAGATGGCAATAATAATCCACTAATTAACTCAAGGTTACCTCTTTTAACCCCCAAGTAATTAGACTTATTAACCTTAACCCTCTAACTTTATAATTAAAGTAGGAATAGTCCAAAACGTCCCTTAAAACGTGTAAATAAATCCGACCCATACTGGGATTACGCAGTGCGGGCCGTCGTACTCGCGACGGTCCGTCTGCTACTCATCACGCAGTTCGTGAGACTCAATTTTATTAAAGGGTCTGTGACGGTCCGTCCTGCCATGTCGTCACGAAGTTCAGAGAGTCGATTTTCAGTACTCAATTTCATAATTTCTAAGTGTTTTGAAACGAGACCCTGCAACGGTCCGTCGTGCCTATGACGGTCCATCGTGGGGTCCGTCGTTTTAGCCAATTTTTCAGAAATAAAATCTGCTGCTCAAAACGACTAAGCTGGTCGTTACAATAGATACCAATTTACCCATCGTTCGTCCTCGAACGATCACAAGAAGAAAAACAAGGGCGAGAAGGAGTACCTGAATCTTTAAACAGGTATGGGTATCTTTCTTGCATATCTGCCTCCTTCTCCCAAGTGGCTTCTTCAACCGGTCGATTCTTCCATTGCACCTTGATGGATGCAATCTCCCTTGACCTCAACTTGCGAACTTCTCTATCTAAAATAGCAACCGGTTCCTCGTCATAAGACAAGTTCTCATCAAGCAAAACGGAATCCCAAAGGATAATTTAGTTTCCATCCCCATGGTATCTTTTCAACATAGACACATGGAATACAAGATGCACCCCGGACAGCCCTGGGGGCAAGGCTAACTCATAAGCCACCTCCCCTACTCGCTTAAGTACTTCAAAGGAACCAATATATCTTGGGCTCAATTTACCTCGCTTACCAAACTGCATCACCCCTTTCATTGGCGAAACCTTCAATAAGACTTGTTCACCTTCCATGAACTCTAAGTCTCTAACCTTTCGATCTGCATATTCTTTTTGTCTACTTTGCGCCGCTAGAAGCTTTTCTTGAATAGATTTCACTTTCTCTATCGAATCCCTCAAAAGGTCAGTACCCCAAGGCCTAACCTCAAATGCATAAAACCAACCAATGGGAGACCTACATCTCCTACCATACAATGCTTCAAATGGAGCCATATCAATGCTTGAGTGATAGCTATTATTGTATGAAAACTCCGCTAAGGGTAGGAAGTTATCCCAATGACCACCAAATTCTATCACATTTGCACGAAGCATGTCCTCCAACACTTGAATCGTTCGCTCAGACTGACCATCGGTCTGAGGGTGAAATGTAGTACTAAGGTCCAACCTTGTACCCAATTCCGCATGCAATGTTTTCCAAAACTTAGAAGTAAACTGCGTACCTCTATATGATATGATGGAGAGTGGAACCCCATGCAATCGAACGATTTCTGAGATATAGATTTTGGCTAACTTCTCTGCATTGTAAGTCACCTTTACCGGAATGAAATGAGCAGACTTAGTTAACCTATCAACAATCACCCAAATAGAGTCATACTTACCCATTGTCTTTGGAAGACCAACCACGAAATCCATTGCAATTCTCTCCCATTTCCATTCAGGAATGGGCATTCTCTGAAGTGTTTCTCCAGGCCTCTGGTGTTCATACTTTACTTGTTGACAATTTGGACATTTGGCAACAAAATCAACAATATCACGCTTCATTCTACTCCACAAAAAGTGTTGCTTTAGGTCACGGTACATCTTGGTTGCACCCGGATGTATCTAATACCTTGAACAATGAGCCTCTGTCAGAATAGTGTTGATCAAATCATCGACGCGGGGTACACATACCCTTCCCTTAATCCTCAAAACACCTTCCTCATCGATTGTTGATTCTTTAGCCTCTCCTTGCAATACTTTATCTCGGATCCGGATCAGTTTCTCATCATTAAACTGCTTTTCCTTAATCTTGTCAAGGAAGGAAGATCTTGACTCCACGCAAGCCAAAAATCCTCCCTTCTCATTTATTTCTAACCTCATAAGGTCATTATCAAGAATCTTAACCTCTCTAGCCAATGGGCGCCTAGAAACTTGCAAGTGAGCTAGACTTCCCATGCTTCCCGCCTTTCTACTTAAAGCATCTGCCACAACATTCGCCTTCCCCGGATGATACAAAATAGTGATGTCATAGTCCTTCAGTAGTTCCATCCATCTCCTCTGTCTCAAGTTCAAATCTTTCTGAGTAAAGACATACTGAAGACTACGATGATCCGTGTATACTTCACACTTAACCCCACACAGATAGTGTCTCCATTGCTTTAATGCAAACACTACCGCAGCCAATTCCAAATCATGTGTCGGATAGTTACGTTCATGCACTTTTAATTGTCTTGAAGCATAAGCAATCACATTCTTCTCTTGCATTAGCACTGCACCCAAACCCAAATAGGATGCATCACAGTAAACAATGAAGTTCTTACCTTCCACGGGCAAGGTGAGAATGGGTGCGGTAGTCAACAAAGTCTTGAGCTTCTGAAAGCTTTCTTCACACTCGTCCGACCATACAAATGGAACATTCTGCTTAGTCAAGTTTGTCAATTGGGAAGCAATGGAAGAGAATCCCTTGACAAATCGTCGGTAATAGCTAGCTAACCCAACAAAGCTCCTTATTTCTGACACATTAGTGGGTCTTACCCAATTCTTCACTGTCTCAATCTTAGAAGGATCCACCATCACTTTATCCTTAGAAACCACGTGCCCCAAGAAGGACACTGCATCTAGCCAAAACTCACACTTAGATAACTTGGCGTAAAGCTTTTTCTCCCTCAACATTTCCAATACAATTCTCAAATGCTCCTCATGTTCCTTCTTAATTTTAGAGTATATCAGTATATCATCAATAAATACGATCACAAAGAGATCCAAATATGGCTTAAAATCCCGTTCATCAAGCTCATGAACGCACCAGGGGCATTCGTAAGACCAAAATACATCACTACAAATTCGTAATGCCCATACCTGGTTCGAAAAGTACTCTTTGGCACATCCATTGCCCGTATTTTCAATTGATGATAACCGTATCTCAAGTCAATCTTAGAGAAGACACAAGCACCTTGTAACTGATCGAACAAGTCATCAATGCGAGGAAGAGGATACTTGTTCTTAATAGTTACCTTGTTCAACTGCCGGTAGTCTATGCACATCCAAAAACTTCCATCCTTCTTCTTCACAAAAAAAACCGGGGCACCCCAAGGTGATGCACTTGTTCTAATGAAGCCTTTGCTCAACAACTCTTGAAGTTGGGCCTTTAACTCTCTTAACTCCGCAGGAGCCATTCTATAAGGGGGTATAGAAATGGGGGGAGTGCCCGGTTCAAGATCGATGCAGAAGTCAATATCCCTATCTGGTGGCATACCAGGAAGATCTGCAGGGAACACATCCAAAAACTCACGGACTACCAAAACCGACTCAATCGAAGGTACTTGGGTAGTGTCATCCTTGAGATGTTCCAAGAAAGCTAAACCCCATTTACTAACCATTTTCTTAGCACGAAGAAAGGAGATGATACACACCGGATTAGAAGTGTAGTCACCCTCCCGCACTAACGGATCTGTCCCAGGCTTGGCTAACGTCACTGTCTTAGCATTACAATCCAAGATCGCAAAATTCGGAGAAAGCCAAGTCATACCTAGAATTACATCAAAGTCAACCATTTCTAAGATAACCAAATCTACATAAGTGTTGCTCCCCACAAAATTCACCAAACAAGACCTATATACCATTTCAACTATCACAGACTCACCCACCGGAGTAGAAACACGAATAGGCATGTCAAGTAATTCACAATGTAAATTTAGACCATTAGCAAATGAGGAAGATACATATGAAAATGTGGATCCAGGATCAAACAATACAGAAGCCATGCAATCACAAATCAAAAGATTACCTGTGATGACAGCATCTGATGTCTCCGCTTCAGATCTCCCAAGAAAAGCGTAACAATGGGCCCCATTACTTCTCTGTCCGTTGCCCCTACCATGTTGTGTTGTAGTGGCTCCAGTTTGCCCATCACCTCTGCCAATTTGGTTACCGCCATTACCTCGACCACCACGTCCTCCAGAATAACGGCCTCTACCATGACCACCTCTATCTCTTGCTATCGGGGGTCTATAACTCTATTTCGGACAATTCCTCCTAATATGCCCAGTCTCCCCACATCCATAACACTCTCTGGAGTCAAGCGTAGGTCTCTCAGAGAATTGTTGACCAGTCTGAGGTGGACCCCCAACTACAGTCTGTAGTGAAGACTGAATTGGTCGAACTGAGTAACCTCTGGAACACTGTCCTCTAGAATAAGAACCATTAAACTCACCTCCCTTTCGCAACCTTTTTGATGTCGATGTCGAGGTGAAGTCATCGGGCTTCACTCCTTCCACCTCTATCACGAAGTCTACCACTTCTTGGAAGGATTTTGCCGTAGCCGCTACCTGTAAGGCCGAAATCCGCAACTCTGACCTAAACCCCTTCACAAACTGGCGAATCCGCTCTTGTGGGCTGAAACAAAGCTGCGTGGCATATCTGGATAGTGCGCGAAACCTAGCCTCATAAGCAGTAACCGACATCCTACCTTGTTCCTGACTTAAGAATTCATCTCTTTTCCTATCCCTCAAAGTCCGCGGGATATACTTCTCCATAAACAAGCTAGAGAATGATGCCCAAGTCATAGGTGTTGCCTCTGTCGGTTGACACTCAACATGTGATCGCCACAACATTTTGGCGTTCCCTTGAAACTGATAAGTCACAAACTCAACACCAAACCGTTCTACTATACCCATCTTGTGTAGTAGCTCATGACAATCAACCAGAAAATCGTAGGCATCCTCAGATTCAGCACCCTTGAAGACTGGAGGTTTCAATTTTAAGAACTTACTGAAAAGTTCATGCTGATCATTTGTCATTATGGGCCCCGTAGTCAGACGAGGAAACGTGCCTATCTCCAATGAGGCATCCATGCGGGGAGCCATAGTAGCCGCATGTTGTAACTCTGTAACCGGAGGTGTTGGTGCAGAAAACACTGGAGGTGCCTGACCCTGATCAGATAACCCGCTAAGATAATCCAGAACCTGATTGATCATCTCTGGGGTAGGTTGGGGTGGCATTTCCTCATTCTGTACTTGCTCATTCAACCCTTCCTCACCCTCTCTTACTACTTCCTCAGTCGGTGGAGGAGTCACCGCCCTAGCATCAGATGGGCTAGGTACTTGTCCTCTTCCTCTAGAGGACGTCCTCCCACGACCTCTACCACGGCCTCTTGCCGTTGCTCTTCCTCGAGCCACAGCCCCAGTGGCTGGCTCAAACGTTTTTTGTCTTGCCGATGTTGGTGTTGGCGCAGTCGTTGCTCTAGTTCTAACCATCTGCGAAATAGAGTGAAGATGGTCAGATACCAATTTGTATCACCTAGATACCAATTGGATTCAAGTAGTAGCACGAAAAAAAGAAAGAAAGAATGCAATTTTCCTAAAGTCTTATAGCCTCTCAAAGAAAAGTAAAGGCGTCCCCCTACCGTTCCTTAAGACTCTACGAGACCCGTTCTTGTGTGATGAGACCAACGAACCTAATGCTCTGATACCAAGTTTGTCACGACCCAAAAACTGGCCGCGACTGGCACCCACATTTACCCTCCTATGTGAGCGAACCAAACAATCTAACCCTTAACATTTCAATGTATATCAACAGAAAGTAATGCGGAAGACTTAAACTCATTAATAAAAACCAATTCAATAACTATCAAATTCAACATCTATTATTCCCCAAAATCTGGAAGTCATAATCACAAGAACATCTATGATAAAATTACTAACTAAAAATGTCTAAGAAGCTAAAAAAAATACATAAGAAGCTAGTCCATGCCGGAAGTTCAAGGCATCAAGACTTGAAGAAGAAGATCCAGTCCAAGCTAGAAGCATTAGCTCACCCTGAATTTCCGATGTAGTAAAGACTGGCTTAAATTACTGTTGAGTTTAAGACGACGGCACGTTTGCTGCACTCCACAATTAACAAAGAAGAAAACATAAAAGTAGGGGTCAGTATAAAACACGTGTACTGAGTAGATATCATCGGCCAACTCAAAATAGAAAACAGTATATACCAAGTAATATCATAAACTCAACTATGATACTCAACATGTAGCAACAACAAGTACTATATCATAAACAATTACCGTCATGTTCACACATGAGGACTCAAGCCTCAATATCATACTCATTTGGGAATTAGATTCATTAGATTGAGTATATTAGCATCTTCCAAGATTCATTATCTTTATTTCTCTTGTGTCGGTACGTGACACTCCGCTCCCTCATATTCATTAATCCTCTTGTGTCGGTACGTGACACTCCGATCCCCTACTACTATGTGTCGGAACGTGACACTCCGATCCCCTAAATCTACGTGTCGGTTCGTGACACCCGATCCCCTAAATCTACGTGTCGGTTCGTGACACCCGATCCCCTAAATTTACGTGTCGGTTCGTGACACTCGATCCCCTAAATCTACGTGTCGGTTCGTGACACCCGATCCCCTAAATCTACGTGTCGGTTCGTGACACCCGATCCCTTAATTCTATGTGTCGGAACGTGACACTCCGATCCCCTAATCTCTTTCTATCAATTCATCAAGCCTTCTTTCTCACCAAGGCATCATCAATCTCATTACTTTAGTTCATCACGCCTTCTTTTACACCAAGGCCTCATCATTAACAAGACATTAGGTTTTTATCAAGATTTGGGATTCAATAGCTTCATCATGCTTATTTATTCACATTTACATAATCATATTCATGCAAGAATACAATTAAGCATATAGAGGGGTTTACAATACTATCAATACATATCTTTCACTATTAAGAGTTTACTACGAATAGCATAAAAACCATAACCTACCTCCACCGAAGATTCGTGATCAAGCAAGAAATTTCCCAAAGCCTTGTGTTTTCCCCTTCGTTCGATTCTCCCTCTCTCTCTTGTTTTTTTTCTATTTTTCTTTATTCAAACCCTCTTTCTTTTACCCTAATTAGCATATAATTAGAATGAAAGATGGCAATAATAATCCACTAATTAACTTAAGGTTACCTCTTTTAACCCCCAAGTAATTAGACTTATTAACCTTAACCCTCTAACTTTATAATTAAAGTAGGAATAGTCCAAAACGTCCCTTAAAACGTGTAAAGAAATCCGACCCAGACTGGGATTACGCAGTCTGTGACGGGCCGTCGTGCCTGCGACGGTCCGTCCTGCTGCTCCGTCACAGAGTTCAGAGACTCAATTTTATTAAAGGGTCTGTGACGGTCCGTCGTGCCCACGACGGTCCGTCCTGCCATGTCGTCACGAAGTTCAGAGAGTCGATTTTCAGTACCCAATTTCAGAATTTCTAAGTGTTTTGAAACGAGACCCTGCGACGGTCCGTCGTGCCTATGACGGTCCGTCGTGGGGTTCGTCATTTCAGCCAATTTTCCAGAAATAAAATCTGCTGCTCAAAACGACTAAACAGGTCGTTACATAAGTAAACCTTATCTTACTAAGACCTAGACTAGACTCCTAAGCCTAATATAACTCCTACTCTCTCACGTCTATCTCTCAACCCTTACGCTCAATCACCCTATTCATTTCACTCAAAATTTCTCTGCCAAAATAAGGTACAAAACCAGAAAAATAAACCAAGTACTTCACACTTGAACAACTCACCCGAAATCACAAGAAAACAAACATTAATCGCACACTAGGCTAAGGGAGGTTGTCATTCAAGTGGAATTGATATTGAGGAGTTTTAGACGTGTTCCATGGTGAAGTTTTTGGGCAGCTTTTCAAGATCTTAACGTTAAAAATGTATGGGTTTTATTCTCTCTTGGTCCCTTTCCCAAGATACCCCTTAAGGTTCATATTATTCATTCGAAAACTAGTATTGTTTCCCCTCTTGCATGCTCCTTTCACTAGCTCCCAATGAATCGTAGGTTGGGTATGCTTGCTGGTAGATTTAGGTGTCTGTTATGTTTCGTGATGAATATGATTATGTTGTGTACTTGAAATCGTATTATAGGTAACCATGTATTGAAAGTTTGTGCAAGTGTGTGCATATGTAAACAAATGTTACTGTGAATGTACTTGAATGAGTTCGAATTATGGCTTCAAGTTTAATATTGTTTTTTTAGTCCTTTCGCTTACATAAATCTATATAATTGTGATGTTCATTAAAACGGAAATGGAGCTGATTTGAGTGTCAACATTTTGGCTAAAAGAATCCATGAAATACCCCCCTAAAAAGTGTTAACCGGTCTATGAATTGTCCTATGTTTTCAAGTGGAAATATTGATGAAAATAAGTTTAGAATATGATTAAGTTCAAGCCAATAATATATGATTAAGTTCAAGCAAAAAATATAAGTTTGGTTAGGCTAAAATATAGAGGTGAAATGTGGAAAATTTTATTGATTTTAAAGGGATGAGGATACCAGGATTCGAACCTGTGACCTCACTCATATAACACCTTAAATTAGCAATAAAAATAAAAGGGGTCAGGGTGATTCGAAATGGGGTATATTTGCTGAGAAAGGAGAATGCAAAAAAATTAAAAAAAGAAAATGGGAGGCGTGGGGATCAAACCCATGACCTCCAGGCAGCGAATGAAATGAAAAAAGAAGATTAAAGAAAAGAAAATGTGAGGCGTGGAAATAAAAACCACGACCTTAAGACTGGAAAAGGGAAGGGCGAAATAAATAAGAAAATCAATTGAGGCTGTGGAGGCTCGATCCCACAGTCTCACTGCCAAATGCCTAGAAGAGTCAATTGAGGTTTTGGGAGTTCGAACCCAAAACCTCATAGCCCCTAGAGAAATTAAAGAACAAATAAGGAGAGGTTGTGGGGGTTTGATCCCATAACCTCATGGTCTAAGAAAACTTGAAAACACAATTTTAAATGAAAAATAAAAGAGGTTGTGGGGATTCGATCCCACAACCCTGCAGCAAAATAATAAGAGAATCCAATGAGAAAATTAAAGATAGAATTATGATGTTGGGGCTCGATCTAGGGTCCCAATTTCATGAAGACTAAAAATAAAGTCAAGGAAAAATCTAAGTATTGTCCAAGGGTTTCGAACTTGGGTTACCTTTCCGAAATTTCCGTACTGATATTTAAATCATATGTTAATTAAATGTTCAAGAATAATGCTACCTACTTAGATCGAAATCGGATCTTGGTTTACATACAAGATACATAAGTCTTGTGCTACATAATCTTAGGAATATATGAATTACTTGAACGAACGATGAACAAATCCTCATGGCTTGTATTTATAGATCCATAAGTCTAGCATACATTTAAAAATAAGTGAACCTAAGATGTATGTAATGAAATGATTTAACCCTACAAGGTTTAAGTAAGAGGGTAAAACACAGTAAATGTCCAAGTTCATTGGAACATAATGAAATGAACAATGAAATGATAAAATGAAGAAATAATGAAATGAACAATGAAATGATCAAAACCATAGAATAGTTAAGTAAGAGAGTGAAACACACTAAATGGCCAAGTACATTGGCATATGATGAAATGAACATTCACGTAAAATGGGGTAAGTAATTATAAAGAGAAAATGTGCTAATGTTAATGAATGTGGTGAAAACATGATATGAGGCTAATGTAAAAGATTAGAGTAATATCAAATGAGCCTAAGTAAATGTTACAAAAATGTTCTCACCTATCAGAGTATAAAGTTAATGAAGAGACCAACCCCTATGAACACTCTAATGAAAGTATTGAGATAAACACACTAAATACTAATGATGAGATAAGAAATCATTTATTAAGCTATGATGTACTCATACTAGAAGCCAACTTCCATAACAAATGAGTTGAATGTAATGGAACTTTATACTGAGCACTGATAGACTAGCTATGAGAGGTGATGCCTTATTTCAGGAAAGGCATTCGTTCACGTAACTCTCATGAGATGAGACTGTCCGGCATGCCGGGTATGGGTCTCCTTATATCTCTTAGTCTTTGAACCTATACTGCCAATATAGGGATCTGGAGGGGTTCAATTCCCATGTAGTTTAGCATGTTTTGAGTCACTGTTGCCGGTGATTCCACCTCTTTTCGGTGTGTGAAAGACACTGGATTTCATGATTCTCACATGATCTATGTCGGTTAAAGCTAAAGTTCCCAATGAATGAATGAGGCGAGCCTCAAATGATGCACATAATGGTATGAATGATACCAAAGGTTTAAGGATAGGATAATCAAGAGGTGAGTTAGACTTAAGTAATGATGCTAGATTATTCTTGGTCATTACACAGCAAACTCGATGAGAGTCTTAAACTACATCCTAGGTATGACTGGTGATTGTACTAGTATGTGAAAGAATGAAAAATGAAGTATGTATGAATGAATGAAGCAGACTCTATGTTTGCTAAAGAAGGTTTCCCTAGTTGAGTCACATATGTTGTGCCCTCATTTTAGGAAGTCCTAAATTCAAGTCCGTGATCCCAAGGTCTCATGGCATATGAAAGAATGATATTAACTACGCGATATGATATGTTAAATATGTTATGTGTTGTTTACAAAATGATAAGTTTGATGATGTATTTTAAACTCATGGCATGACTTTCCAAATCCATATTTGGAAGGTCCATTGACTTTCCTAATCCAAATTTTCAAAGTCCACTGACTTGACTTTTCATAAATCATGTTGTTAGGAAAGATATATTCTTTCTCATGCATGTCCTTGGTCTGTGCTTGCATATACCCATACTTAGTACATGTGTGTACTATTTCCCTACAATTATCAATTTTAGGTGCACGCATAGGTGGACATTAGAGCTACAGGTTGACGCTAAAACTATCCGGATGTGGAGCATTCATCCGGACTTGGTAGGCCCTCAGCTATTCGAGGATACTTGCCCATTATATTATAGCTTAATTATAGGGTTGAGCTTGTGGAGTATGTTCCACTAGCATTTCTTTCCGCTTTTCTTTAGACATTGTATTGGTGTCATTTTAGGAAGTATGTATTTAATTCTATATTAAACTATTTCTTTCATTTAATGATCTTAATTTTAGATAATTGATGGTGAACAATTACGAATCTAATAGAACATTTAGAAGGTATGTTAAGAAACAAAAATTTTCAAATTTTCCGCTAAAATTAACCTAGACGATGTAAGAATGACGTAAGTAGGCTTGCATTCAGCCTTTGAGATGTCAACGACGCCGTTCTCGTCTGGGGTCTAGACTGCGCTCCTGACAAATATTTTTACGAGTTTTCTGGACTTGGTTATATAAAGTTAATCAGTGAATCTCTATGAATTAAGTTCCCATTTATCAAAGGGTGAATATAGTTTCTAAACACCTAGAAGGATAAGTTATAGATTGAAATAGATATTTTTTAAAATTAAGGGTGTTCTGTTTGAATCCTACATGGTTTGAGTATGCAGAAGGACTTGACTGAAATATTTGGTGATGGTTATGTGTATTTTATGAAAGCTTTAAAATATCTATCACAAATATGAAGTGTTAGGGAGTATTAGACCGAGTTTAAGAGATTGCCTGAAATGATAATGCCATCATGTAATACCTATGGTCTCTATTATTTATTTTTTTATGATGTGATAATCCAAGGGACCGTATCCCTTGTGCAAATGTATACACTACTGCCAGGTTTGAAATAGTACTGTTGATTGGTGCACAGTCTCCAAATGTGGATGACACGGAAGAAATCTCGGTTATTGGCATGGACTAGAACGTTGTGACTATTCTTCATAAAATTATGACCAATAGTCGTAAAATTAGTTTTTACAAGTTGAAAATTCTAAAGAACTGTTGAAAATAATAACACTTAAGTGAAGAATCATCCTCAATCTTAGTTGAAGTCTAAGTTGACTAGTGGTGATAGCTTAGTGGTCAGTGTGATATTGATATACTGTGGTTTAACGGTATTATTAATACTTTTTCCTTATGTTTAGTGTATCCAAAAAGCCTTTTTGTGCTAATTTTTATGTAAGTTTCTTTTTATTTTGCGGGAAATCTGTCCAAAGCTGAATGCGGAGATTTTGAGCGAAGAAATGCAGAAGAGACAACCTATGGAACTTATGACGGTCCATCGTGCTTGTGACGGTCCGTAGGTGGCAGCGTAGTGTAGCTGCTGAAGGAAGATGGGGAAGTCTGACCAAGTGTGGGGTTACAAAGCTTGTGACGGTCCATCCTGCAGGTTCTTCATGAAGTTCAAAGAAGTAATCCTAGTACCCATATTCCAAGAGTTGAAGTGTTTTGGAACGAAGGCCTTCGACGGACCGTTGTGCCTATGACGGTTCGTCATACTTGCCGTCGAGGGTAATGAATTAGAGCAGCAGAAGAAATTGCATAAGTATGGGATGACGGAGTCCATGACGGTCCGTCGTGACCATGACGATCCTTCGCGAGCTCCATCGACCCAGCCGCGTTTTGGCAGATTTCGAGCAAATAGAGTCCTTGTTTAATTAGGTTTTTATTTTTTATAAATAGTTCGAAAAACCTCATTTTTGAGGTTTGACTCCGGATAGTTACACTCTGTTAGGTTAGACTCGGGATCATTGTTAGACTCCGTATCGTTAGACTCTTAGATTATCAGACTTTTGATAATCATTAGACTTTTTGTGAGATTGTTGATTATTTTGAGATTCTTGCAAGTGATTATTGGTGATCAATCAAGAAAACTTTCAAATTTTACTCTTTCTCATTGAAATAAGTACATGAATTCTTATTTAATAAATTTGAATATTGTGATTATGACTATGAGTAACTAAACTCCATAACTAAGGTTGTGGGAACCATAGGAAAATAATGAGATAAAACCTAACTAAAATAACAATTCTAGAACTGTGTCTTGCATGTATTAATAATTCTTTCGCTTAGAAATCTTTTTAACGGATGGCCAACGTTAGAACTCGCCTTAATGCTACTTGCCAGACCAAGGAGGTAGATAATAGGAAAAGAATTATCAACATAGATTTAGTATATACTATCTAATAGGCTAGTATTGATTGGTACAAGGTAATAACTTAGTCAAATATCGAATACGATGCTTAATATGAGGTAAAGATAAGGATTAGGAAAGCCACACACGTAGCCGGATAAAGGTGCGGAGTGAGATTTTCTAGATGCCGGACCAAGGATTTAGAAATACATAACTTATCACTTTGCATGAAAGATACTAGGAAAGAATTGTTATAGTTAGAAATATCAAGTTATGAACCTGTGGGGAACACGTAAACCCTAGCTACTTTGATTAATTGATTAAAATCCAACATTCAAAGCTATTAAGTGTCTCTTTTAATTGCGTTAGTTATTTTCATTCATTTAAAATTAGAAACCCCCCTTTTATTGTTTTTTACTTTCCAAGGAAGTCATTGACCAAACAATAGAAATAACAGGTTGAAGTTAAGTCTAGACTATTTTCCTCGTGCGAACGATCCCAACCTCACTAGTTGGGTTATTTCCTTGACACGACCGCTTTACTTCTTATTTGAGAAGTAAGTTTGAGCGTATCAAATTTTGGCGCCGTTGCCGGGGAATATAGGTTTTAGATTAACTTGAACTTAATTATTATAGTTTAGTTGATATCTTCTTGATTTTACTTTGTTTTATTGTTTTTGATTTTTTTTAGAACTATCCTCCTTGTATGCCAAATACACGGAGAGGAAGAGAACCCTTTTTTCCCTACGATCACGAGTTAGAGCGTACATTGTGTAATATGAATTGAAACTTGGGAATAAATGATGATGATCCGAACGAGAACACCCCTGCTCCGGTAGATGTTCATGGTCAGATGTTACCCGATGCTTCGGGTGAACACCAACAGAGGGGACAAAATCCCGTTCCACGGCCCCAATCATACTACATAAGTTATGATAACATAGCAGACTCGGATGGGCCACTTGTCTTGCCTCCTCTACCCACAGGACACACCTTTGTGGTAACTAGTAGCCTGATGCAAATGCTCACTGCCAGAGGTTTGTTTTCAGGGCTACCTTCTGAGGATCCACATGCCCATATAGCTAAGGTAAGAGCAGTGTGTAAAAGTTGTGTAGGGAGGCCTGATTTTTATTTAGATATAATATGTCCAAGAGTGTTTCCTCTCTCACTGACGGGAGAGGCTGCTATGTGGTTCACTGAGGTACCATACAACTCAATCTTCTCTTGGAACCAACTAAGGGATGTCTTCTTAGCACGCTAGTATTCGGTCTCCAAGAAACTAAACCACAAAGACAGAGTTAATAACTTTGTCGCACTACCAGTAGAGTCAGTTAGTAGTTATTGGGATAGATTCACCTCATTCTTGAGAAGTGTTCAAAGCACCGTATAGATGATGAGTCACTGAAGGAATAAATCTATCGGGGACAGGATGATAATAACAAAGCGGTGTTGGACACTATAGCAGGTGGATCGTATGGGGAATGTCCTTAAGCTAAAGTTGCCGAAAAATTAGAGAAAATCTCCTGGAATAACAAAGCTTGGAGTACTAGGATGTCTGATACAGGGAGAAACACCTTCGCAGTGCAGTCCACTCACAACCCAGCCACATATGTGATTCGTGAAGAAATGGCTCAGATGAGAACTGAGCTTGGGTTGGTACTAAAACATGTCACTGGGGTGCAGAAAAGATTAATGCAGTCAACTACTTGGCTAAACCACCACCCCCTAATGATGAATGCTATTATGCGGAGGACACTTATGCAGTAAATGAGCAGACGGGGGGTTTCCGACCAAGCGCCCAATGCTCAAATCTAGATAATTGGCGCCAAGGTCAAGGGAACCAAAGTCGGAACTATGGTAACTATAACCATGAGGGTAATTATGTCCCAGATGGAAACTACAACCGCGACAACAACTTCAATAGGGGTAACTACGGTAACAGAAATGATAATAATGGGCCCAACGTCCCTCCTCAAAATTGTGAAGTTTCTCCTAGGGATGGTGGAGATACTATGGCACGAGTTGAGGATATATTGCACAAAATGATGAGGAGGTTCGATGCTAGTGATGAGCATATTAAAGAGTTAAGGTGTGATTTAGCTAGTATAGGTCAAAAAGTTGATACACATGCAATAACGATTAAACAGATCGAGTTGAAAATGGCCTAATTATCTGCGACAGTGAAAACACGGCAACCGGGCAGTCTTCTTAGAAACACTGTCTAAAATTTAAAGAATGATGTGCACTGTATGGAAATCACTAATTGGGGTGGTAAGCAAACCATTAACCCACCTATGCCATCTACTGAGGAAAATTTGAGAAAGGATAACGATAATGTGGTAAAGGGTAGTGGTGAAGCAGAGGAAAGTAATGGAAAAGATGCAGAAGTACCTATGAAGGTAATTCCCATGACTAGGCTACCACCACCTTTCCCTCAGAGATTAGTGAAAAAGACCGAGGATGGTAAATACCGGCGTTTCATAACAATGTTGAAGCAGCTTTCTATCAATGTCCCTTTGGTACAAGCTCTAGAACAAATGCCCGGTTATGCCAAATTTATGAAAGATCTGGTCACCAATAAAAGATCGGTCACTTTTGAGGATGATGATAGACTGCAGCATTGTAGTGCTATTGCTACAAGATCCCTCGTACAAAAGAAAGCAGATTCGGATGCGTTTACTATTCCTTGTATAGTTTGGTCATTACATTATGCGAAAGCATTATGTGATCTGGGGGCAAGCATAAATCTCATGCCCCACTCGATCTACAAGAAGTTGGGTTTGGGTGACCCAAAACCCACTACGATGCACCTACTGATGGCTGATCGGACTGTGAAACGGCCTATAGGGATACTCAATGATGTGCTAGTAAAAGTGGAGTCATTCATCTTTTCGGCTGATTTTGTTATTCTTGATTGTGAAGTCGATTTTGAAGTGCCTATTTTTCTATGGAGGCCATTCCTTGCTAGAGGTAGAGCCTTAGTTGATATGGAAAAGGGGCAGATTAAAATTCGGTTGAACAATGAAGAAGCGTCCTTCAACGTGTGTAGGACTATGAGTTAGAGTGGTGAGCTCCAATCTGTATCACCCATATCCGACAAAGAAAAGATTAAGAAGGAGAATGAACAAAAAAGTGCAAAACAAGAGTTTAGGGTTGGGGATTCGTTGATTGTAGACAGTTCTGGGTCGCATTGTCTTCCGGGCAAGCTCAAGTCCAAATGGATTGGCCCTTACTTGATTACCCAAGTATTCCCTCATGGAGCAGTTGAGTTAAAAGACAAGGAGGGAGTGCGATTTAAGATGAATAGAGATCGAATAAAACTCTATTTTGGGCATAAAGCATCAGGGAATGAAGTGATAGAGGCATACCGTCTTGATGAAGTCTGAGTAATCAATTCTCCCCTGTCGTGCCCCGACATTAAATCAGGCGCTTGTTGGGAGGCAACCCAATACTTATAGTCTTTTTAGTAATGGTATTTTTTTCGACAAATGGGTTTTTAAATTTGTAGGCACATCACCAGGAAATTCTACTGAAAATTACTCTGCAGCAGTCACTAACGGATACATCGACGGACCGTTGCGCCTGCTATGGACCGTCGTATGCCTCCGTCGTACCAGGAGGCACACCCATGTGGAGATAGCAGGAGGCACTAGTGATGGTGCGGTTGTTGCTGAGGAGACCACTGAGGGTGTCCAGATTGCAGAGGACGTGGGTTCTAGGGAACCGGACCCACAAGCTTGCTGATCGACGATGCTTTGCGCCACAGGTTTGCTTCACCTACCACTCTAGTATTTAAATTTTTATGCATTGGAGAAAATTGCATGTTTTTTTGTTGGGGGTGGGTTAAATGGAAAGTGAGTGTTAGGGTGAAGTCTGAGTAGCCCACTTCACTATCCTCTTTTGGGGTTTTCTTGCCTGTGTTCTTTTTCCCCAAAAAAAGACTGATTACTTTTTCTGTTGAACTGACATGTTTATATATTTTGTACATAGTTTAATTCTGGAGCATGATGGCTAAAATTATATCCTGATAAACTTGAAAATGATGCATGACTAGGCATAGTAACAGATAATTGTATGGCCCTAAGCATGACATAGAGCTACACCATTGCATTACCTTAAGTCTAAAATTCGAACTAGGTATCCGATAATCTGGTATAGTGATTAGATGTCAAGTGAGTGTGAGGAAAATTTTAATAGTCCAGTATTGGTACTGAGCTAGAACTGGCCTTGTTAGTCCTGCTAAAACTGAGCTGTAATAGACAATTAGGAAAGGATCATAGGCCCTTATTCAATATAGACCATTTATAGCCTAAATAAAAGAAACCAAATGAAATTTATCCTTCTTTGATCCAAATGATCTGACCTTAAATTTGACCTTTCTTTTTCACGTCAACTGATCTTTTTTGGGAACAATATGTTGGCCCTGGTCCCTCCTTAGACATGTGCACCTCAGCTTATGCCAAAAGCATAAGTCGAGGGTGGCTAATGGAGTAAACAACCTTCGTTATGGCCCTGACCCAACATTGGGTATTGTATACCTTGACTCATGGCAAAGCCATGAGTTGAGGGTGGCTATTATGAGGAATGCTCTTGAAAGTGGGGTTGAAAGAACAAAAGTAAAGTGACTCAAGAATTAGTTGAAAGAAAAGTAAAGAAAAAGAAAAATATACAAGAAATACAAGCAAGAAAAAAAGAGAGTCACTTACACAAATGAAGAAAGAAGAGAAATAACAAGGTGAAAGAATATGAGAAACTGGGCGAGATAAAATGATAGAAAGTGGAAGGTTTAGCCGATATGTCAACGAGGGAAAAAAGTCACTAAAGTATACCTAAATATACCCTACCTGACCCTGAGCCTATGTTACTAGCTAAGAAAGTCCTATCGTGATCCTAAGGGTTGTGTAGTGAACTTAAGGCAGTGAAAATAAGAGCAAGCTCATGGCAATAGGTATGAATGAGTGTGAATTTGTTCTGAGAGCGAGTGTTGAAAAGTAATCCTTATACTCAAAATAATTCATTGTGTGAAAAAGGAGGATTTTGTTTAAAGTGAGGACACTAGTTGCAATGCCGGAATTGTTAGCACCTCGGTGACAAATTAAAAAGGATAGGTGTTAGTGCATGGAGACTCTGTGTCATGTACTGATCCCACATAATTCAAGCCTAATAGTGATAGCATGCATAGATTTGATGAGATTAATCGGGATTTATAGCCAAATGATTGCAAAGGATGAAACATAGATACTATTGTACAAAGATTGTGTATTGAGTCATAATGCGTCTCTTGAGGACAAACAACGAATTTAAGTTGAGGGTGTTGATATACCGTGGTTTCATGGTATTATTAATACTTTTTCCTTAAGTTTAGTGTGTCCAAAAGCCTTTTGGTGCTAATTTTTATATAAGTTTGTTTTTATTTTGCAGGAAATCTATCCAAAGCTAAATGCGGAGATTTTGAGCGAAGAAATGCAGAAGAGACCACCTACGGAGCTTATGACGGTCCGTTGTGCTTGTGATGGTCCGTAGGTGGCAGTGTAGTGCAGCTGCTGAAGGAAGATGGGGAAGTCTTACCAAGTGTAAGGTTACGAAGCTTGTGACGGTCTGTCCTGCAGGTTCGTCATGAAGTTCAGAGAAGTAATCCTAGTACCCATATTCCAAGAGTTGAAGTGTTTTGGAACGAAGGCCCTCGACGGACCGTTGTGCCTATGACGGTTCGTCATACTTGACGTCGAGGGTAATGAAGAAGAGCAGCAGATGAAATTTATAAGTATGGGACGACGGAGTCCATGACGGTCCGTCGTGACCATGAATATCCGTCGTGAGCTCCGTCGACCTAGCCCCGTTTTGGCAGATTTCCAGCAAATAGAATCCTTGTTTAATTAGGTTTTTATTTTTTATAAATAGTTCGAGAAACCTCGTTTTTGAGGTTAGACTCCGGATAGTTAGACTCTGTTAGGTCAGACTCGGGATTATTTTTAGACTCCGTATTGTTAGACTCTTAGATTATTAGACTTTTGATAATCATTGGACTTTTTGTGAGATTGTTGATTATTTTGAGATTCTTGTAAGTGATTATTGGTGATCAATCAAGCACACTTTTGGATTTTACTCTTTCTCATTGAAGTAAGTACATGAATTCTTACTTTATATATTTGAATATTTTGATTATGACTATGAGTAACTAAACTCCATAACTAGGGTTGTGGGAACCATAGGCAAATAATGAGATAAAACCTAACTAAAATAACAATTCTAGAATAGTGTCTTGCATGTAGTAATAATTATTTTGCTTAGAAGTCTTTTTAACGGATGGCCAACGTTAGAACTCGCCTTAATGCTACTTGCCGGACCAAGGAGGTAGATAATAAGGAAATAATTATCAATATAGATTTATTATATACTATCTATTAGGCTAGTATTGATTGGTACAAGGTAATAACGTAGTCAAATATCGAATACGATGCTTAATATGAGGTAAAGATAAGGGTTAGGAAGAAACACACGTAGCCGGACCATGGTGCGGAGTGAGATTTTCTAGATTCCGGACCAAGGATTTAGAAATACATAACTTATCACTTTGCATGCAAGATACTAGGAAAGAATTGTTATAGTTAGAATTATCAAGTTATGAACTTGTGGGGAACACGTAAACCCTAGTTACTTTGATTAATTGATTAAAATCCAACATTCAAAGCTGTTAAGTGTCTCTTTCAATTGCGTTAGTTATTTTCATTCATTTAGAATTAGAAACCCCCCTATTATTGTTTTTTACTATCCAAGGAAGTCATTGACCAAACAATAGTAATAACAGGTTGAAGTTAAGTCTAGACTATTTTCCTCGCGGGAACGATCCCAACCTCACTAGTTGGGTTATTTACTTGACACGACCGCTTTACTTCTTATTTGAGAAGTAAGTTTGAGCGTATCAGACATCTACTTAGTCTCTTGAAGAAATAGAGTTATTACTTGAGTCTGAGATTAATAATGTTTTCTCAGGTTGGATGTAACTGTGATTCACGTAAACGACTTGTGTTGTGTTCTTGTCATTTTTTACCCTTTGTTATTGTTCTTGTTGAGTCACGGGACCTGGTGTGTTGACTAATAGTGAACACACTCATTCTATCAAGCTCTCAAACTAAAACAAAATACACCTATAAAAATTTAGTCCCCAATAACCTTTTTTACAAGAAGAAACGTGTTAGGCTAAGGCACACTTTTGGGCCTTAAACCTAATTCAAAGTCTCAAATTCTTTTACTACCTACCCCTACTTATAGTTGAACTCTAATGTATCATAAACCTACTTTCGAAAACTCTACATTCAATAAACATTTTTGAACAAAACAACAATATAGAGACCTAGTAGAATCAACAATACTACAATGCTAAGAGAATTGCAACAATAGAGATGAACGAGAGAAATTCAATGGGAGTTTCTTTTGTGATAAGAATTATGTAAGGAACATAATTTCCACGAAATAACTTAACTTTGTTGAGATGTTGGAATAATATTCAATAGATCTCAATAAAGAAGTTTAGTAACATGAAGAGTCTAGTGTAGTATATAAATTCATAATTATCATACTACAAGCATTTACTACTGTGATAGGGCATAAGACCTTAAGGCTTATAACGTATCATGAGAAGAGACCCTTACAAGTTTTGATTGACACAAGGATAACACATCATTTCATTAAATAATAAGTACGTAACAACTTAAGTTGTAAATCTATTACGATCATTGAATTTTCTATAATTCTGGCCTATTGAAGAAGGGTACAAACTAGTTCAATATTCAAGAATTTAGTATGGACATTATAGAGAATATTTTTGCTTCATATTTCCTACTTATGCCTCCTAGAGATGTAGAGATTGTATTGTGAATGCAATAATTCAGTACCTTAGGTGGAATCTTATTTAATTTTAAAAACAATTTTGTTGAATTTGTGTACCAATTGAAGAAACATGTCCTAAAAAGTTTTGGAAATCAACTTGAGGTGTGTAATTCCAGTCACTAAATACTATAAGGGTTGAGATGCTCAATTCTTCCTGATGATTAATGCAAGAGACATCAGCACAAGGACAATCCAATGTTATAAAAGTTACTAATGGTACTGAGATTGTGTTAGGAATTTTCTTTTTCAACTACAGTTAATTTTACTTTTACCACTTTATATTTAATAATACTTAGTAAATTATTTGTTAGAAATCTATTCCTATTATTTAGGAGTAAGTTAGTGAGTTAGGAATCCACTAGTCATGGTTTTATTGTACTAAGATTGTGTGAGGAATTTGCTTTTTCAATTGTAGTTAATTTAATTTTATTGCTTTATATTGAATAAGACTTGGTCAATTACTTGTTGGATATCTATACCTATTATTAAGGAGTAAGTTAGTAAGCTAGAAATCTTCTAGTTGTGGGTTTACTGCTTCCTATTTTACATTTTCAGTTTTAGAAACATAATACAAAGTCATACATAAAAATGTGGCTCTTCGGATATTCTTCTTGACATATCCACTTTTATTACGAATTTTACCAAAAAACTGTCTCAAAGCTTTTTAATATTGCGGGGTATGTGGGTATTTCTGTGAGTTACTAATTCAAGTAACTCAAGCACAACAACCAGAAATAAAATTAAACATGGAAGAATGCTAATGTTTCTCGGCAACAAAACATCTTGTCTTCAATGGTGAAAATTTTCACATGCGGGAATTTAGGATGAAGTTTATCTCGATGATTTAGATATTTGGGATGCAATTGCGGAATGATATGAGGTTCTTTAGCTCCCCGAAAACAAAATAATAGCTCAACCCAAAAATAACAAGTACAAGAAAATTGCTTTCTTCAACAATTTTCACTCATATGATGTGTTGGATTTTGAAAAGGTGTGAATGGAAAATGAACAGTTGCGACTTTTATGAAGAGTTGTGACTTTTATGAAATGTTGCGACTTATATGAAAAGTTGTGCCTTTTATGAAAAGTTGCGACTTTTATGAAAAGTTGTGACTTTTATGGAAAGTTGTGACTTTTATGAAAGGTCACGACCTTTCTGAAAGATTGTGACTTTTCCAAAGGTTTGTGACCTTTCCGGTAAGGCACAATTAGAACCTTTTCGCACTACCCTTTGTTTTCTATAAATTGAGGGATCTCCTCTCATTATAATATAGAATTCATGGACTCCTTCTTCAACTACTAAATCTAGTATTCTAAGTGTACTTTCATGCCGTTGAGTGGTTCGCTGACACCGGAGTTTTTGGTATCTATACTCTGGTGATTGATATCATTTTACCCTTAGAGGTCATATTCAAAATCAAACCTCGGATACAAAAGGGGAATGATTCCCTTAAGGGGACACTGTGAATTCAGTGGACTTGATCTTTTTCCTATTAAAATTTTTCCAGATTCTGGTACGTGTTTTACAAACTTTAGATTTGTGAATTAATTTCAGTTCTTCTATTATTTTGTTCTTCACTGGTCATTAAACTTGGTAACTTCGTGTTTCTGCAAAGTTTGTTGGAATCAGTAAGAATCTTTAGACACATATTAACAACAATTCTTCTTTAAGAAAAATATTTCATATATTTTTTTAAAAAAAAATCTTTCTGTTTCTAGTTTCGCTACTACTTTTAATTTTCTAGTTGTGAAAATGTTCTTAAACTTTGTTTTCTTACAAAGATGTTTAAAGTTTTGTTCTAAGTATGTTTGGAATAAAAGATGAACAACAATCTTAAGGAAATTATTATGTTGTTAGTATTTTTTTTGTATTCTAGTGATTGAGAGAATCTGATCATGGAAGCAAAAGATAAATGCATTACTTC
This sequence comes from Solanum arcanum, assembly GCA_027789145.1. NCBI lineage: Eukaryota > Viridiplantae > Streptophyta > Magnoliopsida > Solanales > Solanaceae > Solanum > Solanum arcanum. The sequence continues at coordinate 26,965,603 of CM050941.1, forward strand.
TCAATAATTCGTTGTTTTGTTTTAGCAAAGTCGAAGTGAGAATGTAACAAAAAAATTTATGGTATTCCGTTTACAAATTACCAGGTAACCTTCTTATTAAATTATCTAAGGAGGATAATAGTTTCTAAGAGTAATCATCTTTGATTTTTTATTTTTTTTATTCTGTGTATCTTTGTAAAAGATTTGCAAACCATATGTTGTGGAATGAATTTTACTTCACAGATATTGTTGTTTTAAAAATTCTTTAGTTTGAAAAAATGAGAGATGCATATTTTTGTTTGATAAAATAATATGTCAAATTGTTATAGTTTGAACACTATTTGATAAGAAAAACATTTCTATGTGATAAAGAAAATGTGTTATTCTGTTTGGAGAAATAAAAGACTTTTGTAGTTTTGTACTCTATGAGAAATGTTAGTGTGTCTGATTTTTGTTGACTAAAATACTAAGTGGCATGTCTATTTATGATAGAGAAAAACTACCAGTGACTTAGAATTTGTGATTTTGTGTCTCTATGTGATGAACTTTGACATTGTGTATACATTGTCAAACAGAATTGCAGCACTATAATTCTTTCGTAGAATAATGTTTCCAACATTAAAATATGTGGGAAAACTATTTTCAAATACTTGAAAATTATTTTTGAGATCACATTTTAAATGTGGGGGTTATTTACTTATGATTAGACTTAGTGTCTAATTTAACTTTGGAACAAAAGATATGAAATTCAATGATACTTTTGTATTATGTTATACCCACAAAATTCTTTGAGTATATTTGGTATTGTGGTTGTTGAGTTTCTCTATTACTAGTATATAGTATGACTAGTATAAAACATCCAAAAGATATATATACTTGTTCAAAATAATTGTGTTCTTTTATGAAAAAAAATCACTTAAAATGTTGTGATTTTTTATGAAAAGATATGTCTATTATAATAAAATTATTTGCATAGACATGGATATTGGTGAATAGTCATTTGTTATGTTTTTGTAAAAATAACAGTTGGACTATATTGTCTTTATTGAACCTGATGAAACTTTGTTCATAGGTAGTTCTATAACAATCACATTGAAAGTTATGGAAATGCCCTTCTGAAAAGGATATTTGGCAATCTAAACAATGTTTGTATCACACAAAATTGTAAGAAATAGGAACAAAATATTAGTGAAAAAAAGCTACCTCGCGAAGAGCTTTTCATACTCAATGTTTTTATCTTTTCTTACTTGCTTGAGTCAATGTTTGTGACATGAACACTTGGGGCATGTCAATTACACAACCTTGAAAGAAAAACTTATCAACTTAGAAATTTTGCCTAACTTTGAGTGCAATAAATAAAATTGTCAAGTTTTTGTGGAATCGTAGTATGTTGAGCATTCTTATAAATCAGTTGAAAGGAATTCTAATCCCTTAGAATTGGTTTGCACTGACATTTATGATATGAAGTTAACACCATCTCATGGTGGGAAAAAGTATTTGCTACTTTTATTGAGAATTGCATTAGAAATTACTATGTCTATTTGCTAAATGGTTAGGATGAAGCAATGAATGTGAAAAGAACTTTCTTAAATGTAGAATTGGAGGATGAAATTTACATGGAACAACCCGAGGGTTTTGTGGTACCTGGTAAATAAATGAAAGTATGTGAACTTGTTAAGTCACATTATGAAAGCACCAAAACAATGACGATTTTTCCCATGATTCCAAGAGGACATCAATCCCGAAATGATCCTCTTCAAACTTAGCCCCGCTTGCTTGCCCGGAAGGGCCCGGAAGAGGAAGTGATCTGGGGCGCCTCGACGATGATGTAGTCGTAGTAGTCCTCTGATGGGAAATCTGTTAAGATCCGCCCATGATTCATGGAACCATTCTTTCGCGTGCCGTAGCTTAGGATTCGTGCTATTGCTATTGTTTAGGGGCGTCGACATAATTTAATCAAACCATGTCGGCAAATGGATTGACGAATGATGGAAGTGATAAATGTGTTCACATTAAAATTATAAGGTCATTGTTTGTTTGTATATTGGCCATATGTTGATCATCAATAGAGACACTAATGACATAAATGCTACTAAACGTATGCTACAAAGCAAGTGGAATGAAAATTATTGGAGTTGCTAATGCGATCTTAGAAATAAGAATTCGTAGAACTCCATAATGTTTAGCATTTTCACGGTCTCATTGCATTGAAAAGGTACTTAACTAGTTCAAATATTTGATTGTAAATATTGTCAAGTGTCCAATAAATGTTAGCTTTGCATTTCCAAAGAGTGAAAACAAAAGTGAATCACAATTGGATTGTGCTAGATATTTGGGAAGCATGATGTATATCATATAGTGTGTGCGATCAGATATAGCATCTGCTATTTTAAACTGTTAAACTGAGTCCGTTCACAAGTGATCCCCCATAAATTCATTAGATGACAATATATAGAGTTTTGGAGTATTTAAAATAATACTTAAAACTATATCTTCCATTATAACAATATCTAACAATATTGAAAGATGTAGTGATGCAAATTGAATCATCGGAAGAATGAAGTAAAATTCACGAGTGGATATGTATTTACTATTGGTAGAGGAGCAATCTCTTAGAAATATTTCAAAATAGACATGTATCGCTAGCTCTACAATGATCTTTGAGCTAAGTGCTCTAGATAAGGTCGGTAAATAAGTTAAAAGACTCCGGAATTGCTTGATAGATATTCTATTTTGTCCTAAACCATTGGCATTAGTATGCATACACTTCCACAGTCAAGATGCAATAGGTAGGGCATGGAGCATGACGTATAACGGAAAGTCTTGTCACATACGACATAGAAATGATACTGTTAGAAAACTACTCTCTAGTGGAATTATGAGAATTCACTATGTAAAGTCAAAGGATAATGTGTCAGATCAACTTACAAAAAGGCCTAACTAGAGAGAACGTTAAAAAATCATCTAAGGGAATGAATTTACGGCTTAGGACAAGTCATCATGGAGGTTACTCTATCTAGCAGACTGGAGATCCCAAGAGCTAGATTCAAGGAGAAAAACAAAGTTGTGAATGACGGTTAGGCATTGTCAATAAACTCTATCCATTATCATGATAAAGACAATGCTCACGGACAAGGATACAACATTAGGGCTTGTTAATGAGTTAATAAAGCTTAATTATGATTTGCTAAGTTTGGAAAAGTTGACCAAATAGTGTATCTACGCGATTACAAGGTTAGAAATAACCTATGTGAGTGTGAAGTGTAAGCCGCTTCAAAGAAGATGATTGTCAAAAGCTCGTCTCTCTATACACTCATGAAACCAGGAGGTGTTCATGGCTAAAACGAACATAACCGTAAGAACCATAAATGGCAAAGGGTTAATTGTGTGACATATGGTTGTCTAGGTATAAACAAAAATTCGACGGTACAAAGATATCGCATCTACCGATTGACCGAGTATATCCGACATATGTTCACTATGGAAAGTCCAAGGAGAAACCTACTTATCCAGATGTAATTAATTCTTGCTTGTAAAGAACACATACTTGTCCGTTTCTTTGTCTTCGAGTCATTCCCCATTCATGCGGGGGATTGTTGGATTTTGAAAAGGTGTGAATGGAAAATGAAGAGTTGCGACTTTTATGAAGAGTTGTGACTTTTACGAAATGTAGCAAATTTTATGAAAAGTTGTGACTTTTATGAAAAGTTGCGACTTTTATGAAAAGTTTTGACTTTTATGGAAAATTGTGAATTTTATGGAAAGTTGTGACTTTTATGAGTGGTGACGACCTTTATGAAAGGTTGTGAATTTTCCAAAGGTTTGTGACCTTTCCGGTAAGGCACAATAAGAACCTTTTCACACTACCCTTTGTTTTCTATAAATTGAGGGATTTCCTCTCATTTTAATATAGAATTCATGGACTTCTTCTTCAACAACTAAATCTAGTATTCTAAGCGTACTTTCCTCCCGTTGAGTGGTTCGCTGACACCGGATTTTTTGGTATCGATACTCTGGTGATTGAGATCATTTTACCCTAGGAGGTCATATTCCAAATCAAACATCGGATACTAGAGGGGAATAATTTCCTTAAGGGGACACGATGAATTCAGTGGACTTGATCTTTTTCCTATTAAAAATTTTCCAGATTCTGGTACGTGTTTTACAAACTTTATATTTGTGAATTAATTTCAGTTATTCTATTCTTTTGTTCTTCACTGGTCTACAAAGTTTGTTGGAATCAGTAAGATTATTTAGACACATATTAACTACAATTCTTCTTTAAGAAAAATATTTCGTATATTTTTTAAAAAAAAAAATTGTTTCTGTTTCTAGTTTCGCTACTACTTTTAATTTTCTAGCTGTGAAAATGTTCTTAAACTTTGTTTTCTTACAAAGATGTTTAAAGTTTTGTTCTAAGTATGTTTGGAATACAAGATGAACAACATGATGTTCCAAAATTCAGCAAAGGCCATTTAGGATTAAACAAGGTAAAATATGAAGGAGATGATCATATCAAAGTATGCAAGTGTTGAATCTCATTAGAGAGTTTGAGTTAAAGAAGATTAAAGAATCGACAACAATCAATGGATGATCTGACATGATTATGAGCATAACAAATAGAGTAAGATTACGTGGTTCTGGGTTTAAAGACACAGATAATGTTAAAAAGATTCTAATACTGTACCTAAAAGATTTGAAGCCACCATTACCACTTTATAGAACATCATTGATCTATCAAAAATCACTTTGGAGAAATTATTGAATTCTTTGGAGGATCAAGAACAAAGAAGGGTTATGAAAGAAGATGAAATTAGAGAGGAAGAATTGGTAGCCAAACATGAAGATAGTAAAGATAAACGAAACACAATTAGAGAATCAACCAACAAATGGAGAAGGTGCACCTTGCTAGAAGAACAAAAGAGGAGCAGGTAACTTCAAAGGAAACTATCCTCCTTGTGAGCATTGTGGAAAGAATGGGCACGCGTTGTATAAGTGTTGGAAAAGGATGGATGCTAAGTTCAGTAAGTGCAACCAACTCAGGCATAACACAATTATTTGCAAGAACAAATTGTAGTAGCAAGACACAAATGTCTAGGTTTTTAAAGAACGTGAAGAGGATTGACTCTTTGTGGCATCCTGTTTTACAAGCAATGTTTCAACTAGGCTTGGCTGATTGATAGCGGATGCACAAACCATATGACTTAGGATGAAGGGTTTTTTAATGACAAGAAACCTACTGGAGTTTCAAAAGTAAGAATAGGACATGGTTGTTATATTCGAGCAAAGAGAATGCAAACTATAACAATTGAAACACAATCAGGTACTAAAGAAAATTATAATGTTCTTACATACCATATTTAGATCAAAACTGTTGAAGTATGTTCAATTGTAAGAAAAAGGTTTCGATTTCTATTTCGCAGATAAAGATTGCTTGATCATGGAAGCCTTAGGACATGACTTTTTTGAATTCAAAATGAGAGGCAAAAGTTTCTCATTATATATATTGGAAGAAGAACATGGGGTGTACTTAGCAAGTGAAAATGCTTACGAGTTATGGCATAAGAGAGTCTAACACTATCATTATAAAGGGTTTTTCAAAATACAAGAATTTGTGACACTCGATGACCTTTCCATACAGGGAGCGAGTTCTTAGAATGTTGGGCTTGTTAATTTAGAGAACAAAGTAGAATTCCATTCCCAAAGGCAAGTTGAAGAGCAACAAGAAAGTTCAAACTGGTTAACACATATGATGGAGGTCCCCAAAGGTCCTTCACTTAAAAGTATCCTTTATTATGTTATTTTTATCGATGATATTACCCGAATGTTTTGGATTTATTTTTTTATAGTACAAATTACAGGTCAAGAGAATTTTTTGGAAGCCGAAAGTGAAATTGGAAAATAAATGTTTCTGAAAAATTAAGATTTTATGTTCTTAAAATGGAAAGGAGTACACTTCTTATCGGTTTAGTCAATGTTGTGAAGAAGAATGGATTTAATGTCAACTTACTATTCCTTATACTCTAGAAAAAAAATGTGTTAGTGAGAGAAGAAACACAAATATCATAGATATGACAAGATCCATGTTGCACGAAAAGAATTTGCCAAAAATGGTTTTGCCAGAGGTAGCAAATACAGTGGTGTTCCTATACCTAATAAACACTAAAACTAACGTCATAGGGAAATAAAATACTTGGGTTGAACTTACCAAACACCCCAAGCCAAGTTAGACACTTAGCAATTTTTGACCCCACCACAGACGAGACCTAACCAACGGACCTTCTGTGTATAAATTGACCGTTGGTGGGGTCTCGTGGGTTAACACTTATATCCATATGGATCCTGGAAATCTTAACTTGCAAGGACAATCGACACCCTAGGTCGACGGACCGTTGGTGGACCAACGTGACCGTCCTTAGGGCCGTCATTTGCTCACTGCTTTGGCAGCTTGTTGCCAAGTCTTGGGCCATTCTTATAGGGCCCCTTGTGGGTCCTATGTGGGGTTGTTCCCAGACATTGAACCCCTAAAAAAAGTCGTATAGGTGTAATAAACATCTCATGCAAGTTTCAATAAAAACGAACACATAAAACTCCCTCAAACACCTCAAGACACACAAGCTCTATTTAAGGCACACCTTCTGAACGTCATGAGCGTTCATGGACATTTAACCTCCAAACTTTACACACTGCCTAACAACACTAAAGTTACTCATTTTAACTTCAAATTAACTTTAGAAACACTCGTGAGGCTCTAGTTCACCTTAGTTCATTTTGGTGCTTTACAAAAAAGGAACTCAATTCCACCAAAACAACATTTAATAAGCTATAACCATATAATCACTTAAATCTTCAAATAAATTGCCATTCCACATATATCATATATATATCCATAAATGTCATCACATCAACATATAATCCATATTCACCTTTATGCATACTCATCAAGCCATGAAACAAAGATAAGTCTGAAAACTCACCTTTTCTCCCTCAAGCGTAGAGACACCATCTCATCCAAGCAATCACATCTAAAACACCACTGGACAAGAAAACATAAGAGATAGATCATATAGAGTTAAGTTGTATGGCACGACACATGAAAAGTGAAGAAGGAAAACTCTATCATCTTATAGTCTCTTTCCCTACGATGTGTCGCGACTCATTACCAATGAACAAGACTCTACTCGACATGGCAATATGAGACTTTTGTACCCTTAAACTACATTTATAACCTGGTGCTCTAATACCACGTTTTTCACAATCGGGGATCACCTCCTAGAAATAACATGGTACTTGACCTCTCGAAGGTCTTGTACAGGCCCATAGGCATCATTCACCGCATTGTCATAACAAATTAGCAAAAAATTTAAGACTTTTCATAGCATATCGTATGCTAGAATCATAACTTCATATGAATAAAATATAAGTCATAATACATAGTTATATTCTAAGTCCCTTTTGCCATCGTAGACTCAACATCATTAGAATAGAATAAGGACACGACCCTTATCAATAGATAACAATAATTAAATTATTACGTAATTTAGAACATGAAAAGGACATAGGAAATCCTTGAATCATAAGGATCCGTTTCTTGAGCTTGGAAAACACATATCAAGCCCTTAACGTTAGATACATCCTTCAAGCATCCATAACCTACACTTTTTGTAAAAAGGTGAAGAAGAAGGGTGTTAGTAAAAGAATGCACTAAGTACGACGACCATGCAAAAACATGCATTTGAAGGGGACATTTTACTTTGAAATCATGCAACATGCCTTTTGGAAGAAACTTCACAAGGATTGGCACAATTACACAATATACTTCACATACTTCATATAGACATATACAATACACATCAAGCATTTCATACACTGTAACGTTCTTTTACCTTACTATAGTCCTTACCCCCAAGTAACTCATAAGTAATACTTGGCGCAATGCATGAATAGTATCCCATTTCAGTACCCAAACTCAACATCACCTTAAGTCAACATGGTGACCATTCGTACAACCATCCTTAACTTAAGAACATACTTTCACATAAGCACCACATATCATGAAACACATAGGTTACACATGACCTAACATACTTCAAAAACCACATATAAGACCCATTCCAAGACAAAATGCAAGTCAAAACTACAAATAACATCATAACAGGCAATAGTCAACAATAACATACTTGGACTTCATTTCATAAGGACATAACAAAAACGTTACTCATAATCCCAATCTAAGCTACTAGTGCAACGTACATGTGAAGTCCAATAACCCCACACAAAATTAGTAAACTCAAAAATATACAATAAGAATCATATTTTAATTCATACATCATCAATACAAGTATAGACAACTTCATACATGCCAAGTGAGACCATCATAATATAGTCAACAGACCAACATTATGCATATAAGGTAATACCTCATCATATAGACACCATAGTACTCGTACCATGCATATTATCTTACAATAAGGTCAATAACATAATGTCATGAATACAAGACATATACATATTTACATACATATAGAACAACTTGCTAGATGTCCCTTCAAGAGTTACTTGTTTAATGCATAGGTAAAGTCTCATAACCTCACCTACACTAACCAACTTCCCTTAGGTTATCTTAGTTATGATTTACTACATTACTTCAATTGTCCATTTTACTTTAAGGAAATCATAGGCTTAACATAAAATAAGGCCACGTGAGCAAACCATGGAATTTAGTGTCATGGAACCCCACACCAAAAGAATGTGCTCTACATGCCAAGGTATAACATTAACATCATACTAGCATCTAGGAGGATGCACTTGCTAGGTCCTATGAGGGAAACATAGTTATGGAACTAGGAGATGTACATTGAAACCCTATTTGCCTTTATACATTATAGTTTCCATCTCATGAGATCATTTGGTGAACAAGTCTTCCTCAATAGGAAGGGGAACCTCTCATTTGGTCAAGTTCACTCGGTCATAAGCTAAGTTCCCTCTATTGAAAAGTCTTTATTAACTTTACTTCATAAAATTACTTTAGGAGAATTAATCCCTCATATGATTAGATCATAGGGTATAGATTATAATTTCCTTTCATCAACCTAATTAATGTGGGAAATAATTTCACAAGGATATATCATATTTAAGAATAATATAGTTTAGAGAACAATTGAGAATACCTTTCAAGAGACTCCCCTCTTTATTAGATTATCGTACATGCTTCATTATATACATTCATGTGTGTGTATGCCTACTTACATTAGAATACTGTAACGACCTATTTAGTCGTTTTGAGCAGCAGATTTTAATTCTGGAAAAATAGGTTGAGGCGACGGACCCCACGACGGACCGTCATGGGCACGACGGACCGTCGCAGGGTTTCATTTCAGAACACTTAGAAATTCTAAAATTGGGTACTGAAAATTGACTCTCTGAACTTCGTAACGGAATGGCAGGACGGATCGTCACAAGTGTGACGGACCGTCACAGACTTTTTAGAGAAATTGAGTCTCTGAAGTCTGTGACGGAGCAGCAGGACGGACCGTCGCAGTCACGACGGCCCGTCACAGACTGCGTAATCCCAGTTGGAGTCGGATTTCTGGTTAAATTTTAAAGGGGCGTTTTGGACTATTCCTGCTATAATTATATATTTCGTGGGTTTATATTAATAACTCAAATTCTTGGGGGTTAAAAGAGGTAACCTTAAGTTAATTAGTGGGTTATTATTGCCATCTTTTATTCTTAATTATATACTAATTAGGGTAAAAGAAAGAGGGTTTGAATAAGAAAATAGAAAGAACAAGAAGGGAGAGAGAGAAACGATCGAGAGAAGAGGAAAAAACCAAGCTTTGAGGATTAACTTGCTTGATTTCAATTCTTCGGTGGAGGTAGGTTATGGTTTTTCATGCTATTCGTAGTAGACTCTTAATAGCGAATGATATGTATTGGTAGTATTGTAAACCTGTCTATATGCTTAATTGTATGCTTGCATGAATATGATTATGTAACTGTGATAAGATAAGCATGATGAAACTATTGAATCCCAAATCTTGAAAAGAAACTTTAATCTACGTTATCAATGATGATGCCTTGGTATAAAAGAAGGCTTGATGAATTAAAGTAATGGGATTGATGACGCCTTGATATAGAGAAGGCTTGATGAATTGATAGAATGAGATTAGTGGATCGGAGTGTCACGTTCCGACACATAGTATTAGTGGATCGGAGTGTCACGTTCCGACACATAGTATTAGTGGGACGGGTGTCACGAACCGACACGTAGAATTAGGGGATCGGAGTGTCACGTACCGACACATATTATTAGGGGATCGGGTGTCACGAACCGACACGTAGAATTAGGGGATCGGAGTGTCACGTACCGACACATATTATTAGGGGATCGGGTGTCACGAACCGACACGTAGAATTAGGGGATCGGAGTGTCACGTACCGACACATAGTAGTAGGGGATCGGAGTGTCACGTACCGACACAAGAGGAAGAAAGATAATGAATCTTGAAAGATGATAATATACTCAACTTAATAAACTTAATTCCCAAATGAGTATGGTATTGAGGCTTGAGCCTTCATGGATGAACTTGATGGTACTTATTGATGATTATAGTACTTGTTGTTGCTACATGTTGAGTTTTATAGTTGATTTATGATATTACATGATATATATTGTTCTCTATTTTGAGTTGGCCGATGATATCTACTCAGTACCCGTGGTTTGTACTGACCCCTACTTTTATGTTTTCTTCTTGTTATTTGTGGAGTGCAAAGCGTTCCGTCATCTTCAACTCAACAGTGATTCTAGCCAGTCTTCGTCATACCGGACATTCAGGGTAAGCTAATGCTTCTAGCTTGGACTGGGTCTTCTTCTTCAAGTCTTGATGCCTTGAACTTCCGGCATGGACTAGCTTTTACTTGTTTTTGCTTTCTTAGATACTCTGTTTAGTAATTGGAAGGTAGATGTTCTTGTGGTGATGACTTCCAGATTTTGGGGATGATAATAATAGTTTTGAATTGTTTTTATTAATGAGTTTAAGTCTTCCGCATTACTTTCTGTTGATATACGTTGTAATGTTAAGGGTTAGATTGGTTGGTTCGCTCACATAGGAGGGTAAGTGTGGGTGCCAGTCGCGGCTCGGTTTTGGGTCGTGACAAACTTGGTATCAGAGCATTAGGTTCGTTGGTCTCATCACACAAGAACAGGTCTAGTAGAGTCTTAAGGAACGGTAGGGGGACGCCTTTACTTTTCTTTGAGAGGCTATAAGACTTTAGGAAAATTCCGTTCTTTCACTCTTTCTTTCGTGCTACTACTTGAATCCAATTGGTATCTAGGTGATACAAATTGGTATCTGACCATCTTCACTCTATTTCGCAGATGGTTAGAACCAAAGCAACGACCGCGCCAACACCAACACCGGCAAGACAAGAAACATCTGAGCCAGCCACTGGGGCTGTGGCTCAAGGAAGAACAACGGCAAGAGGCCGTGGTAGAGGTCGTGGGAGGACGTCCTCTAGAGAAAGAGGACGAGCACCTAACCCATCTGGTACTAGGGCGGTGACTCCTCCACCGACTGAGGAAGTGATAAGAGAGGGTGAGGAAGGGGAGAGTGAACAAGTGCAAAATGAGGAATTGCTACCCCAACCTACCCCAGAGATGATTAATCAGGTTCTTGCTTATCTTAGCGGGTTATCTGATCAGGGTCAGGCACCTCCAGTGGTTTCTGCACCAACACCTCCGGTTTCAGAGATACGACATGCGGCCACTATGGCTCCTCGTATGGATGCCTCATTGGACATAGGCACGTTTCCACGTCTGACTACTGGGCCTATAATGACAAATGATCAGCATGAACTTTTCAGTAAGTTCTTGAAATTGAAACCTCCAGTCTTCAAGGGTGCTGAATCTGAGGATGCTTATGATTTTCTGGTTGACTGTCATGAGCTACTACATAAGATGGGTATAGTGGAGCGGTTCGGTGTTGAGTTCGTGAGTTATCAGCTTCAACGGAATGCCAAAATGTGGTGGCGGTCACATGTTGAGTGTCAACCAACAGAGGCACCACCTTTGACTTGGGCATCATTCTCTACCTTGTTTATGGAGAAGTATATCCCAAGGACCTTGAGAGATAGAAAAAGAGATGAGTTCTTGAGTCTAGAGCAAGGTAGAATGTCAGTTAATGCATATGAGGCTAAGTTCCGTGCATTATCCAGGTATGCCACTCAACTCTGTTTCAGTCCCCAAGAGCGGATTCGCCGGTTTGTGAAGGGGTTGAGGTCAGAATTGCGGATTTCGGCCTTACAGATAGCGGCAACGGCAAAATACTTCAAAGAGGTGGTAGACTTTGTGATAGAAGTGGAAGGAGTGAAGCCAGACGACTTCACCACAACATCGACATCAAAAAGGTTTCGAAAGGGAGGTGAGTTTAATGGTTCTTACACTAAAGGACAGGGTTCGGGAAGTTACTCAGTCCAACCAATTTAGTCTTCACTACAGACTGTAGTTGGGGGACCACCTCAGACCGATCAACACTTCTCCGAGAGACCTATACTTGACTCCAGAGAGTGTTATGGATGTGGGGAGATTGGACATATTAGGAAGAATTGTCCCAAACAAAGTTATAGACCCCCAATAGCTAGAGGTAGAGGTGGTCATGGTAGAGGCCGTTATTCTGGAGGACGTGGTGGTCGAGGTAATGGTGGTCACCAAAACGGCCGAGGTGATGGGCAACCTGGAGCCACTACATCACAACATGGTAGGGGCAACGGGCAGACAAATGAAAGGGCCCATTGTTATGCTTTCCCTGGGAGATCTGAAGCGGAGACATCTGATGCTGTCATCACAGGTAATCTTTCGGTTTGTGATTGCATGGCTTATGTATTGTTTGATCCTGGATCCACGTTTTCTTATGTATCTTCTTCATTCGCTAATGGTCTAAATTTACCTTGTGAATTACTTGACATGCCTATTCGTGTTTCTACTCTGGTGAGTGAGTCTGTGGTAGTTGAAAAGGTATATAGGTCTTGTTTGGTGACTTTTGTGGGGAGCAACACTTATGTAGATTTGGTTATCTTAGAAAGGTTGATTTTGATGTAATTCTGGGTATGACTTGGCTTTCTCCGCAATTTGCGATCTTGGATTGTAATGCTAAAACGGTGACGTTAGCCAAGCCTGGGACAGATCCGTTAGTATGGGAGGGTGACTACACTTCTAATCCGGTGCGTATCATCTCCTTTCTTCGTGCTAAGAAAATGGTTAGTAAAGGGTGTTTAGCTTTCTTGGCACATCTCAAGGATGACACTACTCAAGTACCCTCGATCGAGTCAGTTTCGGTAGTCCGTGAGTTTTTGGATGTGTTCCCTGCAGATCTTCCTGGTATGCCACCAGATAGGGATATTGACTTCTGCATCGATCTCGAACCGGGCACTCGCCCCATTTCTATACCCCCTTATAGAATGGCTCCCGCGGAGTTGAGAGAGTTAAAGGCCCAACTTCAAGAGTTGTTGAGCAAAGGCTTCATTAGACCAAGTGCATCTCCTTGGGGTGCTCCGGTTTTGTTTGTGAAGAAGAAGGATGGGAGTTTTTGGATGTGCATAGACTACAGACAACTGAATAAGGTAACTATTAAGAACAAGTATACTCTTCCTCACATTGATGATTTGTTCGATCAGTTACAAGGTGCTTGTGTCTTCTCTAAGATTGATTTGAGATCCGGTTATCATCAATTAAAAATACGGGCAACGGATGTGCCAAAGACTGCTTTTCGAACGAGATATGGGCATTACGAATTTGTGGTGATGTCTTTTGGTCTTACGAATGCCCCTGCTGCGTTCATGAGCTTGATGAACGGGATTTTTAAGCCATATTTGGATCTCTTCGTGATCGTAATTGATGATATATTGGTATACTCAAAGAGCAAGAAGGAACATGAAGAGCATTTGAGAATGGTATTGGAAATGTTGAGGGAGAAAAAGCTTTATGCCAAGTTCTCTAAGTGTGAGTTTTAGCTAGATGCAGTGTCCTTCTTAGGGCATGTAGTTTCTAAGGATGGAGTAATGGTGGATCCTTCTAAGATTGAGACAGTGAAGAATTGGGTAAGACCCACTAATGTATCAGAAATAAGGAGCTTTGTTGGGTTAGATAGCTACTACCGCCGATTTGTCAAGGGATTCTCTTCTATTGCTTCCCAATTGACAAACTTGACTAAGCAAAATGTTCCATTTGTATGGTCGGATGAGTGTGAGGAAAGCTTTCAGAAACTCAAGACTTTGTTGACTACCGCGCCTATCCTTACCTTGCCAATGGAAGGTAAGAATTTCATTGTCTATTGTGATGCATCCTATTCGGGTTTGGGTGCAGTGCTAATGCAAGAAAAGAATGTGATTGCTTATGCTTCAAGACAATTGAAAGTGCATGAACGTAACTATCCAACTCATGACTTGGAATTGGCCGCGGTAGTGTCTGCATTAAAGCAATGGAGGCACTATTTATATGGAGTTAAGTGTGAGGTCTACACGGATCATCGTAGCCTTCAGTATGTCTTTACTCAGAAAGATTTGAACTTGAGACAGAGGAGGTGGATGGAACTACTGAAGGACTATGACATCACTATTTTGTATCATCCGGGGAAGGCGAATGTTGTGGCAGATACTTTAAGTAGAAAGGCGGGAAGCATGGGAAGTCTAGCTCACTTGCAAGCTTCTAGACACCCATTGGCTAGAGAGGTTCAGACTCTGGCTAACGACTTGATGAGGTTAGATGTAAATGAGAAGGGAGGATTGTTGGCTAGTGTGGAGTCAAGATCTTCTTTTCTTGACAAGATTAAGGGAAAACAGTTTGATGATGAGAAACTAAGGCGAATCCAAGATAAAGTATTGCGAGGAGAGGCTAAGGAAGCACAAATCGATGAGGAAGGTTTTTTGAGAATCAAAGGAAGGGTATGTGTACCCCGCGTCGATGATGTGATCAACACTATTCTGACATAGGCTCATAGTTCAAGGTATTCTATACATCCGGGTGCAACCAAGATGTATCGTGACCTAAAGCAACACTTTTGGTGGAGTAGAATGAAGCGTGATATTGTTGACTTTATTGCCAAGTGTCCAAACTGTCAACAAGTAAAGTATGAACACCAAAGGCCCGGAGGAACACTTCAGAAAATGCCCATCCGGAATGGAAGTGGGAAAGAATTGCAATGGACTTTGTGGTTGGTCTTCCAAAGACAATGGGTAAGTATGACTCCATTTAGGTGATTGTTGATAGGTTAACTAAATCTGCTCATTTCATTCCGGTAAAGGTGACTTACAATGCAGAGAAGTTAGCCAAGATCTATATCTCAGAAATTGTTCGATTGCATGGGGTTCCACTATCCATCATATCAGATAGGGGTACGCAGTTTACTTATAAGTTTTGGAAAACGTTGCATGCGGAATTGGGTACTAGGTTGGACCTTAGTACTGCGTTCCATCCTCAGACCGATGGTCAGTCTGAAAGGACAATTCAAGTGTTGGAGGATATGCTTCGTGCATGTGTGATAGAGTTTGGTGGCCATTGGGATAGCTTCTTACCCTTAGCGGAGTTTTCATACAATAATAGCTATCACTCAAGCATTGACATGGCTCCATTTGAAGCATTGTATGGTAGGAGATGTAGGTCTCCCATTGGGGGGTTTGATGCATTTGAGGTTAGACCTTGGGGCACTGATCTTTTGTGGTATTCGATGGAGAAAGTGAAATCTATTCAAGAAAAGCTTCTAGCGGCGCAAAGTAGACAAAAAGAATATGCAGATCGAAAGGTTAGAGACCTAGAGTTCATGGAAGGTGAACAAGTCTTGCTGAAGGTTTCGCCAATGAAAGGGGTGATGCGGTTCGGTAAGCGAGGTAAACATTGGTCCCTTTGAAGTACTTAAGCGAGTAGGGGAGGTGGCTTATGAGTTATCCTTGCCTCCAGGGCTGTCCGGAGTGCATCCGGTATTTCATGTGTCTATGTTGAAAAGATATCATGGGGATGGAAACTACATTATCCGTTGGGATTCAGTTTTGCTTGATGAGAACTTGTATTATGAGGAGGAGCCTGTTGCTATTTTAGATAGAGAAGTTCGCAAGTTGAGGTCAAGAGAGATTGCATCCATCAAGGTGCAATAGAAGAATCGACCTGTTGAAGAAGCCACTTGGGAGAAGGAGGCAGATATGCAAGAAAGATACCCACATCTGTTTAAAGATTCAGGTACTTCTTTTCGCCCTTGTTTTTCTCCTTGTGATCGTTCGGGGACGAACGATGGGTAAATTGGTATCTATTGTAACGACCTGTTTAGTCGTTTTGAGCAGCATATTTTAATTTTGGAAAAACAGGCTGAGGCGACGGACCCCACGACGGACCGTCATGGGCACGACGGACCGTCACAGGGTCTCGTTTCAGAACACTTAGAAATTCTGAAATAGGGTACTGAAAATCGACTCTCTGAACTTCGTAACGGAATGGCAGGACGGATCGTCACAGGTGTGACGGACCGTCACAGACTTTTTAGAGAAATTGAGTCTCTGAAGTCTGTGACGGAGCAGCAGGACGGACCGTCGCAGTCACGACGGCCCGTCACAGACTGCGTAATCCCAGTTGGAGTCGGATTTCTGGTTAAATTTTAAAGGGGCGTTTTGGACTATTCCTGCTATAATTATATTTATGTGGATTTATATTAATAACTCAAATTCTTGGGGGGTTAAAAGAGGTAACCTTAAGTTAATTAGTGGGTTATTATTGCCATCTTTTATTCTTAATTATATACTAATTAGGGTAAAAAAAAGAGGGTTTGAATAAGAAAATAGAAAGAACAAGAAGGGAGAGAGAGAAACGATCGAGAGAAGAGGAAAAAACCAAGCTTTGAGGATTAACTTGCTTGATTTCAATTCTTCGGTGGAGGTAGGTTATGGTTTTTCATGCTATTCGTAGTAGACTCTTAATAGCGAATGATATGTATTGGTAGTATTGTAAACCTGTCTATATGCTTAATTGTATGCTTGCATGAATATGATTATGTAACTGTGATAAGATAAGCATGATGAAACTATTGAATCCCAAATCTTGAAAAGAAACTTTAATCTACGTTATCAATGATGATGCCTTGGTATAAAAGAAGGCTTGATGAATTAAAGTAATGGGATTGATGACGCCTTGATATAGAGAAGGCTTGATGAATTGATAGAATGAGATTAGTGGATCGGAGTGTCACGTTCCGACACATAGTATTAGTGGATCGGAGTGTCACGTTCTGACACATAGTATTAGTGGGACGGGTGTCACGAACCGACACGTAGAATTAGGGGATCGGAGTGTCACGTATCGACACATATTATTAGGGGATCGGGTGTCACGAACCGACACGTAGAATTAGGGGATCGGAGTGTCATGTACCGACACATATTATTAGGGTATCGGGTGTCACGAACCGACACGTAGAATTAGGGGATCGGAGTGTCACGTACCGACACATAGTAGTAGGGGATCGGAGTGTCACGTACCGACACAAGAGGAAGAAAGATAATGAATCTTGAAAGATGATAATATACTCAACTTAATAAACTTAATTCCCAAATGAGTATGGTATTGAGGCTTGAGCCTTCATGGATGAACTTGATGGTACTTATTGATGATTATAGTACTTGTTGTTGCTACATGTTGAGTTTTATAGTTGATTTATGATATTACATGATATATATTGTTCTCTATTTTGAGTTGGCCGATGATATCTACTCAGTACCCGTGGTTTGTACTGACCCCTACTTTTATGTTTTCTTCTTGTTATTTGTGGAGTGCAGCAAACGTTCCGTCATCTTCAACTCAACAGTGATTCTAGCCAGTCTTCGTCATACCGGACATTCAGGGTAAGCTAATGCTTCTAGCTTGGACTGGGTCTTCTTCTTCAAGTCTTGATGCCTTGAACTTCCGGCATGGACTAGCTTTTACTTGTTTTTGCTTTCTTAGATACTCTTAGTTTAGTAATTGGAAGGTAGATGTTCTTGTGGTGATGACTTCCAGATTTTGGGGATGATAATAATAGTTTTGAATTGTTTTTATTAATGAGTTTAAGTCTTCCGCATTACTTTCTGTTCATATACGTTGTAATGTTAAGGGTTAGATTGGTTGGTTCGCTCACATAGGAGGGTAAGTGTGGGTGCCAGTCGCGGCTCGGTTTTGGGTCGTGACAAATACCTTTCACATAAACACATTTAGATACTACACATATGCATATACTTCATCATATTATATAATTTACATCATAGCATATACTTTGATGTTCATATCTTTATTCATGCATAGATAATAATAATCCTAGAAACTATTCTATCAAGGTAGATATGTTCAATGTATAGACGAAGGTTGAGACCCTTACCTATACTAGTTCACCTATCAAGTCATCCTAGTTGAAATACATTCATACTTCGTGGACATACACTTTACATGCATTGTAGTAGACATTAGTGCATATAAGAACTATCCATTCATTAGACACCATGAACCATCCTACTTGTAAGCATGCATGACATATGAGATTGTGTATATTAGAGAACATGGTCACATAATGGCTATCGACACAATATTGGGGCAGTCACCCTCTTAAGACCACAATCCATGTTCATGCATAGACCACACACCACATCATAGACTAGGAGGCAAGACAACTTCAACAATTGCATTCTAGATTCCTAACATTGGCTAAGATCACACATTCATATAAGGGTACAATAGGAAGGGTTCATTCACCATTAACACTTCATCAATGGCTGCACCTAAACCACACCTAATCCTAACAAATCTATTCAACTATAGAAGACATAATCAATACCTAAATCATGATACTAGAGTAAGAGACTAGATATGTAACTTCTTATTGTGTGATCACCATAACCACACATTTGCAATACATCAATTCGCCTTCAAGTTCATAACTATAACACATATAGATTGAAAAGAAAGTAAACATTGTAATCGTAAGTGGACCATAGCACACAATGTCTTACAAGGCCAATTAACCTATAAATTCTATAGAAAAGTAGAAAAAGTAGAGCAATCTTATCAATTCACAATGATTTTGATCATCATTGATCCATTATAATAATTCATGAACAATACATATATAAGGCAGTACCTAAAAGTACAATAACACAATATAAATCATAACTCAACCATCATAAGATCAAGATCACATCAGGTACACTACATCATCAATGCACATAGAAGAAAATAGTTATAATCAATTTATCCTAATCAAATCATACTACAATAAATCTAACATCTAGATCTCAATGACAAAAATATAGGCTAAATTGAGAAATTTGGAGGATCATGGGTTCCTCGTGCTACTGAATTTAAAATCATATTAAAAACAGTAGCTAATTAACAATTCATTATAAGCATGCTTTTGAAATCAATTTGAGAAAGAACCATGGCTAGATTGATGAATGGATATCCAAAGATAAAGGATCATCATACCTCGTTATAGGATAAAACCACGTAACATTTATGAAGAAACCATCACAATCCATCAACCAAGTTGTTCATGAGCTTTATCTCCAATTAAGGTTTCTAGAGAGGTTTTGTTTGAGAGGGAAAGTCTAATTTGAAAAATGTGGTCTAACTGGGGTTAAAAGCTTATATACCAACTTAAAATGCCAAAAAAACATAAACAAACCGTCCATATTAATTTAGGAACGTGACACTCACCCCTTAGCACGGCAGCGTGCATGCAGCAGAATTGCAGGCATCATTGACGACCATGGACGAAGGGGCGTATAGTGGACGACAACTCGTCCTACTGCTCAATCTATTGTGAATCCACATACTTCCTAGGAGCTTAAGCTCACATAGTTAAGTGTTGATCTACGCCCCCATCGACGGGGAGTTGATTGAGGAACAGTCCGTTATTCCTGTGCTCGTCGATTGACACTGCTAAGGCAGTTTCTAGGAAGCCTTTTGGGTCCTCCTCAAGGACCCCTTTGGATGGTCCATGGGGATTTGTTCCCGAAGTTTCGAACGTAAATACACTCGTATACATGTTAAGGGCCTCTCACATCAATTATGAACATCTTGTACGTTTGACCTCCTAATCACTTCAAATCAAGTATGAACTCTAACGCTTAATTAACATATTTTAAACATTTTTAGGCACATGTGAGGCTCTAACAACCTTATTCCATTGTCAGAGACCTTACATCTTTAAATTACACTAGTGCGATAGTCGTGTTATCATACTAGTACACGGTGGTTGTGTACTCATTCTACACATGCTCTTGTTTTTGTTGAGTACAGGGCATCTTCACGCGACTGTTGACAGTAGGAGATCAGTAATTATGTCGAATGCAAATATAAGGTAGTACTTCTGGCGTGCCTTGAGTACTCTTTGTTTAAGTCCACTCTTTTCGAACTCAGACTATTGGTTAAGTTGTTGTTAGTTTCGGGGTTGTACCCCTTATTTTTAAAATTTTCATTGTTAGAGTTTTGGTACATTGACTTTGATATTCTACACATATTTTCTGCATTGTTTTAATTTATTATAACTTTCTTACGTAACATAAATACCTAGATTATAGAGTAATTACTTTAGTTGGATGGTAGTAGTTATTTTCCCGTCGAAGGGTTAGGGTGGGTGCGAATGATGATGATATGGGTCGTGATAAGGTAAAACCCAATTTTTTTATCAAGAAGGTGACACAGACCCGCTAGCTTTTGCATTTATTATTTTAATTCTTTTTTCTTCAAATTTTTCTAGTTTTTTTTATACTTTCTTCTACCACTACCCCAATATTTCATTTAAATACTTACCTGGAAACTTTCACCTTAAAATCCATCATAAACATCCTAAAAATTTCCTTTTAAACTAAATCAACAAAAAAAAATTAATTAATTCTATTTGTATAAAACCTAGTATATACATTGGGTTTTTCTTTCTAACGAGTAATAGTTGATTTCGTCTATAAATTTCATTTATTTTCAGAAAAAAAATATAACTTTATGGTTGTCTTTGTCATTTTGGTGGCGATGGAAGGTTTTTTGTGATAATGGCGAAGTGATAATGATTCAACTGTGGGAAAATTTTGAAATGGGGTAAATTTGTAGATTTAGTTCATCGCAAATTTGCAATTTCGATTGTGTGGAGGTAGTTGTTACAATTGAGGGAGGTAATGGTACTTGTGTGGTGATGATTATACTTTCTTATAATTGTTGTGGTTGATTTTTCCGTTAACGCAATCGGCATATATTTACGTTGCCGAAATTGACACACTGAAGCGACAGGATTTTTGATGAAGAAGAAATATTAATAATAATTAATAATTAAGTGTAATTTATTAAGGGAAATATTTTGTCGTTAGTATATACACTAACTAAAAACTAATATTAACTAAGAGCTAAATTTAAGGATATATAATATTAAAAAAATGGAATGATGTGGATTGCCACATAGCAAGAAAAGACAGGTTCATTTTACTTAATTTTCACCCCACCTAATGGAGTGTGTGGTAACTTTTTGATCCAACTAAGCGGACAATACCGTCAATAATACCCTAAAAATAGTCTAGGGGGAGTCATAGGACCCCTCGCAAATTTTGAATGTGTAACAGCAATTTCGACAAAAGTTGTATTTGTTTTCAACACTTTTGCCAAGAAAAAACTCAAATGAATCCCTGAATCGCAAGGATTGATCAATAATTTTATGTTAATGACCACCTAGTGACTTTGCAAGTTGTTAAAATCTACTATATGGAGAGAACGAATATAGGAAATTGCATTTAGGAGAATTAGGAAGATGTTATTATTTGCTCATAGAGGCTACTCGCATTGATATTAAAGCAATCTAGTCTAGGCTAAGTAAGTGTAACATACAAAATTTAAAGTACAAAATTTTTAATCATCCTCTGCTTTAAAAATTTTATAACTATCTAACTTTTGAAATTGTTTTTGCATGTTTTTAAAGGGTCACTTATGATATTTTGCAATAAGTTAGTTTTAGATCACGTGTGTTGCACTTGTATTCCATGGTAACTAGTGTAGTACTTTTAATATTCTACCAGCATATGTGCCTGCGCGGATGATTTAACATGTAATAATTTTGTAACTGAAATAACTAATAAACTATTTAGTTAATGATATATTTAAGTTATAATATAGATAATAGTAACAATAATATAATAATACAAATCATTAACTTATTTATTTGAACACATTAAATGAATATTACTAGTATATATTGTATTTAATCGTATTAAAATGTGTTTACGCTTTATTCTGTTCATATCGTTTGAAAATCGATGTTAAAATTTATTAATCCTAACATTCCATAAGAAATATTTGATACCATAAAATTTAATGGTATGTTGATTCAATCAAAATCAAAAGAGTTTACAAAATATTTTTTCCGTATTAAATTTGTTCAACAATATAATTGAAAATTGATTTAAGTTAAAAATATTCTTAATTAATACAACCATTTATTAAATTAAATTACAAAAAACTATATTTGAGGTAATTTTAAAAAAGGATTTTCTTTTGGATATTTTAAATAATACAAACGGCTGATTATTTTTTTTAAATGTTTTAACTAGTTTATTTTATTTTTGTCATTTTTTTATTTTAATTATGTTTTAATTAATAAATTTTCTTTATAAAGTTATCTTGTTTAACTCAATAACCTATATCTTTATTTTGAGTTGATATTATTTGAATTGGGTGATCAAGTATCTCCTAGAGAAAAAAATTCCATTGATTAGGATTTACTTAAATTGGGTTACCAACATGAAATATAATGCCAATTTTTTATATGTATGTTCTTCTTCTTTTGAATTTCTGTTTAATTAGTGATAATATTCATCATATGTTTAACTTTTTTACTTTTTCAAAAAAATAATCCAAGGACCGGTATATAATAATCATGAAAGATTACAAAATAATATATAATATATATTTGTATTCTAATAAGGAAATCAACTAACTTAAAAAAAAATTGTCAAAAAATTACTATATATAATTAAAATTGTTTTCAAACTTCTCATACTCTATTCAAACTTATTTTGTGGATATAATACTGTAAAATTTCTCATGGGTTTCTTCTTCCAGTCATCAACACTCAATTTAAATAACTGATAAGATTTGTTCAACACATTTAGACTTTTATTTTAGTAAGACATGATATAAAGATTACTGAAATATAATTTATCCTCAATATTTGTAATACAATTTTTTTTAAGAAAATGTTAAATAAATTTTTCTTTTTAAGATTAAAACAATCAATAAATATATATTATTCAATGAAGAATGGATAAAAGAAAGAAGTGTAACCTTTAGAATACTCCCCAATTTCAAGATTTATTGTACATTAAGAATCACGAACAAACAATGATATAAAATATTCTTAACATCCGCTTATTAATATTAAACGATAAGGTGTTCCCTTAAATTCATCATATTGTTAGAAAACAATAATTTCTTTAGTTAGAAAAAACAATAAAACATTTAAACTTCATTTACAACAATTATTGATAATTAATATTGTAAAACCTCATATTTGAAAACACCCAAATCTAGTCAAGTCTCGCGAAGTATGAAACAAAAAATAACTATCTATAAAATCAGCATAGGAATGGAAAACAATATCCATGAATATATCTTTATCCAATTGTGGCAAATTATTATCGATGTGCATACATTTCTGAAACATTGATGATTTTGATTTTTATTAATTTTTTAAATAGTGTATATATAGAGAGAGGGAGAAACATGATGGTGGATAGAGAAGTTTAGATAATCACACTAAATTCAGGGAGAGGATCCCAAGAGTTCCTAGATGGTGTGTACAAGATGTTGAGTTCTATGAGAGTTACATCTAGGGAGAAGGCGGAGCTAGCTTCGTACCAGTTGAGGGTTGTTTCTCAAATATGGTACACTCAATGGAAGGATTATAGGCCGATGGAGGTGAGTCCTATTGAGTGGGAAGAATTTAAAGAAGCTTTTCTTGGGAAGTACTTTCCCCGTGAGAGGAGGAAAGTTAAGGTAGAGGAGTTTATCAATTTCAAGCAAGGCAATATGAGCGTTGAGAATTACTCTTTTGAAGTTCTTAATATTATTTATATATGCTTCATATCTTGTGTCTAATCCAAGGGATGAGATGACTCGCTTCATGACTGGTGTCGCTGATCTAGTGAGGGAAGAATGTGGTACGGTGATGATACATGATTATATGACCATAGCTAGACTCATTGTCTATGCATAATCCATTGAAGTCTCTAAACTTAAGATGATGTCTAGAATCCTGAAATTAGTGGTTCTAGTCATCAAGGTTAACCTAGGTTTAAGAAGAGGGCTCAAATTCAATAAGAATCCAGGAGTACTAATGTAAAATTGGAGAAAGGAGGTAGTTCTCAAAATGTAAGACCTACATCTGTCACTTGTGGAAAGAGGCATTATAGCGAGTGTCTAAAGCGTACCGGGAGTTACTTTTGTTGTGGTAAGGAAGGACACAAGGTGAGAGATTATCCTATCATTGCTTCTAGAGGAAGAGAGGGTAAGAAAGTTGCTCCAAATGTTCCAAAGGATGATGTTCAAGCAACGAGGCATTTTTATGCACTCCAGACTAGAGGAGAGAAGAGGGATCGTGATGATGATAAGGGTAAGTCCTTAAATTTCTCTTTTAGTGATATGAGTTCCTTCTAAGTGGGGGAGTATGGTTAGTAGATGGGATAGAATGTTATAGAAACAAGTTGCATGTGCATGGTGTTAAGGAGTTCTGTTGAAATTGAATTTTATTGCATTGTGTATTTTATGATGTTATGAATAGGTTATAAAATGTGTCTACATGATTTTACCTTGCATATAAGCATGTTTCTATTATGAATTGCCTAATAGATGCAAGTTTGAAAAATTTGCTCAATTGCATGTAATGCTTTGCCTGCTCACCGTTAAATTTTTGCAAATTTGGCTAAGTTATTGTTTGGTCTAAAATTGTTGCAATGTGGTTAGAAATGATGTATATGAGTATGATATTTAATTTAAAATTAGTTTTTTTCTATTTGGAATGAAGAATGTGAGTTTTATAGCCTAATGAGTTATAGAATTTTCTTATAATTTTTTATTGTGTTGTAAATCACTTTATTATGTGAAATTGATGTTTTATTCTTTATTATATGTTATATAGTATGGTTATGATCTTCTAGTTGAATCTCTTTTCTTTGAAGTTTTTGGAGAGTGATAAATGTCATTTGAGGACGTACATTGTCCAAGTGGTGGAGAATGTAAGACCCCAAAAATGACTTAGGTGAACTAGATCCTAACATGGTTGTAATTATTTTATAAGGTCCTCAATTGGTATATAATGTGGTACTAAGGCAGTGTCTAAGATTTTAGGTGATTTGGAAAAGAAACGTCAAGGGACGACCAAGACGTTTGACGACTAAATCACTTATGTGACTTATATGTGATTCTATGTATTTATGTGTGATTAATGAGGCTATAAGGTCCTTAAAATGATTTATCATAGTATATATAGGTAATGTATCAAGTTTCGTGAAGATTGGAGGTCAAACGTCCAAGAACGTCCATGACATTCTAAAATTTTTCCTTGAAACGACCATGTTTGTCAAACCATGTTTCATCAACTTTTATGTGTTCATTTTTGATG
The DNA here is from genome assembly GCA_027789145.1 of Solanum arcanum. Lineage (NCBI taxonomy): Eukaryota > Viridiplantae > Streptophyta > Magnoliopsida > Solanales > Solanaceae > Solanum > Solanum arcanum. The sequence continues at coordinate 26,991,246 of CM050941.1, forward strand.
AAATTTACTTGAAAGTTGATAAACTTATATACGAGCATGTTTGGGTTGGATACGTCCGGGAAAACATTCCCAAGGACCATCTAATGATCCTTGAGGAAGGACCCAAAGTTGGTGCCCAAGATAGCCTACCAACGGATGCCAATCGACGCCTAGTGGGTCAGTCGACGCCCCATTGGTGGTGTCTCTTAGATTTTCACTTATGTTAGGGGGATAGGAATACAAATACAAGCCTCTGTCGCACACCACGGATCAACATGACAATCCGTTGGTCAAGGGACGGGCCGTCGTTTTGAAAGTCATGGGTGGACTACCATCCTGCACAGTTCACTGTAAGTTCAAGGAGTGAATTGGTAAATTCATGCCACATTTAAATAAGAATATTGGTGGTTCCTTAAGGTAATTTTTGATTTTTTTAAATGTGTTTCTAAGCCTAAAACACTTAGAGGATATCATTCTTCAAAAATCAAAACCCAAATTCTCTTAGAAATTCTCTAGAACTCCATTGTAGCCAAAACTCAAGGAAGGGATTCGATTGGAGAAATGAGTGGATATGCTTCATCAAAATGAATGATTTGCTTCATTGATGTATGATTTTTGATCCTTGAAACTCTATCATCAAGAATGTCATCTTTCAAAGATGTTTTCTAAAGTTTTCAAAGATGAATTGTACAATTTCATGATCTATGCATGGTTTCCTACATTATAGGTTTTTTAAACATTGTATATTGATTGCATTGTTACTAATTTTATTCTTTTAACTCAATAAATCGATGAACCCATGTAATTGATGAACCCTAGTTTTTGAATACTTTATGGATTACTTAATGTTGACCTAATATTTATGAAATTCTAGTGTAGTTTTCTATTGGATATTTTATGATGTAAAAATTGTATTTAATTGATGTATAGGTTGTATTAGATTAATAAATCTATGTTTAATTAACCTAGTTTCATTGAGTATTATGATTTATGCATTTAATTGATGTTCATGGTCATGGGAAAGGGTCTGATAGTATTGAATTGGATGGTTTAGTATTTGGTTGAAGTATTGAGGATGGAGTGGTGGTACACTTCCCTATTCCCTTTTATTTTATTATTATTAAACTTAAATTATGTTGTGATTTGGAGGATCCACTTATGGTGGCGGTGTTATGTGTTTTACCCGCAAATTGATGTGGCCTTGTCGACGTTATTTTAAGTAACATGATGATTATGACCTTGTCGGCAAATACTTGAAGTATTATGAAGATTTTTTGAAGTTGAATACTATATATATATAAATGATAATCAATGTTAAATTATATGTGTTTTTCTATTGATGTTATTTAGGTTACCATGATAAACTATGACTATGTCTTTAGGTGTATAGTCTTAGCGTTGATGCATGGTTATTCCTACTTGACGATATGAGTCTATGATGTTCATATTAGTGATGATATGGTAGTGTATAGGATCACTTAAAGGTTATAAGGGTTTTTTCTATGTGCTTCTAGAATTACATGTAATATGTGTTAAAGTAAAGTACGTTGTGTCTTGTCTTGGTTGAATTGTGTCCCTTAATTGATGCATGTATGAATGTTAATATGGGATGTCTTTATTTATGATTCTAAAGCCTCTTAGTCTTGTACATATGAATGACATGTGACCTTAAATGACGTTAAGAGGGACCTTTAGTTGGAACCTTGAACCTAGTGGTAAGGTTATAATGTTGAAGTCGAAAGCCGTAATGGTATCCTTTAAGTAACAGAATGATAGACTTAAGTTTGATTGGGTTGAACAAAATCATATCAATCCTTTGGAAAGTCATGATGAGCTTCTTGTCGCCATTGTAAGGTAGCTCTAGTGGACCTTTCTTTTGTAGGATAAATGTGATTGGATTATGAAGTTGATATGGAACCTCTTCATATGAACCTTTAAGGTAAATCACTCTATGAGAACAAAGGATAGCACCAAGTGAGTATGATAACGGAAGTAGTTCTAGTTAAAGAATTAGACTATATTAAAAAGCATGCCCTTCATATTCCTTAACGATGTTCCTATAAGGGAAGTGTCTAGGTTCTACCATTGGAAAGTAGAACACCCTCATCAGATTAGGATAGAACTGCGGATTACATGTTTTGCTATCATGGTCTATGTCGGTTATTACATATTTTCATCATAGGGGATACCTACTAGCATTAGAGGTGTTCTATGAAGTTTAGGTGGTGGTATGGGACAGTATCTAGACATTGCACAATAGGCTTTTTAAGGTGTTAGTTGGAGTTCCTAGGCCTTGTCCAAGACCATTATTTGAATGTCCTTATGTGATGAATGAGTCTTAAGTGAATTAATAAATGCAATGACTTAAGTTAGGAAGGTATGTTAAATGAATAATTACTTGTCTAGAGTAGTTAAGGGTCGTCTTATTAAGGTGTGAAGGGGGAATAGGGAAGGGTCAGTTCGTATCTTACCTAGATGAGTCTTAAGAATGACTATAGTTAGGAAAATGGTTGATAATATAGAGATGATCTAAACTTAGGTAGTCTTAAGGATTATTTAGGTAGTCTTGAAGAGGTCAATCATGGACGTTAGCTTCTTGATTTACTTAAGTAAGTCTTTTGATACCCTTTGTAAATCGAATGTCATATTATGTATATGTTAATGTGTTAAGTGAGGAAGGTTCTATCATAGGTAGTGTATAGGATATCTTAAGTGTGTGTGTATGGGATTGTATGGGCGGTTGCTTCACAACTCACTCAAGTGAGACATAGAATAAACTTTGGTAGAGGAAATGTTATGTTCATATTTTTGGTGTCTTGAAAGTGTGTATTGTCTTATCAGAGGTGGTCTTGAGGATCGTTTAGGCATGTTTCGGGAGGGTGTATGGGCGGTCTCTCTTTGTGTTTCTTAAGTGAGTCTTAGGATTGGTTTTACTGAGAAGACTACAAGCTAGGAAGTGTTAAGAGGGAAGAAGAGACACTTCACTGTAACAATGAAGGAATTCGCTGTACAGTGAACTAAGCTTACTTTAATGTTGCCTCAATGTGAATTATTGCTTAAATGTCATCTGATGTGTTTTATAAGTTTATAAATGTTGTTGTCATAATTAAATGAAAAGATGCATATTTCAAATAAATGTCTGTTTTCATGATTTTATGCATAACGTTGTACTTAGTACATGTGGTTGTACTAATCCATCCTTTTATCTATCCTCAATAGTTGTTGGTAGGTGAGGAGCATTTGGGAAGCAATACTTGGATCGTAGCATCATTCAAGTGAAGTTCAAGTATGTTCTCATTTGATTCGAGAGCATAGATGTCTTTTATGTTTCTTATTGAAGTATTGTAATAGACTAAGTAATTCTATACTTTTAAGTATGGGTTGTGTCCCAAAGTATTCTCGTGTCTAAGTTTGCTGAGATTGACACTTAGTAATTCCTATGATTTCTAATGAAAGATATTATTAAAGATATTTTAATGCTTTTTGAAAAGTTTTAATTCCGCACTACTTTTCATTATGTATATGCGATGACCGATATGGAAAGGGCTTGTACAAGAGCTCTGAGAGATCAAGTACGTCGGTTGATATCCGAGATTGACCCTAACTTATAGGGTGTGGTTTTGGAATATGACAAGACTCATAGCTATTATTGCAGACAACCTTTAAGAACTGTAGGGCTATGCCCAATGATCCCTTCATTCAATCACACATATTCCAAAAGTGACCTTGATGACAAGATGAATTTGAAGACTATCAGACAATCGTAGGTATGATGATAGCACTTCTTTAAATTTTGTTAGCAAGTTTTGTGCGTGTATAATCAGCAGTATACTTCAACTATCCAAACAACAACAAACCTATCATAACTGAAATAACCAATCTTTCCCAAGGATCCCACCTTATAAAAAGGAAATAAGAGGATCGGTACATCCGATCCACCACTAGAAATTCACCCATAAATGTAGAAACACACACAAGCATATGCAGCTAGTCACACTCCAAACCATGTATGAAACGAAGTAGATGGTCACCTAAAAATATACAAAACCAAGGTCAGATAACATAAAATACTCTTTTCATGGTGAACATATCAACCATTTATATTTATAGGACTCCATATCTCAATTTTAAGACACCGACAATCAACTCGCCTGATCTCGCTACACGCATACTCGATTTATAAAACCTCACATAATTCATGAAGTCATGACTCTTAAAATAAAAAATATCATAACCACACCATCCATTTGCCTTACTCTCAAACTATAACTAGTATCAAAGTCTTCTTAGCAAATACATTATACCTTCCGAAGATTTCGAGCTATGACTCTTTCTCTTTCTATTTAAGCATCACATTTTCAATAAGAGTCTCATCCAAGGATGATAGAACTGATTTCAACTATGATATTAATTTCTCTTCGAGATGAAGATATTGAATCATAACCAATGTAAACTCTACACAATCTTCCTCGTACCAACTTTTCAACTTTTATACAAACCATCATATACTTCATACCAGCAAATAAGAAATTCTTGGTCACCCCAATAATTTTAATTATTTATGAGCACATAATCTCTATTGAACATCAATTGTCTATGTAACATATCACAACAACCAATCTAGTTTCATTAACAAAGTACTTTTAACCCTTTCAAAATCCTCAATAACCAAGTATATTGTAGGTTCTGTTCATAGTGCATCCATAATTCATCTACCATAATTTGAACAATCAAGGTCGACATAACCAAATAGAATATTCATACCTTATTGCTTTCCACTCAAACCAAAACTCAATATTTATAGAAATTGGTGATAAACTCCTTTATGTCAATATCGAATCAATTCACATCAATATTCATATTAAAACCTATATTGGAAAATCCATACAACTTCCAGCTTCGAACCAAGAGTCTATAAAAGAGGTCTCATTCCTACACATCACTTAGATCCTTTCAATGCCACAAATGTTAAAACCCTTGAACTCTTGAATACACTAGACTTTTTTTCCTTTCCCCTAATTGCTAATCAATCATATTATTTGACAAAGAAAGCACACTATTTCTACCTTATTCTCGAGATTAAAACATTACGTGAAACTCTTCTTAGGTATAACAATCAAAAGTAATCATATTTACTACTCAAATTAATTAAAGTCCTTCCAAAAGCTTCACACTCATTGTGTTATATCATTAATTACCTTACCAATCCATATCTCGGCAAAACACACTATCACAAACCTAAACTAACCATGAAAAACTTGAATTTTTTATCCGATCATGCAACTCATTCCCTTTATCTATTAACATTAGCTCATACCTTGAAATATTTTCATGAATTCAAGTATTTTAGCTTGTCATTCATCGTATTTTTATCGATCTTATCATATCCTTCACTAAAAATCAAACATACTCATTATCAATCTCAAAACCACAAAAGAACTTATCATCACACTCAAGTCAAATCCCTATAGACTTTTTTTCCTTTATTTTTTTTAATGTTTTTTAATATTATCAAACTAATATAAAAGATCCTATGACACTATCACAATAAGAAGAGCAAAACAAAAGAAATCACGTGTCTATGAACCTAATTCTTAACCCCTTTGATGATACCTCATTAGCCCTTGCAATCACAAAAAAATATTCTTGTTCTCACCTCTCTCTAAAGGACTCTAACTCCATTAAATTTTGTTCGAGTGGTGTCCATGTATCTCCTAAAAAATTCCATACAATCGCATCTCTCACTGAATATACTTGAAAGTCCTTATTACTATAAAAAATTGTTTAACCAATATTCTTTATCATATAGTTGTATCTCAATTACAATGTCACAAACTGTTATTAGTATCATACTCAATATGCTTTTGTCATCACCACGAAGTCAATTTTTTCATCAATATGCCACCTTAAACCTAATTATACAAATTAAATCAAAAGGAATAACCCACTTTATATGCACGTTTTACTAAAATTTTCAATTACCTTTGAACAAGTATACCTTTTGAGCTTCTCTTATCCATAAGTTTGACATTGTGGTATCTATCATTCCCTTGGATCCAAAGATGAAATTACTGGTACTCATTTAGAATCCTCTAAATACACTTTTTATCTTAAACATTAATATTGTATCAATAGTTCATCACTAAAATCTTTCATATCCGCACGCTTAACCCCAAACATTTGTTGTAACAATCTCGTTGGTTTCTCAAACCTTGAATTCAACATCCAATCTAATTATATGAGCATGTGATAAAACTAATAACTTTCTTAATTAGTTGTATTCGCACTTGAAATCGACATATTCATTTTCATATACTACTAGAACCCACATAGAAAAAACTGTTAGATATACAACAAGAACACATCATATATATCGAAAAGATTGTATCCAATAGCCTACATATTTTTCGCGATTAATTAACTAACATACACTATCAAATATGTTTGGTCACTCATCCAAAATGATATGCATCCCTTTGTAGATCAAGCCAATCACATGAGTAACACATTTTCTAACTCTAAACAGGTATGAATAGGTACCATTATTGTAGTCATATATATGACCCTTTTTGCTCAATTTATGTAAGCTTCGAACCTCGATTGGTGCAACATCATTTGCTAAGCAAAAAATATATGTTATGACAACTATAAGAACAGTATTCTCCAAGGTTACACTATTAATGACCTAGCCATAATTTTAATCATTCCACCTTCAATAGTCAGACCACTCAAGATATTGTATATACCACACAAGTACTGATCCCACTCCTAGATGACTAGCCTAAAAACAAATATCAAGATGCTCATAAATTCCCTTAAACTGCGATTTAACCTAATCATCAAAACATCCTAAAAATATTTCCTCAAGTCACAACCTAACATAATCTATTCGAATCGCTTAACATTCTATATTTGATCACATATCATTTCCATAAGTCTATCACTTTTACATGTTTAGAAACCCTAAAATAAAAGACAAATACGATACACCAAATATTCACATGAGGTATTACATATGAGTCATCACATAAATTAGAGTGAGAGGAGTGAAGCAATGATAATCAAAACCAGAACAAGTAGGAACGATAGAGATCCAAGAGGTAAAGATTTTTCTTAAAAGTCAATATAGACTCTCGAAGATAAGTACAAATGTATCCATACTGATCCTCGATCTCTAATTAGATTCAACTTGAACACACGTGAGACCTGTGAACCTAGGGCTCTAATACCATGTTGTCACGACTTAAAAATGGACATGATGACACTCGTATTATCCCATCAAGACAAGTCAACCTAAAATCCAACTAATATAGTAAATGTGGAAGTAAAACGTAAATAAAGGTCTAATACTTTGAACTCCTACGAATTACAAGGTTAATTTGATAAAAATAACCCCAAAATTTGGCTGTCACGCGTACAAGTTTCTAATGTGTTATAACAAAATTGAAAGAAAAAAAAACAAGGTCATTGTAGACTTGTATTTTTCTTTCAAATTTCTTTTAACACATTAAAGACTTTTACACGTGACAACCAGATTTTGGGGTATTTTTGTCAAGTTAACCTTGTTTTTCACAAGATTTAATAGTATTAGACCTTTATTTATGCTTTAATTCCGCATTCACTATATAAGTTGGGTTTTAGGCTGACTCATCTTGATGGTATAAGACAAGTGTCATCATGTCCATTTTTGGGTCGTGACAACAGTTATATTATTTATTTAGGAAAAATCACTCCATGTATTAATTTAATTACAACCTTTTCATGTACTTTTTTTAATATTACTACCTGTAACATTTTAATTACAAATAATAACAAATGAGTTTTAATCTATAATTTGATTTATTCTATTCTATTAATTCATTATTATATTTATAATTAATAAGTAACATAAATAACATTAATACTAGAGAATCAATTGTCATTATCTTTTACACCATTTTAGCTATAACATTAATATTAGATAATCAATTATCATTATCTTTTACACCATTTTAAGGGATTTATTTTTTCAGTTTTAACAATGCAACCTCACACCCCAACCCCAACCCCACCTTCCTTACCCACACAAAAACCCCACACTCTCCCCCATGATCCTCTTTTATATAGAATTAACTGTTTTCACTCACACCATCTTCAACGTTCATCTTCTTAATTCAAAAGAAAATTAGCAAAACTATTCCACATGTATATGATTAAATGGTGTGAGGAGATCTACACAAGAAGAATGTTTAGAAAGTGGTTGATGAATTTTACATAATTATATCATCATTTTTAGCTAGCACAATTTTTTATGGTAAAGATAGACCCTATTTCAATAAACTACCTATATATGTTGACAGGCTTCAATCCAAGCTCAAATTTGTATCTATAAATAATGTGCCTCAAAAGATCTAGACTCAAAATATGAATTCCTATCTTATTGTGTTTTTTTAAGTAATTCACTTTACTTGTCATTATTTTTCTTCAATGTTATTTCACATATTGTACGCACGTTTCTTTATTGCCAACAAAACTTTTGTTATGGGTTTCATTCACATTGATGCAAAGTACAACCATAAAAGGTAAGCTACAATCATGTAGCAGTATGGAAGAAGCAAGAATGCTGATGACACAATTAGTGAAAGTGGAGTAACTGGAATGATTGTCAGCGAATTGGTAGACTCCCGTATAACAAAAGAATATACATAGGATACTATCATTATCCTACACCAAGAACAAGGAAATCAACTTTGAAATAGTTGATTGCAATTTAAACTTTAAACTTTTGCATGTTTGGATTTTGGATGATGTATATTTCTTTTTCTACATTTTTAGCAATAATATATAATAGGCATTGTTTTACATTGTCAGATGTATTTTTCTCAAATTTATACTAGTTAGGTATCAATTACACACATATTTTATTATTGTCTTTCTTCTAAAATTTTGAGTTGGATACCAAATGTATACAAATTGGACACACTATTAACTTGATTTAGATTGTCTAATTAAATTGAAATATCAGTTACACTTTTTCATTTCATTTTTCAGTGGAATATATGTTGGATACCAATTGGATACAAACATTGAATTATTTTAGGTTGTCTAATTTGGTTGAAATCTCAATTAAATGTTGCTTTTTAAATTTTCCGAATGGAATATTAGTTGGATACCAAATGCATACCGATAGAATACAACATTAACTTTTTTTAGTCGAAATCTCAATTACAATTTTTTTTCAATTCTTCCAATGGGATATCAGTTGGATACAAAATTAACTTGTTTTAGGCTGACTAAATAAGTTGAAATCACAATTAAGTGTTGTTTTTTCAATTTTTCCAAAAGGGTATCAGTTTGATACAAAATGTATACCAAATTGTGTACAAAATTAACTAGCTTTAGGCGGACTAATTATTTAAATCTCAATTATGTATTTTTTTTTCATTTTCCAATTGGATATCACTTAAATACCAATTGTATACTAGTTGGATACAATATCAACTACTTTTAATATGGTAAATTGGTTTGAAATCTTAATTACATGTTATTTTTCATTTCTTCCAATGGGATTACCATATGTATACAATTTGTATACAACAATAACTAGTTTTAGGTTGACTATTTCAATTGAAATCTCAATTACATGTCTTTCTTTTTTTAATTTTACTATTGGGGCATGAGTTTAATTCCAAATGGATATGAATTTCACATTAAATTTGACATAATTTTTCTAGTTGAAATCAATTGCATACCATTACCTAATTTTTAACTATACATTTCTAAAAATCTGATTACACAAAAGATTAAATAGTGCACATATTAAATGTCCTAAAGGTATAAGTCATTGACTTAAAAGAAAAAAATAAAAACATGAGTTTGTCATGACAAAAAATGAAATAAAAATAAAAATAATTCATTTTTTTGCAGCATGATAATTTGAATATGTCTTCTCGTTATGTTTCTCCCGATGAGAGGTACTGCATGTAATCTTAGATCTCTTAAATTTTAAATCAGCAATTTGAGTGCTCAAGTTGTGGTTTACCTACATCTTTTTGGACCAGTAGATAATAATTTATGATCCAATACTTTTTGAATAGCATATTTTTCTTTTTCATCATAAATTATCATGTCGATAGTATATCATACCAAAGTACAAATAACTTCTATACATATGTTATATCTGTATAGAATTTCATACCATAAGGTCTTGAAGCCTAACATAACTGTCATAAGGTCTAGACATTGTTTTAAGGTCTATTATAATGTTATTAAGTCATTTAGGAATTCTAGAAACAAAAACATCCAAGAATGTCCATGACGTCCAGAAACTAGTTCTAGGAGGTACTAGCATGCCTTACCTATTTGACTAGCTTTTAGGAGTCGGAAATCCATGAAAATTGGTGGAAGGGTAGATAAAATGTGATTAAGTTGATTCATTGTTGAAACATCCAAGTAAGACTCCCCAAGGTCCAACCAAGGTCCCATGCACGTTGGATTCGACACTGCCTGGGCAGTGTGTAACCACAAGAAGCAATCAACGATCTGTGTGTAGATCGACGGGGCGAAGTTGCCAACCGTCGAACAATACTTAGACAAATTTGTATACCCCTCGCCTACACAAGTCTCTGACAAGAAACACGGATGTGCAGCACGGAGGAGGGCTGGTCTGTCGACTGCCTAATGATCCGTCGATCGTAGTCTCGTCGATGGGGCTTGTAATTCCTGCCCATTTTTAAGCTGGTCTTAACAAATTAATTAAGGGTTTTTGTGGTTATTTAGGGATTATGGGGAGCCTAATTGACCTAATTAACCCCCCCCCCCCCCATTTAAAGACCCCAACCCCATTAGTCTTATTACAATTCTCAAAACAAAACTCTCTTTCTTCTCTTTTGTTTCTCTCTATATTGGAAGACGCCATTGAAGACAAGCTATGGGAGGGATTTGGGGGCTGTAAAATGATTATTTCACCATCAGTTATTCATTAAACTTTGAGGTGTGAGATCTAATTTTCCTTTTGAGACCTCTTTCTTCAAAGGGTTCCTTCAAAGTATTTTCAAAAGTTAGGTTTTCATGTGGGTTCTTCTCCATATCGAAAATTATGATATGAATTGATTTTTTAATGTTTTTTACTGGTTAATATGATTATATTTACATGAACTCTAACTTAATTATAATATATCTTGATGGTTTGTTCTAGTTTGTAGAAGATGACCCTTAACCCTTAACCCTAGGTTTGATCTTGATATGAATTAGGTTGTAATTAGTTCAATTGACTTAGTTATTGGTTGAATTACTATTATATGATGATTTTACATCAATAATGATCAAATTATGGTGATTTTTAGTCTTTCGTGCTAGTTCTTGAGAAGATAATCTAGGTTAGGAAGTATGTTGTGAACTGACCTAAGTATCTTATCTTAAGCTATGATTTAGTATTGAATTATTATGTAATGATTCTTCTAACTTTGTTATCATGTTGATTATTTACTTATTATGATTTATACAAAAATTGGGTTTAATATAGGGTTTATGGTAAGACATTGATGATTAACTCTGAAGGAGACTTGGTAAGTCTTATGATCTCAATCGTTTACTTCAAATTGTAGTTAATTGTGAATAAGTCATGTTGTTGTATTTGATTATGCCTTGTATTAGGATTGATAGGGTGGTACAATGTTGAATTTAAATAACTTGATTATGATTGTGAGGTGTTAGCTTAAGATGTAATGTTATAAGGAGAGTGGATGATTTACCAATGTGTCTTATCATGATATGAAGATGTTAATATGCTAACCTAACCTATATGAGTTGTAATGAAAGGACTTTTACTCATTCAATTCTTATTGAGATATTTATTATGATGATTATACAAGGTGTAGAACCTATGACCTAAACCAAGTTGTGATTGATAATAAAGACTTAAAGACATTTAAAAAATTGGCTCTATCTTAGCACCGAGTGAACTAGAGTGAGGAGTGTCAACACTTCCCAGGCACTGTGTAGCCCGAAGACATAGTCAATGATCCGTTTGTAGATCGACGGGGCATCGTTGCCAACCGTCAAAAAACACTTAGACTTTTTGTCAAAGAAGCCCAATGTCATAGTCTCTGACAAGAACGGTGGATGTGTAGCACGGAAGGGCACAGTGACCGTCGACTCACAGACGGACCGTTGATTGGGGTCTCATTTGTGAGGGTCGAGTTTTTCCGACACATTTTTACGTTAGTTCTATTTAATTAGTTATAGGGTTAGGTTATTAATTAGGGGTTTAATGGAATCTAATTAAATTAATTAATCCCCAATATAAATATCCCCAACCATCATTAGTCTAAACACACCTCTCAAAATAAACTCTCCTCCTTCTCTCTCCTTTCTCTATCTATTGGAAGATACCATTGAAGACAAGATAGGGGAGGTTTTGGGGCTGGAAAGGGACGATTTCACCATCAAATCTTTCATAAAACGTTGAGGTATGAGATTTAATTCAGCTTTGAGAATTCTTTCCTCAAAGGGTTCTTCAAAGTATTTCTAAAACTGTAATTTTCAAGTGGGTCTATTCAATTAGGAATTTGACGTTATCAACTGAGTTTCTTATGGTTTCTTTAGGATATAATGACTATATTAACATGTATTTTAACTTTATTATGATAATATTTGATGGTTTGGTCTAAATTGAAGAGCATGATCCTTAACCCTTAACCCTAGGTTTGATCTTGATTTGAATTGGATTGTGATTGATTCAATTGACTTGATTGTTGGTTAAATCACTATGAGATTATGTTGCTAAAATAACCATTAGAAATTAAGTTGAATTTTAGTCTTTAATACTAGTTCTTCAGAAGTGATCTTAGTTATGAGAATTGATGTAAGTATCTTAATTTAAGCTTTGATTTAGTATTGAATTATGGTCGAATGACTCTTCTAGAATTGTTATCATGTTGATTACTGAATTATAATGTGGTGCATATAAACTGGATTGAATTGAGGGCTTATGGAAAGGCCCAAATGAAGAACTATGAAGGACACCTTGTTTGCCTTATGATCTCTATCTTTACTTCCAATTGTGATTAATTGTAGTTAAATCATGATGTTATATTGGAGTAAGCCTCGTATTAGGATTGATTGGATGGTGTGATGTTGAATTTAAATGTCTTGACTATATTGTGACATTCATTAAGGTGTATGTGTCATAAGGATGGTGATGACTATCAAGTGCATTATTATGATTTGAAATGCTAGTGTGCTAACCTCACATATACGAATTGTAAGGAGAGGACTTATACTCATACAATTCTTATTAAGCTATTAATGATGATGATCATTATACAAGGGGTAGAACCTATGACCTAAACAAAGGTATGATTGATAATTAAAGACTTAAAGACATTTCAAAAAGGGACTCTAGCTTAGAACCGGGTGAACTAGATTGAGGAGTGTCCCTTCCCACATAGGGAAGGTAGGAGCACTAAAGTAATCTTGAGATTGGAACTACAATGAGTGGAGCATAAAGAGGGTCCCAACTGTATCTCCAAGTTCTTGAATGATGTTGGTGCCGTACGAATACTAGCTAGTGGATCCACATAGTTGCTATGTTTTATGTTTTGGTACAACCTTGGCAAGTAATCGGCCTTCCTTAAATGTAGGGTTTTCATGACACTGGATTTCACACTAGCTCATGTGGTCTATGTTAGTTAGAGAAAGATGTTCCCAAAAAGTTAAAATTAATTAAAGGATTGAACACTAACTAGGACAACCTAAGGGGTCTAACTCGATCTAGGTAAGGGTATGGGACTCTACCTAATCATTGCACTAGTAAGCCTTGAGGGGAGTCTTAGGAGGATGTTCTTATATATGTCTATGCTTATGATAATTTATTATATGTATACAAAGAACTTGCACGTGATTAATACTATATGTTCACTAGTTTATTTATGAGTACATGTTGGTTTAGATTGTTGAAGTAAGATGAAATGTATATCTAAATGCCATGTTATATGAAGTAGGGTGTTAGTCATTATTCTTGTTGGGTTACTGAATTGAGTAAGGTTATGGGGTTTTTCTTGGTCATTGCACTTGTTGACTAAATAGGGGTTCATGGGTAATTGTGTTGCTTTGTTATAATGAAATGTACTCTTCTGCATGCATGTGATGTCATTCCTTGATTATAGGGTTGTAGTAGATTATGGGTTCAAGTATGATGATATGCATATTACTTCTTTGAGTTAATAACCATGTTTTTTACTTGGTATGACTTGCAAAACTATGCATAAGACTTTTAAAGGGTAAAATAGCATGGTTTAACTAAATGTTCCGTTTTGACATATTTGAGTTTATATGTGCATCTTGTCTCATACTTAGTAAAAGTGTCATACTAACCCTATTTTCTCCCTTTTTTCACAAATGATTGAGGTTCTGATCGTTGAAGGTTCATTCGAGACGACTTGAAGAAGACTTTGATATACGCTATCATCCAAGTGGGTAAGTCCTCACTTTCTGAGGGAGATGCCGATATCTTGATTATGAAGTTGCTATGTTTTTCTAAGACTCTTATGTTCATTCTACTTTCATTTGAGTATAATTTGTATAAGCCTATATGTTGATTCTTTACATTGATGTAGGGATATGCCCAAATTGCTATTATCGTTTATATGGTATGAGATGAGACAATCATTAGGATTATTTGCTATATTATATATGTATGTGCAATAAAAGTAGTTCTATGTAATATTCCTATATGAAGGGTCAATGTATAATCGAATAAATATAATCATGTGTATGTAGTGGTCTATGTAAACCTTCAAGTAGAAGTAATAAAAGTTTTAAATTTTCCGCTAAATTCAACTTATGAATGTGATGATGTAAACTAGAGGCTAGTCTTAGTCCTTAAAGAGGACGATGACGACGTTACGTATAGGGAGTAAACCTGGATGTGACAAACATCGTATCAGAGCATGAGCTTGAATTATCTAAGAGTTGATGTCTCTCTTTACCACGTCTATGTGAGTTCATGTTCATAATTGTGAAGCGCGCCACCCTTATGGATTGGAACCAATATGATTCCTCAAAAGTTCTCATCTTCTTGAAAATCATGTATCCTGCCGTTAGAGTATACTTATGGTGTGCTATTACATCTAATCTTAATGTTGCGATTATAGGAGGATTGAACACTCGAAGGAATGTGGAACAAAGACTTGAAGAGGAAACTACCAATGCGGGTGCTCCTCCCCGTGGTGAACAAGTTCCTTCACTTGAAAAAGATGCTAATATGGAACAAGCTCCGGACAATTCTCCTCCCTTGACGAATGGAGATATAAGGGTTGCCTTCATTCAATTGGCTCAAGCCGCCATTGTTCAATCCCAAGCTATGACGGCGCAAACCGATCGGTAGGTTGTACACCGTCCATATCTACAAATCTCTACTATAGCTTCCCATCTAAGTGACATCAATCTAATGAACCCTCTTGCCTTTTACGGGTCTAAGTTTGAAAAAGACCCCCTAGAATTCATCGATGAAGTCTGTAAGATAATTTTGGCTATGCAATTGTCCACAAGTGAAAGGCCGAGTTGTCCACTTATCAACTCAATAACTTGGCTCAAGCATGGTTTGTGCAATGGAGAGATAATAGGCCGTTGCGAGGTGATTCTTTTTACTTGGGATATATTCAAGAAGACTTTTCTAAATCGGTTCTTTCCTAGGGAGATGAGGGAGGCTAAAGTAATGGAGTTCATCAACCTTTACCAAGGAGGTATGAGTGTATATGAATAAACTTTGAAATTAACTAAATTGTCGAAATATGCTCCTTCATTGGTTTCTGATCCTCGAGATGAAATGAGTGGCTTTTTGACGGGGGTGTCAAATAATTTGCAAGAAGAGTGTCATTCGGCTTTGTTACATAACAACATAAACATATCTTGTCTTATGGTGCATGCCAAGCATGTGGAAGATGCAACGCTAGGAGGAAGAGTAAGGATGCTAAGAGGGCAAGATCTTTTGATTGAGGTTCTTCAAAGAATATGCTTGAGATACAAGACAAGCCTAGGTTTATGAAGCGGGTTTCAAGCCAAGTTCCTTAAAACTTCCCAAAGTTTAGAGGTGATAGGTTCTCTAACCCTAAGTTCAAGAAGCGAAAAGGTATTAATTAACCAACCGAGAAGACAACTTGTGCAAAGTATGGCAAGAATAACTATGGTGATTGCCTTAACGAGATGGATAATTGTTTTGGTTGTGGAAAAAGTGGGCACAAGGTTAAGGATTTCCCTAATGTGAGGGGTCAAGACAAGGTTAGTAGTCAAACTCACTAATTTGTTCAAATGAGGCTCCAAAGAAAAATCGCTTCTATGTTCTCTGCTCTAGGGGTAAGAAAGAGACTTCTCCCGACGTGGTGACTGGTATGTTGAATGTTTTCTCTATTGATGTATATGCCTTACTTGATCTCGATGCGACTGTTTGTTACTCCTCTAATAGACAAAATGATTGATATTTTATCCGATATTTTGCATAAACCATTTATAGTTTTCAACTCCAATGGGTGAGTAGGTTATTGCAAAAAGGGTGTATAGAAATTGTTCGATAATGTTGCCCAATCGAGTTTCTTATGTTGAACTAGTAGAACTTGATATGCTTAATTTTGATGTTATATTGAGTATGGATTGGTTGCATGCTTGCTTTGCTTCTATTTATTGTAGGACAAGGGTGGTGAGGTTTAACTTTCAAAATGAACCCATTGTTGTGTGGAAGGGGGAAACTCTATTCCTAGAGGTTGTATGATCTCGTTTCTAAAAGCATGCAAAATGATATCTAAAGGTTGTCAATATCACATAGTAAGAGTCTAAGATTTAGACTCCAAAATTCCTCCCATTGAGTCGATCCCTATAGTGAGAGAATTCTTGGAGGTTTTTCCTAATGACCTTTCAAATATTCCTCCTGAACTGGAAATAAATTTTGGTATTGATTTACTACCTGATACAAATCCCATTGCAATTCCTCCATATCGGATGACTCCGCCAAATTGAAAGAGTTGAAGGCACAACTCAAGGACTTACTAGACAAAGGCTTCAGAAGACCTAGTATTTCTCCATGGGGTGCTTTGATATTGTTTGTGAAGAAGAAAGATGGGTCTTTAAGAATGTGCATTGGCTATCACCAACTCAATAAGGTCACCATCAAGAACAGGTATCATGTTCCTCGGATTGAGGACTTGTTTGATCAACTCCAAGGGGCAAGATACTTTTCTAAAATGGACTTGAGGTCGGGGTATCACAACCTTAGGGTAAGAGGTTAGGATATACCAAAGATGGCATTCCGGACTAGATATGGGCTTTATGAGTTCTTAGTAATGTCCTTTGGTCCAACTAATGCTCCGGTGGCGTTTATGGACTTCATAAATAGGGTGTTTAGAAATTACCTAGATTCATTTGTCATTGTTTTTATTAGCGACATCTTGGTATATTCGAAGAATGAGAGTGATCACATATGTCATTTGAGAGTGGTATTGCAAACCCTTAAAGAACATCAATTGTTTGCAAAGTATAGCAAGTGTGTGTTTTGGTTAAGGTTGGTGACATTCCTTGGTCATATCATCTCTAATGAAGAAGTAGAGGTTGATCCAAGGAAAACGGAGGTGGTGAAAAATTGGCCTAGACCATTTATTCCAACAGATATTAGGAGTTTCTTGGGTTTGGAGGTTTATTATTGGAGGTTTGTGGATGGTTTTGCGTCCATTGCATCTCCCTTGACTACTTTGACCGAAAAGTGTATGAAAGTTGAGTGGTCGGAGGCATGTGAGAAAAGCTTCCAAATGTTGAAAGATAGGATTACTTTCGGTCCAGTGTAGATTTTACCGGAGGGTACAAAGGGGTTTGTTGTGTAATGTGATGCATCTCATGAGGGTCTAGGGTGTGTGCTTATGAAACATGGAAAAATTAAAGTCTATGCTTCTAGGAAACTTAAGGTGCATGAGAGAAACTATCCGACTCATGACCTTGAGTTAGCGTATGTGGTGTTTTCCTTGAAAATATGGAGGCATTACTTGTATGGCGTTCATATTGATGTCTTTACCAACCAAAAGAGTCTCCAATATGTGTTTACTTAAAAGGAGTTAAACCTCCGACAAAGAAGGTGGTTAGAATTGTTGAAAGATTATGACATGAGTGTCCTCTATCAACTCGGCATGGCTAATGTGGTTGTGGATTCCTTAAGTTGTATGACTATGGGTAGTGAATCTCACATTGATGAGGCCAAGAAATACCTAGTGAAGGATTTTCAGCGGTTGGCTAGGTTGGGGGTGAGATTAGAAGATTCCCTTGGTAGTTGAGGTGAAGTACAAACAACAACTTGGAAAATCATTGATGGATTTCAAGGGAATTGGTCCCTAGCAAACTTAACGATGCATCCTCCCTAATGGGGGATAGTATTTTAAGGTGCCAAGGAAGACTATGGGTTCCCAAAAGAGATGGGTTGACGTACTGGATCCTTGAAGAAACCCATGGGTCCCGCCACTAAATTCACCCGTGTTGGACGAAAATGTACCATGACCTTAGGGAAGTTTATTGGTGGGAAGGTATGAAGAAGGAAATAGAGGAGTTTGTCACTAAGTGTCCAAATTTCTAACAAGTAAAATCCAAACATCAAAATTCGGGTGGCTTACTAAAAGAGATCCAAATTCCTACTTTGAAGTGGGAAGACATCAATATGGACTTTGTAGTGGGTTTCCCTAAGACTCAAATGAAATATGATTCTATAGGGGTGGTTGTGGACAGGTTGACCAAGTCTTCTCTCTTAATTCCCGTTAATTCTACCTATTGGGAGGAATATTATTCTAGGATCTTCATAAATGAGATTGTGTGACGCCATGGAAATCCATTATACATCATATCGGATCGGGGTGCAAAACACATCTAGGTTTTGGAGGTCATTGCAAAAGAGGTTGGGTACTAAGGTGAAGTTGAGTATGCTTTTCATCCCCAAACAGATGGTCAAGCGGAATGTACTATTAAAACCGTTGAAGATATGCTTAGGGCTTGTATTATTGATTTCAAAGGGAATTAGGATAAGTATTTGCCTTTGGTGCAGTTTGCTTATAATAATAGCTTTCATACATCCATTTCCATGGCTCCCTATGAAGCCTTGTATGGTAGGAGGTGTAGGTATCTTATAGGATGGTTTGATGTGGGTGAGACTTCGTGTCTGGGTCCCGATTTGGTTCATAAGACTTTGGATAAATTCCATATCATAACAAACTAGTCGCAAACGGCCTATAGTCAGTAAAAGTCTTATGTCGATCATAGGAGAAGGGATTTGGAGTTGTAGGAAGGTGATAAGGTGCATCTAAAAATCTCACTAATGAAGGGGATGGTGAGATTTGGAAAAAAAGGGAAGTTTAGCCCTCGTTATGTGTGTCCTTATTAAATCTTGCAAAGAGTTGGTAAGGTTTCCTAGGAATTGAAACTTCCTAGTGAATTAGCTTCGGTTCATCCGGTTTACCATGTTTCTATGCTTAAAAATTTTATTGGTGATATCGAGTCTATTCTTCCTATTGAGGGTCTTGGTGTCAAGGATAACCTCTCTTATGAGGAGGTTTCGGTTCAAATTCTTGATAGGCATGTCAAGAGGTTAAGAAATAAAGATGTGTTTTCCGTAAAAGTATTATGAAATTATATATATATAGTATGTTGGTAAGTTGAACTTTGTGTTTATTGACTCATGTAAAGTATGTTGAGGTCATGTTGTTGTGAGAAGGATATTCCTCATAATGTAAAGTTGAACTTTATGTGTGGTGATTGAAGTTCTGAAATCTGCCTTGTTGAAATGATATGAATTATGTTTTTATGTATTGTTGTTGGTTGGGCTTCTAGTCTTGAGTCTATTCCTTCCTTCAAAAGAATTTTAGTGTCATTTGGTGACAAATGTTCCTAAATGGGGGATAATGAAACATTTCGAAAATCCAAGATGATACTTAAAGCCTAATGTCATGCCTCAAAATCCATTAAGACAGATAGGCACCCGATGCCCCAAGAGCCCGAGATAACCAACCTACAACCTTTTCTTATTGCGCATAAACTATAACAATTGTAGCAAATTCACCTAGGATGCAGCGATAAAAAACAACATAAGTATGTCCAGAAGTTATATACAAGACTTGGCCGTTGAGGCCACTACGCCTTATGACACAAATAAACCATCTACATAAGTCTACAAAGCCTCTTAAAGATAGAAGACTAGAGTAGGTCAAGACAGACCCCGCCTTACCCTTAACTACAATACAATATAAAAAAGAATTTACGAAATACTTAATAAAGCTTCGAATCAATTTGGAGCTCACCCAAAAGTAGCAGAGTTTCGTGTGCTCCTACTGAGGAGGTATACTAGCTGGAGTACCCGTTTCTATAGCATAAAATGCAGCATCCCCCGCGAAGGACATCAGTACGAAAAACTGTACTAACTATGAAAGGCAATAGCATATGTAATACGAGAGCTCAAATGAAATCAAATAGCTACATATGAGTGCATAGATTAGGAGAGAAGACCACCTTTGCTTACTCTGGTGGGATCAAATAAGTTACATTCTTTCTTTACTTTTCTGTATTTTATAATCTTTGTAGGTCATGTGATACAAGTGACCAGCTGATCAGTGGTAGAAGAGGATGACCCATGATAGGAGTATTAACCCTTGGGATGTGGTCCTCATAATTACATAACTTGGGATCGGCCCATGCTAGGCTTTCGCCCCTGAGCTGCCACCCTTCTATAAGAAGAGGGATCGGCCCATGATAGGATTTTTAACCTGAGCTTCCACCCTTATGTACCATTAGGGATCGACCCATGCTAGGCTTTCATCCCTGGGATGCCACCCATAATTATATAGATTTCTTCACTTAAATTCTTTAATCTTTGAGATTGTTGTTTAGCAGTTCATACCTATTTCGAGATTTTATTTTTGTGGTCATAATCATTTAGGAGATATGGAAGTATGGACCAGTAATAGAAGACATAAAAATAGTACTTCAAGTAAATAACAATGACGTAAGGAGAAATGTAACATCAACACATTACGTTAAGGGATTAATGACACAATTGACTTCAAACAACAAAGAGGAGGATTCACGGACTTGCTTTTGGAATTACCATTTCTATACAAACACATAAGGGATAATTACCCAAGTATAAAATAGTGAATAGATAATGAAGTAGTTCTATGCACTACGGAGAGGGGGAAATATTTTTAGCTATTTGGAGATAGTACGCTGCCACTATGTTTCCGTTTCTTGAAATAGAACTTATGAGATTCACTTCATTTATATTAATTGCAGGTGTCAGATTTCATGCCAAAGGGATATAGAATTGAATAGCGTTACATACCTTATCCTCGGACTGATATGTTATCACGATTTTGCCTCCACTTTTTGGTTTTAATCTACAACTTATGTCATGGTAAACAAAAATTAGCAGCTATCACACCGTGATCCTTGTAAAACATTAGCTAACTTTGAATGATAATGTTCACATACAACCCTTAACATAATTTGTATCACCACATCCTCATTCTATGTCCATCACATACATTATACATCCTTTTCCCAAGATCAACCAAGTTGCGCCAACAGTAATATACATAGAACAACCCCAAATATGCTTTATCAAACAACCAAGTATTGAACTTACTACCCCCTTGAGTTATTCATGAAAGTACACCACTAATTCCTCAGTCAAACTCATGGAAAAGGAAGACAAAAATGAAGAAGTAACCTTACCTCAATTTCTGCAACATCTCCTTATAACTTGAGTTCTTTTGGAAATTCAGCTTCCCTTCACAATTTAACCAAAGAAGAAAGAAAGGTATTTCAATAAGTAAGGAAGTGAGCAGTAGCTTCTAGAAATATTCTACCTATATAGTTATATAAGAGTATGAATAACATGTTTTCCTAATCATCCATGGGAGAATTAAGCTAAATCCATGAATTTTCACTTACCTTGGTTTGGAGGTATAAGGTTTTCTTCAAGAACCCTAGAGAACTTTAACCCTACTGGTTTAATCCTTGAGAGAAACGAGAGAGAGAGAGCTGGAGTTAAATTTAATTTTAATGTATTAAAATAGGTGAAGAATATCTGCTAATATTGGATATATATATAGAGGTTTATAGACCACAATAATATACTCTAAAACCTCCTTTTTTAAAATCCATTTTAAGCCACTAATTGATCAAGTAGGTGATGAACCTACTTGTGCACATCAGGCAACTCAAAAGGTCAAACTAGGTGATGCACCTAGTTCCTTTCACTTGGGTTTTATCCATATTGGGCCTTGGCAGATTTGGCTGCTTGGATTTTTCAAATTCTAATTTCATTTAATAGCTTTGGGTTTCAAGTGACAGCCCATTAATATAAGCCTAAATCTTGTCTATCAAACTCGTCCTTTTAACTATATTATAACTTAAGTAGGTGATGCAGCTGCAAGCTTAAATTAAGCCATGCAAGCAGCTCAATTATTTTATTTCAATTTCTGAATGTTAATCCCTTGTTTTTCAACTAAGCACTTAACTTTTTACTTTAAGCTCAATTACCACCTTACTATATCTACTTAAATACATTCCGTCAGAGTTAACTTCTAATACACATGCTGAACGTGCAAGGTGTTACATCACCTTCCGATCTAGTTTAAACCAACACTAACCCATATAATAAACATGATCCCTCACCTACACTATAAGTCTATGTCATGTATCACATGAATAGAACAAACATATACATAATACAGGTCGTCACATCATCCCCCCTTAAAACATTTATCCTCGAATGTTAGAAATGTTGTCCATCCCAAACAAGTTCAAGACTAAGTTAGTACTACTATTAATCACATTGAACATCTAAACTTATACTTACTTGTCAACTCCTCCACTAAAATTTTCATCTTTCTCACCAGTCTGGAAGAGGTGAGGATACTTCAATTTCATTGATTCTTCCACTTCCCATGTAACTTCTTCTACTTGTTGGTTTCTCCATCGTACTTATACAGAAGCTACTTCTTTATTTGTTAACTTCCTAACTTGTCAATCCAGAATAGCAATGGGTACTTTTTCATAAGTGATATTTACAATAACATGTACATCTTCAGTAGGAGTAATACGAGATGGGTCACCTACGCGTTTTCGTAGCATTTATACATGAACGCCGGATGAACTGATGAAATCTCTTGTGGCAGCTCTAACTCATAGGCTACTTGGCCAAATTTTTGGATAATCTTATAT
This sequence comes from Solanum arcanum, assembly GCA_027789145.1. Taxonomy (NCBI): domain Eukaryota; kingdom Viridiplantae; phylum Streptophyta; class Magnoliopsida; order Solanales; family Solanaceae; genus Solanum; species Solanum arcanum. Next base: position 27,014,448 of record CM050941.1, read on the forward strand.
GGCCCTATATAGCGTGGTCTTAACTTTCCCTTTTTACCAAACCTCATTAGTCCTTTTATCGGTGACACCTTCAAGAAAACCCAATCCCTTAAAGAAAATTCTAGTCCTCTCCTTCTAATATTTGCATATGATTTATGTCGAGTTTGAGCTGTTCTAGCCATTGTTGTATAACTTTGAATTTTCCCATAGCTTGATGAACAAGATCTAGTCGAAATAAAGCAGTCTCACCTTTTCGAACCAGCCAATTGGTGATCTACACTTTCGACTATATAAAGCTTCATAAGGTTCCATTTTAATGCTCGAATAGTAGCTATTATTATAAGAAAATTTAATAAGTCGTAGGTGATCATCCTAGCTACTCTTGAAATCTAATATACAAGCTCGCAGCATATCCTCAAGTGTCTGAATTGTACATTCTGCCTTGCCATCCATTTGAGGATGAAAGGATGTACTTAAATTCACTTGTGTTCCCAAACTCTTTTGAAATCACATCCGAAAATTTGCAGTGAATTGAGCTCCTCTATCAGATATTATAGAGATTGGTACTCCATGTAGTCAAACAATCTTTTTAATGTACAACCTTGCGTACTCTTCACCTGCATAAGTAGTCATCACTGGCAAGAAGTGCGCTGCTATTGTAAGTTTGCCAACTATTACCCATATGGAGTCAAACTTTTCAAATGAGTGAGAAAAATCAGTGACAAAATCCATGATGATTATGTCGCATTCCCAAATTTGAAGTTCTATATGTTGCATGTAACCTCTGGGCTTTTGGTGTTCTACTTTTACCTATTGATAATTTGGACACTAAGCCATGAATTATGCAATGTTCTTCTTCATGTCCCCGCACAAACACATTTCTTTCAAGTCATGATACATTTTAGTTGACCCTTGATGAACAGAGTATCTTGATTTATGTGCTTCCATCATGATCCTCTTTCTTAGTTCATCTATATTAGGTACACACAATCTGTTTTGAAATCAAAGTACTCCCTATTTATTAAGCTCAATTGCTTTTGTCATACCATGTAGTACATTCACTTTAAGTTGTAAAAGTATTGGATCAGTGTACTGTTTCTCTTTCACTTCTACTTCTAATGAGGATTCCGCCGCATTTTGCACAATAACCCCTTCGTCTTGAGATTCAAGAAGGCAAACGCCGAAATTCACTAGTTGGCACAGATCCTTTGTCATTCATTGTCTTTCCACAGATATCCCATAGGTGCTTGCCATTATATTAAGGCTTAAAGCATTAACAACTACATTATTTTTATTGGCATGATATAAGATGTCAATGTCATAATCTTTTAATAGCTCCAGCCACCTTTGATGCCTCACATTTATGTCCTTTTCCTTAAAGATATATTGCAAGCTTTTGTGATCAGTGTATATGTCAACATGAACTCCATAAAACTAGTGGTGCCATATCTTCAAAGCAAACACAACTGCTGCTAGGTCTAGATCATAGGTTGGATGATTCTTCTCATGTGGTCATATCTGCCTTGAGCCATAAGCCATAACTTTACCATGATGCATCAATACACAACCTAAGCCCACTCCCGAAGCATCACAATACACTATATAGCCTTCTGTACCTTTTGGAAGTACAAACACAGGTGTAGAAGTTAATTTACTCTTCAACTCTTGTAAGATTATTTCACACTCATCACTCCACCGAAACTTGGTTTCTTTGTGTGATATCTTTGTTAAGGTTGCAGCCATGGAAAAGAAACAAACATTCTATAATAACCTTCCAATCCAAGAAAACTACGGATCTTCGTAGGCGTTGTAGATCTTGCGCAGTTTTTCATGGGTTCTAGTTTCTGCTTATCAACCATTATTACTTCCTTGGATACAATATCACCTAGCAATGCCACAAATTTTGACCAAAACTCACACTTAGTGAACTTTGCATAAAATTTACGATCACGGAGAATCTGTAAAACCTGTCGCAGGTGATTGTCATGATCCTCTTCCGATCTTGAATACACCAAAATGTGATCTATGAACACTATCAAGAACACATCTAAAAATGGCTTGAACACCCTATTTATCAAATCTATAAAAATTGTTGGTGTATTTGTTAGCCCGAATGACATGACAAAGAACTCAAAATGAAGATACCGTGTTTGGAAAGCTATCATGGGTACATCTTTGTGCTTGACCCTCACTTGGTGATAACCTGACCTCAGGTCGATCTTTGAAAAACACCTAGCACCTTGTAATTGATCAAACAAATCATCAATTCTAGGGAGGGGATATTTGTTCTTAATAGTTACCTTATTTAACTGCCGGTAGTCGATACACATTCTTAACGAGCCATGTTTTTTGCGTACAAATAGAAATGGTGCTCCCCATGGGGATATACTAGGCCTTATAAATCATTTTTCTAGTAAGTCTTTTAATATCTCCTTCAACACTCAAAATTCTGCCGGAGCCATGCTATACGGTGGAATTGAGGTATGTTGAGTATCTTGAAGCACATTAATACCGAACACTACTTCTCATTCTTGAGGCAAACCTGGAAGATCTTCGGGAAATACATTTCGAAATTCATTAACCACCGGAATGGACGGAAGGGTTGTCTGCTCCGCATCTATATTATCCTCTCTAACCAGATGGCATATGTATCCTTTGGGCATCATCTTATTTTCCTTAATATAAGAAATAAATTTACCTCTTGGCGTCCCAATATTACCTTTCGATTCGAGGCCTACCTCTTTTGGAAACTGGAAATGCACTATCTTAGTTCAGCAATCTACCGTGGCATAATAATAAGCTAACCAATCCATACCCATTATAACATCAAAATATACCATGTCTAGCTCAAAACAGTCAGCCAATGTATCGCGACCACAAACAGTTACAATGCAATTATGATAAACCCTTCTAGCTATAATAGACTCACCAACCGGTGTAAATACTTTCAATGGATTCACAAATAATTCTGGTGTACTTTTGAGCTTTCAAGCAATAGATGGTGTAATATATGATACTGTAGACCCCGGATCAATTAATGCATATACAATATGTGAAAAGATGAACAATGTACCTGTAACCACATCCGGCAAGGCTTCTGAATTTTGTCAATCCCCAAGTGCATATGTATGATTCTGACCTCCATTAGAATTAGATGCTACCCTAGCTCCTCTACCATGACCGGTAGGCATATGTAGTCCCCTACCTAAAGAAGGGGTTGATGAGGTCGACACAACAACTGATCTAGTTTGATCTAAATTTAAGAGCATGATCCTTAACCCTTAACCCTAAGTTTGATCTTTTTGTAAATTGTGTTGTGATTGATTCAATTTACTTGATTATTGGTTAAATCTCTCTTAGATGATGTTTTACACTAATTATAAGAAAATTAAAATGAATTTTAGTCTTTCATACTAGTTCTTGAGAAGTGATCTAGGTTATGAGAATTGACCTAAGTATTTTGGTTCAAGCTTTGATTTAGTATTGAATTATGATGCAGAGACTCTTATAGCATTCTTATCATGTTGATTATTGAATTATGATGTGGTACATGTAAATTGGATTGAATTAAGGGCTTATGGTAAGTCCCAAATGATGAACTATGAAGGAGACTTGGTATTTCTTCCTATCTCTATCTTTACTTACAATTGTTATTAATTGTGGTTAAGTCATGATGTTATATTGGAGTAAGCCTTGTATTAGGACTGATAGGATTGTATGATGTTGAATTAAAATTTATTGACTATGTTGTGAGGTTGATTAAGGTATATTCGTCATAAGGATGACGGTGACTATTAATGTGCGTTATTATGATATAAAATGCTAATGTGCTAACCTTAAATATACTAATTGTAATGAAAGGACTTATACTCATAAAATTTTTGTTGAGATACTAATGATAATGATTATACAAGGGGTAGACCCTATGACCTAAACTAATCTATGATTTATAATTAAAGGCTTAAAGAAATTTCAAAAAGGGAATCTAGCTTAGCACCGAATGAACTAGATTGAGGAGTGTCCCTTCCCACATAGGGAAGGTAGGAGCACTAAAGTACTCTTGAGATTTGAGACTACAATGTGTGTAGCATAAAGAGGGTCCCAACTATATCTTCTTGTTGTTGAACTATGTTACCCCCGTAGGAATACTAGCTAGTGGATGAACATAGTTGCTATGTTTTATGTTTTGCTACTACCTTGGCAAGTAGTCCGCCTTCCGTCGGTGTAGGGTTTTGTTACACCGGATTCCACACTATCTCATGTGGTCTATGTCGGTTAGATCAAGATGTTCCCAAAAAGGTAAAATGAATTAAAGAATTGCACACTAACTAGGAAAACCTAAGGGGTCTAGCTTGGTCTAGGTAGGAGTATGGGACTCTACCTAAGTATTGCACTAGTTAGCTTTTAGGGGAGTCTTAGGTGGATGTTCTTATATATGTCGATGCTTATGATAATTTATGATATATATATGAAGAACTTGCACATTATTATATTATATGTATACTAGTTCACTTATGAGTACATGTTGGTTTATATTGTCAAACACGTCTATGTAATTTTGTATTCATAATTGTGAAGCGTGCCACACTTATGGATAGGAACCTACGTGATGCCTAGAAAACTCTCACTATTTATGGAAATCCAATATCGTGTCATTAGAGTATACTTATGTTGTGGCTTTGCATCTAATAATATTGTTGTGATTATAGGGAAAATGAACACTCGAAGGAATGTTGCACGAAGGCTTGAAGGGGAGATTTCTAATGAGGGAGATCCGCAACATGATGATCAAGTTCCTCCTCTTGAGGAAGGTGAGAATGATGACCAAGACCCGGTGAATCCTCCTCCATAGACGGATGAGAATATAAGGGTCGTTGTTCTTCAAATGGCCCAAGCCATCACTACCCTAGCACAAGTCGCTAGTGCTCGAGCCAAAGCCATGATGACCCAAGCTAATTGGGAGGTTGTACCATATCCAAATAAAAGGTTTCTACCATGGCCTCTCGTCTAATGGACTTCCCTAGGATGAACAGTCCTACTTTCTATTGGTGTAAGGTTGAAAAAGACACCCAAGAGTTCATTGATGAAGTCTATAAGATACTCTTGGATGTGGGGTTATTCACTAGTGAGAAGGCCAAGTTAGCCACTTATAATTTTAATGATGTGGCTCCAGCATGGTATGTCCAATGGAGGGATAATAGGCCATTAAGAGGTGGTCCGTTGACTTGGGATATCTTCAAGAAGGCTTTTCTTGATCGTTTCTTTCTTAGGGAGATGATGGAAGCCAAAGTGGTGGAGTTCATCAAACTTAGACAAGGGGGTATGAATGTCTACAAATACTCCTTAAAATTCACTTAATAGTCAAAATATGCCCTTCTTTGGTTTCTGATCCTAGAGATGAAATGAGCCGCTTTGTGATGGGGTTGTCGGATCATTTGCAAGAGGAGTGTCATTCGGCTATTCTACATGACAACATGAGCATTTCCTATCTTAGGGTGCATTCCAAACATGTGAAAGAGTCAAGGTCTAAGAGGAAGAGTAGAGATGCTAAGGATCTAAAGGTTCTTCAAAGAATAAGCTTGAGATACAAGACAAGCTTAGATTTAAGAAGTGGGTCTCTAATCATGTTCCTTCCAAGTTCCCTAAGTCTAGTAGTTATAGGGTGTCTAATCCTAAGACTAATAAGGTAAAAGGTACTAGTTAACCAAATGAGAATCCAACTTGTGGAAAGAGTGGCAAGAAGCACTATGGTGATTTCCTTAAGAGGACGGACAATTGTTTTTGTTATGGTAAAATTGGGCACAAGGTTAGGGATTTCCCTAATGTGAGGGTTCAAGAAAAGGTTAGTAGTCAAGCTCAAGAAAGTTGTTCAAATGAGGCTCCAAAGAATAACCCCTTCTAGGATCTTCGCTCTAGGGGTGAGCAAGAGACTTCTCCCAATGTGGTGACCAGTATTTTGAACGTCTTCTCTATTGATGTATATTCCTTAATTGATCCCGGTGCTACTTTATCATATGTTACCCCTCTAATAGATAAAAAGTTTGGCATTTTGCCCAATATTTAGCATCAACCTTTTATAGTGTCTATTTTAGTGGGTGAGTCGGTTGTTACAAAAAGAGTGTATAGAAATAGTCCAATAATGTTATCAAATAGAGTTTCTTATGTTGAACTAGTAGATCTTTATATTCTTGATTTTGATATGATTTTGGGTATGGATTGGTTGCATGCTTGCTTTGCCTCTATTGATTGTAGAACAAGGGTGGTGAAGTTTAACTTTCTAAATGAAATGTTATAGAGTGGAAGGGGGGAATTTCTATTTCTAGAGTTCGTATAATCTCTTGTCTAAAAGAATGAAAATTATCTCTAATGGTTGTCTATACCATATGGTAACAGTCGAGGATCTAGACTTCAAAATTCCTCCCATTGAGTTGGTCCCCGGAGTGAGTGAATTTCCGGAGGTCCTTTCAAATGATCTTCTCGGTATTCCTCCCAAACAGAAATTGATTATGGTATCAATTTTCTACCAGATACAAATACCATTTCAATTCTTCATTATAAAATGGCTCTGGTCGAATTGAAAGAGTTAGTGGCTCAACTCAAAGATTTTCTAGACAAAGGCTTCATTAAGCCTAGTATTTCTCCATGGGGTGCTCCGATTTTATTCGTGAAAAAAAGGAAGGGTCCTTAAGAATGTGTATTGATTACCGCCAACTCAATAAAGTAAAAATCAAGAACAAGTATCCGCTCCCTTGGATTTACTACTTGTTTGATAAACTCCGAAGAGAAAGCTACTTTTCTAAGATTGACTTGAGGTAGGGGTATCACAAACTTAGGGTGAGACGTGAGGATATACCAAAGACAACATTTCAGACTAGATATGTTCATTATGAGTTCTTAGTCATGTCCTTTTGTCTCACTAATGCTTAGGCGGCGTGTATGGACCTAACGAATAGTGTGTTTCGAAGTTACCTAAATTTATTTGTAATTGTCTACATTGACGACATCTTGGTATATTCGAAAAAATAAATGTGATCACATGAACCATTTGAGGGTGTTGTTGAAAGCACTCAAAGACATAAATTGTTTGCCATGTATCGTAAATGTGAGTTTTTGTTGAGGTCGGTGACATTTCTTGATCATATCATCTCTAGTTAGGGATTTGAGGTTGATCCAAGGAAAATGGAGGTGGTGAACAATCAGCCTAGACCATTAACTCCAACCGAGATTAGGAGTTTCTTCGTTTTAGAGAGTTATTATTGGAGTTTTATGGACGGTTTTGCGTCTATTGCATCTCCCTTGACTACTTTGACCCAAAAGTGTAGGAAATTTGAGTGGTCGGAGGCATGTAAGCGAAGTTTTCAAATGTTGAAAGATAGGTTCACTTCCGCTTCGGTGTTGAATTTACAGGAGAGTACAAAGGGTTTTGTTGTATATTTTGAGGAATGCCGAGTGGGTTTAGGGTGTGTGCTTATGAAACATGGAAAGGTGATGGCCTATGCTTCTAGGCCACTTAAGGTGCATGAGAGAAACTATGCAACTCATCAACTTGAGTTAGTAGCATGATATGTACACCTAAATTCTATGTTAAGTGAAGTGGGATATTAGTCATGATTCTTGTTGGGTTACTTAATTGAGTAAGGTTATGGAGATTTACATGGTCATTGCACAAGTTGACTTGAACACGGTTCATGGGTAATTGTCTTTCTTTGGTTTTATTGAAATGTACTCTTATACATGCTTATTGTTAATATGACTTGATATTAGAATTACTTTGGATATGTATTCAATGATATGATAAGCATGTTGACTTACTAGTATTGATGTTGTTGGTCTTGTGATGAACATGCATCATTGAGCGGTATGGTCTTGTTGAATTTGCATAAAGGTTTTTAAATGAAAAATAAATGCTTTACGAATTGTCCCTTTGTTTAGCATAATTTCATAATATGTGTGCATATGGTTTCATCTTTAGTACAAGTGGTGTACTAACACCATTTCTTCTTATCCCCAACATTTTAGGTTCCGGTAGTTGAAGTGCTTTGAAGGCGACTTCAAGAAGACTTGGATCTCTTATTCATCCAAGTAGGGTAGGTCCTCACTTTCCGAGGACGATGCCACTATCTAGCTTATGGAGTTTGCTTCTTAGTTAAAAACTTCTATGAATCTTTCTTTCCATTTAGTATGAAACATTATATAGCCCATGCGAGGCATTTTTATTTGATGTATGAGTTATGCTCAAGTTCTTACAATCTTATTAGATAGTTATGAGATGAGACAACTATTATGACTATTATGTCTATGTTATGTTTTATATACTTATGTGCAATAAAAGTAGAAGACTAAGCAATCTTTCTATACGAAGGGTTTATGTATACTCGATATATATATGTTATGTGTATGCAGAGGTCTATGTGAACCTCCAATTAGATATAATGAAAAGTTTTAAATTTTTCGCTAAATTCGACCTATGAATATAATGATGCAAGCTAAGAGGCTAGTCTTCATCCTCAAAGAGGATGCCAACGCCGATTACGTTTAGGGGGTAACCCGGATGTGACACATATTTTCTTTACCTGTTTCATGACAAAGTAAACACTAGCTCATACAAGATTCATACAAAAAAAAAAATCATACAGATTATAATTAGTAATTGTCTTTTATTAAATAAAAAATTATGTCAAAACATATATTTCTATTCAAATTTTATAAAATTCTTATTCACACTTTTCATACATATTTTTACTCAATAGTAATCAATTATTCATACTAATATCATGCCAAAGAAAAACCAAATTAATTCAAACTTATAATACTAATTATAGTTTCTTAATTAAACAGTACATCAACTTCATTTCATTATTATTATTATTTATTATTATTATTATTATTATGATTATTCTTATTATTATTATTATTATTATTATTATTATTATTATTATTATTATTATTATTATTATTATTATTATTATTATTATTATTATTATTATTATTATCATCATCAAATTACATTCAAAGTAGAATTCATACCATAAAACATTATAGAATATAGTATACACATTTCATACATTTTTTGACACACATTTCTTACATGTAGCATGATAACATTATTACTATTCCCTACAGTTTATTTATCAAGTAAACAATATGCTCAATTCATTCAAATATAATATCAAAATCGTACACAAAAATGATATAAACAGTATATCATTAACAAATTAGTTTTATGTATTTTTCAAAGAAACCTTAAATTAAAAAATATCATAAAAAATTTTCCATTCTCAAAAAAATTATTATGTAATTCGGACAAAAGTATGTTCATACAGAAAAAGTAAAGTAAAGTTAATTATACACAAACAAAATCTGAAGATTTTCTTGACAATATCATTGTTCTAAATATTTGTTTTATTTTGAGTAGTACAAAAATATAAATAAAAAACCGTAAAACACTAACATGAAGGATGTCATCTACTACCATCATTAATTAGTTTTGATAAGAAGTCGACCACTATAAAAAAATCAAGATGATTGAACAAAAACGAATTAAAACTATTTGTGAATGAAGATAATAACACAAAAAATATTAGGGAGAGAGAAACGATTGAAAAAAAAATCTACTTTTGAATTAATTTTAACTTATTGAGTAAAAAAAAAAGGAAAACAAATTGACAGAAAAAAATTAGATCGAGAAAGAAACGTTTGAAAACAAAAAAAAATCTGATTTAGAAATTAATTTTGACTACTTGAGTAAAGAAGGAACACACGATTCGAATCCCCAAAATTTTTGGAATTATTAATTATCCTCAATGTATTCAAATTAATGGCTATAAGTATATCCATTTTTTTTTGTATTTTTATAATTTTAAGAAAACCTTTTGTACTAATATTTTTCAAAGTTTTTTTTTGATAAAATGTTACAAGCTGAAAAATTTTTTTGTTACTACTTGAATGTTTTATTATATGGTCATAACTTAAAAATATTCATCTTATATATGTCATTTATAAGATTTCACTTTATTTATTTATTTATTTATTTATTTATTTATTTATAATGATTAAGTCATGATGGATTCTTTTAATCGGTTGATTTTGAATATGATTGAATTTTGTTAAAAATATATAGTTATGAATAACACAATACAAAGTTTAAAAATATTTCAGGGAGTTATGGTGAGCGGTTACATTACTACAAATATTATGCTTTTTCAAATTTCATTAAATTATTTTGATATCCTTAAACTCTAACTACTATATTTACAAAACTTATTTATAAATAAAAGAGGCTGATTGTTATGAAACTATATGAAATCAGAAGAAGAAGAAAGTAGGGAGAAGAGAAAAGACTTCCGATTTCTCTTGCAGTATATTTATGATTCATAAATCTTTTACCAATCTTATTTATAATGAAGGAAAACCCTTTATTTATAGGGAAAACCTTACTTGGTCCCCAAGTAGGATTCCTAACCATATCCTACTAGGACTCCACATAATTAGACATTCACTATAACACAAATATGTTTATAACACTCCCCATTGAATGTCGATAGATTATGTGCCTCGTTAAAACCTTACTAGACAAAACCCAGTGGGAAAAAAGATCTAGTGAAGGAAAAAGAGTACACATATCTAATAGTACGCATTATGGATGCCTCATTAAAAACCTTACAAGGAAAACCCAGTGGGAAAAAACCTTGTGAGGAAAAAAGAGTACATCACGTATTAACTCCCCCTAATGACAACATCAATTCAGAGACTAGAATCTTTGTCTTCCAAGCTTGTGCACCATCCTTTTGAAAGTTGTAGTTGGTAGAGACTTGGTGAATAAATCAACAATAATATTACTTGAACAGACCTCTTGCATGTTGATATCACCATTCTTGGGAGCTTATGAGTGTAGAAAAACCTTGACGAAATATGTTTTCTTCTATCTGCTTTTATAAATCTTCCCTTCAAGGTCAAAGATTTCTGCAAGTTCCTTACTTCAACTTCTTTAAGCAAATAATATATTGCCAAGAGCTTCAATTCTAGTTATCAACTTGCATAACAATATTTGTATATGCTTCATGCATTTTGAATCGATTTAATCCTTATGAGGATGATAAACAAGTTTTCCAAAAACTTGTATATTCTTTAGATTTTGAACCCATTGGATATTTAATTTTGTCAAGTAACAACATTCAAATTAGATGTATGACATCTTTTAGTGCCTAGATTGCAAGTCAAATAAGCTTTACGCTTACCAAGATGCATCATTCCACTTTTCACTTGACAATTATTTCTACACAAGCATGCTTTAATAGATGAAGAATTCATATTCTCATAATCTTTTACAATATTGCGCGCTATTGTATCAAAGATATCGTAAATGATATACCATTTGTATCGATTCACAACACGACAAAACTTATTGAGATCTCATCACTTCATTATTTTTAGGTAGCTACCCCTCTCATGAGGTTTCATAAAGTGTTATGTCATAGGCTCTCCAAGAGCACATTGTCTCCTTATTATGATCATTTTGATTCTTTGATCCTACCCCTTTTTCAAGGATTATTTTATTTAGAATTGATTAGTCTATCATGCTTCATGCATGTCATAGACTTTATCCTTAAGGGACATTCAATAGATGTATTTACAACTCTTGTGTTGCTTCTAGTCTCCCCCTTATGTTAGACAAACTAACATATATCTCAATCTTTTGGAGAATCTATCTTTGTGCATCATAGTATATTCATTGATTATATATTGCACATCAAAATTATCAGATGAAAACCATTTGGTCCCTGACCATAAACCAATTAACATAAAAATTGATCATAACTTATTGGTTAGATTCATACAATATGTTTGTATGTAATATCATATTTCATCTCAACATATGAAACTTTATTTTCGTAAACAATGATTTTACAATTTGACACATGTAGTGTCACATCATCTTGAGTATTTATCATTATTATCAAGATAAATTTTCTTGATTACATATTCTGAAATTGTGTTCTTGACTCAATTATTTTTGCACAAACAATTTTGTGAATATCAAACTACATGTTGACAACAAAAATACATGTGATTATCTCATAGATACATTTTTTTATCATATCACATGATAGGTGAAAGGGCCCATATTCACCTTTTATACTTTTCAGAATTTAGGGATTTAGTCCCAACTTTAGTTGATCCAATCAACTTTATCACGAGGACAAGCAACATAAATAATTCTTAAAAAATCTTCTAGTGTCACGACCCAAAACCGGGCCGCGACTGGCACCCACACTTACCCTCCTATGTGAGCGAACCAACCAATCTAAACCTTAACATTTCAATATAATATCAACAGAAATAATGCGAAAGACTTAAACTCATAAGTAAAATCAATAATCAACTTTTATAACTCAAAACTTATCATTATCCCCAAAATCTGGAAGTCATCATCACAAGAACATCTATGATCAAATTACTAACTAAAAATGTTTAAGAAGCTAAAAATACATAAGAAGCTAGTCCATGCCGGAGGTTCAAGGCATCAAGACTTGAAGAAGAAGATCCAGTCCAAGCTAGAAGCATTAGCTCACCCTGAATTTCCGATGTAGTAAAGACTGGCTTGAATTATTTGAGTCGAAGACGACGGCACGTTTGCTGCACTCCACAAATAACAAAGAAGAAAACATAAAAGTAGGGGTCAGTACAAAACACGGGTACTGAGTAGATATCATCGGCCAACTTGAAATAGAAAACAATATATATCAAGTAATATCATAAAATCAACTATGATACTCAACATGTAGCAACAACAAGTACTATATCATTAACAATTACCGTCAAGTTCACACATGAGGACTCAAGCCTCAATACCATACTCTTTTGGGAATTAGATTCATTAAATCGAGTATATTAACATCTTGCAAGATTCACTATATTTCTTCTCCTCGTGTCGGTACGTGACACTCCGCTCCATATACTATCCTGGTGTCGGAACGTGACACTCCAATCCTCATTCTATCCTGGTACCGGAACGTGGCACCCGATCCATATACTATCCTGGTGTCGGAACGTGACACTCCGATCCTCATTCTATCCTGGTACCGGAACGTGGCACCTGATCCATATACTATCCTGGTGTCGGAACGTGACAACCGATCCATATACTATCCTGGTGTCGGAACGTGACACTCCGATCCTCATTCTATCCTGGTACCGGAACGTGGCACCCGATCCTCTATCTTTATCCTTGTACCGGAACGTGGCACCCGATCCCCTAATCCCACCACTTTCGTTCATCAAGCCTTCTTTTATACCAAGGCATCATCATTAACAAAGTAGATTAGAGTTTCTTTTCAAGATTTGCGATTCAATAGCTTCATCATGTTTATTTATTCACAATTTCATAATCATATTAATGCAAACATACAATTAAGCATATAGAAGGGTTTTACAATACTACTAACACATATCATTCGCTACTAAGAGTTTACTACGAATAGTGTGAAAACCATAACCTACCTCCACCGAAGAATTGAAATCAAGCAAGTTAATCATCAAAGCTGCTTCGTTCCTCTCTCTCTCTTGATCGATTCTCCCTCTCTCTTGTTCTTTCTATTTTCTTATTCAAAATCCTCTTTCTTTTACCCTAATTAACATATAATTAAGAATGAAAGATGGCAATAATAACCCACTAATTGACTCAAGGTTACCTCTTTTAACCCCCAAGCTATTAGACTTATAATCCTTAACCCTCTAACTTTATAATTAAAGTAGTAATAGTCCAAAACGTCCCTTAAAACGTGTAAATAAATCCGACTCCTCCTGGGATTACGCAACCTGTGACGGTCCGTCGTGTCTGCGACGGTCCGTCATGCAGGTCCGTCGGGGACTCAATTTGTTTAAGGAGTCTGTGACGGCCTGTCGTGCCTACGACAGTCCATCCTGCACTTCCGTCACGACGTTCAGAGAATCGTTCCCTATACTAAATTTTCCAGAGTTGAAGTGTTTTGCAACGAGAGCTAACGACGGTTCGTCGTACCTGTGACGGTTCGTCCTGCAGGTCCGTCACAGAGTTCAGAGAGTCGATTTTCAGTACTCAGATTTCAGAAATTCTAAGTGTTTTGAGATGAGACATCCTCGACGGTCCGTCGTGCCCATGACGGTACGTCGTGGGGTCCGTCGTTTCAGCCAGTTTTCCAGAAATAAAATTTGCTGCTCAAAACGACTAAACAGGTCGTTACAATTGATACCAATTTACCCATCGTTCATCCTCGAACGATCACAAGAAGAAAAACAAGGGCGAGAAGGAGTACCTGAATCTTTAAACAGGTGTGGCTATCTTTCTTGCATATCTGCCTCCTTCTCCCAAGTGGCTTCTTCAACCGGTCGATTCTTCCATTGCACCTTGATGGATGCAATCTCCCTTGACCTCAACTTGCGAACTTCTCTATCTAAAATAGCAACAGGCTCCTCCTCATAAGACAAGTTCTCATCAAGCAAAACTGAATCCCAACGGATAATGTAGTTTCCATCCCCATGGTATCTCTTCAACATCGACACATGAAATACCGGATGCACTCCGGACAGCACTGGGGGCAAGGCTAACTCATAAGCCACCTCCCCTACTCGCTTAAGAACTTCAAAGGGACCAATGTACCTTGGGATTAGTTTACCTCTTTTACAAAACCGCATCACCCCTTTCATTGGCGAAACTTTCAACAAGACTTGTTCATCCTCCATGAACTCATAGTCTCTAACCTTTCGATCTGCATATTCTTGTTGTCTACTTTGCGCCGCTAGAAGCTTTTCTTGAATAGATTTCACTTTCTCTAATGAATCCCTCAAAAGGTCAGTACCCCAAGGCCTAACCTCAAATGCATCAAACCAACCAATGGGAGACCTACATCTCCTCCCATACAATGCTTCAAATGGGGCCATATCAATGCTTGAGTGGTAGCTATTATTGTATGAAAACTCCGCTAAGGGTAGGAAGTTATCCCAATGACCACCAAATTCTATCACACATGCGCGAAGCATATCCTCCAACACTTGAATCGTTCGCTCAGACTGACCATCGGTCTGAGGATGGAACGCGGTACTAAGGTCCAACCTAGTACCCAATTCCGCATGCAATGTTTTCCAAAACTTAGAAGTAAACTGCGTACCTCTATCTGATATGATGGATAATGGAACCCCATGCAGTCGAACAATTTCTGAAATATAGATCTTGGCTAACTTCTCGGCATTTTAAGTCACCTTAACCGAATAAAATGAGCAGACTTAGTTAACCTATCAACAATCACCAAAATAGAGTCATACTTACCCATTGTCTTTGGAAGACCAACCACGAAGTCCATTGCGATTCTCTCCCATTTCCATTCTGGAATGAGCATTCTCTGAAGTGTTCCTCTGGGCCTTTGGTGTTCATACTTTACTTGTTGACAGTTTCGACATTTGGCAATAAAGTCAACAATATCACGCTTCATTCTACTCCACCAAAAGTGTTGCTTTAGGTCGCGATACATCTTTGTTGCACCCGGATGTATAGAATACTTTGAACTATGAGCCTCTGTCAGAATAGTGTTGATCAAATCATCAGCGCGGGGTACACATACCCTTCCCTTAATCCTCAACACACCTTCCTCATCGATTGTTGCTTCTTTAGCCTCTCCTTGCAACACTTTATCTTGAATCCGGATCAATTTCTCATCATTAAACTGCTTCCCCTTAATCTTGTCAAGGAAGGAAGATCTTGCCTCCACACAAGCTAAAAATCCTCCCTTCTCATTTACTTCTAACCTCATAAGGTCATTAGCCAGAATCTGAACCTCTCTAGCCAATGGGCGTCTAGAGGCTTGCAAATGAGCTAGACTTCCCATGCTTCCCGCCTTTCTACTTAAAGCATCCGCCACAACATTCGTTTTTCCCGGATGATACAAAATGGTGATGTCGTAGTCCTTCAGTAGTTCCATCCATCTCCTCTGTCTCAAGTTCAAATCTTTCTGAGTAAAGACATACTGTAGGCTACGATGATCCGTATAGACCTCACACTTAACCCCATATAAATAGTGTCTCCATTGCTTTAATGCAAACACTACCGCGGCCAATTCCAAATCATGAGTTGGATAGTTACGTTCATGCACTTTTAATTGTCTTGAAGCATAAGCAATCACATTCTTCTCTTGCATAAGCACTGCACCCAAACCCGAATAGGATGCATCACAATAAACAATGAAGTTCTTACCCTCTAC
Organism: Solanum arcanum; assembly: GCA_027789145.1. Taxonomy (NCBI): domain Eukaryota; kingdom Viridiplantae; phylum Streptophyta; class Magnoliopsida; order Solanales; family Solanaceae; genus Solanum; species Solanum arcanum. Next base: position 27,030,659 of record CM050941.1, read on the forward strand.
TGGCAAGGTAAGGATAGGTGCGGCAGTTTACAAAGTCTTGAGCTTCTGAAAGCTTTCCTCACATTCGTCCGACCATACAAATGGAACTTTCTGCTTAGTCAAGTTTGTCAATTGGGAAGCAATAGAAGAGAATCCCTTGACAAATCGACGGTAGTAGCTAGCTAACCCAACAAAGCTCCTTATTTCTGACACATTAGTAGGTCTCACCCAATTCTTCACTGTCTCAATCTTAGAAGGATCCACCATCACTCCATCCTTGGAAACCACGTGCCCCAAGAAGGACACTGCATCTAGCCAAAACTCACACTTAGAGAACTTGGCATAAAGCTTTTTCTCCCTCAACATTTCCAATACCATTCTCAAATGCTCCTCATGTTCCTCCTTACTTTTACAGTATATCAGTATATCATCAATAAATACGATTACAAAGAGATCCAAATATGGCTTAAAAATTCCGTTCATCAAACTCATGAACGCAGCAGGGGCATTCGTAAGACCAAAAGACATCACTACAAATTCGTAATGCCCATACCTGGTTCTAAAGTCAGTCTTTGGCACATCCGTTGCCCGTATTTTCAATTGATGATAACCGGATCTCAAGTCAATCTTAGAGAAGACACAAGCACCTTGTAGTTGATCGAACAAGTCATCAATGCGAGGAAGAGGATACTTGTTCTTAATAGTTACCTTATTCAACTGCCGGTAGTCTATGCACATCCGAAAACTCCCATCCTTCTTCTTCACAAACAAAACCGGAGCACCCCAAGGAGATGCACTTGGTCTAATGAAGCCTTTGCTCAACAACTCTTGAAGTTGAGCCTTTAATTCTCTTAATTCAGCGGGAGCCATTCTATAAGGGGGTATATAAATGGGGCGAGTGCCCGGTTCAAGATCGATGCAGAAGTCAATATCCCTATCCGGTGGCATACCTGGAAGATCTACAGGGAACACATCCAAAAACTCACGGATTACCGAAACTGACTCAATCGAGGGTACTTAGGTAGTGTCATCCTTGAGATGTGCCAAGAAAGCTAAACACCCTTTACTAACCATTTTCTTAGCATGAAGAAAGGAGATGATACGCACCGTATTGGAAGTGTAGTCACCCTCTCACACTAACGGATCTGTCCCAGGCTTGGCTAACGTCACCGTTTTAGCATTACAATCCAAGATCGCAAATTGCGGAGAAAGCCAAGTCATACCCAGAATTACATCAAAGTCAACCATTTCTAAGATAACCAAATCTACATAAGTATTGCTCCCCACAAAGTTCACCAAACAAGACCTATATACCTTTTCAACTACCACAGACTCACCCACCGGAGTAGAAACACGAATAGGCATATCAAGTAATTCACAATGTAAATTTAGACCATTAGCAAATGAGGAAGATACATAAGAAAATGTGGATCCAGGATCAAACAATACAGAAGCCATGCAATCACAAACCAGAAGATTACCTGTGATAACAGCATCAGATGTCTCCGCCTCCGATCTCCCAGGGAAAGCATAACAATGGGCCCTTTCGTTTGTTTGTCCGTTGCCCCTACCATGTTGTGATGTAGTGGCTCCAGTTTGCCCATCACCTCGGCCGCTTTAGTGACCACCATTACCTTGACCACCACGTGCTCCAGAATGACGGCCTCTTCCATAACCACCTCTACCTCTAGCTATTGGGGGTCGGTAACTCTGTTTTGGACAATATCTCTTAATATGTCCAATATCCCCACATCCATAGCACTCCCTGGGTTCATGCATAGGTCTCTCAGGGAAGTGTTGACCGGTCTGAGGTGGACCCCCAACTACAGCCTGTAGTGAAGACTGAATTGGTCGGACTGAGTAACCTCTGGAACCCTGTCCTCTCGAGTAAGAACCATTAAACTCACCCCCTTTCGAAACCTTTTTGATGTTGATGTCGAGGTGAAGTCATCGGGCTTCACTCCTTCCACCTCTATCACGAAGTCTACCACTTCTTGGAAGGATTTTGCCGTAGCCGCTACCTGTAAGGCCGAAATCCGCAACTCGAACCTTAACCCCTTCACAAAGCGACGAATCCGCTCTTGTGGACTGAAACAAAGTCGGGTGGCATATCTGGATAGTGCACGAAACTTAGCCTCATACGCATTGACCGATATCCTACCTTGCTCTAGGCTCAAGAACTCATCCCTTTTCCTATCCCTCAAAGTTCGGGGGATATACTTCTCCATAAACAAGCTAGAGAATGAGGCCCAAGTCATAGGTGTTGCCTCTGTTGGTTGACACTAAACATGTGACCGCCACCACACTTTGGCGTTTCCTTGAAACTGATAACTCACGAACTTAACACCAAACCGTTCTACTATACCCATCTTGTGTAGTAGCTCATGACAGTCAACCAGAAAATCGTAAGCATCCTCAGATTCAGCACCCTTGAAGACTGGAGGTTTCGATTTCAAGAACTTACTGAAAAGTTCATGCTGATCATTTGTCATTATGGGCCCCGTAGTCAGACGAGGAAACTTGCCTATCTCCAATGAGGCATCCATGCGGGGAGCCATAGTAGCCGCATGTTGTACCTCCGGAACCTGAGGTGTTGGTGCAGAAAACACTGGGGGTGCCTGACCCTGATCAGATAACCCGCTAAGATAAGTAAGAACCTGATTGATCATCTGTAGGGTAGGTTGGGGTGGCAATTCCTCATTTTGCACTTGTTCATTCTCCCCATCCTCCCCCTCTCTTACCACTCCCTCAGTCGGTGGAGGAGTCACCGCCCTAGCATCAGATGGGCTAGGTACTTGTCCTCTTCCTCTAGAGGACGTCCTCCCACGACCTCTACCACGGCCTCTTGCCGTTGCTCTTCCTCGAGCCACAGCACCAGTGACTAGCTCAGACGTTTCTTGTCTTGCCGGTGTTTGTGTTGGCGCAGTCGTTGCTCTAGTTCTAACCATCTGCAAAATAGAGTGAAGATGGTCAGATACCAATTTGTATCACCTAGATACCAATTGGATTCAAGTAGTAGCACGAAAGAAGAATGAAAGAATGGAATTTTCCTAAAGTCTTATAGCCTCTCAAAGAAAAGTAAAGGCGTCCCCCTACCGTTCCTTAAGACTCTACTAGACTCGTTCTTGTGTGATGAGACCACCGAACCTAATGCTCTGATACCAAGTTTGTCACGACCCAAAACCGGGCCGCGACTGGCACCCACACTTAGCCTCCTATGTGAGCGAACCAACCAATCTAAACCTTAACATTTCAATATAATATCAACAGAAATAATGCGGAAGACTTAAACTCATAAGTAAAATCAATAATCAACTTTTATAACTCAAAACTTATCATTATCCCCAAAATCTGGAAGTCATCATCACAAGAACATCTATGATCAAATTACTAACTAAAAATGTCTAAGAAGCTAAAAATACATAAGAAGCTAGTCCATGCCGGAAGTTCAAGGCATCAAGACTTGAAGAAGAAGATCCAGTCCAAGCTAGAAGCATTAGCTCACCCTGAATTTCTGATGTAGTAAAGACTGGCTTGAATTACTGTTGAGTCGAAGATGACGGCACGTTTGCTGCACTCCACAAATAACAAAGAAGAAAACATAAAAGTAGGGGTCAGTACAAAACACGGGTACTGAGTAGATATCATCGGCCAACTCGAAATAGAAAACAATATATATTAAGTAATATCATAAAATCAACTATGATACTCAGCATGTAGCAACAACAAGTACTATATCATTAAAAATTACCGTCAAGTTCACACATGAGGACTCAAGCCTCAATACCATACTCTTTTGGGAATTAGATTCATTAAATCGAGTATATTAGCATCTTGCAAGATTCATTATATTTCTTCTCCTCGTGTCGGTACGTGACACTCCGCTCCATATGCTATCCTGGTGTCGGAACGTGACATTCCGATCCTCATTCTATCCTGGTACCGGAACGTGGCACCCGATCCATATACTATCCTGGTGTCGGAACGTGACACTCCGATCCTCATTCTATCCTGGTACCGGAACGTGGCACCCGATCCATATACTATCCTAGTGTCGGAACGTGACACCCGATCCATATACTATCCTGGTGTCGGAACGTGACACTCCGATCCTCATTCTATCCTGGTACCGGAACGTGGCACCCGATCCTCTATCTCTATCCTGGTACCGGAACGTGGAACCCGATCCCCTAATCCCACCACTTTCGTTCATCAAGCCTTCTTTTATACCAAGGCATCATCATTAACAAAGTTGATTAGGGTTTCTTTTCAAGATTTGGGATTCAATAGCTTCATCATGTTTATTTATTCACAATTTCATAATCATATTCATGCAAGCATACAATTAAGCATATAGAAGGGTTTTACAATACTACTAACACATATCATTCGCTATTAAGAGTTTACTACGAATAGTGTGAAAACCATAACCTACCTCCACCGAAGAATTGAAATCAAGCAAGTTAATCCTCAAAGCTGCTTCGTTCCTCTCTCTCTTGATCGATTCTCCCTCTCTCTTGTTCTTTCTATTTTCTTATTCAAAATCCTCTTTCTTTTACCCTAATTAACATATAATTAAGAATTAAAGATGGCAATAATAACCCACTAATTAACTCAAGGTTACCTCTTTTAACCCCCAAGTAATTAGACTTATAATCCTTAACCCTCTAACTTTAGAATTAAAGTAGTAATAGTCCAAAACGTCCCTTAAAACATGTAAAGAAATCCGACTCCGCTTGGGATTACGCAACCTGTGACGGTCCGTCGTGTCTGCGACGGTTCGTCATGCAGGTCCGTCGGGGACTCAATTTGTTTAAGGAGTCTGTGACGGCCCGTCGTGCCTACGACGGTCCGTCCTGCACTTCCGTCACGACGTTCAGAGAATCGTTCCCTATACCAACTTTTCCAGAGTTGAAGTGTTTTGCAACGGGAGCTCACGACGGTTCGTCGTACCTGTGACGGTCCGTCCTGCAGGTCCGTCACAGAGTTCACAGAGTCGATTTTCAGTACTCAGATTTCAGAAATTCTAAGTGTTTTGAGACGAGACATCCTCGACGGTCCGTCGTGCCCATGACGGTACATCGTGGGGTCCGTCGTTTCAGCCAGTTTTCCAGAAATAAAATCTGCTGCTCAAAACGACTAAATAGGTCGTTACATCTAGTTTTCAATGTATGTCCATTACTCAGTATGCACATCTTTGGGATGACCAAATTATTCATGCCAACTAATAAAATTAGTAGTACTCGTAAACTCCAAGTTTACTATGCCATGTGCCTTTTGCTTTAGTAAATTTCTGATTTACGATTATATGAGTAAATTTCAATTTTATAATTCCAAGAGTAATTTTTCAGATTTATTTCTTCTCAATTACTTCACCCTTTAGGTGAGTCACGATCCCATCATTGAATGAACTAATCTGAAGAAAATTGTGTATGTTACATATTATTTGTGCCAATATTTTTGCAATCTTTCTCATGCCTAGCATGGTGGCTTACACCTCATTCCCTTTAAAGAATGAATTCATAGTTTTACCATTTATCAAAATTTCTCATTCTTCATGAATGAAACAAAAATATGTGTGCATATTAAATAATGATAGCTTTAGTACCTCATTCAATATCTATGTACATTATTCAATCACTTGTCTTCTTTCAGACATATTATGCACTATAACCACATTCACTTTACGTAATGGAGCAAATTCAGTAAATTTCATGACTTCTCATCAAAAACACATTAGTTTTTCTTTAGTCATTATTATATCATCAATATAGTGCATTCAGACTCACATTCAATGTCTTATCCATATAAAAGTGTCTTAGGTCATAAATCGATGGATCTTGAACCCAATATCTTATCATCATGGTGCATCAGGACTTTAACCCAATGTCTTACCCTCTTTTTGCGATTGGACATAAATCCATCGTCTTATTCTTTAGGTGCGATAAAACTTAAATTTATCGTCTTAGCCACAATGAGGCTCAACCTCAAGCCTTTGAAAATAATTGCAATGTTATCATTTTTTATGATCATTAATATGATTATATATTATAATTACACACAAAACTGAGACTAATGATTTCTTATAATCAATACTAGCAGTTAATAGATATAGTTTAATAGATCCAGTACCTCATGTAGAGATTGAAAACATATCTTTCACTAAATTGAGCTTATTTAATTATTAAAATAAATTAAGGAATTCTCTTCCCAATCGGTTAAAATTAAACGTATAAAAAGTCGACAAGTCTCTTTAAATACTTACTTGACGGTACCTCCAGATCTGTAACATAAATATTTATAACATAAAGATAAATCATACCTTGAAGATATAAGAATCTTATTGCATAACTTATGCATGATCTCTTTTGCACTTTTCCCGTCTTTTTCATCATTCTTTAATAATAGAATAATCGTGCTGATAACGTGTTATTAAGCTACATGAAATTAGAAGAAGAAGAAAGTAGGGAGAAGAGAAAAGACTTCTGATTTCTCTTGCAGTATATTTATGATTCATAAATCTTTTACCAATCTTATTTATAATGAAGGAAAACCCTTTATTTATAGGGAAAACCTTACTTGGTCCCCAAGTAGGATTCCTAACCATATCCTACTAGGACTTCACATAATTAGACATTCACTATAACACAAATATGTTTATAACACAGATAACGTTTTATCGGAACAAACATATTTATATTATATTTTGAAAAAGGAAAAAAATTTGTAAAACCCGTTAGGCCATTCCGAAAAGTATTCATGTCTCTCTCATAAAGGACTTATTCCGTAAAATTTTAATGAAAATTTAGAATTACTCATTTAATTATTATTATTTAATTAGTGCGTAAAATTTTAATAATTAATTTAATACTTTGTACTACTTGACTCATGTTTTAAAGTAAGTTAATAGGGTTTAATAATTATATGCTATATAATTTAACAGGAACAAAATCTAAAAAAAAAAAAAAAAAGAACGACGACAATCAATTTGGCAAATTCCAAACTTACTGGTTAAATTGCACCAGGTAATCCAAACATAATCTTTTATTGTGTATATGAATAAATAATCTAGTATGATTATTCAAATAATAACTTTGGATTTGAAAAAAGAAAGAAGAGAAATTGAATTTGAATAATCTATAATAACGTTTCTTTGGGGGAAAATGTTAATGACTATTAATATTATGATGATTGAGCAATGACCAACCTTTTTTAGTATTAATAATAAGGAATTAAGAATTTATATATAGGATTAGGATTGGGATGTACAGTAGTGATACACTTAGTTGATTGAGTTTCCAATAAGTAATTATCAATTATAATTTAAGTTTTATTACCGTATTATGAGCCAAATTTTAACATATTGGTATCTGTAAATAAATATTAGTTGTAGGGTAGTATTTGAATATCAATATATTTATGATATTAGATAAATTGAGATTTAAGTCTAGGCTTGAAATTTAAGAACTTGATTACAAGTTCGGGTGAATTTTTGGGTTAAAGGCTAAATACATGGTAATGTGAGTGCGGTTAATTTTGAAATCTTATTGTGATAATTTATTCGGATAGATTTTATTGATTCGGATGTCAATGAAAGTGGATGACTCAAGGTTTAGGAGTGAATGTTCGACTATTTGAGGCAAGTGAATTTCTAGACCCAGCTTGTTACGTGCATGAAGTTTTTTTATGTTCTTGTGATATGTGTTGGGGAGTAATAGGATTTGGTCAAGGGTTGACTTTTCCATGAGATCAGTTCTAATGATGAAAAAGTAATAATAAAAGATAATGTGATAAATTTTTGGCGTGTAATGTTTGAGAATGATTTGAAGGTTTATTTCTTATTTATTGAGATTGTATCACGGTTCCATTGTAGTGAATTGTACCTTGTTATGAAAATGGTTATATCCTCATTATTTTTATGAAAATATCATTTGCATTGGTTCGAGACATGGCGGTGATAAATATTATGTGATAAGAGGATGTACTATTTTGAGGGATGTATCACGCGACGTGATAGATGTTTTATTTCGGAGGACGTATATCGCGTCGTGATGGATGTTGTATTTTGAGGGACGTATCCGCACCGCAATAATTACTATATATCGAGGTCGTATCGCGTGCCGCGACAGATGCATGGATAAATATATCCCCCATGGGTCTCTGATTGAGAAACAACGGGTGTGTATCACTAGGTCAAACATATATTACTATACTTGACATTGCATTCCATTCCATTACACATATTTATCATTAGTGAAATTGTCATTTTGTTTTGATGATCTTGTGAGTGTCTCTCTATGGAACTTTGATAGATGAATATTGAGGTTGTTGTTGAAGATATGTAAGTGGTACAATATTATTGTTGAGTTGTATGCTATGTGAATTATGAACTTCTAGGTAAGGCTGATTTTATGAAGGTTGTAGTTTTGGAACATTGATAGATGACTATTTAGCTTGTTGTAGAGACTATGTGAGTGTTAGAATGTTGTTGTTGAGACATGTGCTTGTAAATTGCAAATTGTTAGGTTGGACTGACTTGTATGTAGGTTGTACTTTTAGCTGTTCAGTTGGGGTGATAGGAGTACCTGTATTCCATTCTCTTAGCTTGTGTTTAGATGTTTACTTGTTGAGTATGGCGTGGTTTGGTACTCACCCCTTGTTTCTAAAAATTTTTGTAGGTTACTAGCTCGGACCTTTCTAATATATTTTCTTCTTTTTTGAGGCTTCTTAGAGATTTCTGAGGTAGCTGTTTGTCATATGAGCGAACCGTTTTAATCCAGTTTAGATCTTTTTGTACTCTTGAACAATGTCATATAAGACTTTTATTTTCTTTTGATTAAACTGTAACACTTTAAAGAAACACGCAACAACCATATTTTGGGGTATATTTAAGTGATTATGAATTTCGCATTAATATAAAGTATGAGACTCTTATTTATAGTTTATTTTACGCACTCTATCAGGATGGTTTAGTTTTAGGCTGACTCATCTTGGTAAGATAAGTTGAGTGTCATCATGTCTATTTTTCGATCATGACAAAAAGAAATCGACACAAGAATTTTTAAATTAAAAAAATTAAAATTTTGATTTATATTTTTAAATTTTTGGATTTTAAAATTTGCTATTTATTATTAAATATTTCTACAAATTTGGTGGTGCTGACATACAAACATTTTTTGTTAACCTATTATATATAAATAGATAATAAGTGTATGATGGATTACATTGAATTTATAAAGAAACAAAATACAAACTAAAATGAAATGTCGAATATGTAAAAATATAAAAAGGAGAGAGTTAACACTTGAATTCTAATATAAAAATTGGTTAGACTATTTTTGTTGGAATTATTTCAATATTTACAAAATTTAAATAAACTTTAAATATATAATAAAGAAAAAAAAGATTGCATCATGATCTAAGAAATGATAAATAAAATTGCATATGAAAAAAGTTAATATGAAGATAACAGCAAAGGGAATGAATAGGTTTTAACAATATAATAAAAAAAATTGAATTTGCTAAAAATATAATTTTAATAATCTATAATTTATATAATTAATTATTCTTTATCAAATTAGTAAAAATAATATTAAGGTATAATATAACCATCAATCAATGGAGTTTCTGATATCTTTGCCCATAAGCACTACATTAATGACGTTTTTTAACACACAAGAGTTCAAAACTTACAATGGACATCAATTATTGCATTATGTTGGATGTTGATTAGTTAGCAATTCATGATTTTTCTGACCTTTAAATTTATTATATGCGGATATGGATTTGTTTAATTAATATATTCATTTTAAAATTAGAATTCACATGGCTTAGATTTGAATCAGATATGTCATCAAATATTTTAGTCTTTCAAAATTGGAAAAAGAACTTACAACAAATACAAATTTAGCTAATTCGAAAAATCAAAGAAATCAACATGATGGTAGAGCTATATTATACTAAGGCCAAGCAAACATCCTTTATCGAAAACTATATATATATATATATATATATATATATATATATATATATATACTTAAAATTGTTAACTGTCATGCTTTAGACACATTTGAGATAATGAGATTCTGCAACCCAATAATTTAAGGCTCTCTAACACACACTCACCTGGTGACAACTTTTATTTAAAAAATGACACAACATGACATCTCATTTAACTAATTTGTAAAATATAGTGCTCTTTTATTTCTTTGACATAAAAAGGTTTTTTAAAAAAACAAATTTTTGAAATAATATCCTACGTAGTGGGAATTTATTTTTCTAATTCAATAAAATAATTTTAAGAGGTGGAAGCATGGTGTACTTTTTTATTTGAAAGTGGTTTTTTTGTCCCCTTTTTTCCTCTTATTTTTCATACACACACTATTCTTTTGAATAGTAAACTTTTTTTAATTGATTTATGTAAATATTTATTTAATTCTTCTTATTCATTACTTAAATAAAAAGATGATTTACTTTTTGTTTATTAATTTTACATATTGAATCTATTAAAAATATTTGTTCATAGTGTATATTTTTTTCTTTTGTTTTAAATATTTGATGATTTGCTGATGTCTAGCCGTCAATTTCTCAATTAGCCTATGTTTAATCCCCTTTTGTATTTTCGATCAATTTTTTGGGGCGTTTTAATATTAGAAATTGAAAGTTATATCTAATTTAGACAAAAACATAGGTAATCGTAATTTATTGTGGGTATCAAGTGTCATATTTAAGAAGATTATATATAGGATTATTCATTAAAAAAAAGGATTTTGATTCTAATTTTGTGTATTCTCCATCCATAACTCTATATTTTAGCATTGTAAGTTCTCCTCGTTATCTTCGACTTACACATTTATTGTGGAGCATTTAAAATATCATAGGCAATCCGCACTTAGAAATCGAAGAAAGAATCTGAAATGTATATACATTGTGAGTGAATGAATACACATATATGTATACAAAAGTGCAATGCATATGTGATGTTTAGGAATTTTTTTTAAAATTTTTTTTGGCCAAAGTCATCTCTGGCCCCTTTAAGTTGTCATCATTATTCATTTGGACACCTCAATTTAACCTTTTACCTATTGAACACTTTTACTTATATAAAATTTTTCCTATTAGACACATTGTGATAATCAAAAAAAAATCAAGTGTGTGTGATGCACTTGCCATGACATGGCAAACTAATTAATTAAATGAAGCCACGTGTCTTAAATCTGTCTTGTGTGCTTAAAAATAATTATAATTAAAAAAATAAAATCCTAAAGTATGTATGTTCCTGTCTCCGCTCAGACCTGCTCCCCCCTCCCCCCACCCCACCCCAACTTCATCTTCTTCCTCCTTTTTTTTTTTATAAAAAAAACACTTAAATCACGTAAGTTTTTCTACTTCTTTTTATCTATTTAATGTTTTATTTTTAAGCTTAGATTCAATTCATGTTTGAGTTGATTTGGCATAAAGAAAAAGACGATTGGTGACACTGTTTTCTAATGAACAAATTAAAATTTGTAATTGATTGTTTGAAAAGCTAAAAATAAAAAAATATATTGACGATGATAAATTTGAAAAAAAAATGAGGTGGTGTTCAATGGCTGGTAAAAAGGGAGAAAGAAGATAATGGTCTGGAAAAAAAAGGGGAAGAAGATGACCGAAAAAATAAAGGAAAAGAGCATTGTTGGATATGGTAACGCATATTTAATTAAAAAACAAGGTGGCATAAAGAAGAAGAATGATTGCAGCTCGAGAAAAAATGGAATGTACTTTAATGGTGGGACACTGGTGATTGCGGTGGTGAGAAGGTGGTTCCAATGGTGGTTTAGTCAAAGAAGAAGATGAAGAGATGCTAATTTTATTTTATTTTTTAAGGAAAATTAGTTAAATGATGCCCTTTCACGCTCTTTTCATGTGTGTACTTCACACATGTTGCCATGTCAGCATAAAATGTTTAATAGGTAGAAATCTCTTACAATATAAGTGTTCAATTGGTATACAAATGAATTGAGGTGTCTAAATGAAATATGTGAACAAGTTTAGGGGATTATGTATGACTTAGGCCAAAAAAATTCAATGCAGCGTATATATATTATATTTGAATGGATACATACAGTGTTGCTTTTTCTAATATGTATACAGTGGAGATGATAACATGAATATAAATGTATACTAATACTAAGTTATTGAATACATTGTTCTTCTACCTACATGTAATCACCAAGCACACCATTAGAACCTACTAAAATGTTATTTATTAATTTGAACCATTTAATGCTTATTTTTTTTAGCAACTTTCACATATAGAACACATGAAAATCATATTTTTATATTATAATATAATTTCCATAATTGCACTGCATATGAAATTTTGCATAATTGCAATGTATAGAAAAAATTATATTTACTATGAAGCTTTTGATTTGTCTAATTCTCTAGATACATCCAATTTTATACAATTTATTTAATTTTGTATAAATTCATTTATACATTGTAATGTTTATAATAAGATCTTTATTTAAATAATTACAAGTGTTTAGGACAAAAATATATGTATTTGTATTTGTATATAAACTTTTCTCTCGCTTTGTACAAACACAAATGCATTTTATATATTTTACACCAAAATGTATAAAATGACTAATTGTATACAAAAATAAATAACAAAAATAATGGGGGGTTTTCTGCTAATTATAATTAAAATAAACTATGACTATAATATTTAATTTGAATTAATAGTTTGTTATTTCTTAAAATTTTCCTATTTGTTTAATTTTTCTATTTAATGTTAATTAATGTTAGGCTATTTGTTGCTAATTATAACTATTGGTTGTATATATGTATAATTTCTATTATCTTTTTTTAAAAAATACTCATGTTGTACTGTTTATTGAGATGAATAAATTGCTCACTCCATCCTTTAATTGTCTAAGGATAATTAAATTACATATTAAAAAATAGTTATTTTTTTTAAAAAAAATACTTGACATTCTTTATCAAAATAATGGTATTATTTAGAAACTCACACCTTAAAAATAAAAGATTATTTTTTAGAAAGTTTATGTTACGACCCAACACCTACCTACTCTAAATCATAAGTAGGCGAACCCTCTAACACCAAATATTTTAAAAACATGCGAAGACTTAAGGTAACTAAGATAAAAAACAAATTCATGGATATTTTTTATAAATTAAGAGTTTTAACAATTCAAAAGTAAGACTTGCAAAGTAATTAACACTCAGAAATGTAGTCTAAACAGGTACAAGAGATACTAAGAGTACAAAATAAAAATCATAATGACAAAAAGAGAAAACTCACGACAAAGGGAATCCCAATTACCAACAAAAAAGTTTGTCGATAAATTGATCAAATCGGTTCGCAAATTGAGTTACCCACTAAATTCCAACCGACATTAATTCGTTGTTTAAAAGCTTGTCATTAAGTATTACCGACCAATTTTAATTTATTGGTAAACTTACCAACCAAATATTAGTAAGTAAACACCCAAAATTGTTATTACAAAATTTTAAAACATGGCCCTGAAATTTTCGTTGGTAAATCACCAGCTAATTTTTAGTTAGTATATTGTTAGTACCTTTACTAAAGAATTGAAAAGAAGTTAGTAAATTTTTTTCTTCATTATTAGATTTTGGTTGGAAATTTTAGTAACAGAAAATCAACATTGAGAAGCTCCCTAACAAAAGCAACTCCATACCCAGGGGGAATTGAACCGGAGACCTCTTGATTAAGAATGAAGAGTACTTATGTCATGACCCAAAACCGGGCCGCGACTGGCACCCACAGTTACCCTCCTATGTGAGCGAACCAACCAATCTAAACCTTAACATTTCAATATAATATCAACAGAAAGTAATGCGGAAGACTTAAAACTCATTCACAAAATCAATAATCAACTTCTATAACTCAAAACTTATCATTATCCCCAAAATCTGGAAGTCATCATCACAAGAACATCTACAATCAAATGACTAAACTAAGAGTATTCTAAAAGCTAAAAATACATAAAAAGCTAGTCCATGCCGGAAGTTCAAGGCATCAAGACTTGAAGAAGAAGATCCAGTCCAAGCTAGAAGAATTAGCTCACCCTGAATTTCCGATGTAGTAAGACTGGCTTAAATTACTGTTGAGTGGAAGACGACGGCACGTTTGCTGCACTCCACAAATAAACAAGAAGAAAATATAAAAGTAGGGGTCAGTACAAAACACGGGTACTGAGTAGATATCATCGGCCAACTCAAAATAGAAAACAGTATATATTAAGCAATATTATAAAATCAACTAATACCCTTAGCATGCAGCATTTACAGTTACCATAACCCTTGGTTACAACACCAAGCACATCAATGAGGACTCACGCCTCCTCATCATACTCATTTGGGAATTAGGTTTATTAGATTTGAATATATTATCATCTTTCAAGATTCATTATCTTTATTCCCCTCGTGTCGGTACGTGACACTCCGCTCCTCATATACTATCCTGGTGTCGGAACGTGACACCCGATCCATATTCTATCCTGGTATCGGAACGTGGCACCCGATCCATATACTATCCTGGTGTCGGAACGTGACACCCGATCCATATACTATCCTGGTGTCGGAACGTGACACTCCGATCCTCATATTCTATCCTGGTACAGGAACGTGGCACCCGATCCATGTACTATCCTGGTGTCGGAACGTGACACTCCGTTCCTCATATACTATCCTGGTACCGGAACGTGGCACCCGATCCCCTAATCTCACTACTTTCGTTCATCAAGCCTTCTTTTATACCAAGGCATCATCATTAACAAGTAGATTAGGGTTTCTTTTCAAGATTCAGGATTCAATAGCTTCATCATGCTTATTATATCATAATTACATAATCACATCATTCATGCAAGCATACAATTAAGCATATAGAAGGGTTTACAATACTACTAAAACATATCATTCACTATTAAGAGTTTACTACGAATAGCATAAAAATAACCATAACCTACCTCCACCGAAGATTCGTGATCAAGCAAGCAATTTCCCAAGCTTTGTTTCTCTCTTCCTCGTTCGATTCTCTCTCTCTCTCTTGTTCTTTCTATTTTCTTTATTCAAACCCTCTTTCTTCTACCCCAATTAGTATATAATTAAGAATAAAAGATGACAATAATAACCCACTAATTAACTTAAGGTTACCTCTTTTAACCCCCAAGTAATTAGACTTATTAACATTAACCCCCTAACTTTATAATTTAAGCATGAATAGTCAAAAACGTCCCTTAAAACGTATAAAGAAATCCGACCCGAACTGGGGTTGCGTAGCCCGTGACGGGCCGTCGCGCCTGCGACGGTCCGTCCTGCTGTCCGTCATATGCTACAGAACTCAATTTTTAAGTGGATGGCCTGTGACGGGCCGTCGAGCCTGCGACGGTCCGTCCTGCCACTCCGTCCACGGTTCGCAGTCGATTTTCAGTACCCAATTTCAGATTTTCTAAGTGTTTTGAAACGAGACCCTGCGACGGTCCGTCGTGCCTACGACGGTCCGTCGTGGGGCCCGTTGTCCTTGCCAGTTTTTCCAGAATCGAAGTCTGCTACTCAAAACAACTAAACAGGTTGTTACAATAGATACCAATTTACCCATCGTTCGTCCCCGAACGATCACAAGAAGGAAAACAAGGGCGAAAAGGAGTACCTAAATCTGTAAACAGGTGTGGGTATCTTTCTCGCATATCGATTCCTTCTCCCAAGTTGCTTCTTCAACCGGCCGATTCTTCCATTGCACCTTGATGGATGCAATCTACCTTGATCTCAACTTGCAAATTTCCTTATCTAGAATGGCAACAGGTTCCTCCTCATAAGACAAATTCTCGTCAAACAAAACTGAATCCCAACGGATAATGTAGTTTCCATCCCCATGATATCTTTTCAACATAGACACATGGAATACCGGATGTACTCCGGACAGCCCTGGAGGCAAGGCTAACTCATAAGCCACCTCCCCTACTCGTTTAAGTACTTCAAATGGACCAATATACCTTGGGCTAAGTTTACCTCGCTTACCAAACCGCATCACCCCTTTCATTGGCGAAACCTTCAACAAGACTTGTTCACCCTCCATGAACTCTAAGTCTCTAACCTTTCGATCTGCATATTCCTTTTGTCTACTTTGCGCCGCTAGAAGCTTTTCTTGAATAGACTTCACTTTCTCTATCGAATCCCTCAAAAGGTCAGTACCCCAAGGTCTAACCTCAAATGCATCAAACCAACCAATGGGAGACCTACATCTCCTCCCATACAATGCTTCAAATGGAGCCATATCAATGCTTGAGTGATAGCTATTATTGTATGAAAACTCCGCTAAGGGTAAGAAGCTATCCCAATGGCCTCCAAACTCTATCACACATGCGCGAAGCATATCCTCCAACACTTGAATCGTTCGCTCAGACTGACCATCGGTCTGAGGATGGAACGCGGTACTAAGGTCCAACCTAGTACCCAATTCAGCATGCAATGTTCTCCAAAACTTGGAAGTAAACTGCGTACCTCTATCTGATATGATGGATAGTGGAACCCCATGCAACCGAACAATTTCTGAGACATAGATTTTGGCTAACTTCTCTGCATTGTAAGTCACCTTGACCGGAATGAAGTGCGCAGACTTAGTTAACCTATCAACAATTACCCAAATAGAATCAAACTTTCCCAATGTCTTTGGAAGACCAACCACGAAGTCCATTGCGATTCTCTCCCATTTCCATTCCGGAATGGGCATTCTCTGAAGTGTTCCTCCGGGACTTTGGTGTTCATACTTTACTTGTTGATAGTTTGGACATTTGGCAATAAAGTCAACAATATCACGCTTCATTCTACTCCACCAAAAGTGTTGCTTTAGGTCACGGTACATCTTGGTTGCACCCGGATGTATAGAATACCTTGAACTATGAGCCTCTGTCAAAATAGTGTTGATCAAATCATCAACTCGGGGTACACATACCCTTCCCTTGATTCTCATAACACCTTCCTCATCGATTGTCGCTTCTTTAGCCTCTCCTTTCAACACTTTATCTCGGATACGGATCAATTTTTCATCATTAAACTATTTTCCCTTAATCTTGTCAAGAAAAGAAGATCTTGACTCCACACTAGCCAACAATCCTCCCTTCTCATTTACTTCTAACCTCATCAAGTCGTTAGCCAGAGTCTGAACCTCTCTAGCCAATGGACGTCTAGAAACTTGCAAGTGAGCTAGACTTCCCATGCTTCCCGCTTTTCTACTTAAAGCATCTGCCACAACGTTCGCTTTTCCCGGATGATACAAGATAGTGATATCATAGTCCTTTAGTAACTCCATCCATCTCCTCTGTCTTAAGTTCAAATCTTTCTGAGTAAAGACATACTGAAGGCTACGATGATCCGTGTAGACCTCACACTTAACCCCATATAAATAGTGTATCCATTGCTTTAGTGCAAACACTACCGCGGCCAATTCAAAATCATGAGTTGGGTAGTTACGTTCATGCACTTTTAATTGTCTTGAAGCATAAGCAATCACATTCTTCTCTTGCATTAGCACTGCACCCAAACCCGAATAGGATGCATCTCAATAGACAGTGAAATTCTTACCTTCCACTGGCAAGGTGAGAATTGGTGCAGTAGTCAACAGAGTCTTGAGCTTCTGAAAGCTTTCCTCACACTCGTCTGACCATACAAATGGAACATTTTGCTTAGTCAAGTTCGTCAGTTGGGAAGCAATAGAAGAGAATCCCTTGACAAATCGGCGGTAGTAGCTAGCTAACCCAACAAAGCTCCTTATTTCTGACACATTAGTAGGTCTTACCCAATTCTTCACTGTCTCAATCTTAGAAGGATCCACCATCACTCCATCCTTAGAAACCACGTGCCCCAAGAAGGACACTGCATCTAGCCAAAACTCACACTTAGAGAACTTGGCATAAAGCTTTTTCTCCCTCAACATTTCCAATACCATTCTCAAATGCTCTTCATGTTCCTCCTTACTCTTTGAGTATACCAATATATCATCAATAAATACGATCACAAATAGATCCAGATATGGCTTAAAAACCCCGTTCATCAAGCTCATGAACGCATCAGGGGCATTCGTAAGACCAAAAGACATCACTACAAATTCGTAATGCCCATACCTCGTTCGAAAAGCAGTCTTTGGCACATCCGTTGCCCGTATTTTCAATTGATGATAACCGGATCTCAAGTCAATCTTAGAGAAGACGCAAGCACCTTGTAATTGATCGAACAAGTCATCAATGCGAGGAAGAGGATACTTGTTCTTAATAGTTACCTTATTCAGTTGTCTGTAGTCTATGCACATCCGAAAACTCCCATCCTTCTTCTTCACAAACAAAACCGGAGCACCCCAAGGAGATGCACTTGGTCTGATGAAGCCTTTGCTCAACAACTCTTGAAGTTGGGCCTTTAACTCTCTTAATTCTGCGGGAGCCATTCTATAAGGGGGTATAGAAATTGGGCGAGTGCCCGGTTCAAGATCAATGCAGAAGTCAATATCCCTATCTGGTGGCATACCAGGAAGATCTGCAGGGAATACATCCAAAAACTCACGAACTACCGAAACCGACTCAATCGAAGGTACTTGGGTAGTGTCATCCTTGAGATGGGCCAAGAAAGCTAAACACCCTTTACTAACCATTTTCTTAGCACGGAGAAAGGAGATGATACGCACCGGATTGAAAGTGTAGTCACCCTCCCACACTAACGGGTCTGTCCCAGGCTTGGCTAATGTCACCGTTTTAGCATTACAATCCAAGATCGCAAATTGCGGAGAAAGCCAAGTCATACCCAGAATTACATCAAAATCATCCATTTCTAAGATAACCAAATCTACATAAGTGTTGCTCCCCACAAAGTTCACCAAACAAGACCTATATACCTTTTCAACTACCACAGACTCACCCACCGGAGTAGAAACACGAATAGGCATATCAAGTAATTCACAATGTAAATTTAGACCACTAGCAAATGAGGAAGATACATAAGAAAATGTGGATCTAGGATCAAACAATACAGAAGCCATGCAATCACGAACCAGAAGATTAACTGTGATGACAGCATCAGATGCCTCCGCTTCAGATCTCACAGGGAAAGCGTAGCAATGGGCCCTCTCACCCGTCTGTCCGTTGCCCCTACCATGTTGTGATGTAGTGGCTACAGGTTGCCCATCACCTCGGCCGTTCTGGTGACCACCATTACCTCGACCACCGCGTCCTCCAGAATGACGGCCTCTACCATTACCACCTCTACCTCTAACATTTGGAGGTCTGTAACTCTGTTTTGGACAATATCTCTTAATATGTCCAATCTCCCCACATCCATATCACTCTCTGGGTTCATGCATAGGTCTCTCAGAGAAGTGTTGACCGGTCGGAGGTGGACCCCCAACTACAGTCTGTAGTGAAGACTGAATTGGTCGGACTGAGTAACCTCCGGAACCTTGTCCTCTAGAGTAAGAACCATTAAACACACCTCCCTTTCGAAACCTTTTTGATGTAGTTGTCATGGTGAAGTCATCTGGCTTCACTCCCTCTACCTCTATTACGAAGTCTACCACTTCTTGAAAAGATTTCGCTGTAGCCGCTACCTGTAAGGCTGAAATCCGCAACTCTTATCTCAACCCCTTCACAAAACGACGAATCCGCTCTTGTGGACTGAAACAAAGTTGAGTGGCATATCTGGATAGGGCACGAAACTTAGCCTCATATGCATTAACCGACATCCTACCCTGCTCTAGGCTCAAGAACTCATCCCTTTTCCTATCCCTCAAAGTCCGGGGGATATATTTCTCCATAAACAAACTAGAGAATGAGGCCCAAGTCATAGGTGTTGCCTCTGTCGGTTGACACTCAACATGTGATCGCCACCACATTTTGGCATTCCCTTGAAACTGATAACTCACAAACTCAACACCAAACCATTCTACTATACCCATCTTGTGTAGTAGCTCGTGACAGTCAACCAGAAAATCATAAGCATCCTCTGATTCAGCACCCTTGAAGACTGGAGGTTTCAATTTCAAGAACTTACTGAAAAATTCATGCTGATCACTTGTCATTATAGGCCCTGTAGTCAGACGTGGAAATGTGCCTATTTCCAATGGAACATCCATGCGGGGAGCCATAGTAGCCGCACGTTGTACCTCCGGAGCCTGAGGTGCTGGTGCAGAAAACACTGGAGGTGCCTGACCCTGACCAGATAACCCGCTAAGATAAGCAAGAACCTGATTGATCATGTCTGGGGTAGGTTGGGGAGGCAATCCCTCATTCTGTACTTGTTCAGTTTCCTCATCCTCCCCTTCTCTTATTACCTCCTCAGTCGGTGGAGGAGTCACTGCCCTAGTATCAGATGGGCTAGGTGCTCGTCCTCTTCCCCTAGAGGACGTCCTCCCACGACCTCTACCATGGCCTTTTGCCGCTGCTCTTCCTCGAGCTACAGCCCCAGTGGCTGGCTCAAACGCACCCTGTCTCGCCGGTGCTGGTGTTGGTGTTGGCGTAGTCGTTGCTCTAGTTCTAACCATCTGCGAAAGAGAGTGAAGATGGTCAGATACCAATTTGTATCACCTAGATACCAATTGGACCCAAGTAATAGCACGAAAGAAAGAATGAAAGAATGGAATTTTCCTAAAGTCTTATAGCTTCTCAAAGAAAAGTAAAGGCGTCCCCCTACCGTTCCTTAAGACTCTACTAGACTCGTTCTTGTGTGATGAGACCAACGAACCTAATGCTCTGATACCAAGTTTGTCACGACCCAAAACCGGGCCGCGACTGGCACCCACACTTACCCTCCTATGTGAGCGAACCAACCAATCTAAACCTTAACATTTCAATATAATATCAACAGAAAGTAATGCGGAAGACTTAAAACTCATTAACAAAATCAATAATCAACTTCTATAACTCAAAACTTATCATTATCCCCAAAATCTGGAAGTCATCATCACAAGAACATCTACAATCAAATGACTAAACTAAGAGTATTCTAAAAGCTAAAAATACATAAAAAGCTAGTCCATGCCGGAAGTTCAAGGCATCAAGACTTGAAGAAGAAGATCCAGTCCAAGCTAGAAGAATTAGCTCACCCTGAATTTCCGATGTAGTATGACTGGCTTAAATTACTGTTGAGTCGAAGACGACGGCACGTTTGCTGCACTCCACAAATAAACAAGAAGAAAACATAAAAGTAGGGGTCAGTACAAAACACGGGTACTGAGTAGATATCATCGGTCAACTCAAAATAGAAAATAGTATATATTAAGCAATATTATAAAATCAACTAATACCCTTAGCATGCAGCATTTACAGTTACCATAACCCTTGGTTACAACACCAAGCACATCAATGAGGACTCACGCCTCCTCATCATACTCATTTGGGAATTAGGTTTATTAGATTTGAATATATTATCATCTTTCAAGATTCATTATCTTTATTCCCCTCGTGTCGGTACGTGACACTCCGCTCCTCATATACTATCCTGGTGTCTGAACGTGACACCCGATCCATATTCTATCCTGGTACCGGAACGTGGCACCCGATCCATATACTATCCTGGTGTCGTAACGTGACACCCGATCCATATACTATCCTGGTGTCGGAACGTGACACTCCGATCCTCATATTCTATCTTGGTACCGGAACGTGGCACCCGATCCATATACTATCCTGGTGTCGGAACGTGACACTCCGATCCTCATATACTACCCTGGTACCGGAACGTGGCACCCGATCCCCTAATCTCACTACTTTCGTTCATCAAGCCTTCTTTTATACCAAGGCATCATCATTAACAAGTAGATTAGGGTTTCTTTTCAAGATTCAGGATTCAATAGCTTCATCATGCTTATTATATCATAATTACATAATCACATCATTCATGCAAGCATACAATTAAGCATATAGAAGGGTTTACAATACTACTAAAACATATCATTCACTATTAAGAGTTTACTACGAGTAGCATAAAAATAACCATAACCTACCTCCACCGAAGATTCGTGATCAAGCAAGTAATTTCCCAAGCTTTGTTTCTCTCTTCCTCGTTCGATTCTCTCTCTCTCTCTTGTTCTTTCTATTTTCTTTATTCAAACCCTCTTTCTTTTACCCCAATTAGTATATAATTAAGAATAAAAGATGACAATAATAACCCACTAATTAACTTAAGGTTACCTCTTTTAACCCCCAAGTAATTAGACTTATTAACATTAACCCCCTAACTTTATAATTTAAGCAGGAATAGTCAAAAACGTCCCTTAAAACGTATAAAGAAATCCGACCCGAACTGGGGTTGCGTAGCCCGTGACGGGCCGTCGCGCCTGCGACGGTCCGTCCTGCTGTCCGTCATATGCTACAGAACTCAATTTTTAAGTGGATGGCCTGTGACGGGCCGTCGAGCCTGCGACGGTCCGTCCTGCCACTCCGTCACGAAGTTCAGAGAGTCAATTTTCAGTACCCAATTTCAGATTTTCTAAGTGTTTTAAAACGAGACCCTGCGACGGTCCGTCGTGCCTACGACGGTCCGTCGTGGGGCCTGTTGTCCTTGCCAGTTTTTCCAGAATCGAAGTCTGCTACTCAAAACGACTAAACAGGTCGTTACAACTTACCACTCCACCCCAACCCTTGTTGGTGATAATTTTTAAATACATTGATTATTTTCATTTTTCTAAAAAAATTTCTAATTGATTGTTACCTTGTTGGTAATATATCATTCGTGTTTAATATTAGGTTCGTAATTGATTGACAATATGTTCAAAATATTTTTAACTAAATGATTGTTTAATTGTAAAATATTTAATAATTTATTGCATGTGAAAATCTAAGAGCACAAATATAAATAAAAAAATATTAATATCAACTTTAGAAATCATATTTGAATGAAACAACGCAAAATCTATGATAACAAGTTAAGTTAATCTTAATATGACACATATCATTATATCAAAATTTTAAGTTGAGCATGTTTATCAAAAACATTGACTGAATCTAATTGTTGGTCAAATATTAAAAGTTAAAATGCCTAACAACACAAACGGAATATGGAAGCCTCAAAACTTGAAGCAACAATCCTATTAGATATAAAATGGCCTCCTGAAAGCTTATCACACTGACGAAATTCTAATGAGAGCACGTTCACAAAAAATGTCAAGCAAAGTTAAGTTTTGGCCAAAAGTTAAAAGTTAAAATGTCTAAGGTATAAAATGAATATGAAAACCTCAAAACCTGAACCAACCTTCTTATAAGGCGAAAAATGATCTTCCGAGCTAATTGCGGTAGCGAAATTCAAATTTGAGCATGTCTCTAAAAAAATTGACCAAATTAAAGTTTAGGCAAAAGTTAAAAGTTATAACACTTAACGATACAAACTGAAATAAAAGTCTCAAAACTCGAACCAACCATCCTATAATATCAAAATTGAACTTGTATGGCTAAACGCGGTGATAAAATTTCAATTCGAGCATGAAATAAAAAGATTGACGAAAGTGAAATTTTGTTTAAAACATAAAATTCAAAATGTCTAATGACACAAACTAAAAATGGAAGCATCAAAACCCGAACCCCCTTCTTATTACATTAAAAATGTGACCTTCCGAAATCTAACTGCACTATATCAAATATATTGACCGAAATTAAATTTTGGCCAAAATTTATTTTTTAACATACCTAACGGCACACACTAAAATTGAAATAATATTCGAACCAGCCATCCTATTAGATAAAAAATGACCTTTGGAGTTAATTAAGCTAACAAAATTATCATATGAGCACGTTCACATAAATATTGACCAAAGTCTGATTTGGTCAGAACATAAGATTTAAAACAACTAGCGGCACAAAAAAAAGTGAAAGCCTCAAAACTTGAACCAACCTACCTGTTAGATAAAAATGACTTTTCGAAACTAATGATATTGACATATTTTTAATCTGAGCCGTTGACAAAAAATATTGACCGAAGGCAAGTTTTGAGTAAAGTTTTAAATTTAAAACGCCTAACGACACAAATTGAATATGAAAGCATCAACCCTAGACGCTGATTTACCAAAAAATTTAACTTCAACAATTAAAATATAATTTAGTAATTAATAATTTACCAATAAAGTTTATCACATTTGGTAATAATTCCTATTCAACTAAACATTTATATTTAATATTACAAACTAATAATTAATAATTGATTGGTGTATTACCAACTATGTAAATGTTGTTAGTATTAACTAACTACAATCTTTATTCTTTGGCAAAATTTCCATCTAATTGGATATTGGTTAGAAAGTTTTTCAACAAATTACATTTCATTACTAATTTACAAACGTATTTATATGGTTGGTAAATTTAGCAAAACAATCCAATTTTTGGTAAATGTTGGGTTAGTAATTCATTTGTTATATGTTATTAAATTATATAAACAATTTTTTGGTCATATTTACCAACAGATATATACTTCTTTGGTAATATTACCAACAAAATATATACTTTAGTAATATTTCAGTTGGTAATCCATTGATACAATGTACCTTGCTAAATTTGGCACCACTTTTTCCCGCCTTATTTACCAACTAAAATACTTAGTTAGTACGATTTTTATTGGTAATCTATTAGAGTTTCATTGTTCAGTTTTAAAATATAAGTCACTTAGAAATATATTAATAATTTTTTAGTAAAATACTAACCAACTTAAGTTGTCAGTAAAATCTGTTGGCAATTTGAGATTTTTTTGTAGTGACTCCAACTATGCTTGCTTGTAACCACTTTTGGTGCTGGAGAACTGCCTTCATCTTCACCTATGAAACATCACTGATTCTGCAACTAGACTATGCCAAAAGGCATAGCAAGTGGCGAAACATGAAATAAGACTACTCATTCTTCCACTATATATTCTTTTTGCCCTTACCATTCAATATATTATTCTAATACTAGCATACTTTCTTGTAACCACTTAGGGGATGTTTGGTTATTGGTTAGAGTTATGCTTCTATTAGCTACTTAGGGTTTAGTTATACAAGTATTAGTTATGCAGGGTTTAGTTATGTAGGTATTAGTTATGCATTGTTTAGTCATGCAGGTATTAGCTATGCACAATTTAGTTATGCAGGGTTTAGAGATTACAATAGATGAATTATTAACTATAGAATATTGAAATTGTTGTAAGTTATTAATATATATTATTTAAAAATAAATAATACATGCTAATAAAATGTGAAATATATTTAAAAATATATAATACTAATATTTGATTAGCATATGTATTGTTAAAAATTATACAATAAATTTCTAGTATTAAAAAATATCTATATTTGGACAAATCAATCAAAATGGTAAGTATATAAAAATAAATAAAAGTAATATATATATATATAATAAGAAATAAATACAACACATGTTGATAGGAAACAATAAAGTTTCCAATTTTAAAAAATAAGAGAAATAAAAATTTTCTAAATATAAAATAGAAATGAAAACAACAAGCTTATATATAGGAAAACAATAAAGTTTCCAATTAAAACAATAAAATAAATTAATAGGGTCTATACGATATTTATCACTTTTATACATGTATAACTAATATCCACATAATGTATTCCACCTTTTACCTTGCATAACTTTATACATAGATTCCCTCATAAGTTATTTTTATATTGATTATGTAGGACTACAAAAATGCAACCAAATATGGTATACCTTATTTTGACTTATCTAGAAGAACAAAAATTTCTACAAAACATAGGATATGTAAGTTATACCGTAACCAAACGGACCCTTACTTAATTCTCTCTCCACTTTGCTTATGATCCCAATACCACGCCTCTCGAGGCTTACTATCCTTTTTATAGTACTACCTCCTCACGGGGAAAACCTAACTAGAAGCACTATCACTAAACACCACCCCAAACATCAATAATTGATAAATCGTACAACATTCTTATCAACAAGAATATCACACCCCTAGTTTGTCCTTACAATGATACAACCCCATTTGGAACTCTATCATTCACCATTCATAACTCAAACAAATATCTCCAATTAACTTACAACATCGCAATTCACACCTATATATAACGTGTCATTCGATTATCAAGTCAGGATTCAATATAATATTCCACATTCCCAATAATACATTTATATGTCAAGTCAATGGTTCTCCCACCAAAACAACAACCGAACTGTTAGTGTAGCGGTAGGTGGTACCAGATCCAAGTTAGTGTCTCGGACATGATACCTCGTCCCATGTATGCATTGAAACGTGACACTCGATCAAAATTGGTGTGCTTGATTATAACACCCGATCCAATGCAAGTTAGTGTGTTGGCATGTGACACCCAATCCAATGCATCGTACAATACTCCCATCATATAGTCAATTACATAGGTTCCTTTCATGTATTATTCATAATCAATTTATTAGGTTCGTTACTACTGCTATACTTTGCTAACACGCGTATGTATACTACAACCACCAATCAAACCATATCACACAAAATAGGAAGTTACAACCATCCCAAAACCCTAGTTCACGAGCTAGGGCTTTCTCATACGGTATACATCTTCTGTAATATTTAAGAAATATACACATAATAAAGTCTTTATTTTATTGGCGCATGAAAGCCTATGCATGAATGCTACCATAAAATTCAAACATACCAAAAAATAAATAATAGATTATAACTACTAAATTAATAAAACCTAGCCTACCTGGGCGCCAAACAACTGCACACAATATATAGCTCTATATCTAGTTTTTCAGGACGGCAAGACGGTGAATTTTGCTAAGATTTTGTTAGTTATCGATCTTCTTAAGCTATAAATCTCTTCCTCCTTCTTTCCCAAACCTAAAGAATCTTTTGACGGATTTATGGGGTATTTTTTCATGATTTAGGTATTTTGGGAAAAAGACGAACATCAAATTTTGCGTTATTTACGTTTTGTGTCATCTATCCCTCTTTGGAAGCTACTTGTTCCTCTAGAGAGCTGACGCCCTAGTGGCATCTATAATTCTGTGGCAGGACAATGTGATTAGTTCACCAATTATACTCATTTAGTACCTTATTTTGATAGAAATTGTGCCCTCATATCCTTATTTTTTCTCAATATCTGATGAAAACTCTTATGTTTCAGGTATTTGAAATTTTAGTGGGAGAATTGACACTTATGCGCAAAAAAGAACTAAAAAGATGAAAAAAGGTAAAATTTGAAGCTTGAGCTTCCCCAATCACACTTGGCGAATCACAGAAGGGAAGCACTCTACTATTTGTTCCAGAACGCGAAGCCCTGATGGAGGTGGATCAAGAAGCGATGAAATGAGAAGTCGGCGTGTCGCTGAACCGTTTTGTGAAGCAGAGATATACCACCAAACGATCCAGGACATAAACATACTGAAGGCAAAGCACAAAAGGGGATTAACTAGAACAAGGGGAATCATTGAGTCATTCAGCTATCACGACTAACCCCGTCAAATTTTCCGCCGCAACATTTAATTTTTAAGTTATAAATACTAGTTTTAGGTGTTATTTTCAAAATTACAAATTTTATTATTATATTTCACTATTTAGAACATTAGTTTTTGTATTTTTCTCTCATGTTTCGAGAGAGTTTTGTGGGAGACTTGAAGAAGCAAACTTTTCATCTTCCCCAAGTTTGAAGCGTGTCTTCTCTATTCTTCTTCATTTGCTCATATTAAGGTTTAATTTCTTATATCCATCTGATTGCATTATCATTTTAGGTGTAATTTTTTATTTCTTGATGTGTGGCTGAAAATCCGTTTTGGGTGTGATTTAGAAAATATGAGTTATATTCGTTTTGGGTCTTTCTTGTTGATATGTTAAATGTATTTTAATGGAGATTTCACCTAGTGGTTGTGGTTTAAGTTAATGGGTTATAGGTGCAAATATAAACTCACCCATGTGTTGTCGACTTTCATGAGAGGGAGGTCGCGAAACAAAGACCACTAGATTTATAGCTTAAGGAGTTGGTCAACATGAGGTTCAACCAGAGATGGTGAGACCTAGTCCCATATCCTAACAATCATCTCAAGAGAGTGAGTGGGGTAAGGCATAAGCTAGTCTTCACGCGGCAAATCGATGTTCGAGAGGAACATATTTAAAACAGGGTAAATTGTCTGAGAGGTAACTTATTTCCATCTAAAGCTTATCCTACTCACTATTATCTTGTAAATTTGCTATCAAAACCATGTATTTAACAATCTATGTTAACTTCTAATGCGGTCACACCCCAAAAACTTCTCCCCACACTTGATTTTCTTGTTACTTTTTGTTATTTTTACTATACTTGTGAAAAAACCTCCTCTCGATATATGAATCTTTAGTGTCACCCCTTTGATTTACAATGTTTTTATTCGTTAATCTCTTTATCTACAACTAATTAGAATGAAATTATAATTGACTACATATTCTTGAAACAGATCCCGTGGGACACAACCCAACCTTTGGTTGGGTTACTAAGCTAGCGACGATCGTAGACTGTCATAATGCAGGTTGTTGTTGTTGGTCAGGATAAACATAAAAAATGGCGCCGCTGCTGGGGAGTTGTGTCACATGATAATGTAGTTCAGTAGAGTTTTTGTTCTTATTAGTGGTAGTCTACTTCATTTTCTTTTTTGTTATATGTTTTTGTGTTGAGGCAGGAACAATGAGTGCGAATTACAATGATGACTGCCAAGCAACCCATCCCTCAGGGTGTGATCTTCACTGAGAGAATATTGAGGATGTTAACAGTGCGTATAATCCTGCTAATATGGGTTAAATTGGAGAAATTTGCATGCTAGAATCTGAAAGAGGTGCAATGTTTGGGATTACTAGCTAAATATTCCATATCATACATTCAAGAGGGTTATATGTTGGCCTAGAGAATGAAGGTTTGTATGAGCATATATAAAGTTTTGTTTAACTATGCGCTCCATTGGTGTTCAAGAAATTGTCACAAGAATCCATTAGGATTCACCTGTTTCCCATTAAAATTAACTAGGGAAACCACTAAATAGTTGGTTGAGCTTTCTAGGGGTTCTATCAAGTTATTAGAAGAGTTGGTCACTGACATTCACAAAATATTGTTTCACACATCAAATATGATGAAGCTGAGAGACAACATTCAAAACTTAAAACAAGAGGAAGGTGATCCAATTCACGAGTCATGGACAAGATTTAGGAAATTCCTACGAAAATTTCCAACACGTGGGCTGCCTAGTGAGTTATTACTTCCATATTTTTACCGATGTCTCGATTCGGTTAATAAAGGAATTGCTGAAAAAATAGTTCAAGGATGAATAATGCTATAATTATTTAAGGTAGCCTCATTCCTTCTAGATAGTGTGAATAAAGTGAACCAAGCGTGTTATACAAAAAATGATCAAGTCTCCCCATTGTTATTTAGATAGACGCAAGAACATGTAGATAAAGAAAAGGAAAGGGATGAAAACATCAAAAAAAATATTGTCTCGAATGGAAATACTTCAAAGAACATGTGAGGGGGAACTTGTGAAGTCTATCGACTAAAGGAGGGTTCTTCTTCCGAATACTTGTGATCGGGGTAAAACCAAAGTTCGAACTCTAGGAAAGATTAAGAGGATTTTTGTCCGCACTACCAATAGTGGGTGGAATAAAGGTTGGAACTATTACAAAGGTAAATATCAAGGAGGTTTTGCCTAGGTTAGGCCGAACAAGATGATCGTGAGTATGAGAACACTGATTTGAGAGATAGCCCAAAATAAAAAGGGAGTACAAGCAACCCTAAAGTTGATGATTTGTGTTCACACATTCCTGATAAAGTTGAAGACTACGATGATTTTCTAAAAGGAATGAGAAATCACTTTTCTCTACTAAACAGCAAAGTAAACTCTTATCAGATTCCATCAAAATGTGGGAAAGCTAGTTAAATCTATTGTCTGCACAAAGCACAACGAGTCCCTGAAGTAAGAGAATGAAAGAGAGCTAGTTGTAGTGACTCGTTGTGGAAAGGTGGCAATAAGTAACTTGATGGATGAAGATGAATTCCAAAAGTTTGCAAAGAGACAAGGTGGAAAAGAGATGGTATTTATCACTCAACCACACCCCGACAAACAACAACCAGAGAAACAAGACCATCAATATCAAGTTCTAAATGTTATTCAACCTTTACCCAAAATACCTTCACCATTTTCTCAACATTTAAAAAGAAAGAATGAAGATCAGAAAATCAACAAATATTTGTTTGTGTTCAAGAAGCTGTACATTACCTTCCCTTTGTAGAGGCATTGTTGGAAATGTCGGGATATTAAAATTCATGAAAGATATGGTTACCAAGAAAAGGAACATAGAGTATGAAATAATCGAGGTATCTCATAACTATAGTGCAATTATGACAAAGGACTTGATCACTAAGAGAGAGGACTGAGGGACATTCACCATACCGTGCACCATTGGCATGCTCAAATTCACAAATGCTTTGTGAAATTTAGGAGCAAGTATTAACTTGATACCTTATGCAATATAAACAACTTGTGTTAGGGGAACCGAAGGAAACAACAATGAAGCTCCTTATGGCGGAAAGATCAATCAAGCATAATGTAGGGATGCTCTACGATATTCAGGTGAAAGCATATAAGTTCATATTTTTTGACGACTTTGTGATGTTAGAATGCGACATTGATGATGAGATACCCATTATCTTGGGTACGCCATTTCTAGAATGCAGGAGAGTATTGGTGGATGTTGAAAGAGGGAAATTGAAGTTCTGAGTAAATGATGATGAAGTAACTTTTAACAACTTCAAATCCATGAAACAACCTTGTGACATCATTTAGTGTCTAGCTATGATGTTATAGATGAAGTAGTGACAAGTGTGAGCCATTCGATGCGCGAACATGAAGATCTAGAATCCGCCCTTCCTACTCATGATGAATCCAATGTCCACGGCTATGATGAAATGGTGGCTGCCTTAACTGGATTAGAAGTGCATGCAAGAAATCTAATTAAGTTTGATATAGATCTATAAAATAGGTAAAACTACCGGCGAAGCCATCAACTGAAGAAAAGCAAAATCTGAAGCTGAAAGTCCTTCCTTCTCATCTATAATATGCTTTCTTGTGAGCTATTAATACTTTTTTCGGTGATCATTGAAGCCAACCTACTAAAGAGGCAAGGGAAATTATTAATCGGAGTGCGCCAAAAACATATAAAGACTATATGTTGGACCATGGCTGAAATCGTAGGCATTCCTCCATGCATATTTTCTTATAAGATTCATCTTAACAACTAATGCAAACCCAACACGGAGCATCAACAGAGGTTGAACCCTCCTATGAAACATATAGTGAAAAAGGGGATCATCAAGTGTCTTGATACAAGCATAATTTACCCTATTACAGATAGCAAATAGGTAAGCCTAGTGCAGTGTGTACCAACAAAAATGTGGTATAATAGTGGTCCCCAATTCAAAATGAAAATTTATGCCTATGATGAGTCCTCAAATTGGACCCTTCTACGACCTTAATTTAATGAAAATAGTGTCCTAGGTTTTTAATTATATCTCGATATCTGATATAAACTTCTATGTTTTAGGTATTTAAGGATTTGGTAGGAGCACAGACACTTAAGCACAAAACGGAAGAAAAACAGAGAAAAAGAGTTGAAGATGCAAAGGTGCGTATCACCAAGCATAATTGGAGATCCGCCGTATAGCAAAGTTCTACATTCTGTTACCACAAGTGAGCCCTGAAGGAAGTGGATCAAAAAGCGATGAAAAAGAGCAGTCGACGTTTTACCGATCAGATTTGCAAACCAAAAGATTTCCTCCCATTGATCCAGAACAAATATACAATGAAGGCAATGCGCAAGCGACGATGAACTCATCAAAGAGTGATTCACGAAATCACGACTAACTACACCTAAAGGATTTTCTAGTACATTCTGAACTCTATAAATACTTAACTTTTTTATTATCTAGAGAATAAAAAAATTAGAGCGTGAAAAAATTACACGTGATATTTTGTTTTTAAGTTTTCTCTCAAGTTTAGAGAATATTTTTGTTAAAGCTTGAAAAAGAAGATCTTCTTCCAATTTTGGAAGTAGGTCTTCTCCATTTATCTTCCTTTGCTACTTTTAAGGTTTAATCTGTTCTATCCACTAAATTCCTCTATCATATTTTGTATGTTTGATTATTGATTAATGCATGGCTAAATTCCCCATTCTTTTGGTGTAATTTCACAATTATGGGTTGACTAATATGTTATCCTTGTTTGTTTGTAGCTTATATTGAATTTTAATGGTGATTTCACATAGTGGTTCTGGTTTAATCTAATGTGTTTTGAGTTGCAAATACAAAAACACTTATGTGCTTTCGGCTTTCTATAGGGAGATGTCGCGAACTAAGACCACTTAAATGATCTTCTAACAGTGGGTTGACATGACGTTTAGCTCGAGAGTGTCACGCCTCAAATCCAATTAAGACAGACAAACACCCGATGCCCTAAAGGCTCGAGAGATCCAACCTGTAACTTGTGCCTACTATGGAAATAACTATCACAATCGTGAAAAGTTCAGATAGGATAGAACGATACAAACCAACATAAGTAGACCCGAATATACAAGATTTGGCCGTTGAGGAGACAACTCTCTATGGCACGGTTGAACCACATACAAACGTCTTTAAAGGATCTAAAAGATAAAAAAAACCTAGAGTAGGTCACGACAGACCCCGCCTTACCCTTATCTACGATGCAATACAAAAATAATTTATCGAGTCAATAAAGCTCAGAATAAACTTGGAGCTCACCAAAATTAGTTGAGTGTTGTCATCTCCTACTAAGGAGGTCTACTAGCTGGAGTACTTGTGACTGTAGCATGAAAGCAAGGACCCTGCGAGGGATGTCAATAGAAAAATATGTATTGAATATGTTAGGCAATTACATAGGAAATACGAGGGCTCAAATGAAATGAAGTATCAACATATTAGTGCAGATATAAGGAGAGAAGACCACCTTTGCTTACTCTTATGAGATCATGTAAGTTACATTCTTTTCTTTACTTTTTTGTACATTATTGTTTTGTAGGGCATGTGATATAAGTGAATAGCTGATCAGTGGTAGCAGAGGAAGACTTATTCTAGGCATTTAACAACTGAGATGCAGTCCTCATAATTACACAAATTGGGATCGGCCCATGCTAGGATTTTGCCCATGAGGTGCCACCCTTCTATAAAAATGGGATAAACCCATGCTAGTCTTTCTCCTTGAGATGCCACCGTTTGGTACGAGTTGGGATCGACCCATGCTAGACATTTTCCCCTATGCTGTTACTCGTAATTATAAAGATTGCTTCACTTAGATTCGTTAATCTTTGAGATAGTTGTTTATCAGTTCATAACTCTTTTGGGATTGTTGTTTGGATAATCATAAATCTTTTGAGAATGTTATGTTGGTTATCATAATTATTTTGGAGATATAGAAAGACGGAGAGTATTAGAAGACATGAAAACAATACTTCAAGGCAACAACAATGACATAAGGAATAATGTAGCATCAACACATTACTTAAAGAGCTTAATGACACAATTGACTTCAAATAACAAAGAGGGGGATTCACCAGACTTGGTTTTGCAAATATCATTCCTATACCATCACATGGGGGGATAATTACACACGTATAGAATAGTGGACATATAATGAAGTAGTTCTATGCACTAAGGACAGGGGGAAGTATTGTCAGCTATCTAGAGATAGTACGCTGCCACTATATTTCTTTTACTAGGAATAGAACTTATGATATTCAGTTCATTGATATTAAATGCAAATATCAGATTTCGTGCCAAGGAATATGGAACTGAATAACCTTACATAACTTATTTTCTGACCAATACCACTATCACGATTCAACCTTCATTTTTGGGTGCTAATCTACAAAATAAGTCATGATTGAGCTAATGTCAGCAGCTAATCACATTAAGACCCTCGAATATAGTAGCTAACTTTGATAGATAATAAGCCCATACAACCCTTAAAAGTATGCAATTACCACACCCTCATTCTCTGTCCAAAACATAAATTATATATCCTTTCCCAAGATTGACCAAGCTACACCAACAATAATACATATAGAATAACCCCAAATATTTTTTTTCCTACGACAAATTATTGAACTCACCCGCCCTTGAGTTCTTAATTACAACCCCCCCTAATTCGTTGCTCAAACTCACACATAAGGACAACAAAAATGGAGCAATCATTTTACCTCAATTTTTGCAACTTCTCCTTATAACTTCAGTTCTTGTAGAAGTTCAGCTTCCCTTCACACTTAAACCAAAGAAGAAGAAAAATGTATTAACTTGCTTCAATAACATAAATGCTTTAGTTTTTTAATTATTTTCGATAGTTGGATGGAAATAATTGTTCTCCCACAAGAGATTTAGTGTAGATACCAATCACGACAATTTGGGTTGTGACAAAGTTAGTATTAAAGTCTAGGTTCATTAATCTCAATGTACAAAAATTAGTCTAATAGAGTCTCACTGAACATTATGGAAATGATTCTAATAGAGGCTATAAGAGTTCAGGAAATATCTTTATTTTTCTCATGTCTTTTTTGTTCTATAGCTTGATTCCATTTAGTATTTGTTAATTCGAATTGGTCTCTAACGTCTGTCACTCTTTTTTCCTTGGATGATTAACACAAGAGTCAATGGTGTTTGTCCTTCAGCTACCCTAAATGTCTACATGAGTAATCTGCAACGAGATATCATAGTCGAGGCAGGGGTAGAAGAAGAGCAAAAGGTAGAAGTCATGGAAGAGTAGAACCCACGGTAGATGAGGTACTTATTAAGAATGTAGAGGTTAATGAGAACCCTCTTGCACAATATTTAGAGAAGGAGGAGAATTAGGAAATTGAGGATGCTGAGGACATTGGTCAAGAAAGAGAGGTACCGGCTAGAAATGTAGGCATTCCTCGTTTTGACCTATTGTTAGCTCAATAGATCATGTTGTTCTTGAAGGGTTTGTCTGGTCCGGGGATGCTTCCATGTACTCATGTTGATGCTAATCCCACATTGCTTGTATTGATCCCAAGTCGGGCGACACTAGAGTTAATAATATTCTTTTCCATCCTTTGTTTTTTCCGGTGATGATAGGGAATGAGAATTATACGTTGACTATTTTTACGAAGCTTAAGCCTCCGGTATTTCTTGCTTCTAATACTTAAGATTCTTATGAGTTTATCTTAGACTTCTATAAGAGCTTGTATAAATTGGGTGTTGTTCACCAATATAGGGTTGAGTTCATGTCCTTCCAACTTCATGGTGCAGCTTATAAATGGTAGAGAGCTTATATGGAATGAAGATCTCCTACCTTACCTCAACTTACTTAGACCTAATTTAATATCATGTTCTTAGAAAAATATATGTTTAGAACTTTAAGGGATCACAAGAAGGATGATTTTATAGCATTAGAAAAAGATTGTATGTGTGTGGCTTCTTATGTGGCAAAGTTCCATGCTTTATAAAGATATGCTACGGATATGGTCACTAAAGATGGGAAGAGAATCCTGTTTTTTATTAGAGATTTGAGTTCTAAGCTGCAAGAGTTATATGTTCATATTACTTCTGCAGGGAAGTCTTTTAATGAAGTGAAAAATTATGTTAAGAAGGTGGAGGGTCTTAAGAGAGACGTTCAAGCCAAAACGTTGGCAAAAAGATCTAAGAATTCAAGAATTTTTTTTCAGGGTTCTTATGTTAGTGTTTCCGGGAGGACAACATTTGCGGCCAATTCGGGAACACTATCTTCTAATTTTAAAGATACTTACAGTTTTGGGCCTACAGCGGGTGCCAAACTATCTTTTGATTGTATTTTCTATTATTGTTGAGAACTTGGGCATATAATGAGAGATTATACCCACCTACGTGTAATAGATTCCGCGTAGTAGTAGTCTAGAGAAGTGGTACCCACAAGGAATGGTAATAATGATCGTAGGCGTCCATGAGGGGCGCAAGAAGGTAATCAGAGAGGTCTTGGAGGTAGAATAAGTGTTAATGCACTACACCATTTTAAGTCTACAACCACACTAATTCTAAACTACACTTTTAAAGTGTTGCCTAAAGTATTTTTGGAGAAGCTTTTAAAGTGTAGCCAATTTTTTTTAACTTTTAGCGATAATAGTATTGGCAACACTTCAAAAATGTACTCTTTAATTATTTAAGATACACTTTATGAGTGTTGTTACAATATGATATTGTCACGACCCAAAAATCACGAGTCGTGATGGCACCTATGCTCCCAACCGATAGGTAAGCCAACCCAACAAGTATCACCAATTCAACTTAAACGTGAGAAAGATAAGTATCAAACTAATATCTAACATACTAAGTATTCAAATAAATGCGGAATATAAATAAAACTACCCCAAGATTTAGTGTCATAAGTACAAGAGCTTCTACAATATGATACAATTCCAAAATAATATAAAAATCTAAACATAAGAATTATCCTATCAGCATAACAAAATAACCTAATAAATAGAGGTAGACTGAAGGTGTGGGCATGAGAATATCCCAAACAAAGACACCACAACTTCAAGATAATTCAAACTCATATCCAATGTCGAAGAACGTTCCCAACTTGAAAGTCAATCACTCAATCTGGACACCACAAAAAATGCAGCAAGTGTAGTATGAGTACGAAACCACGTGTACCCAGTATGTCTCATTGACCGACAACGAAGAAGTAGTGACGGGAGTTATATAAGAAAATAAATTCTTAGATTGTACAAGTATATATATATATATTACACTTACTATTTAAGTTTCATCAATAAAGGAAATCAACATTTAATATTTTCCAAACACCAAACGAAACATATAGTCATCAAGAATGAATGATTGGATGAAATGCAATGCAATATGATGCCATGTAATGATATGTCTCAGAATACCCAGTACTCACTCAACCGTATATACATGATACTCCTCAGAAATACATCGAGAGTTCATGACCCATGGGGGACTCGCAAGGTCCATATACCGACACGGACGATCTCCACGTGTCTGTGCGGACGATCTCAACGCACTATCATAATATCAAACAATTTTCGCACGAACGGTCTCCACGTGCCCAAATTACAATCTTAACATCTCACCATCCCCAGCACGGACGATCTCCACGTGCCCAACTTATACTCAGTCTCATCTCTATGCATGTGCACAATATTGTTTCAATAGAGGGAATGATGATGCATCTCAATCAATCAATATGAATAAAATACATAACCTCCTCAATTATCTCAACTATACGGGTGAAACAAATAAAACACAATCACACAAGGAATTCAAGTCAATAATATATCAGCTAATGCCCATATGCTTTGGCATTCTCAAATTTTAGTCCACATTCTATAATAGTACTTTTCCTTTTTATAACACCGGTACTCGTACCAATGCCCGTCACACCATTGATACGAGACCACCATCTTTCCCCCTTACCCCTTTTCTATTTTCATTTTTTTAATCTTTAATTAGGAAAACGTCCTTCAAAAAGTCTAAAAAGCCTTAACATACCTTAGATGCCGAGCTTGTGCCACGAATCTTTTAAGATTTTTCCTTTCCTTTTCGCAAGGTTTCGGAACGTTCCCAATCTACCAATTTTGCAATATTCGTAAGTAAGCAATTTTTATAGACATTCAAATTATTATATGTCTATCATAGACAATAACACTCACTCATTTTTTTCAACAAACTCCAAATCTTGATATATATTGGCATGCCAAATTTTTCATACTTGCTAAATTTCAAGCCAAGAACTTAACTCTAACCTCTTCAAATGGACTAAAATTCAATGTTAGATCATATAAAATAACACCTAATAATTAATTACCAATTAAAAAATCTATTATCATTGTAGACATTATAATTTTTTTTTTGCAGAAACCCATTTGTAAACAAGTGCCAATTTTCTAGATTATTTATCAAATTCCAATCATTGGCACTCATTGACAATGATTGCCTCAATCTTATTCCTACCATTCTGAAACTAACAATATATATAATAAATTATTTTGACAAAATCACAGAAAACATTAACCTGCAGCCATTCAACTATTCGACTTCGATCGATTTTTATATATATATATATATATATATGTATATATTTTTGAATACTAACCCAATTGCTAGCAGTGTAATATAATTTAGTAATCATCACCAACTTACCCATTATTTCTTATCACCCATTATCAATATAGCATAAAATAATAACATAATCCCAAGCACTCCGACAATATATTACTATATATAGAATTGAAAAGAACGAATATCTCATATCTTTACCTGAATAATGGCTATGATTTTTCTCCGTCTCGCTGGTCGCCTGTGGTAAGGTTTCGCATCCATTTTTTTTTCTAAACAAGAGTTTATTAACCGTGAAACCCCACTAACCTATTATCTATATTACTTATTTAATAAAAGTTTCATCAATTAGGTACTCATAGTTATCTAATAGTTTAAAAATACCCCTTTAAATTTTTAAATGGAGTCAAACTAGTCCTAGTTTTCAAAACGATCTAGCGGGTCGTTACATCATCTACCACTAAAATAAACGTTCGTCCTCGAACGGTAAAATAATAGGATATCAATAGACGCTCAAAAATTTAGGGATATCTGGTCTATATGTTTGAATTGTACTACTTAGTAGCCTGATCATCCAGATGATACTTCTTCAATATCAACAACATTACTATTACACTCAACAATAAAAAAAAACAATATAACTCAAGTTCAACTTTCCTTTCTTTTTGAATCTCATCACACCTTTTATGAGTGAAACCTTTAACAAAACATGTTCTCCAATCATGAACTATAAATCACGAACTTTTTAATTTGTATAACTCTCACCTGTTTTTAAGCGATGAGAAACCTATCTTGAAGGACTTGACCTTATATAAGAATTTTCTCAATCGATCAGTGTCCCACAACCCAATCAGCTCAATACATCATATTTATCTTTTGGATATCAATATGTCCTACCATGCAATATCTCGAATGACGCTATCTCACTATTCAAATGATAATTGTTGTTCTATGTATACTCTACTAAAAATAAGAACTTGACCCAATCACCACTAAAGTTGCTCACACACGCCTGAAACATGTCCTCTAAGACCTAAATAGTTTATCAACAGACCATTGAAGGTGAAATCTTGTAATAAAATCCAACCTAGTACCAACTCCATATGCATAGACATCCAGACATGAGATATCAATTATGTATCTCAAATAAATTTAAAATGGGCATCTCATACAGGTAACTATCTCCTGAATGTAAATCTAGACTAACTTATTCAAACTACAAGTAATCTGAACTAATATAAAATATATACACTTGGTAAATCGGTCCATTATAACCCATATAACGTCAAACTTGCACAAGATACGTGGCAACCCTGCCAAAAATTTCATAACAATATATTTCCACTCCAACTCTAGTATAAAAGCATCATTAAATTCCTACTTTCATGCTTTTGGTGCTCATAATTTTCTTGATAACAATTCAAACACGAGATACAAATTCAATCCCTTCATACGATACTATCGATAATATTGCTTCAAAATAAAATATACTCCAATTGCCTCTAGATAAAATAAAAAAATTGAACTATCGAACTCTTTCATGATTAATCTAGTCAGCTCACATATTGGAAGAACATAATTAAGTCTATAATACTTAAAACTCATTCACCACCAAGAATTTCTTCCTTGACTTCTCCTTATAACACCTTATCGTAAGTCGTACACAAATTTCCATCACCAAACTATCGAACATGAATAAGCATCTCACCTCATGTAACAAAGGTAGACTACCCATACTCACTGTATTTCACCCTAAGTAATCTACTAGCACATTTGTTTTGTCCATACGATAAAGATTAATCATTCCATAATCCTTGAGAAACTTCCATATCCATTCTATTAAATTTAGATTTCTCTTATTAAAACTTATACTAAACACCTCGCAATACACACTATAAATAAATGCCTCTACAATTTTAATGCAAGCACCACCACCACCAAGTTTAAGCTATAACTAAGACAGTTCTTGTCTTGAACTTTCAACTATCTCGAAGCATAAGCTATTACTTACCTTTCTTCATTAATACCCAACCAAAAGATAAATATAAAGAAAGACCATCCAAACACAGCTGTTGTTCGGGCCTAACAACAGTATCATACTAACCTCTGAATTCGATCTCCACCGTTCAAATCAACCATTAACATGTCACAAACACTCAATCCAAATTTCAGCTCGATCCAACGGTTAATTAATCAGGAAATACAATCTGAAGTTTGTTGGTCGAAGAAAAAAATGCAGCAAAACAAACCTTTTTCTTCTCTCTTCTCTCCTCTCTCTTCTCTTGTTAAAAGCTCTCAAAAAAAAAATCTATTATGTCCTAAAGTCTTTCAAAAGAAATACTACTGAGTAGTTGAGTTATTCCCTCCAGATCATCCTCTATTTATAGAGTTGTGTTTTTTTTTTTTTTAGTCAAAACCAACTGGAAATAGGATTACAATTCAAATCCTTTTCCTAATAGAATTGAAAACAAAATAAAGAGAATAAATCCAATTCATTTTCAAGTAGGATTAGACGATGAGCCCCTTGGTTGAAACATGGGCAATAGCCCAACATTGAGCTTTAGAAAACTCACCTCACACACATCAAACCATTGAAAAGCCGATTATTTCTAGGTTAATCTAGTTAATGCACGTGTAATGAATGCGAGCACCATTGATACTAACCAACTAGGCGTAAGAAAATCCAAATATCATAGATGAAATAGGCCAGTCCCAATTTCAAACTGCCTCAATTCTCTTGGGATCCCTGTTAATACATTTCTTGGTCAGCTACATTTCAACCATGCCACCAAACTAATGGAAATCTACACTTAAAAAAAACATGAACAAAGCTTAATTTTCTTCAGAGTCTTGAGAATCATCCTCAAATAATGCTCGTGATCCTTCCTACTATGGGAGTATACCAATATATTCTAGACGAAAATAATAACAAAGGAATCTCAATATGATAGAAACACCCAATAAAAATGTACTTGATCCAACAAAATTCCTTACTCAACAAGTCTTGTTATCGTTCTTTCAAATTTATCAAAGTATTCCAATAAGAAATAATAGAAATAGGCCAAGTGTTTAACTATAAGTCAATACTAATTTTTTTTATATCAACCTCACATGGAATGCCCTGAAAAAAATTCTTGCACCATTTAAATGATTTCTAAAAGAGACATAGCATCACTAGTATCACAACTTAAGACGAATAGGTGAAGAAACCCTTATTCCTCACAGTGAAACTTTAGAGACAATGATGCCTTTCTTAAATGGGTGATGATACTATCCTGCCACTTAAATTTTTTAAACATTAGAAATATTTGAAGTTAGTGTCTTACACTTATAGTCATAAATTTCATGACAATGAGAAATTCAATCCATAACCAAATGATGTTTAAATCTTCCTCATATAAAATAACTATGATTTTCCACGTGTCATATACTATTAAGTCAATATAAGATCGATGTAATCGATCTACCACTAAGAACCATCTACAGGTGTGGGAATATGTATAGGCATAAGAGAAAAGGTCACAAAGCATATCCAGATTCAAAATAAGGTACATACTTACGTAAAATAAAGTTGATCCACTTTCGAAATAAAATTATTGTCAACCGAGAGCAAATCGAACAATACTTTGGACAACCCAGGTTACTCAAATACAGTTATTTATTTGCGGAGGTAATATAACAAATCATCACTGTATTGTTCTATGATCTGTGTATTGATTCATAACTATTTTGTACCCATCTCTACAAGTGTTCTCATATAGCTTCATATAAGTATCCTTTCCAACATCCTTTGACAAAAGAATTTTTTTTCTCCCCTCTCAATTTCAACAATATTACTGATCCTTAATTCAATATATAAAAAGCTCCCCGCAATATGAATTTATCACTATTTATCATTAATTATTCATTAAAATATTCTTGCTAGTCGATATTAGTATAGCCTTTTATAATCTCTTGATGTATTTAACTTAACTCACCTTATTGATTCTATCAAATGAAATATCAATATGGTCATCGTGCCATTCAACTTGAACTATTCAATTTATCTTCAATATACCTCCACTCTAAAGGATAAAAAGGGAAATATGTCATATAAATCTTATAACAAATCTTAGTCTCTCAACATCATGATAAGTGATCACATTTTATATCTCTACTCAACTTTTTCCCATAGCCTTACCATAATGGCTAAACTCTTATTTGATCAATTGAATGTTCCTAATCTTATCATTATCTTCAAGGCATCAACATATATCATTTCATTACTAAATTATTCACATATCATAAACACATGTTATAAAATTGTCCCTATTAAATTCAAATGAAGTTCAAGTATCCTTGTCTAAATCACAATTTGAGAAAGTTGTTCTTACTATTTCAAACCTCATCAATTTCATTATTAAAATTCAAAACGCTCAATACTAAGTTATTTTTATAACCACACAACTTACGTACTAAACTGCATAATATCATCCCCTACCACAATGTCAAATTTGAAAATGTCTCCTCACCGTTGGTGAGAGAATGAAACAAGAATTTTGACCTTAAACCAAACCACACACGCACGATTAGGAATGAAAGAAGAAAGTTTCCTAAAGTCCTGTAGTCTCTCAAAGATAAGTAACGGACGTCTCCACACCTATCCGTAAGACTCTACAGACTCAGCTCTTGTACTAGTGAGACCGATGAACCTAGGGCTCTGATACCAATTTGTCACGACCCAAAAATCACGAGTCGTGATGGCACCTATGTTCCCAAACGATAGGTAAGCCAACCCAACAAGTATCACCAATTCAACTTAAACGTGAGAAAGATAAGTATCAAACTAATATCTAACATACTAAGTATTCAAATAAATGCGGAATATAAATAAAACTAACCCCAAGATTTAGTGTCATAAGTACAAGAGCTTCTACAATATGATACAATTCCAAACTAATATAAAAATCTAAACATAAGAATTATCCTATCAGCATAACAAAATAACCTAATAAATAGAGGTAGACTGAAGGTGTGGGCCGCAGAATATCCCAAACAGCACACCACAACTTCAAGATAATTCAAACTCATATCCAATCTCGAAGAACGTTCCCAAATTGAAAGTCAATCACTCAATCTGCACCACAAAAAGTGCAGCAAGTGTAGTATGAGTACGAAACCACGTGTACCCAGCATGTCTCATTGACCGACAACGAAGAAGTAGTGACGGGAGTTATATAAGAAAATAAATTCTTAGATTGTACAAGTATATATATATATTAAACTTACTATTTAAGTTTCATCAATAAAGGAAATCAACATTTAATATTTTCCAAACACCAAACGAAACATATAGTCATCAAGAATGAATGATTGGATGAAATGCAATGCAATATGATGCCATGTAATGATATGTCTCAGAATACCCAGTACTCACTCAACCGTATATACATGATACTCCTCGGAAATACATCGAGAGTTCATGACCCATGGGGGACTCGCGAGGTCCATATACCGACACGGACGATCTCCACGTGTCTGTGCGAACGATCTCAACGCACTATCATAATATCAAACAATTTTCGCATGGACGGTCTCCACGTGCCCAAATTACAATCTTAACATTTCACCATTCCCATCACGGACGATCTCCACGTGCCCAACTTATACTCAGTCTCATCTCTATGCATGTGCACAATATTGTTTCAATAGAGGGAATGATGATGCATCTCGATCAATCAATATGAATATAATACATAACCACCTCAATTATCTCAACTATACGGGTGAAACAAATAAAACACAATCACACAAGGAATTCAAGTCAATAATATTTCAGCTAATACCCATATGCTTTGGCATTCTCAAATTTCAGTCCACATTCTATAATAGTACTTTTCCTTTTTATAACACCGGTACTCGTACCAATGCCCGTCACACCATTGATACGAGACCACCATCTTTCCCCCTTACCCCTTGTCTATTTTCATTTTTG
Organism: Solanum arcanum; assembly: GCA_027789145.1. Taxonomy (NCBI): domain Eukaryota; kingdom Viridiplantae; phylum Streptophyta; class Magnoliopsida; order Solanales; family Solanaceae; genus Solanum; species Solanum arcanum. Next base: position 27,074,731 of record CM050941.1, read on the forward strand.
TTAATCTTTAATTAGGAAAACGTCCTTCAACAAGTCTAAAAAGTCTTAACATACCTTAGATGCCGAGCTTGTGCCACGAATCTTTTATGATTTTTCCTTTCCTTTTTGCAAGCTTTCGGAACGTTCCCAATCTACCAATTTTGCAATATTCGTAAGTAAGCAATTTTTGTAGACATTCAAATTATTATATGTCTATCATAGACGCTAACACTCACTCATTTTTTTCAACAAACTCCAAATCTTGATATATATTGGCATGCCAAATTTTTCATACTTGCTAAATTTCAAGCCAAGAACTTAACTCTAACCTCTTCAAATGGACTAAAATTCAATATTAGATCATATAAAATAACACCTAATAATTAATTACCAATTAAAAAATCTATTATCATTGTATACATTATTATTATTTTTTTTTTTGCAGAAACCCATTTGTAAACAAGTGCCAATTTTCTAGAATATTTATCAAATTCCAATCATTGGCAATCATTGACAATGATTGGCTCAATCTTATTCCTACCATTCTGAAACTAACAATATATATAATAAATTCTTTTGACAAAATCACAGAAAACATTAACCTGCAGCCATTCAACTATTCGACTTCGATCGATTTATATATATATATATATATATATATATATATATATTTGAATACTAACCCAATTGCTAACAATGTAATATAATTTAGTAATCATCACCAACTTACCCATTATTTCTTATCACCCATTATCAATATAGCATAAAATAATAACATAATCCCAAGAACTTCGACAATATATTACTATATATATAATTGAAAAGAACGAATATCTCATATCTTTACCTGAACAATGGCTATGATTTTTCTCCCTCTCGCTGGTCGCCTGTGGTAAGGTTTCACATCCATTTTTTTTTTCTAAACAAGAGTTTATTAACCGTGAAACCCCACTAACCTATTATCTATATTACTTATTGAATAAAAGTTTCATCAATTGGGTACTCATAGTTATCTAATAGTTTAAAAATACCCCTTTAAATTTTTAAATGGAGTCAAACTAGTCCTAGTTTTCAAAACGACCTAGCGGGTCGTTACAGATATAATTGACAACAATTTTTTTAATGTATGGCCACACTTTTAAAGTGTCCTATTTTTATTATTATAAAAACACCACATTATAAGTGTGACCTTAAAATTTCACCAAAATTTTATATTTTCTCCAAAATTTTAACTCTCCCTCCAATTTTTATAGGCCAAAAAATAAAATTTTATAATAAATCACAAAACATAAAGACAAAAACTCACTTGGTCTCCACACACATTCTCTTTCACTTAAATCACTCTTTCCCTATGACTGAAGAACTCACAATTTTTCTTTTAGTAAATAACTCATCAAGCTGAAGAACTCAACGAGTTGATCGAGCTTTCTCTTCTCCAAGCTCAAGATTTCGTTAAGCGTATGTACGATCTTATTCTACCACACTGATTTCGTCAAGCTAAGAGCCTGTTTGGCTCAGCTTAAAAGCTGGTCAAACTGACTTAAAAGATGGTTTTTGACTTATTTAACTGTTGGCAATACTCAAAACAACTTATTTTAAGTTAAAAAAAACTTTTTTTAAGCCAAAAGTTAAAAGCTGGGTAGGAGTGCTTTTTTTTTTTTAGCTTATAAGCTGTTTTAAGTTGACCACATTTTTATGTTTTTTCCCTCAATATTTTAATACAATCTCCAAATTACCCATAAAACTCTAACATCTCTTTCTTCTATTTTTCCCTTTTCACGTTTGGCATAACAACTTCAGCACTTTTATTCAAACGCAAAACTGCTTATTTTAAAAATAAGTTTCAGCACTTTCAAAAGTACTTTTTTAAAGCTGCTTTTATTAAGCCCATCTAAACGGGCCCTAAGTACTAAAACAATCTTCTTGTTATGAATGAATTTTAATTTTTTTTTGTTTAGAAGGAATTGATTGGGGTTGTTAGCAAGATAAAGTGAAGCTAAGTCTCTCCATCACACTTTTCACTCAGATTTCTCGTTGAAGAACATGATTTCAGACAAATTTATGGCTGAAGAGTTGAAGAGCTGAAGATAATCTCCCTGAAGAATACGATTTCTATAATAGTTCTTGCTGAACAACACGATTCTTTTGAAATAGGGTTTATCAAGTTTGAATTCTATCTTTGAAAGTCAATATTTTAGCTTTAGGGTTTTGATACTGTTGTGTTTTTATACAATGTTTGGGAGTCTAGCTCGTAGTTTTTTAGCTTTATTAGTTGATTTCTTAGTGCCCTGAGTCTTATTAACGAAATAAGTATAAATGGTTTTGATTCTTCACTTGACCAAATAAACCACTATATTTTTTTGTATCATGGATGCAATTTTTATAGTTAGGGAACAATAATTTCAATAAAATTTTTTATTTTATGGTATCACTCAATATCCATTTGTTTTATGATTTATTTAATTTTCTACATAAATCTGAATTCACTGTTGCAGTGCCCAGACGATGGCTGCTGTGATTTAGCCAATGTAGAAGTAGTTGAGAATCAACTTCCAGCTGAATTTTTTATACTTATGTTCTATGCACCAGTCCACTTAATGAATTGCAGCTCAAATGTCCGTATAGTTATTAGTTCCTAAGCCGAGAGGAATAGAGAATGCTACCAGCCAGTCCCTCTTAATACCTCCACCTTCAATCTTGCAAGGATTATCATGCAGTAGACATTAGAGGCAGAATAGTCAGCTCTGCAGTTTTAAGATGTTCTTGGATTCGTTGTTGTTCCGAGCTCATCGCTATGAGAGAACTACTACTCATTACCTTTAATTTTTTTCTTCTATTTTTTCAAACCAAGAGTGTTGTGTGTTGTTTTTACTGAAACAGTGTGCTGCTAGTTTGTATCAGTTTCTTAGTTGATATTATTTGATATTAACTCCAACATTCTACTGAAATAGTTAGCTTAATAGCCTGCCTCATGATTCAATGAGTTTGTGATGTAGCTGCCTTGGTGTTTGATTTTGTTTTATGTGGTTCAGCTACTGTTTATTCCTTTCCTCTATCTGTATTTTAGGTTGTGAAAAAATGCCAAAAATCCCACTCCGGTTCATGTCTAAAATTTCTGCAAAACAGTGGCATACTTTGTTATTTTTTTTATTGCTTTGCTCATGTTCGAAATGCTCAGTTTCATTGCTTTGGTCCATCCATACTTATTCCTAAAATCGGTATTTCAATTGTAGAGACTGCAAGCTGAAATCTGTGTTCCTGTTAATGTTTTTCCTTTTCTAGATTTCTTTTTCAGCTAAGATTTCTTTACTTCATATTTGTTTTGTATTGTAGTATTTCAATTCTTGTATATTTCTAGTCTCTTTAGTATTAGTATAATTCTACTCACCATACATATGAGTCTAGTGGAGCATCGTTAACTATTTGAAGAGATTATAATGACTCTACAATCTGCTGCAATCTGCTATAATGCATCTTCCTCTTGTTTAATTCCTGCTGGTTCTCTATTTTTTTTGGTAGAAGTTTTTGCACTTGTGTTGGACACTTTGATAGTGTTTCTTCGCACTTCTGTAAAGACCAAGTACTTGTTATCCCCTTCCTTGTGACTAATAGTACAAAAAACCATGTTACTGATCATAAGTGTCAAGTGTTACTTTGCACTTTTGCAGAACTGTTTTTGTCCTCACTGTCCTTCTTAATTAGAGAATGGTCATAATGAAGTGAAATTACTGCCTAAGTCAAATGTTCTTGATCGCTATCGCATGAACAACTTGCTCAGAAAGAAGGTAAATTAAAGTTATGCAATCAATCATAATCTCCTTTTAGCCGTAAAGTAAATAGTTCTTACAGTTAACTATAGATATGTAAATTTAAACAACATGTTAAACTTCAATAAATAGTTCTTACATTGAAATATTTATTTTGCTTAATAAAACAATGGTATGAGGCCACTTAATATGACTTTTTTCTACATGTTTGTAATCAGGTTCTTCCATCGATTAATAGTCACCAATAGTGGTAAAAAGTGTATCCGATTTGATATATGTTCAGTCACTGTGTGCCCCTATTGCTTTATAGAGAAAAAGAACCTTGATATCTATAGCATTAACCAGTCATCAGTATGATTTTAAGGTGCAATTTGCTTCTGTTGTATGTGGTTCCTTTAATGCCTGTTCCGTTATCTTCACTAGATCTTTTTTTGTAGATTAAGTGGCCTCCCTTTCTTCTCAACCCTTTTGCGCCTAAAGGAGGTATTAGTGATATACCGTAGTTTCACGGTATTTTTAATACTTTTCCTTGAGTTTAGTGTGTGTCCAAAAGCCTTTTTGTATTAATTTTCATATAAGTTTCTTTTTATTTGCACGAAATCTTTCTAAAGATGAACGCGGATGTTTTTGAGAAAGAAATGCTGAAAAGTACCACCTACGGAGCATGTGACGGTCCGTTGTGACTGTGACAGTCCGTAGGTGACATTTTAGTGAAGATGCTGAAGGAAGATAGTGAGGTCTGACCAAGTGTGGGGTTACGAAGTGTGTGATGTACCGTTATAGCCATGGCGGTCCGTCTTGGTGGTTCATCGTGAAGATTAGGGAAGTAGTCTAGTACCCAAATTCCAAGAGTTTAAGTATTATGGAACGGAGACCCTCGACGGACCCTTGTACCTGTGACGATTCGTAATACCTGCCGTCGAGGGTAATGAAGAGAGCAGCCGAAGGATTTGCAAAGTATGGGACAACGGAGTCCATGACGGCCCGTCGTGACCAGGACGACCCGTCGGAGGTCCTTGACCCAGCCGCGGTTTGAAAGATTTTCAGCAAATAGAGTCCTTCTTTGATTAGGTTTTTGTTTTTTTATAAATAGTTAAAAAAATCTCGTTTTTGGGGTTAGAATCTTGGTTATTAGACAACTTTATGTTAGATTCTTTGTTGAGGAGATTATTTTGATTATTACACTTTAATTTATTACATTTTTCTCTGGAGTTGATTGTTGGTGATTTTGTCGATTAATCAAGTAAATTTCTGGATTTGAGTCTTTCTCATTGAATTAAGTGCATGAATTCTTATATCATATATATGAATATTGCGATTATGACTATGTGTAACTAAACTCCATAACTAGGGTTGTGGGAACCATGGGTGAATAATAAAATAAAATCCAACTAAAATAACAATTCTAGAATAGTGTCTTGCATTTGTTGATAATTCTTTCGCTTAAAAGTCTTTTGAATGGATGGTTACCGTTAGAACTCGCCTTAATGCTACTTGCCGTCCAAGGAGGTAGATAATAGGGGAAGAATTATCAACATAGATTTAGTGTATACTATCTAATAGGCTAGTATTGATTGGTACGAGGTAGTAACTGAGTCAAATATCGAATACAATGCTTACTATTAGGTAAAGGTAAGGGTTAGTATAGCAACACTTGTAGCCAGACCAAGGTGCGGAGTGCAATTTTCTAGATGTCGGACCAAGGATTTAGAAATACAAAACTTATCCCTCTGCATGCAAGATACTAGGAAAGAATTGTTATAGTATGAATTATCAAGTTAGAAACCTGTGGGGAACACGTAAACGCTAGTTGCTTTTATTAATTGATTAAACTCCATCATTTGAATATCTTAGTTGTCTACTTTAATTTAGCTAATTATTTTCATTAATTTAGAAATAACCCCCCCTCTTTATTGTCTTTGTTTTTCGAGAAAATAATTGACTTAATAAATAGCAACATTGTAGTGCTATTGTTAAAAGATCCCTCGTACAAAAGAAAGAAGATCCGGGTGCGTTCACTATTCCTTGTACAGTCGGGTCAGTACATTTTGCGAAAGCATTATGTGATCTGGGGTAAGCATAAATCTCATGCCTCTCTCGATTTAAAAGAAGTTGGGTTTTGGTGACCCAAAGCCCACTGCCATGCGGCTACTGATGACCGATCGAACAGTGAAAAGACCTATAGGGATACTCCACGATGTGCTAGTAACAGTAGAGTCGGTCATATTTCCTGCAGATTTTGTTATCCTTGATTATGAAGTCAATTTTAAATTGCCTATTTTTCTAGGGAAGCCATTCCTTTCCACGGGTAGAGCTTTAGTTGATATGGAAAAGGGGTAAATGAAATTTCGGTTGAACAATGAAGAAGCGACCTTCAGCATTTGTAGGTCCATGAGGCAGAGTGAGGAGCTCCAATCGATATCTGCTATATACTACAAAAAAAAGATGAAGAAGGATCATGACATTCAAAGTGAAAAACGAGAGTTTATCGTTGGGGGTTTGGTGCTTTTAGACAATTCTAGGTTGCGTTGGCTTCTGGGCAAGCTCAAGTCCAAATAGACTGTCCCTTACATGCTTATCCAATTATTCCCTCATGGAGCAGTTGAGTTAGAAACCAAGGAGGGAGTATGGTTTAAGGTGAATGGAAACAAAGAAAACTCTATTTTGGGCATACTGAATCGGCAAATATATTGATCGAGGCATACCATCTTGATGAAGGCTGAGTAATCAAGTGTCCTGAGTCGTGTCGCGACGTTAAATCAGACACTTGTTGGGAGGCAACCCAATACTTATTGTTTTTATTTCTAGTAATGGTAGCATTTTCTACTAAAGGCTTTTAAATTTTCAGGCACATCACCAAGAAATTTTACAGAAAATCACTCTGCACCAGTCACTGATGGACCCATTGACGGCCCGTCACGAACGCGATGGACCGTCGCATGAATCTGTCATGCCAGGTACGTGTTTCAGTTATTTTCAAAACTAGGGCACACGCAATAGAACCAATGACGGACCGTCGCAATTGCGATGGACCGTCGTTGGGCACTTGTCGCGTCATTAATGAGAGCACCCGACCAAACCCGGTTTGGAATTTTTAAAAATTTTCAACCTATAAAATCCCCCACCCCTTCCTTTGAACGGTTTCTTTCCCTCTTTCTCCCATTCCCTCCCTCTTAAACTTCCCACTTTCTACCTCTCTTTTAACCGATCATTTCCCCAACCCCCGAACAATTCCTAAAATCCACACTTTACTAGCCGGAGTCTGCTGCTGTGGTTCTCTTCTTGATCACCAAGTAACATCCTCAATTGTTTTTCTCAAAATTTTCAGGTGTGTGTCTCTGATTTCTACCCATTTAAATTGCATTTTTGTTATCAATTAGTATAAGCCTATTTCTTATTGATTAGTTCATTCTTTAATACATATTCTGTCTAACCTAGGTTGAGAATCCTCAAAATGGCCTTGTTAAAACTTTAGAAATAGGGTCTTTAGCATTGCTAGTTTAATAGGTATTTGGGTTAAACACATGTAGGTTAAAACACTAAAAATTCCATTTGGGTCATAGGGGATAAATGGGGCATTCCAATCCTGTCCCTGTATGACAGAACGAGACCCCGATGACGGACCATCGTACCCACGATGGATCGTCATAGGGTCCGTCCCAACATCCCTAACACCCCACTATCAAAATTTCTCCAAGTGTCCACCAACGTACACATGCGACGGACCGTCGTTCCCACGACCGTCTGTACTGCACAACCGTTCTGGTTGTTAGAGACCCTATTCATAAGGGTCTCTCACTTTTTCTAAGTGTCCTCCAACAGACACATGTGACGGACCGTCGTTCCCACTATGGTCCGTCCTGCACAACCGTTCTGGTTGTCAGAGACCCTATTCCTAAGGGTCTCTAACTTTTTCAAAGTGTCCTCTTATGGACATATACGACAGACCGTCATACCCTCGACGGTCTGTACTGCACAACCGTTCTGGTTGTCAAAGACCCTGTTCCTAAGGGTCTCCAACTTTTTCTAAGTCTCCTCTTACAGACATCTATGACGGACCGTTATACCCTCGACGGTCAGTATGGCACAACTGTCGTGACAGTCAGAGACCCATCTCCTGAGGGTCTCCATAATTTTTCTAAGTGTCCTCTAACGGACATCTTCGAGGGACCGTCATACCCTCGACGGTTCATCCTGCACAATCATCGTGACGGTCAAAGACCCCTCTCCTAAGATTCTCCAAGACGGACATCGACAACGGACCGTCATTGTCACGACGGTCCGTCCTTCTTATCCTTCATACTAGTCAGAGACTTTCCTTCAGGAATCTCCACATCAACATAGTTGAAGTAAGAAATGACAAACCCCCTGACGGCCCAAAGTACTCACGACGAACCATCACCTGGTCCGTCGTGTTTCACTGTTACTACAGAAAAGTCATTACAATTTAGCTCCTATATTTATTTTGTTTTGTTTTTGCTTGTCTTGTTTTCTCCTTCTCGTACTAATATTGATTCTTTACAGGTATTACCTATTATGGCACAAAAACAATATCGAGTATACACACGTGGGCGATCAATCTCTGTTGCCCCGTCTGCTCGCCAAGTCATTGGCTCTGATGATGATTGTGACCCCGAGTACGTACCCTCTGGCACTGCCACTCCTTCCCGAGCTGCACGTGCTGCCCGAGCTACGCCCAAAAAGGTGGAATCCGGCGTTGTAACTGCCTCCCAGTCTAATGAAGAGTGTACACTGACGGGCACACCTTCTGGTTCACCTACTCATGAAGAAGGAGAGTCTGGCTCGTTAGGAGTTTCATGGTCGGAGGAAGCCTCTGGCTCTGCTGAAGTCCCTACACCCGCCACAGTTGCAAAGTGTGCCTCGTTTGATGAGGCTGACAGTTCTGAATCCACACCCGGCTCACCCACTCATGCTCTCACCCCGGTTAACGACAAGCCCAACCGGTGGTATGTCGACGGGCAATATCAAGTTTATTCAGATGCAATGTTTTTGAATGATAAAGGAGTCATGACACGGACCCTTACATTGGAGAGGCGGGTCCTTACTGAAGTCTCCCTACTATGCCACAGATCCACAATCTCTTTACCAGACACCGACTAGAGTGGACAATGCGATCTTTGGGCCGTTATAGTGAAAAGTTGGTCCGAGAGTTCTACGCCTCTACGTTGCTACTCTCAGATCACACACAGATTGATAGGTAGGCTGCCCATGCCAAACAGGCCCCACTTGAGCTTGTCCGAGTACGTGGCATTCAGGTTGATATCTCTTTGCCTGACATTCGTCGGTATTTATACGGCGAGGATGTTGATGCCAACCAGACCCCTGTCACCAACGAGAGAGACCACCAAGAGGTTGATGGCCGTGCACTTGTCTGTTGATGGAGAGGGTGCTGACTGGGTAACTAAGCCAAAGGGAGCCATCAAGAAGGCTAACCTGACCTTCACGACGATGTTCTTATGGTTGATTGTCCTCCACTGCCTTCCCCCCACAACCTCTGATAAGAAAGTCACATGGGATCGTGCAGTTCTAATGGCGGCGATGATAGCCGGGTTTTAGCTGGACTTTGCTTGGCTTCTACAGGCGTTCATGCACGAGACGACTTTTAAGGTCACAACTACTTACCCTTTTCTGTGCATGATATTTTCTTTATGCAGGTCCGCAGGTGTGCCCATCTGGAATATTGATCAGCTCAAGACTCCGCTGGGAACTGTTGATATCGGCCTCATCAGGGATGAGGCAATGAGTTGGCCCCATGCAGAGGGCCCCGTCAAGAGTTGACTTCACTTGGTGACAATTTGGCTGATGCGGTAGCACAGGCTCGCACGGCTACACAGGCTACCTCTGAAACCACTTACACTACCCCGGTCGAGTCTATCTCGGGTAGTAGCACTGCCCCGAGCTCCTCTCGCTCAGCCCCTTTCCCTGCTCTGGTCCCGCTTTCTTGTGTCCTGAAACTAGAGGCACAAATGGCTACACTTATGCATCACACCCAGCCTTGGATGCTGAGGTCCATTGCTGAGGCAGAAGTGCGCTTAGAGCGGAGAATGGTCTAGCACACAGAACAATAGATCGCTGAGGTTCATCAGCGCTTGGATGCTTTTGAGTTGCGGGTGCTAGCACGTCCAGCCCCTCAGGTTGATGTGTCGACTCTTAAGGCTGCGATCGAGAGTCTTCGAGCAGACATTGATATGATCCTAGAGGGTAGGGTGCCTGAGTCTGAGGCCCCTTCTACAGAGCCTGCTGAGGACACAGTGATGGCGGCCTTATTCGCCACTTCTGAGATTCCACCATTTCCCCCTCGAGAGCATGCCAAGAGACATAAGGGTCGACAGGAGGATGAGGCTAGAGCACGGAAGAAGTAGCGCCGTGACATAGGGGCTGCGAGTAGAGCCTCACTTGCTGATGAGGAGGCACGTCAGATCAATGTTGTACAGTCAGCTCCTGGGGAGTCTAGCTCTAGTGATGTGGCGATTATGGGAGGCACTACTGATAGTGTTGTTGCTAATGAGGACACTACTGAGGGTGTACAAATTACAGAGGTAGTGGGTTCCGAGGAACTGGACCCACCAGCTTGCTGATCGTCGGTGCTTTGTGCCCCAGGTTTGCCTCACCTACCACTCTCGTATTCCAATTATTTTTATGCATTGGAGACAATTGCATGTCTCTTTTTTGGGGGTGGGGTAAATGGAAAGTGAGTGTTAGGGTGAAGTTTGAGTAGTCCAATTCACTATCCTCTTTTGGGGTTTTCTTGCCTGTGTTCTTTTTCCCTAAGATACTATTTTTTTATTGTTGAACCGACATGTCTATATCTTGTGTACATTGTGTAACTATGAATTATGATGGCTAAAATGATATCTTGATGAAATGAAAATGATGCATGACTAGGCATAGTAATTGATAAATGTGTGGCTCTAAGCATGACATAGAGATACACAACTGCATAACCCTAAGTCTAAAATCCAAACTAGGTGTCTGATTATCTTGTAGAGGAATGAGATGTCAAGTGAGTGTGAGGAATATTTGAATAGTCCACTACTTGTACTAAGCTAGAACTTGCCTAGTTAGTCTTGCTAAAAGTAAACTTTAACAGACAATTAGGAAAGGATTATAGGCCCTTGTTCAATATAGGAAAGGATTATAGGCCCTTGTTTGATCCAAAGGATTTTAGCTTATACTAGACCTTTCTTTTTCACCCCAACTGATCTTTTCTGGGAATAATGTGTTGGCCCTGGTCCCTCCTTGGACATGTGCACCTCAGCTTATGCCAAAAGCATAAGTTAAGGGTGGTTAATGAAGTAAACAACCTTTTTATGGACATGACCCAACTTTGGGTATTGTGTACTTTGAGTCATGGCAAAGCCATGAGTTGAGGGTCGCTATTATGAAAAATGCTCTGGAAAGTGTGGTTGAAAGAACAAAGAGAGAGAAAGAACAAAAGTAAAGTGATTCAAGAATCAATTGAAGGAAAAGTGAAATAAAAAAGTATATACAATAAATACAAGCAAGAAAAGAAGAGAGTCACTTACACAAATGAAGAAAGAAGGGAAAATAGCAAGGTGAAAGAATATTAGAAATTGGGCGAAATAAAATGATAAAAAGTGGTATGTTTAGCCGATATGTCAAGGAGGGCAAAAAAGTCACTAAATTATACCTAAATATACCCTTCCTAACCCTAAGTCTATGTTACAAGCTAAGAAAATCCTATCGTGATCCTAAAAGTTGTATAGCGAACATAAAGAAGTGAAAATAAAGGGCAAGCTTATGGTAATATGTATGAATGTGTTGTGCATATGTTCTGAGAGTGAGTGTGGAAAAGTAATCCTTATACTCAAACTAAAATCATTGTGTGAAAAATGAGGATATTGTTTTGAAGTGAGGACACTAGTTGCAATACCGGAAATATTAGCACCTCTGTGAGAAATTGAAGATGATAGGTGTTAGTGCATGGTGAGTCTTATCATGGTCTAATTCCTCATAATTCAAGCCTAATAGTGATAACATGCACAAATATGATGAGACTGATTGGGATTCATAGCCAAATGATTTCGAAAGATAAAACATTTATACTATTGTACACATATTTTGTATTGTGTCATAGTGCATCGCTTGAGGACAAACAACGAATTTAAGTTGAGGGTGTTGATATACCGTGGTTTCATGGTTTTTAATGCTTTTTCCATAAGTTTAGTGAGTATCTAAAATCCCTTTTGTATTAATTTTTATGTAAGTTTCTCTTTATTTGCAGGAAATCTGTCTAAAGATGAACGCGGATATTTTTTAGCAAGAAATGCAGAAAAGTACCACTTACGGAGCTTGTGACGGTCCGTAGGTGACATCGTAGTGAAGTTGCTGAAGAAAGATGGGGAAGTCTGACAAAGTGTGGGGTTACAAAGTGCTTGACGGACTGTCGTAGCCATGATGGTCCGTCTTGGTGGTTCGTCGTGAAGATCAGAGAAGTAGTCCCAGTACCTAAACTCCAAGAGATTAAGTGTTATGGAATGGAGACCCTCGACGGACCGTTGTGAATGTGAAGATTCGTCATACCTTCCGTTGAGGGTAATGAAGAGAGCAGCAGAAAAATTTGCAAAGTATGGGACGACGGAGTCCATGACAGCCCGTCGTGACCACGATGACCCGTTGCGAGGTCCGTCGAACCAACTGAGTTTTGATAGATTTTCAACAAATAGAGTCCTTCTTTTATTAGGTTTTTGTTTTTTATAAATAGTACTAAAACCCTCATTTTTTGGTTAAGACTCTTGTCTATTAGACACCTTTATGTTATATTCTTTGTTAAAGAGATTATTTTGATTATTACACTTTGGTTTATTACACTTTTCTCTATAGTTAATTGTTGGTGATTTTTTTGATTAATCAAGTAAATTTCTGGATTTTATTCTTTCTAATTGAAGTAAGTGCACGAATTATTATATTATATAAATGAATATTGTGATTATGACAATGGGTAACTAAACTCCATAACTAGGGTTGTGGGAACTATGGGTGAATAATAAGATAAAATCTAACTAAAATAACAATTCCATAATAGTGTCTTGCATGTATTGATAATTCTTTCGCTTAGAAGTCTTTTTAACGGATGGCCAACGTTAGAATTCGCCTTAATGCTACGTGCCGGACCAAGGAGGTAGATAATGGGAAAAGATTTATCAACATAGATTTAGTGTGTACTATCTAATAGTCTAGTATTGATTGGTACAAGGTAATAACTTAGACAAATATTGAATACAATGCTTACTATGAGGTAAAGGTAAAGGTTAGTACAGCAACACATGTAGTCGGACCAAGGTGCGGAGTGAAATTTTCTAGATGCCGGACCAAAGATTTAGAAACATATAACCTTTTACTTTGCATGAAAGATACTAAGAATGAATTTTTATAGTTAGAAGTATCAAGTTAGAAAGCTGTGGGGGAACATGTAAATCCTAGTTGCTTTTATTAATTGATTAAACTCAAACATTTGAATCTGTTAGTTGTCTACTTTAATTTAGCTAATTATTTTTATTCATTTAGAAATAAAACCCCCCTTTTGTTGTCTTTGTTTTCCAAGGAAATAATTGACTAAATGATAGTAATACTAGATTGAAGTTAAGTCTGAACTATTTTTCTCGTGGGAACGATCCCAAACTCATTAGTTGGGTTCTTTACTTGATACGACCACCTTACTTCATATTTGGGAAGTAAGTTTGAGCGTATCAATTAACAATAAAGATTACGACCAAAATAAGATTGGACCTTACTCTGAACTATTTATATCAAGAATGTCAGAGGTTTATATTTTCTACTTTTCTCTTGTTTCCCAAACAATGTGTCTTTAAAAGTGGCCTCCACTTTGAATCGCCTTATTTAAACATTTTCAAATCATGAAGGTTTTTAAGTACCTTGGGATGGAATACAACATCTCTATTGTCCTTGTATTAAGCTTGCTAAAATGCAAGAGAACATGGCAGTTCTTTAAAATTGACAGTGAGAGTTGCGTCTTTAGATTTACTTTTGCATGTTGTCCACATAGACTGTCCTTTTGTTAAGCCTATTTAATTGCTAGAAGACAGGGATTTCTTTAAAGTGAGGATTGATGTGTTGGATTTTATTTCGTGGTACATTTCTAACTGAACTAAGAATCCTCTGTTGTTTGTACAAAATGTTATTTTCTTTATGCTACTGAGTTTTTCAATGTGACTGTGTCTACTACTTGAACTTTAACACTCCTCCTTATGATATGGTGTTTGTGAATATGAAAGCTCCTTTTGTTTTTCTTACTTTCTTGTGTTCTTTTGTTGGGGGGGGGGGGATTAAATTTTTTTGGTTGTACCATTTAGATGCATTAACCATAATGGTCGTGTCAAAAACATATAAATTCTAGGGGCTACCAATTTGCATAACAAGCTGAATTTCTTATTTCCTGTCCAACATTGCACAAGTTGTTGTGTTATATGATTTTTATGCAAGAGTGTTTTTCCTTATTTCTAACTTAGGTATCCCATTAATTAGTTGTTATTTAGACATCCATTTAGTTTTAAAGGTAACATATGAAAATATTCAATTCTTATCTCTGTTATGATGAATTGATCTGAATAAAAAAATAATCAATTTTTTACGTGGTTATTTTGTGTATTATAGTCACATCTGGTGTTGGAGGCTTTAGCATGGGTGCGACAACCTCCCTTTACGCTACCACTTTCTTTGTCCATGGGAGTATGAAAATGACAACTCTTACCCTGTCAATCTGAGTGCAGCTGTTGGATTAAGTAGCTAGCTTACCTGTGCATAGTTTGACTCTAGCAATCTTGTCTTGTAATCTCTTCAGAGACATCTATGATGTTTTTTGTGTTATTTGCTACTATTTTGGCAGGACTCAGACTAGCAAATCTGAAAGGGTAGAGGGGGCAGTAATTCGAGCTACGTCATTGTCCATTCTTCTTGGTCATCACAATGGTACTAAAATGATTCATTTTCTTCTTTTTTAAATCATTGATGCTCCTAAGAATCTCTATCTTTACTTCTGTGAGAGTCACCGTATTAACTACTCACTCCCATAATTTCTCCCCGTTAGGACAATAATGAATTATTTGAACTGATATATTCAAAGTTCCTATAAGAGGAAATACTTGGCTACTTTTTATGTTTTAACTAACATGGATTTTAGAGTTCTATTCTTTATTTATCAAAAAAATCTTGGTCATGGGATTCCCTGTAGACTAATTTATCGCAAATGCAATCCTGTATCTACATGTTTTTAAAGACCCTGTGGTGGAAAATTTAAAAAGTTGGAAAACGAATGACAACAAGATTATGTGATGATGATCATTAATGGAAGCATGATACAGGTTATCGGAGGTCCTCTTTTTCTAGGATGCTAAAGACCTACTCTACTCGACTTCTTTTTGTATGTTTGGCAACGGATTCTCTTAAGCCCATATTTTTTGTTGATTATATTACACATCTCCTGATACAAATTTATTCATTCTTTGCTCTATTGATGGTAGGGCTGGTCAAGTATTTTATTCATAGCTCACATGCAATTTCCTTTAAATAACAATTTAGTTGATAAGTTTCGTTTCTATGCTTGTTGTCATTTCCATGTTCTTATGTACTTTTAAAGAAACTTCTGTGTTGAGTAATATTTTCTTCTTCTTTTGTTTACTTTTTTTTTCCAGTTGACTTAATTGACATTTGACAAATACATAAAGAGTTTAATTATCTATTATGTCCAAAAGAACCTTTCTTGTGTTGATGGAATATTTTCATTTCAACGTTGTTTTGCGTTGCTTGATAGTAAATAGAATCTATGAGATCCATTTTATTAGCTTTGTTTTCAATCAGATAGTTTCATTGTCAGTCTAAACGAAATAGTGTATTGTGTGTTGATGAGAAGTAGTATTTGTAGTATTAAAAAAATGGAGAAACAGTTTTACCTAAAAGCTAAAGAATAAGCATGTTTAGCTGAAAAAGGAGTAGAAGATCTTTTTCTGAAACTGTCAATGCATTGAAACATTAAGTTCAATTCCCAATCGTATCTTTACTAATGGAAATAGCCACACATTTCGCATATCAACACAAAAAAGACGTATAGGCATTAATGAAGATGCGATGATCATGTGGAAAGTAAGTTGTATGTTTATGCATAGAACTATATTTTGAGAAAAGCACGTGAATACCAAAAAAATTTGATGAAGACAAATTTTTACGGTTTGGTGATAGAGAAGGATGGAAATGATGAATGTCTTCGAGAATGTAAGTCGGCTCCAAGGATATCACAGATTTAGTGGAGAAAGTTGTTTGAACTACTGAAACAGAAGCAAAAACATCTAATGCTCCAGCTGAAGCTTTTAATGTAGTTTGTCATGCTGCTGCAAAATAAGTCAAGAGTGTTGCTTTTGAGGTTGGTCCTCACTTCTTATCAAGTTTATATTGACGTTTATCTTAAGACCATATAATTTCTATGTTCTATGTATCTCTAGAATATAAGAAGTCAAATGGTGAGGAGTCTCTAGTTTTGCCTGCTTCTAAAGTTGCATCTACATGCATTAATGCTGCTATTGCTGTTGAAATTTCAAGATTGGTGTGTTAGTTTTTATGTGAACGACCCTCGATCGATGACTGGGAAGACATTTCATTTTTCATTCATCTACTTCTTTCTTTTGAATTAAAGTTAATTTATATTATTATGGTTTTGATATATTGTTGGAGTGCTCTAGCTGAAGGTGAATAACAAAACATATAAGCAACAACACAAGAAACAAATGAGGATGTTGATTAATTTTGAATTTTGGATAGTGACTCTCTTTCAAAGTTGTGAGAGTTCTGCATCCAGTGTCTTATCATTTTGGGAGAGTATGTTGAAATTCTTGGTCATATGTTGCACGAAAAACGAGTAGCCAATTTGATCACATTGAATACATTTTATTTGTTTTTATGCAATATAATCATTGACAGAATATATTGTACTATTGTAAGAGTACTTTTTAACTATTGTGTACCTACGTAGAATATTTCTTTATGAGTATGTGTATTACACAAGACGTACTATCTTTTAATGTTTATTGCAAATCTATATATTTGAATTACTTATGAGCCAATTTAGTGTTTGAGATTATTTATTGTAAAATAATATGGTGTTTTTTATATAGAAATTGTGGCATATAAATATTTTTAGCTAAAGTGATATGACCACACACAAAAGTTTAGCCATAAGACTTTAAATTGTGGTATATACATGGGCAAGGACTACACTTCAAAGTGTTGTCGTACATAAGATGGAAAAGGACATAGTTTAAAATAGTTGCCATACATTATATTGAAAAGGCAACACTTACAAATTGTGGGAAATAAGGAAGCTAAGTCTACACTTAAAAGTTTAGTTCTATCAGATAGAACTGTTGCTATTTGAGGTACATAAAAGCGTTGCCATTTGTTCTTTAGGCTATGCTGTTAAGCGTATCTGATAAGCCAACACTAGAAAAGTGTTGCCTAAACTCTAAGTTAACACTTCATTTGAGCACCCTTGGAAAAGTGTTGCTTTATGTCCAAAAGTGTGGCCTTTTATAAAAGGCTACACTTTTTGCTAGTTTAGGCTAGACCTAACTAGGGTGGTCGTAGGCCTAAAAAATGGTGTAGTTATGGTAATTCCAGCAAAGGTAATGTGTAACCAGTCTAGGACTCAATGATATGCTCTCCAGGGCAAGAATGAGGGAGAAGTGTTGAACGCGGTGTTCACATGTACGATTCTTGTATGTTATTGGATGGAGAAAGTGTTGTTTGATTTTGTTTCCAGTTACTCTTGTGTACCCATGAGTTTTGCTTCCATGTTTGATATGATTTGTGATGTACTTGATGCCTTTATCCATGTTTCTACCCCAGTTTGAGAGTCAGACACCATGTCTATCGTGCGTGTCCTATTTTATTTATGGTTTTTCAAACCTAGGTTGACATGGCAATTTTAGATATAGATGATTTAGATTCTATCTCAGGCTTGACTTGGTTGTCCCCCTATTATGTATTTCTTACTATAATACTAAGTTTATGACTCTAGAAATTTTGTGAACGGAAAATTAGAGTGCGAAGGGGTGCACAAGCCTAAGCAAGCTAAGATTATATCCACTGTCTAGACTAGTAAATTGGCAGAGCATGGTTATTTGGATTATTTGGATCTATTGAGAGATGTTGAGGTTTAGTATCCATCTATTGAGTCTATTCTAGTGGTGTATCAATTTAGCGAAGTATTTCCCAATATCTTGCCAGGTGTGCCTCCGCATAGAGATATTCCAGTGGTGTATAAATTTAGTGAAGATAAAAAATTGGTTTCCGCCTAGCACTACGACGGAAGTTAGAAGCTTTGTGGGGCTCGCTAGCTACTGTCGATTTGTGAAGAATTTTGCCTCTATGTACAATCACTTGAATAATTAGGCTAAGATTTAGATTCCATATTAATCGACTGAAAAATTTTACCTATCCTAGTATTACAAGTCGAAAATAAAGATTTTATCGTTTATTGTGATACTTATCATTCAGTGTTATGCGTTGTGAAAATGCAAGATAAGAATTTTATATAATATGCATCACTCCAATTTAAGGTACATGAGAGAAATCACCAAACTCATGATTTTGAGTTGGAGGCGGTAGTATTTGCTCTTAAATTTGGCATCATTATCTCTATGGCGTTATGTGTGAAGTGTATACTAATCATCATAGTCTGCAACATGTATTAAATCAAAAGGATATGAATTCGATACATTGAAGATGCATGGAGTTACTCAAGGATCATTAGGTCACCAATAAATACAATCAAGGCAAGCATAATGTGTTGGCATACGCTTCAAGTAGAAAAGTGGTAAGTATTGGTATCTTAGATTACTTGAGTTGAACAAAGAGACATTTGCCCAAAGAAATCCAGTCCTTAGAGGTAAATTTCATGTAGTTGGGCATCCCAAATAGAGGTGGGGTGCTAGATAACACTAAAATTAAGGCCATATTCGTTTAGGAGATAAAGGTCAAACAACTCGAGGATAAAAATTTGAAAGAACTCAAGGAGATAATGGAAAATGGTAAGGCAGAAGAGACAAATATTTATGTGTAGTCTCTTCAGATGAACATTGCATACTAGCAAAAACTGTGGAGTCTTGTTTGACTTTGGTGTCAATGCCTTGTGTAATGAGCTTACGTGAACCATTTGTGATGACGAAATCTAGAATTTTCCTCATTTTTTTTGTTGAATAAGTAATGTGAATTCCTGAGATGATCTTAGGTAACATTATAGAGTGTGAAAATATTTGACATTGTGAGTATATGAACTCAATTTTGTGGCCTACCTTGTGAGTGTATGAACTTTGTTTGAATACCCCTTGAGTCTTAACCTTCTCTTGGAAAAACTTAAAACATAACCCTTTTATTGATCCATTACACATAACCCTCATATTTATTTAATTTTTTTAAGAGACATCTCTCTGCAAAAGCCTAAGTTGGGTGTGTGGTTAAAAGAGAAGATAAAGTAAGAAGTGTAAGAGAGTCCCCCATTACCCATGTTTTTATAAAAACGGAACACCTCCTTAAAAAAGATGAAAAAAAATAAAGGAATGAAAAAGAAAAAGAAAGAGAAGTTGCGGAACAAAGTTGTGAAAATACAAAAAAGAAATGTGGTTTCCAACCGATCAAGGAATGTGAATGATGGGATGATTGTGAGCACAAATGAAAATAATGAGAAAAATTAAAGGAAGTGTTGTTCAGACCAAATTTCATGAAGACTATAGGCATTGAGACTAAATTATCATACATTTGCACTTAACCCAATAACAAGCCTTTAAAAGACCTTTTTGATATTGAATGAACTTAATTTATGTTTTGTTGGAAAATAAGGGATGACCTATGGGTGAAATCAAGAATCATCTTCATATTTGTGAGCCCGAGTGTTGTGATTCTGGACTTTTAAATTGAAGAACCATGATTTGTTAATAGGGAATCATCTTTTGTGCGAGGGTAGTTGAACACTTTTTTTGAGCTTGAATTCGCATTTGAAGCAAGTATTGTGAGCTTGAGATTCTTTGATAATGGTGTTTCATAACATTAGTATTTGAGTACACAATTGATCCATGCATCGGTAAGTTAAGTAATTTTGTCTTCATTAATGAATGAATCTTGTGTAGAACTGTTGGACACATCCCTTTTTGAATTACAAAACTTGAGTTTTACTTGAGGACAAGTAAAAGTTTAAGTTGGGGGTGTTGATGAGTTCACGTTTTTGACCCATTTAGGGGTTTATTTTAATAGATTTAGTGTTCTCCATTGCATATTTTGTACCAATAGTTGATGTAAATCCATAAATGTCATGAATTTAGATTGAGGAGGGAAACATGGACACTATTGCGCAAAAAAGAACAAGGTAGGTGAAAGAACGAAGAAAAAAAAACCTTAGAATTGCCTATTCTATTGGGCTAGTCACCGAATGGAGCTTGTATCACCTTATGTTCCATTGTTCTAAGCCCGAAAGGAGAAAATGAATCCGATGATAGATAATAATAGTCAGCGTGTTGTCTAATAGTCTGCGATGCAACCCCTTATCGTTCAAAGTTACAAAACCTCAATGATGCTGAAAATAAAAGTAAAATGTCGATACAAATGATAAATGGGTTAAATAACAGTTGGGTATAGCTAATTGATAGTTTATTTATTTTTTAAAAGTGATCTCGTTCAGTAATTGATACGCTCAAATTACACCTCCCTAAAGAAGTTTAAGCAGTCGTAATCAAGTATAGAACCTTACTAGTAGGTTGAGGTCGATCCCACGAGGAAAATCGTGTAGACGTAACATTAATTCAAAATTACGTCTATTTAGCCAATGTCCTTCGGAAAGTAAGTACCGTAAATGGGTTTTTTATAAAATGAATTTCTTAAAAAATCTAAATTAACAAGTAGACCAAAGTAAATTTTGAGATTTTGTCAAGTTATTAGGATAAATAGGGTGTATGTGTTCCCCACAGGTTTATAATGTCGTATTACTACCAATACCAACTCTTTCCCAGTTTTTTGCATGTAAAGTAGAAAGTTATATCTTTCTAAATCCTTGGTCCAACATCATAAGAATTTCACCCCATACCTCGGTCCAGTTATGTGTGTATAAGCTACTAACCCTTACCTTTACCTCATATTAGACATCATACTCGATGTATGACTTAGTTATTACTTCGCACCAATTGAAGCTAGCCTATAAGATATATCACACTAAGTATGTATTGATATTTTTTTTCCTATTCCTACCTCTTTGCAAGTAGCAATATAGAAAGTTCTGATGCGTGCACTCGTTAAAAAGACTTCTAAGCGAAAGAATTATAAATACATGCAAAAACACTACAAAAAATTATTAGTTGCTCGAATTACTTTGTTAATTACCAATGGTTCCACAACCCAGTTTGCGATTTAGTTACCCATGATAACAAGATCAGAATTCATAATATTGGATAAAGAAATAATTAAATTACTCAACAATTAGAAGAAACCATGAAATGAAACTTTAAAGTACAAGAAAATAGCTTCAAATCAAATCTGGAAATTGATCAACTGCCCAAAGTTTGCAACCAATAATCTCCAACACAAAATAGAACAATAAAAATAGTAACTAACCTAAAAGACAATGTTTTAATCCCTTATTTTATAAAAAAACATGGACCAAATTAAAAAGGAATTGGAATAAGAAAATTTTTGTCCAGAAATGCGGCTTCAATCGACGACCTTACTGACGGACCATCGGTCAATCGACGGTCCATCGACTACCTTCTTCATTCCATACTTGGAATTATTTTTTATCACCGCATAACACCTTTTCTGAATCAAATGACGGACAAGCATTACGGTCAATCGATCAACCTACGGTCCGTTGGTGCTCCTCCATCGTTCCACTTTTAGAATCTATAAATTTCAGGTATTAGAACCATCTCTTAACCAATCGACGGTTCACAAGTATGGTCCCGGGATTTATCAACGGTCCGTCATTTATGCCCGTGGTTTCACACTTGGTCAGATTTCCTTGATCCTCTCCCTTAGACTGAATTCCCATCGACTGTCACCACCTACGGTCTGTCAATGAGATGACGGACCATCGATGGCCTTCATAGGTTTCAATCTGTATTATTTCAACAAAACTTGTTAACACTTTAGTGCAATATAAGACACACAACTTGTTAAACTTCCACAAAAAGGCCCTACACACACAAAACAATTAAGAAAAATGTATTTAAAACACCGTGTAACCATGGTACATCAACACCCTCAACTGAAATTTGTTGTTTGTCCTCAACCGACGCACAATTACTCAAAACACCATTTGTACAAAAGCATAAATTTTTAAGCACTAGCAATAACATGCTTATAAACCGCAACTCTTTATTTATTTAGTGCAGGGTCACTCTCTTAGGTTCGACAAGCTAACTCATGCAGATCACATCATGACATAAACTCACCGTGCAACAGATACCTCTATAGTTTTGCCTCTCACGAAGGTACCAACTTTCTGATACTGCAACTAGTGCCCTAACTTAAAAATAAATCCTCATTTTCACATAGTGATTATGAATTTGGGTACAAGGATCTTTGTTCAACACACACACTCAAGAACAAGTTCACATACAGTTAGTATTATTCACCGTAGGCTTGCCCTTATTTTTATTGTCTAGGTTTTCCATAAAAGACTCTAGGATTTTGGTAGGAATATCTTTGAATGTAACGTAGGTTCACGGTGATACCAAATTATACTTCCATAAAGAAGTATAAGCGGTAGTATCAAGTAAAGAACCCAATTTTTAGGTTGGGGTCGATCCCACGAGGAAACTGTTTCAGACTTAACTTCAATCTATGGTTAAGTCTATTTAGTCAATTCCTTTCAAAAAACAATTAATTAAAGAGAGGTGGTTTTGTCTAACAAAAATGTTTAATTATTTCTAAGTAAGACAGATAGCAAATTTATAACTTTAGTGTTTATAAAGTGATGAGAGAAACTAGGGTGTAAGTGTTCCCCATAGGTTCGTAATGCGGTAATCCTAACTAGAACAATCCTTTCCTAGTATCGTTCATACAAAGTGGTAAGTTATGTATCCCTAATTTCTTGGTCCGGCAAGTAGAGAATTTCACTCTGTACCTTGGTATGGCTACGTGTGTTTACTTTACTAACCTTTACCTTTATTTCATATTAAGCATCATATTCAATGTATGACTAAGTTACTACTTTGCACAAATTGAAACTAACCTATTAGATAGTGTATACTAAATCAATGTTGATAATTCTTTTCCTATAAACTACCTACTTGGTCCGACAAGTAGAAATAGGGCAAGTTCAAACGCGTGTACTCGTTAAACAGACTTCTAAAAAAAGGAATTATCAATACATAAAAGACCCTATTCTAGAATTGTTATTTAGCAAGTTTTACCTTGTTAATTACGCATGGTTCACACAACCCTAGTTATGGATTTAGTTACCCATGCTAAGAATTACACAATTCATCATAGTTAAACAAGAAATCATGTACTCACTTTAACATGTTTTTAATAAAACCTAGAAATATCATTTGAATTCACTAAATTATTGAAAGAAACGATTCCAAAAAATTCAAGTGTTTCACAAAAACTAAAGTTTTACTTCCAATAATACAAAAATATGAAAAATAGTAAAGTTTCTAACCCCCAAAACGTGGTTTTTAGTCCTATTTATGATAATAATGTCCTAAAATCAAATGGAGTTGTATTCAAGGAAAAAAATATGTCCAAAACGCGTATGTCATCGACGACCCTACTGATGGTTCGTCGATGGAACGACAGACAGTCAACAACTTACGTCGGTCCATACTTGTTATATTTTTTAGCTTCAACTTTTCAACACATTCTTTACCATCGACGGACCAAAAACACGGTCCATTCCGTCAATGGCCTCCGTGCCTCCATACGTGGTGGCTTTTTCAGCTTCAACTTTTCAACACTTTCTGTTACCATCGATGGACCAACAACATGGTTCGTTAGTGGACATACGATCTGTCGATTGCCTCCATTCCTCCATACTTAGTGTTTTTTTCAAGCCGAGTACTGGAACTACTTTTTCTTACCACCGACGGTTAGCCATGACTGTCCATTAGTAGCTCGACGGACCGTTACTCCTTTCATAGCCCCACACTTTGTCAGATTTCCCCGATTTTATTTAACATGATTGGTTTTTCATTCACCGACCATCACCTACAGACCGTCATACGGTTGATGGACTGTTGGTGGCTCCGTAGGTCATCCCTCTGCAGATTTTCGCACAGTCTTCAGCATTTTCACTTTGGATAGTTTTCCTGCAAACACAAAGAAAAACACATTAAAAAATACTACAAAATGGCCTTAAACACACTAAACTTAAGGAAAAATAATTGGAAGTACCGTAAAACTATGGTACATCAACACGCTTAGCATAAATTTGTTGTTTGTCCTCAAGCGACGCACTACGACTCACCACAACACCTTTGTACTAAAGTATCTTATTTTAAGCATTCACAATCATCTTGCTATCAATCCCACTATTTTCATTGTTTTATCAATCTTAGGCTCATTCATGTGGATTAAACCATGACACAAACTCACTATTCACCGACACCTCTCCTGTTTTATCTCTCTCCAAGGTACCAACTCTCCAATATTGCAACTAGTGTCCTCGCTTGCAAAGCAACATCCTTCTTTTGCACACATTTATTTCAATTTGAGTATAAGGATTACTTTTCAACACTCGCTCTCAGAACCAATTCACAAATAGTTGATAATTGTCGCCATATGCTTGCCCTTATTTTATCTTCTTTGAGTTCACCATATTAGATTCTAAGGATCACATACGACTTTCATGTCTTGTATTGTAGGCTCAGGGTAAGCTAGGGTACATTTGGATGCATTTTAGTGAGTTGTCCCCCACCTATTCATAACTGCGATGTGTCCTAACTTTTCATCATTTATTATGCCATACTTTTCATCTTCTTATATCTTTTGCCTTGCTTTTATCCTTTCTTTTTCCTTTTCTGCAAATAAACCTTCATTTTTATTTTCAAAATTGAAAACTTTTAACTTGATTTAATCTTTGATTGAGACACTTTTCTTTTATTTTTTAAATAATTTTTTCAACCCCACTTTCCAGGACATTCCTCATTTTACTCACCCTCAACTAATCCTTTGCCATGAGTCAAAGTACACAATACCCAAGGTTAGGTTAGGGTCTAGACGAGTTTTGTTTTTGCATTAGCCACCCCTTAACTAATGATTTTTTCATAAGCTGAGGTGCACATGTCCAAGGATGGACTAGGGCCAATACATTGTTCCTAGAAAAGATAAGTTGGGGTAGAAAAGAAAGGTCCATTGTAAGGTCAAATTATTTGGATAAAAAAGGATTAGTTTCATTTGGTTTTCTCTCATTTAGACTAAAGATTGACTATGATGAATAAGGGCCTATGATCTTTTCCTGATTGTCTAACACATTTTATGTTTTGCAGGACTAACTAATCAAGTTCTAGCTAGGTATAAAAAGTGGACTATTCGACTTTCCTAACACTCAGTTAACACCTTATTACCCTATCAAATTATCGGACACCTAGTTCGAGCATTATATCG
Source organism: Solanum arcanum (assembly GCA_027789145.1). Classification (NCBI taxonomy): domain Eukaryota; kingdom Viridiplantae; phylum Streptophyta; class Magnoliopsida; order Solanales; family Solanaceae; genus Solanum; species Solanum arcanum. Next base: position 27,100,119 of record CM050941.1, read on the forward strand.
AGGGGCATGCAATGGTGTATCTTTATGTCATGTTTAGAGCCAACAAAAATTAATATTCACTATGCCTAATCATGCAAACAATCATTTTAGATGGGATATCATTGTATTATAGCCATCATTCTTCAGATTTCGCACATACTTTGTACAAGTTAATAACATGCCGGTTAAACAGTAAAATAATTAGTCTATTGGAGGAAAAGAACAAAGGCAAGAAAACAAAATGAGAGGTCATGAGTTTGGCTACTCAGACTTCACCGTAGCACTCACTTTCCATTTACCCACCACCAACAAAAAAACATGCAATTGTCCCCAATGCATAAAAAATATAAAACAGGGTGGTAGATGAAGATAACTTGAGCCGCATAGCGCCGACGATCAAATAGCTGGCAGTTCCGGTCCCGGAACCCGCTCCCTCAAGCGTAGGGACACCATTAGTATTGTCCGCAGCAATAACAAAACCCTCAGTAGTGCTTCTCTCAACATCAATAATCCTAGAGCTAGAAGCCCCAGAAGCCAACTGATGTGCCCTCATCTGTCGAGCCTTCTCATTTATCAATGAGACTCTCCTTGCAGCCTCCAACTCAGTTCGGTTCTCTCTTCCTAGCACGAGCCTCATCACCCTCTCTAGACCAATGCCTTTTGATATGCTCACGTGGTGGTGGTGGATCAGTGGTGGTCTGTTTACTGTAGTGGAGTGAAAGGAGAGATGAATTTTATACGAAAAAACCAAATCGAGCCAAACTTTGACACCGACCAAAAGGAAAATAGAAGCATATGGAAATTTGGGAGAGAAAAGCTTTTGGGATTGATGGGAATTTGGGGAAGAGGGAAATCATATTTTTTAAGAGGGAGTAACTGGGTGAGTGAGTGGAGGAGTTGAAATAAAATGGGGAGGGAAACGGTTGGGAAGGGGATTTGGAAGGGTGGGGTAACTAAAATTTTTAAAAATCCAATATATAGCTTGTCGGGTCGGGTCGGGTAATTGGGTCTAGGGAACAAATGATTCCCCGTCGACGGACCATAAGTCCATCGATGTTCCGTCGATTGTTCCGTCGACTGTGCCCTAACTTGGGAAAAATAGAAATCATACCTGGGATCCACGGATGCCATCGACGGTCCGTCTACGGGACGACGGTTAGTCGGTTGGTTCGTCGATCAATGCACCAAACCAATTTCATGTGATTTCGTCCCTTCACTTTGAACACCCAATAAGCTAATCTTTTTATGTTTTTAGGACACATTTTAGACACGGACCCTAGTCTACTCTCTAGGAAACACTTCTAAAAGAAAGTTAAAGGAAATGAATACATGATATTAAGTAACAAAAAAACCAAAATAATGCACTACTCCTAGGAAATCAAGAAAAACCTATTTTTTTGCTAGGGGATACATATTGGGGTTCCTCCCAATCAATGCTTGATTTACTGTTGCGGCACGACGTAAGACTCTTTATTAGTTAGACTTTTTCAAGATGATATGCCTCAACAACTTCATTCATATTTTCCACATGCCCTAGGTAGATTTTGATTCTTAGTCCGTTCACCTTGAACCTTACACCCTCCTTGTTCTCCAACTCAACCGCACCAGGAGGAAATACTTGAGTGATCAAGAATGGGCCAATTCCTTTGGACTTGAGTTTGCTCGGAAACAAGCACAACCTAGAGTTGAATAAAAGCACAAAATCCCCTACCACAAAGTCGCGCTTCTCAATATTTTGGTCATGGTACTTCTTCATCTTTTATTTGTAGAGGGATGAACGTTCATATACCTTCAAGATAAACTCATCAAGCTCATTTAATCCTTTAAAAATCTACTCCGCTACTTCATTCCAATCCATCATCAGTTTCTTCATTGCCCGAATGGCCTTATGCTCTTACTCAACCGACAAGAGACAAACCTTCCCATATACAAGTTTGTATTAGGACATACCTATAGGAGTCTTGCGTGCTGTCTTGTAGGCCCAAAGAGCATCATCTAGTCTCCTTGCCCATTGAGTTCTACTCGTATTCAGTGTTTTCGCCTGAATCTTCTTAATTTCTCTCTTTTACACCTCGATTTGTCCACTAGTCTAAGGATCGGAAGTAGTTACCACATTGTGGCGAACCCCATATTTATCCAATAACCCTTTGAACAAGTTGTTGCAAAAGTGGGATCCCCCAACACTAATTACGGCCCTTGGGGTGCCAAATCTGGAAAATATGTTCTTTTTCAAGAACGCGGTGACACCCATTCCTTCATTATTTACAACTGCTATGGCGTCAACCCATTTTGAGACATAATCAACCTCCACAAGAATATACTTCATCCCATGAAAACTCACGAAAGTGTCCATAAAGTCAATGCTTAAACATCAAACAACTCAATTGTAAGAATGTGATTTAAAGAGAGCTCTTGCCTTATAGTAATACCTCCATCTCTTTGTTACCTATAACATGACTTTGGCGAACTCATGAGCATCTTGGTGGATGGTTTTCCAATAGTAGCCACATTGAAAGATATTATGGGCAGTCCACATACCACTATGATTCCCACCCACGGGCGAGGAGTGACATGCCTCCAAAACACTCAACTTCTTGCACACACCGTCGAATAAGACCATTAGCACAACTCCTACATAAATATGGATAATCCCAAAAGAACATTTTCACATCATGCATGTACTTTTTCCTTTGATGAAAGGACAAGTATAATGGGACGATATCATTATCGAAGTAATTCACAAAATCGGCGAACCATGGAATCAAGTTTTAACATGAGCGGAATACATGCTCATCACGGAAAATATCATTAATTTTAGCTTTTTCACCGAATTCTCTTATAGACTCATCCTTTAATCTGGACAAGTGACCGACAACTTGATTTTCGGTCTTTTTGTGTCTATCACTTAAATGTCGAACTCTTGCAACAGTAATACCCATCTAATCAACCTCAGTTTCGCATCCTTCTTTGCCATCAAATACGGCAAGGCATAATTATTAGTATTCACTATATCTTTCATGCCAAGCAAATAGGAGCAAAACTTTTCGAAGGCAAATACCACTACAAGAAGCTCTTGTTCAGTAACAGTAAAATTCTTCTAAGCTTTATTAAGGGCCTTGCTACATAATAAATAGGGTGAAAATTTTTATCTCTTATTTGTCCCAATACTACACCAAGAGAAACCCCACTAGCATCACACATAACCTCAAATGGTTTGCTCCAATCTGGAGAAATAATAATGGGCACAGACACCAACTTCTCCTTCAACTCTCTAAAAGCTTTAAGACAGGATTCATCAAAATAAAATTTACACTCTTTCTCATGTAACTTGCACAGAGGATGTGCATTTTTTGATAAATCCTTGATGAACCTATGAAAGAAACCCGCATGCCAAAGGAAACTCCTCATATTTTTTTACAAACATGGGTTGAGGAATTCTCTCTATCACCTCGACTTTAGGTCGATCAACCTCTATACCCTTCTCTGAGATGCGATGGCCCAATAAAATACCCTCTTTCACCATAAAGTGACATTTTTTCCAACTTAGAACAAGGTTGCAATCTTAACATATTTTGTGAAATTTGCACAAGTGATTAAAACAATGATCAAACGAGTCACCAACTACAGAAAAATCATCCATAGATACCTCAATGGTGTCCTCCACAGTATCAAAGAATATGGACATCATATATCTCTGAAAAGTAGCTGGTGCATTACAAAACACTAAGGGCATCCACTTAAACAGGAAAGTTCCGTAAGGACAAGTAAAAGTGGTTTTCTCTTGATCTTTTGGTGTAATAAGATTTGGTTGTAACCCTAATAACCATCAAGAATGTAATACCACCCCTTTCCTGCAAGCCTATCCGATATCTGATCCATGAAGGGCATAAGAAAATGTTCCTACTTAGTCCATGCATTCAATTTCCGTTAATCCATACACACTCTCCATTCGTCAACGACCTCATCGGAACAAGCTCATTTTTATCATTTAGGACCACACTCATTCCCCCTTTGGTAGGCACACACTTAACATGGCATACAATTTTTAGCAGTGATCGAATATATGACTCCAACATCCAACCACTTAATAATTTCTTGATTCACTACCTCTTGAATAGGTGGATTTAAACGTCTTTGGTGCTCAATATTTGGATTATGATCGGGTATGATTTGGATTTTATGTGAACAAATATCTCGAGTGATCCCAATAATATCCGCAATAGTCCACCTAATAGCTCTCTTGAACCTCTTCAACACTTCAAACATACACTCTATTTGTTGCATATTCAAATCTGATGCAATAATTATAGGGAAATTTAACCTTTCCCTAAGAATACATATCTAAGATGAGGTGGTAGAGCCTTAAGCTCCAATTTTGGAGCCTCCTTAATATATGGTTTAGCGGGTGGAGACCTGCGATTCATCATATCTAAATAAAATTTCATTGGTTTGAACTGAACATCACCTCGATCAAGTGCCGCAACCAATGACCCATACTCTTCAATATAGTTACTCTCAAAATTCATGATCACTGCTTCTAGTGCCTCAACACCAAGCCACTCTTTTGTTTGTACCTCAGACGAACTCGAAACCTTGTAGGATATCACAGATAGCGATTGGAGCTCGCCACTCTGCCTCATGGCCTACAAATGTTGAAAGTCATTCTTCATTGTTCAACTGAAACTTCATATGTCCTTTGTCCATATCAACTAAGGTACGACTGGTAGCAAGGAACAACCTCCCAAGAATAATAAGCACCTCAATGTCCATCTCACAATTAAGAATCACAAAATAAGCTTGAAAAATAAATGACTCCACATTCACTAGCACCTCAGGGAGTATCCAATAGGACTCTTCACCGTTCGATCGGACATAAGTAGCCGCATCGCAGTGGGTTTTGGGTAACCCAAACCCAACTTCTTGTAAATAGAGAGAGGCATAAAATTTATGCTTGCCCTAAGATCACGTAATTCTTTAGCAAAGTGTAACAACCCGATGGTACATGGGATAGTGAAAGGACCCGGATCTTCTTTCTTTTGCACAAGAGACCTTGTAGAAATAGAACTACAGTGTTGCATCCGATCATCATCCTCATTACTAACCGATCTCTTCTTAGTGACCATATCTTTCATGACCTTGACGTAACTGAGCTTTTGTTCAAGAGCTTCTATCAAAGGGACATTGATGGGAAGCTGTTTCAACATAGTAATAAAACGATGGTATTTACCATCTTGAGTCTTTTTCATCAATCTTTGCAAAATGGAGGTGGTGGTATAGGAATGCGAGTCATTTTTTGGGGGTGTCTTAGCTTCTTTCCACAATTTATCTAACAACTCACCACTAACTTCCTTTACCTTATCATCTCCTCTCTTCTCATATTTGACGCTAGACGGCATAGGTGAATCCACGGTCTGCTTACCCCTTCGAGTAGTGAATGCAATACAATGTCCATAATTTTTTGGATTCTTGACGGTATTTCTAGGAAGAATACCCGGTTGGTGTGGGTTCATTGTAGAAGACAATTGGGCAATTTGTAACTCAAGATGCTTTATTTAGATTGCATGTGCATCAAACTTTTTCCCATTATTTACTAAATAACATCTCAACTCTTTGGCGTGCTCATCACTAGCATCAAACCTCCTCCTCATCTTCTGCAACATATACTCAACTCGCGCCATACTACCTTCACCACCCCTAGGAGAAACTTCCTGATTTTGAGGTGAAACATAGCTCCCACTTCGAACGTTTCTGTTACCATAGTTACCCCGATTGAAGTTGTTGTCATAGTTGTAGTTACCATCTCGAACGTAGTGACCCTCTCAGTTGAATTCCCATAGATTCGACCTTGATTTCCTTGACCTTAGTGCCGATTCTCCTTATTTGAGCCTTGGGTGTTCATCCGAAACCCCCCGTGTGCTCATTCACTGCATAAGAATCTTCTTCATATATAGTACTCATCAACAAGTGGTGGTGGTTTATCCAAATAGTTCACCACATTACCCTTTCTTGCACCCCGATGACATTTTTTAACACCAACCCAAGCTCAGTTCTCATTTGAGACATCTATTCACGAACCTTATCTCCCGCTGGGTTGTGTGAAGCTTGTACTGAAAAAGTATTTCTCCTTATATTTGACTTCCTAGTGCTCCAAGCTTTAATATTTCGGGAGATTTTCTCTAACTTCTCAGCGATCTCTTCATAAGTAAACTCCCCATACGAACCACCCAAAAACGTATCAAGCACTGCTTTATTATTATCATCTTGCCCCCGATAGAAGTACTCTTTCAATGACTGATCATCAATGCGGTTGTTTGGGACACTACTAAAGAATGAGGTGAACCTATCGCAAGAACTGTTTACTGACTCTCCTAGTAATGCCACGAGGTTGTTTACCCTATTTTTGTGGTTTAGCATTTTAGAAATTGGGTAATACCTTGCGAGGAACACATCCTCAATTACTCCCAAGTATATATTGAATTTTGGGGCAACTTAGTAAACCAAATTGCGTCCTACCCCTTCAGTGAGAGAGAGAACAACCTTAATCCAATTACATCCATGTCTAAGACTGGCCTCCCTACACAACTCTTACACACCGACCTTAGTTTAGCGATGTGAGCATGTGGATCTTCAGATGGTACCCCAAAAAACAAACCTCTAGCGGAGAACATCTGTATGAAGCTACTAGTTACCACAAATTTATGACCATTTGGTAGAGGAGGTAGGACAAGTGCCCCATCTGAGTCAGTGATGTTAACATTTCCCCTATAGTACTCTTGCAGACGTGGGGCAAGAGCTTGCCTCTTCGAATTACCTTCACCAGGGTTATCAACAATTACTCGATTATGAGCATTAACCGGTGGGGGAAGTTGAGGGATGATATCATCATTGATATAAGCTAGATTGTTTTGAATATTCATTCTGCAAAGTGTGTGCTTTAGTTCCAGATCAAGTGGAAGTATTAGTTCTCCTCGACTCCTTGTACATGGCATACACTAAAACTAGACCTGTGAGAGACAAAGACAAAAAAAAGAAAAAGTAAAATAAGGAAATTGTTGACTAAAATTCGGTAATGTGCTCAAACTTAATGTAAAAGCCACTTTCCCCGACAACAACGCCAAAATTTTATTTGCTCAAATTATACTTCCCTAAAGAAATATAAGCGGTTCTATAAATTAAAGAACCCAATTGCTAGGTTGGGTCGATCCCACGAGGAAAATGGTTTTGACTTAACTTCAATCTACGATACGTGTATTTAGTCAAGTCCTTTCAAAAAACAATTATGTTAAGGGGGGGGGGGTTGGTGTAACAAATTTTATTAATTATTTCTAAGTAACACAATTAGAAAATTTATAACTTTAGTGTTTATTAAGTGATGAGAGAAACTAGGGGGTAAGTGTTCCCCAAAGGATCGTACCGCAATAATCCTAACTATAAATTTCCTAGTATCTTGCATGCAAAGTGGTAAGTTATGTATCCCTTATTCCTTGGTCTGGAAACTGCAGAATCTCACTCTGTACCTTGGTCTGGCTACGTGTGTCTACTTTACTAAATCTATATTTACTTCATATTAAGCATCATATTCAATGTATGGCTAAGTTATTACTTTGCACAAATTGAAACTAGCCTATTAGATAGCGTATACTAAATATATGTTGATAATTCTTTTCCTATCAACTACCTCCTTTGTACGGCAAGTAGATATAAGGCAAGTTCTAACACGTGCACTCGTTAAAAAGACTTCTCAATGAAAGAATTATCAATACATGCAAGACCCTATTCTAGAATGGTTATTTAGCTAGTATTATCTTTTTAATTACCCATGGTTTTCACAACACTAGTTGCGGATTTAGTTACCCATGCTAAGAATTACATAATTCATAATTGTTACAAAAGAAATCATCTACTTACTTTAACAAGCGCATAAGAAAACCCAGAAATATCACTTGAATTCAATAAAATATTGAATGAAATGATTCATAAAATTCAAGCGTTTCCCAAAAACAAATGTTTTTCTCCCAATAATACAAATCTGAAAAATCGTACTGCGTATAACCCCAAAAAATGAGGTTTTTAGTCCTATTTATAATAATAATGTCCTAAAATAAAAAGGAGTTCTATTTAAGGAAAAAAATGTGTCGAAACCGCGTCTGCCATCGATGACCCTACTAACGGTTCATCATTCCATCGACGGACCATCGACAACCTTCGTTGGTCCATACTTCAAATCTTTTTCAGCTTCCATTTTTTAACACTTTATTTTTCCATCGATGGACCAACAACACAGTCCGTCAGTGGACCTACGGTCCGTAAATGGCCTCCGTTCCTCCATACTTGGTGGATTTTTCATCTTCAACTTTTCAACACTTTTTGGTACCATCGACGGACCAACAGCACGGTACTTCAGTGGAAGTACGATCCATTGATGTCCTTCATTCCCCCATACTTAGTGGTTTTTTCAAGTTGGGTACTGTGATTACTTTCTATTACCACAAACGGTCAGCCATGACAGTCCCTCATTGGATTGACTGATCGTTGCTCCTTCTGTAGCCCCACACTTTGTCTGATTTCCCCAATTTGATATAAGCTGGTTAGACCTTACACCTACGGACCGTCACATGATGGACGGACCGTTGGTCATCACTCCAGCAGATTTTAGCACAACGTTCACCGTTTCATTCTAGAAAATTTTGCTATAAACATAGAGAAAAACACATTAAAAATACTACAAAATGGCCTTAGACACATACTTAATTTAAGGAAAAAGCATTAGAAGTACCGTAAAACAACGGTATATCACAGGGTAAGGTGTTGTACATTTGGGTACATTTTTAGTGAATTTTGCGATCCTTGACATTACCGCTAAGATATCTACCTCTTTTTGTTGCCTCTTGATACCCTATTTTTCTTTCCTTACTTCTTTGCTTTGCTTCCTTTTCGGATGTGACTTTTATCTAATTTTGCATCTTTTTCTGTTAAAACATTCTTCTTTTTCTGTCATTTATTTTTCTTTTGTTTTTCAATCAATTGATAATTTTTAAAAATCACATCCTTTATTCACTTAAGATTTTCTTTTATTTCAACATACAACTCTTTTCATACCTAGTTTTTAGTTCTAACTCATAATATCCACCCTCAACTCATATTTGGTCAACGAGTCAAGGTGCAGAATACCTGAAGTCGGGTAAGGGCAAAGACAAGGTCAATTACTAGATAAGACACCCTCAACTTAGGCTTTTCCCCTAATTTGAGATGCACATGTCCAGGGAGGGACTGGTCCAAAAAACATTAGACCCTAGGAATGGGAGTTTGTGAGAAAAAAATTCAGGATATTATAGGCTCAATATAATTGGATCAAAAGGGACAATTCTTTAATTTGGTTACACTCTTTTAGGCTAGATATTGGCTATTTTGAACAAGTGTCTATGGTCACTTCCTAGCTTCTTACATGGATTTCATTCGCAGGAAAAACAAGGAAAGTTCTGGTTAGGTACAAACTGTTGGACATTCAAATATCCTCACACTCTCTTAGACCATCATTACACTATAAGATTATCAGCTTTTCCATATCAGGTGTTAGTTAAAGGTCATGCAGTGGTGGCCTATTTATGTCAATCTTAGAGCCAACACATTGAAATTATTTTCACCTATACATGCATGCACTATCCAGGATGAGGTATCATTCGGTTAGCAATCATGCTTCATTTTAATGTTTTTATACTTGTACAAACTACGATATTCAAGTTCAACAAAAAAATAAATAGTATCTTTGGGAAACAGAACACAAACAAGAAAATCCCAAAAGGGGATTCTAAGTTGGGTTACTTAGACTTCAAACTACCACTCATTTTTCATTTACCCCACCACCAAAAGAAATTGCAATTGTCACCAATGCAATAAAAATAAAAGAATAAGGTGATTGGTGAAGAAAACTTTTGGCGCATAGCACCAAGAAACTATCAACATGTGGGTGGGTCCGGTTTCTCGAAGACCACTAGATCAACACTTGGGTCACTCTAATTAGTGTCCGCAACAACCTTCAAACCAGTAATAGTGCTCCTTTGATGAATCACTTGTACATAATTGGATGGCCCAATATCAATCTCTTGTGCCCTCCTCTCACGTTGCTCTTCATCTACCAAGGAAGCCTGCTTAACCCGCTCATCTCTATCTTTCTATCAAGGGCCTCATCACTAGCATCAGTAGTGTGGCTTGAGAGGAGCCTCTTGGTACACACAAGCTTCTCAATTGGTGGCTTATCATGGATATTGAACAAAGCATCGAGAACCGAGTCCTCTGCGAACTCCGAGGGAGAACTCTCTGGCCAAGTGGCCCTCATTTGAAAAATGGAATGTATGTCGTCTCGTAGAGTGAACATCTCAGTCCGATGTTAGTGAGGTCAGTTGTGGGGAATGGTCGTGCTAGAACGCATAGCTCAAAGGCATCAAGTCGTTCGTTGACTGCCTGAATCATCTGCTCGTCCTTCTTGGCCACCCGCTTCTCGATACGGTCCTCATCCTAAACAATATATTTATAAATCCAAGATTGCATGTGGTAAATCAGGGTGGGCATCTTGGCCTCTAACATCTAGACCCATGTCCGAGGGACTAGTGCTGTAGATAGCGGCATAGATCGGGATAAGTTGGGGGCCCTGCTGGCTGGATAGGAAGAAGAAGCCAAAATGGGACCACCTTTCTCTGGTGCATCAAGGTCAGCCCCTTAGGTAGGGCTTACAAAGTCTGCTAAACATCTCAATCAATGAAGGCATCTCGATCTTAGGGACTCTATGCTGCGCTACTACGTCAGCCTCATCTCTAATGAAGCCTATATAAATTGGCCCCGCCAGACTACAGAGTTTATCATTGTGCAAAATTGGCACACCAACGTACCTACACTGCTAAAAAATATGACATGCAAAGGGGTGGTAGAGGTATTGAAGGCCCTCTCATAAATCACTAGTATCAGCACTCGTGCAAAGTCTATATCTAGTCCTGCTACCAAGCTGCTAATATCACCGCCCTATCCCATGTGACCACATTATAATATTGCATGAGCGATAACGTGTGTCTGACCAGAAGATAGAAGAATTTTGATACAAAAGTAAGGGATGTCTTCTTCATCAGCCCTCGGGGATCTATCACTCAATTTGTGCTCTCTTAATTGGTCGCTACATATTGAGCCAACCATTTCTTTGTCGACTCAAGATATGTAACACTCCGACCAAACTTTCCACTCTGTACAATCTTCCACTTATACTCAAACTCTATAGTGTTAGGAGTCCTCTGCGGGCTAGTGTGGGGCCGTATAAAAAACTGCAAATGTCAGACTCAGATATATCAACCCGGTAGCCTAGGACTAATATTGAGGTTAGAGGGTCCTATTTGGCAGGTCTTGCCAGCCTGTCTAGAGAACCTCTAAACATCTCGACCTCAGGCACAGAACGGTGAATCATCCCTTCAGCACAACTCCGACATAAGTAAGGCTCGTCCTAAAAGAACTTTTTCACATCATGCATAATTTTTTTATTCTGGTAGAAGGTCATGTATGATGGAACTACATCACATGCCCAATAATTCGCAACATCTGCGAACCATGGGATCAAATCTAAAGAAGTGACCAATACATGTTCATCTGGGAATGCATCATTAATTTCAGCGTCTTCTTTTAATTCACGCATAGCATCTATCCTCCAATATAGACAAGTGGCCGACAACTTGATTCTTAGTCCCCTTTCTATATTGTCCCTCAAAATCAAACTCTTGCAGAAATAGTACCCATCTGATCAACCTTAGCTTAGCAGCCTTCTTCGTCGTCAACTACCTCAAGGTAGATCAATCACACTGCACTATGACCCTCATATTAAGAAAATAGGACCAAACATTCTCGAAAGCAAATACAACTGCAAGAAGTTCATGTTCAGTTAGTGTGCATTTGTTTTAAGATTTATTCATGGCTTTACTCGCATAGTAGATGGTGTGAAGGATTTTATCCCTTATCTGTCCCAATACCATTCCAAGTGCAACCCAACTCTCATCACACATCACATCAACGAGCTCACTCAAATATGGTGAAATAATAATGGGTGCAGACACCAACTTGTCTTGTAACTCTCCAAATGCCTTCAAACAAGATTTATAATAATAGAACTTACTTTTCTTCTCAAACAGTTTGCACAAAGGATGTGCAATTTTTGAAAAATCTTTAATAATCCTCATGTAAAAACTAGCATGCTCAATAAAACCGCTCACACCCTGGATATAGATGTGTGGATGAAACTTCTCTATTACTTTCATTTTAGCTCGACCAACCTCTATCCCTTTTTCTGAGAGATGATGACCCAAAACAATGCTTTCTTTTACCATAATGTGACACTTCTATGAATTTAGCACCAAATTACAGTCCTCACATCTCTAAATGGTAAAATTCCCATAAGGGCAACTGAAGTTGTTCTTGTCTTGATCTTCTGACGCGATATAGATCTGATTGTATCTCAAATAGCCATCAAGAAATCAATACCACCCATTTTCATAAAGTCTATGCATCATCTTATCCATTAAGGGAATGGTAAAGTAGTCCTTTTCTACCCATACATTCAACTTCCATTAGTCCATGCAAACTCTCCATCCGATCACTATCAGCATTTGAACAAGCTCGTTCCTCTAATTAGGTACCACTATCATCCCACCGTTTTAGGCACGAATTGAACATGACACACCCAACTATTTTCCTCAATAGGATAGATGACTCAAGAACCAAACCACTTGATGATTTCCTTTTTTACTACCTCTTGCATAGGCGTATTCAACCTTCTTTGGTGCTCAATATTTGGTTTGTGATCGGGCATGATTAGGATTTTGTGGGAGCAAATACTAGGTAGAATCCCAATAATATCTTCAATTGTCCAACTAATGGCTTGTTTGAAACACTTCAATATTACCACTGAGCACTACTCCTGTTGTCCATTCAACTCTCCTGCAATTATCATCAGAAAAGTGTAATTTCTACTCAGGAACACATACCTCAAACGAGGTGGTAGAGCCTTAAGGTCTATTTTTGGGGACTCCTAAATAGATGATTTCGTGGGTGGAGACTCGCAATGTTTCATATCAAACTCCAGTTACTTCGGCTTAGACCGATATTCATTTTGTTCAAGTGAAACTACCAAAGACCCATGCTCTTCAATACCATAACTATCAATAGTCGTGATAACTGCCACTAGTTCCTCTATACCTAGTCGCTCTTCAATTTGCACCTTAGATACACTCTCAACCCTATAGTATATAGCAGATACCGTATGGAGCTCACCACTCTGCTTCATGGGCTTACATACATTGAAAGCTGCTTCTTCATTGTTTAACCTAAATTTCATCTGCTCCTTTTCCATTTCGACTAACGCACGTGCTATGGCCAGGAATTGTCTTCCTAGAACCATGGGGACATCATAGTAAAAATAAAAAAATTGACCGGAAATATGAATGACTCCACTTGTACAAACACATCATGGAGTATACCAATGGGCCTCTCAACAGTTCGATTAGCCATCTGTAACCACATCGTAGTAGGATTTGGGTCACCCAATACTAACTTCATAAAATGGATAGATTCATGGGATTTATGCTCGAACTAAGATCACATAGTGTTTTAGCAAAGTGTAGCGACCCAACCGTTCATGGAATAGGGAAGGCACCCGAATCCTCTAGCTTCTGCACAAGAGAACTTGTAGCAATAGCACAACAATGCTGCATTCTATCATCTTCTTCAAAACTCACAGATTTGTTTTTTGTCACCATGTCCTTCATGAACTTAGCATAACCGGGCATTTGTTTCAAATCTTCTATCAAAGGAACATTGATGGAATGTTGTTTCAACATAGTGATATATTGTCGCTATTTGACATTTTTACTCTTCTTACTAGTCCCTGAGGTAATGGTGATGGAGGTCAAGAAATCGTTCAGTAAAATTCAATAATGTAATTAAAGTTAATCTAAAAGTCAAATTCCCCGGCAGCGGCGCAAAAAATTGATATGCTCAAATTCCACCTCCCTAAAAAAGAATGAGCAGTCGTAATCAATTATCGAAACCAACTAGTAGGTTAGGGTTGAACCCATGAATAAAATGGTCTAGACTTAACTCTATTCACAAATACATCTATTTAGCCAATGTCTTTCAGAAAGAAAGTACTTAAATGTAGGGGTTTACGAACCAAATTATATTAAACAATCTAAATTAACAAGTAGACAAAAGTAAATGTTTAGTTTTTATAAAGTTATGAGAATGGGTGTTTGTGTTCCCCACAGGTTCTAAATGTCATATTCCTAGCAATAGCAACTCTTTCCTACTATTTTGCATGTAAAATGGCAACTTACATATCTCTATATCCTTGATCCGGCATTTAGAAAATTTCACCCCGTACCTTAGTCCGACAACGTGTGTATAAGCTACAAACCCTTGCCTTTACCTTATATTAGACATTATAACAAATGTATGGCTTAGTACTTCGCACCAATCAATGCTATCCTATTAGATAGTATCACACTAAATCTATGTTGATAATTCTTTTTCTATTCCTACCTCCTTGTTCTTGCAAGTAGCAACAAGGTGAGTTCTAATGGGTGCACTCGTTAAAAAGACTTCTACAAGAAAGAATTATCAATACATGCAAAAAGATTATTTTAAAATTGCTTAGTTGCTAGAATTATTTTTTTAATTATCCATGGTTCCCACAAACCTAGTTGTGTATTTAGTTACCCATGCTAACAAGATCACAATTCAATCATGAACTTACTTAACAATAAGAAGAAACCTCGAAATTCAACTTGAAATTGCAAGGAAATAACTTCAAACCAAATCCGAAAATTGATTTAATTGCCCATATTTTTGAACCAATAATATCAAACACAAAATAGAACGGTAGTATCTAACCTCAAAAATGAGGTTTTAATACCCTATTTATAGCAAACATACTTCTAAATAAATATTAATTGGAATAAGGAAAGTTTTTTCGAGAAATGTGGCTTGAATCGATGACTACACTGATGGACCTTCGTTCAATGGATAGTCCATCAACTGCCTCCGTCAGTCCATACTTGGAATTATTTTTCTTCACCGGATAACACCTTTTCTGAATTAAACGACTGACTAGAATTACAATGCGTTGATCCACATACGGTCGGTTGGTGTTCCCTCTTCATTCCACACATAGAATCTTGAAAAGTCAGGTACTGGAACCTTTTCTAAACTAATCGATGGTTCACTAATATTATATGGTGATCAATCCACATACCGTTGTTTATACCCGAGGTTTAACACTTGGTTAGATTTCCCAGATATTCTCCATTATCCTGAACTTCCTATCGACGTTTGCCACCTACGCTCCGTCGATGCCCTTCGTAGTTCTGAATCTGTATTTTTTTCTAGTTGCCTTATGTGTTTTAAACCTGGACATCTTTCCTGCATATTAAGACACAAAACTTTTTAAAACTATTAGAAAAAGGATCTAGACCCAGAAAAGTCTTTAGCAAAATGTATTGAAAACACCGTGTGACCACGGTACATCAGTAGTTGTGGCTAAATTTAATGGGTAGTATTTGCAAACACAATCTTAACTTGGTGATTTTTTCTTGCTCAAGAGTTATTTTTTAAAACGAAGAATACGAATTTGATGGTATGTGGGTGTTGGGTTGTCATGGGTTTAGATAGAGAGAGTGAATTGTAAACCATTTTCCACACATTCAGCTCCGGAGAGTGGATTGACTAAAGTGAAGGTTGTTCTTAATTGTTGCTTATTGGTGTTTGAGAGAAACCAATTTGGTTCGGGGTAAACTATCTGAGAGAGAGTTTATCCCCATAAAAGTCTATCTTATTCATTGATTTGCAGCTATTCACTATTAATTGCAATTACCCTGTTGGTTACCTTAGCAAATAATCATCTCACATCCCAAGAATCGCATCTCTATATTTTGTATTTTCATGTAATATGCCATTTTAGTTGATAACATGATTAAAAAAACCTCGATATTCCACATTTGTTTCAACCCTAAATTGATATTATGTTTATAAATGCCTTTTAGCTATGACTAACTTTAACTAATTTTAATTTGGCTACTAACTCTGAAAACATATTCCTGTAGGAAAGATTCCAACACTTGGTTGGGTTATATTAATACTCATTATCATTTTAACTTGAACAGGAAGTGGTGTCCTGATATATGAAATCACTAGCGGGTACCATTCTCTAGTTTTTGGCTACGGGGGTCAAATATGCATGTATAGGATAATCGCTCTTCCTATGCACAGGTCCTCTACAATTGTAACATCTGCGGTCAAAACACAACCTATTGCCCGACGAAGGTGCAACTCCTTGGATATTATGAATTAAACATTGTTGGTGAGTTCCCGAGTAACTACATCTACAAGCGGTCATGGCTGATTGAATTGTTGGTCTGCTAATGTCGGCCTACCTAACCTCTGAGTATGAACAATAGAAGTTAGATATGTTGTTGAACTTCATAGACAAAGCCTTGACCTGCCCATCACGTCCAAATCCCTCCAGTTTCTTCACAAAGTATATCACATCATTAACAAAATTTTGTGCAGAGTTCACGTGAACACATAATACCTTTAATTTATGGCTCAATCACTTGAGGAATACACTAATCCTCTTCTTCTATGTAATCACCACTTATTTAGATTATCTGGAATAGGAATGGAACTAAACCTCATAAGCAGCTAAAGTCATACCACCATGTTCCAAAGCCATGAACTTATCCTTCTTATGATCTCTCAATGTACGGGGCTTCCTGAAACAAAGAATTGAACTGCATCAAAATTAGTATGGGTAAGACCAGCGATAAGAATTCCACATAGTCTCTTTACCACTGTTTATCTTAATCCTAGGAGCTAGATTCCTGACTCCATTGTATAACATATTAACAATCTACTAGAAAAAAGAGTGAAAGTGAATTAGATGATGATGTACCATGGTTTCCCGGTTTTTTGAATGATTTTTTTCTTAAGATTGGTGTGTGTCTAGATCCTTTTTTGTAGTAAATTTAATATGTTTTGTCTTTGTTTTACAGGAAAGTTTTCCAAAACAAAAATGCAGAACGATCTAAAGAATTAGTGCAGAAGTGACCCACAAAGCTATCGACGTCCTGTCATCCCATCGATGGACCCTAGATGGTGACTATCAATTGGAGGTTCAGGCATCTGGAAGCAACTCGGGGAATTCTAACTAACTCTGGGTCTATTGAAGGATCCACGGTCCGTTGAATGATCGATGACCATCCTAGAAAAACATCAATGTTATCAGAGAATGTCCCAGTACCCGATGTTGAAGAAAAGCTAAGTATGGAACGATGGGAAGCATCGACGGATTGTAGGTGTGTGTTGAGCAGAGAAAATGCAAAGTGAAGGATTAAATAATATGGTTAGTATGGACAGACGAATGCAGTCGACGGGCCATCATTTTATTGACAAACAATCTGTGAGGGTCATCGATTGAAGCTGCGTTTTAGAGAAAATTTCCTTATTTGAAATCCTTTAAATTTATGACACTTTTTATTATAAATAGGGTGAAAAACCTCATTTTTGGGGTTGGATTCTATTACTAGTTATATACTTTTGTTCTTGGAGATTTCTCTTTGCAATTAATTTAAATATCATGATTTGGTTTTTAAGATCATTATGTGATTTCAAGTTGAATTTCTAGATTTTCTTCGAATTAGTCAAAGTAAGTGCATGATTAATTATTTATCAATTATGAATTGTGTTCTTCTAAGCAATGGTAACTAAATCCACAACAAGGGTTGTGGGAACCATGGGTGATTAACAAAATAAACCTTGCTAAATAATAATTCTCAAATAGGTTATTGCATGCATCTATAATTCTCTCGTCTAGAATTCTATTTAACCAGTGCGTGCGTTAGAACTCGCCTTGTAGCTACTTTCCGGACCAAGGGGGTAGTTAATAGGAAAAGAATTATTGACATAGATTTAGTGGATACTATATAACTAAGCCATACATCGAATATAATTATTAGTATGAAGTAAAGGTAAGGGTCAGTAACATAGACGCACTTAGCCGGACCAAGCTACGGGGTAATATGATCTTAATTCCGGACCAAGTATTTATAGATACATAACTTATCACTTTGCATGAAAAACACTAGGAAAGAATTGTTATAGCTAGGGTTATGGCATTATGAACCTATGGGGAACACTTAAACCCTAGTTTTTCTCACAACTTGATAAACCCTAATAATTCATTGTTGCTACTTGTTGGATTTAACAACATTACAACACTTTTGTTTCACGAACCCCCCCTTTAATTACTAGTTTTCAGAAAGGATTTGACTAAATAAAGGCATTCATACATTAAAGTTAAGTCGAAATCTTTTTCCTCATGGGATCGACCGAAACCTAATAGTTGGGTTCTTTACTTGATTCACCGCTTATACTTCTTTAGGAAAGTGTAATTTCAGTTTATCATATTTTGGCGCAACTACCGGAGAAAGTGGCTTTTCAATTAACTTTAATAACAATTATTGAATTTTAGTCAACAATTTTTCAATTTTACTTTTTCTCTTGTTTTTCTATGCTTAAATCTAGCTCTAATGTATTCCAAGTACACGGAGCTGAGGAGAACCAATCATACCATTCGATTGTGAACATAAGCGCACACTCTGTAAAATAAATGACAAACAAAATCCTACAAATCTAGGTAATGGTATCAACTGTAAGCTTCTTCCGCCGGTTGATGTTCAAAACAAAGTGATTGTGGATAACCCTGGTCGGTGTGTAATAGTTGTGTAGGGTGGACGAAATTTGACATGGATGTCATCGCGTTAAGAGTGTTCCCTCACTCAGTGACGGGAGAGGCCGCAATTTGGTTCACTAAGTTGCCCTATAATTCGATCTGTACATAGGATCAGTTGAGGGATATGTTCCTAGCACAGTACTACCCGGTGTCTAAAAAGCTCAACCACAAAGATAGTGTAAATAACTTTGTGGCATAACCTAGGGAGTCAGTGAGTAGATATTGGGATAGATTCACCTCATTTTTAAGAAGTGTCCCAAACAACCTAATTGATGATAAGTCGTTGAAAGGGTACTTCTATCGGGGGCAAGATGATAATAACAAGGCAGTGCTTGATACTATTATGGGTGGTTCTTATGGTGAGTGCATGTATACATAGATCGCAGAAAAGTTGGAGAAAATCTCTCACAATAATAAGATTTAGAGCACTAGGAAGTCGGTCATTGAGAGAAATACCTTTGAATCGCAAGCTACATGCAACCCAACAAAAGATGAGATTCGTGAAGAGATGGCTCAATTTAGAAATGAGCTTGGGTTTGTGTTGAAACATGTCACTGGGGTGTAGAGAAAGTAAATGCAGCGATTTATTTCACAAAACCACCACCGCTAGCGAATGAATACTACTATGAAGAGGAATCTTATGTAGTACATGAGCAGATGGGGGGTTTTCGAACAAGCGGCCAAGGCTCTAATGAGGAAAATTGGCGCCAAGGTCAAGGAAATCAAGGTCAAAAATATGTGAATTACAACAGATAGGGTCATTAAGTTTGATATGGAAACTACAACCATGACAACAACTTTAAGTGGGTAACTATTGTAACAGAAACAATCGAAGTGGGTCATATGTTCTGCCTCATAATCGGGAAGTTTCACCTACGAATGGTGTAGGTAGTATGGCGTGAGTTTAAGATATGTTACAAAATATGAGGAGGAGATTTGACACTAGTGATGAGCACACCAAGGAGTTGAGTGGTGCTTTGGATAATATTGGGCAAAAGGTGGATGCACATGCAGTCTCAATCAAGCATATTGAGTTTCAAATTACCCAATTGTCTACAACAGTGAACCCACGTCAACTGGTTACTCATCCTACGGATACCATTCAAAATAAAAAAATGATGGACATTGCATGACGGTCACTACTCGAGGGCGTAGGGAAACCATTGATCCACCTATGCTGTCTGTAGTAGAAGATGAGGTGAGAAAAGATGATGAGGTAGTGGAAGCTAATGGTTAGTTGGTACATAAAACGGTGAAAGCAGAGATACTCCATAAAGTGATCCCCGTTCCTAGACCACCACCACCATTCTCGCTAAGATTGGTGAAGAAGACTAGGGATGGTAAGTACCGACATTTCATTAATAAGTTGAAACAACTTTCCATCAATGTACCTTTGATAGAAGCTCTTGAAAAAATGTTTGGTTATGCTAAGTCCATGAAAGATATGGCTACAAAGAAGAGATTGGTAAGATTTGAAGATGATGACCGAATGCAACATTTTAGTGCTATTGCTAAAAAGAAGACTTGGGTGCTTTCATTATTCCATGTACCATCGATTTGTTACACTTTGTTAAAGTACTATGTGATCTCGGTGCAATCATAAATCTCACGCCTCTCTCTATTTATAAGAATATAGGTTAGGGTGACCCGAAGCTCACAACGATGCGGTTACTGATGGTCAATTGAACAAGGAAGAGGCCAATTGGGATACTTCATCATGTATTAATGAATGTGGAGTCATTTATATTTCCGACCGATTTTGTGATTCTTTAAAGTGAGGTGGATTTTGAGGTTCCTACTATTCGTGGGAGGCCATTCTTTGCTATTGGCCTAGCCTTGGTTGACATGGAAAAAAGGCAGATGAAGTTTTGATTAAACAATGAAGAAGCAACTTTCAACATTTGTAGGTCCATAAAGAAAAGTGGTGAGCTCTAAACGATATCTTCTATATCCTACAGGATTGAGAGTACGTCTGAGGTACAAATCGAAGACCGCCTTGGTATTGAGGCACTAGCAGCAGGTGATTGTATTGAAGAGTATGGGTCGTTTGTTGCAACACTTGATCGAGGTAAATTTCAGTTCAAAGAAAAGAAATTGGAGTTAACTATGAAGCATCGCGAGTCTCCACCCGCGAAAAAATCTATAAAAGTGGCCCCAAAATTAGAGCTTAAGGCTCTACCACCTCATCTGAGGTATGTATTTTATGGAAGAGATGACAATTTTCCGGTAATCATTGCATCTGATTCGAATGTGGAACAAGTAGAGTGTTTGGTAAAAGTGTTAAAGAGGTTCAAACGAGCCATTGGTTGGACTATTGCGGACATTATTGGGATCCCACCCGGTATTTGTTCACACGAAATCCAACTCACCTGATCAAAAGCCAAGTATTGAGTACTAAAGATGTTTGAATCCACCTACGCAAGAGGTAGTTAATTAGGAGATTATTAAGTGGTTGGATACTGGAGTAGTACATCCTATCGTAGATAGTAGTTTTGTATTCCCTGTTCAGTGTGTTCTCAAAAAGGGAGGAATGACAATGGTTCCTAATAAGAAGAATGAGCTTGTACCAATGACGCGGTGACCGGATAGAGAGTTTGTATAGATTACTTGTAGTTGAATGCATGGACTAAGAAGGACCCTTTCCTTATGCGCTTCATGGATCAGATGTTAGATAGACTCGAAGGAAAAAGATGGTATTGTTTTCTTGATGGTTATTTGGGTTACAATATAATCTCAATTGCACCCGAGGATCAAGATAAACAAACCTTTACTTGCCCTTATGAGACATTCACATTCAACAGGATGCGTTTTCGATTGTGCAAAGCACCGACCACTTTTCATAGATGTATGATGTCGATATTCTACGTTATGGTGGAGGACACTATTGATGTGTTTATGGATGACTTTTCAGTTGGTAGCGACTCTTTTGATCCTTGTTTGAGTCACTTGGCCGAGGTTCTCAGAAGATATGAAGATTGCAACCTTGTTCTAAATTGGTAAAAATGTTACTTCATTGTGAAAAAGGGTATTGTATTGGGCCATTGCATCATAGAAAATGGGATAGAGCTTGATTCAGTCAAAGTTCAGGTTATAGAAAGACTTCCTCCACCCATCTATGTAAACGGTGTGAGAAGTTTTCTTGAGCATGCGAGCTTCTATTACAAGTTTATTAAGGATTTCTCAAAAATTTCACATCCTCTGTGCAAGTTACTTGAGAAGGAAAGTAAGTTCTATTTTGATGAATCCTGTCTAAATACATTTGGAGGGTTGAAGGAGAAGTTGGTGTTTGCTACCATAATTCTTTCCCCAGACTGGAGTAAGCCATTTGAGGTGATGTTTGATGCTAGTGGGGTTACTCTTGGTGTGTTATTGGGAAAAATAAGGGATAAAATCCTTCACCCCATGTTAGTAAGGACCTAAATAAAGCACGAAAGAACTACATTGTGACTAAACAAGTGCTTTTTGCGGTGGTATTTGCTTTCAAAAATTTGGCTTCTATTTTCTTGGCATAAGATTTATTGTGCATACTGTCCACTCTGCTTTGGGGTATTTGATGGGAAAAAAGGATGCGAAACCAAGGTTTATTAGTTGGGTGCTACTATTGCAAGATTTAAAATTTTAGGTGAAATATAGAAAACGAACTCAAAATCAAGTTGCCGATCACTTGTCCATATTAGAGGAAGAAGATATGTGAGAGTTATGTGAAAAGTCATAAATTTATAATACCTTCCCTTATGAGCATGTATTGGCCGCTTTCTATAATTTGATTCCATGGTTTGCCTATTTTTTGAATTATCTGTCTAGTGATATAGTCCCATTGGGCTTGTTTTTCCATCAGAGGAAGAAGTTCATGAATGTTGTGAAAATGTTATTTTGGGATTGGCCTTACTTATACCGGAGTTGTACTGATCGGCTTATTCTTCGTTGCGTACTAGAGGTGGAGATGTTAAGTGTTTTCGAGGCATGCCACTCCTCGCCTATTGGTGGTCACCATAGTGGTATCCAGACTGCACACTAGATTTTGCAATGTGCATAATATTGGCCAACCATTCACTAAGATATGCACGAGTTATCTATGTCATGTGATAGATTTCAAAGAGATGGATAAGTTTTTAAAAGGACAGAGCTCCCTTTAAATCCAATTCTAGTGATTAAGTTATTTGATGTACGGGGCAATTAGTTTTATGGGCCCTTTTGTGAGTTCTCATTGGATGAAATATATACTTATGGCGGTGGACTACGTGTCGGAATGTGTGGAGGCTATAACGCTTTCTAACAATGAAAGGAAGACTGTCACCGCATTCTATAAAAGAATATCTTCTCTAGATTAGGCACACCTAGGGCCATTATTAGTGATGGTGTATCTCAATTTTTTCAAGAAGTTGTTCAAATGTCTATTGGAGAAATATGGGGTTCGCCATAATATGGACAATCTGTATTATCCATAGACTAGTGTGCAAGTAGAGGTATCGAATCGAGAGATCAAGCAATTTTTTATCAAAAATGGTAAATGCTAATAGAACAGATTGTTGAAAGATGCTTGATGATGCCCTTTAGGGCTACGGAAAAGCATACGACACCCCCATATTTATGTCTCCATACCAACTTGTATTTGGGAAGGGTTGTCACTTGCCTGTTGAGTTAGAGCAAAAAGCTATGCGGCCAATGATGAAACTGAAGATGGATTGGAATGAAATAGTGGAACAGAGATTAATGGGTTAAATGAGCTTGATGAGTTTTCCCTAAAAGCATATGAATGTTTAGCCATCTACAAAAATAAAATGAAGATGTAACACGACCAATAGATTTAAGAGCAAGAATTTTTGGTTGGGGACTTGGTTCTTCTATTCAACTCTAGGCTAAGCTTGTTTCCGGAAAAACTCAAGTTGAAGTGGACGGGACCATTCCTTATCATTAAAGTGTTTCGGCAAGGAGATGTTGAGTTGGAGAATAAGGAGGGTGCAAAGTTCACTGTCACGGGAGAAGGATTAAGATCTACCTTGGGCATTCAGAGAGTGTCCATGAAGTGATTGAGGCATATCACCTTGATGAAGTCTGAGTAATCAAGAATCATGCGTCATGCCGCAATGTTTAATCAAGCGCTTCTTGGGAGGATACCCAAGGTGTATGCTCTAGCCGACAATAGGTTTTATTTTCATCGTAGGAATCGTTGCATTATTTTTTTTCATTCTGTTTTACTCATCCTCATAATTTATTTATTTTGGATAGATATTAGTTTAGGGTCTGTGTCACAAAAGTGTTCAGAAAAACACAAAAAGCATAGCTTAATGGGTGTTCATTGTCCAGGGACAAAAACTAAAATTATGCATAAAATTGTCTGGTGCACACATCTACGGACCCCATCGATGGGACATCATTCATTCAACGGACTATCGATGAGGTTCGTACATCCCATGTATGTCTTGAAATTTTTTCTAATGTCTTGTAGAAATCGACGATCCATCGACTGACTTACGAAATGTCGACGGGGTTTTGTCAGTCCAAAGAGCAAGTGACCCAACCCGACCGACATGTAATATTAATAGAAAAACCATTCATTAGCCTTCAAAATCTTTTCAAATTCTTTTCTTAACCGTTTTTCTTCCCTTATTTCCTTCCTTTCTCATCAAAGCACAATATTTCTCCCTTCCAAATTCATCAAATTCCCCCAAATTCCATCTTCTCACTAATTCCAAAAACCCTCTTGTTCACAAATTCTACTTGGTTCTTATCGTGTTCTCCAGTCGATGTTCAAAGACAGGCACTAGGTTGATGCAAAGATCACCCACCAATTCACTCCACTACAATGTTCATATACTTTGATTCCCTTTGCTTAAGGAATTCTTGTTCATTCGCGGATTGAAACGAAAAGTAGAATGTGGGTCTCGACTTAGGGACAAAATTGTATGCTTCTGCTTGTTAACATTTTGGTAAAAGGTCCCTTAAATGATATAAATTGAATGGGTAATGGTGTAATTTGTTTAAAGTAAGCTTATAGACTTTCCGACTTAGGTTTTAGTAGCTTATTTGAATTCGAGCATGAACCTTGAGAAATAAAAACCATAAGCATGAATAAATGGTCTTTCAATTGTTGTTGTGTATTTACTGTGTGGGTCTAAAAGGTGTCAAAATGTGATAGTTGAAACAGGGCCTGAAATTTGTCTCAGACCAACAACACAAGGCCTCATCGATGGGCCGTTGATGAGGTCTGTCGATTGGGCAACCTTAAAATTGTTTAACACTAAGACGAAAAAAAAGACTACGGTTCGTCGATTGATCGAGATGCCATTCTACATGTCCATAATTTCAAAGTGTGACCCTATTTTGAGAAAATTTAAAAATTATTCTTAGTGTCAAACGATGGAAGTGGACTACGGTTCACCGATTGATCAACAGGATATTCTACACGTTTGTCGTTTCCAACAGAGAGGTCAGTGTAATAAAGAATCTAAATAGTTCCTAAGTTTACAATGACAGACACTATGGATGGACCGTTGAATCATCGACGAGCCGTCAATAGTGCTCGTCAACCAATATTTCAGGTCTGAACTAGAATGTGCTTTGTGTTTACATTCTCTATTTTATTTGTTTTGAGTGTCTAGTAAGATTTCAATGATATTAGCAACTGCTTTACACATACATATGACCCCTAAACTTGACATTATTTATTCTAGGGGAAAGTCCAAGTCCGTGGAACCATCCGATCAATGATTGGCACTTTCGATAATGAGCGGGCCCTAAATATGTACCCAAGTCACCAGCACCCCTACACTAGTTGGAGGAGCAACTCGGGGTACCCCCCAGAACATGGCTTCTATCGTAGTAACTACCTTCTAGTATGATGAGGAGCACACAGTGACAGGCACATTGTTTGAGTTAACTTGGCGTTTTGAAGGAGCGTCTGGTTCTAAACATGGAACAAGTTAAGAGTTGGCCCACTCTTCAAAGTCTAATAAGGCCAATGCCTCTGGTTTCAGATCACCTGGAGCCACTCACTCGAAGGTACCTGCCAGCAAGCCTCGTTTGATGAGGCCATAGTTTGGAGTCTTCTCCAGCACCCACGAGGATGTTCTCGCACTAATTCCTAAGGAGCCAAATAGGTGGTGCGTAGATGGTCAGTATAAAATCTACAGGGACGCAAAGGTTATGAATGACAAGGGGGTTATGACCCGGTTGGTAATAGTCGAGTTGAGAGTTCTTAAAATGAGCCTTCACACATTCCTTGATGTTCATAAATTGTTCATCCAACATAGTCTCGAGTGGATGGCTTTTATTTTGGGGTCGTATAGCGAGGAGATAGTTTGAGAGTTCAATGTCTCATATGTGGCGACTCTCAGAGGTTCTTTGGATAGGTGGGCGAGACCCGCCAAATAGGACCCACTCACCACAATATCAGTTCGGGGTTGCTAGGTAGATATTCCTCCTGACACCATCTGTCGTTTCTTGTATGGCACCTCCACATATATTACTCAGTTCCCTTTAACCCCGGAGTTTTATTGCATGTGGGATATGGTCAAGAGGGGCCAATTTCGGAGGATCGTCGATCTGAGAGAGAACTCTAAGAGGTGGCTACAACAATACCTGTTCATTGATTGTGAGAAAGCAGACTTGGTGTTAGACCCTAGAGGCCTTATCAACACGACCAACCTCAGTTTCACTGTCACGTTGTTCTGGATGTTGGTCTTCCACTACCTATCCCCGATGGGTGTAACTAATATAATTACATAGGATAGAGCGGTATTGGTAGATGCCTTGGTTGCTGGGTTTGAGATCGACTTCACAAGATTATTGATGTCACTAATGTATGTGAGGATATTAAGACCTCTACTACTTACCCATTCGGTTGTATGATCTTCCACTTATGCAGAGATGTCAGAGTGCCCATTTTTGATCCTGTATCCTCCGCACTACATTCGGGACTGTTAACATAGGTCTCATCAGAGAGGAGGACAATGTGGCGGCACTGCAGAGAGGTCCTAAATTTGAGTTGTAGCCTATGAGTGAGAATTTGGCAGTTACAGTACAATTATCCCAAGGCGATTATCCTGACACTTCAGAGCCCACTAACACCACCCCAAGTGAGTCCGCTGATAGCACTAGAAGAGCACTCAGTTCGTTCTGGTCTATTCCACCATCTGCAGCACTAGTCCCGATAGCAAGGGTCCAGAAATGCAGAGGCCGAGGACCGGATTGAGAAGAGGCTAGCTAAACAGACATATCATAGTATTCAAGCGGTTAGACATCGGCTTCATGCATTAGGGTTGGGGGTTGTTGCATGCCTAGTCCCAACCATTGACTTTACTATTCTTCAGTATTCTCTAGCGAATTTGCGTGTAGATGTTAATAGCATTCTTGAGATGATGGGGATTGAACCCGCGACTGCACCCTTCAAGCTAGCGCTGGACACTGTGTTTCCTGCTTTATTGACAGACCCTATTGAGCCACCGCCTGAGCGATGTGTTCATGCAAAGGGGCACCGTTCCATCCGTTTAACTCAGGGAGAGGATGCCCATGTGAAGAAGGAGCAGAAAAACCTTGAGGCCGCGAGGACAGCCTCTTTGATTGTTGAGGAGACCTGTCAGGTGATGGGTCGAGAGTAAACTGCTGGGATATCTAGTTCTATATCTGCGTCTGTTGAGAGAAGCACCACTGATGGTGCAATGATTGTTGTAGTCACTACTGAAAGTGACCCTGCTATTAATGATGATGCGGGTTCCGGGAAACCGTACTCGCCTACTTATTAATCATCGACACTATGTGCCTAAAATTTTCTTTCATTACAACCATGTCTTTTTTTATGCATTGTGGACACTTACATGCTATTATTTGGGGGTGGGGTAAATGGAAATTGAGTGTTAGGGTGAAGTCTGAGTGGCCCAACTAATGATCCTCTCTTAGGGATTTTCTTGCATGTGTTCTTTTGCCCCAAGAGACTGATAACTCTAGTGTTGAAACGACATGTCATATCTTGTACAAAATATGAAGCATGAAATATTAATCATGATGGCTAAGAATGAATGATATATTTTCCTAATAAAATGCCTGCTTGCATATGTATAAAGAAGTTAAATTTGTTGTCCTTAATCATGATAAAGATATTCACCCACTACATGACCCTCAAACGAACACTCAAACTAGGTGTCTGACAATCTTACAGGGTAATGCGGTTTAAAGAGAGTGTGAGGAAGTTTGGTTGTTTCACTATTGGTACCTAGCAAGAACTTTCCTTGTTGGTCATGCAAAAGTAATTTTCGTTAGATGACTAGGAAAGGATCATAGGACCTTGTTCGAATTCGCAAACATCTAGCCTAAAATAAAATTAACAAAATAAAATTGTTATCACTTTCTTATCCAAATATTTAGAGCCTATAATAGACCTTTTTTTTCTTCACCAACTCACCTTCCTTGGGTTTAATGCTTTTGCATGGTCCTTCCTTTAACACATGCACCTAAACATAGGTCAATATCTGATATTTAGGTGGTTAAACCAGAAACTAACCTCGCTTGGCCCTGACCGAATCTTGTGTAATGTGTAGCTCGACTCATGGAAAAGACATAAGTTGAGGTTTGCTATTATGAGTGATGACCCAAAAAGTGGGTATGAAAAGAGTAATGTGGAAAAGTAAAGAATATATGATCAATCGAGGTGACTAAGTTTATCAATTGAATGAAAGAAAAACAACAAAAAAAAGACAGAGAAAAGAAAGAAAAAAAGAGTTGAACAAAAAGAAGTAAAAGTCACTTCCACAAAGAACAAAGGGGTAAGCAAGGTAAAGATGCAAATAAAAGAAAAAACTAATGCATAAGGGATAATGAAAGAGGTAGGACTCTTAGCCGTACTATGAAAGAGGGCAAAAAGTCAGAAAAATGTACCCATATATACCATACCTTACCCTGAGCCTATGTTACAAGAATAGCAAGTCGTATCGTGATCCTAAAGTTTAATTTATGAAATTAAGTAGTGAAAATAAAGAAAAACTTATATCGACAAGTACTAGCTAGGTGTAAATAATTTTTGAGCATGAGTGTTAAATAAAGATCCTTGTACCCAAAGTAAAAATCACCGTGCGAAAAAAGGAGGATTCTTTTGAAGTCAGCGCACTAGTTGCAATGTTGGAAAGTTGGTACCTTGGTTAGTAGAGGTGTTGTGCATGGTGAGTTTATGCCATGGTCTTATACAAATGAGTTAGCTTATCAAACCTAAGAGTAGAAGTATGCATTAAAGCAAAGAAAATGTTGAGATTGATAGCCATGTGATTGCGGACGCTTAAAGAGTATACTTTTGTACAAAGTGTTGTATTGAGTCATACTGCATCGCTTGAGGACAAACAACAAATTTAAGTTGACGGTGTTGATGTACCATGGTTTCGCGGTACTTTCCATGCTTTTTCCTCAAGATTTATGAATGTGCAGAGCATTTCTGTACTAGTTTTAACATTATTTTATCTTTATTTTTGTAGGAAAGATATCCAAACAAAAAATACATAAGTTAGCTGAGATTTAGTGCATAGGCTACGCACGAAGGCTATCGATGGTCCTTCGTTCCATTGATAGACCGTAGATGGTGACCGTCAACTGATAGTTCAGCCATATGGGGCTATGGAAGGATCGAAGGATCGTCGATTGATCAACGGACCGTTTTGTTTAATCGTCAATAAGTTCGGAGATAGAACAGTACCTGAAATTGAAGAAAATTTAAGTATAAAAAATGGAAGGCATTGACGAACCATAGATGCACCGACGTACCATGTTGTTGGTCAAAGAGGTTGACAGCTAAAGGATGAAGAAGATGCTAAGTCAGGATTGAAAGAGGAAGTTGACGGTCCTTCATTTTATTGACGGAGTGTCTCTGGGGGTCGTCGATTACAACTGCATTTTTTGGACAACATTCCTTATTTTAATTCCTTTTAATTTAGGACTATGTTTTTGTAAATTCGATGTAAAAACTCATTTTTGGGGTTGGATTCTATTACTGTTGTTCTTAGTTTGTTTTTGGAGATTGGGTTCGGGAACTTTAGCATTAATTCAAATTTGTAGATTTGGTTTTCAAGTGATTTCTTATTATTACAAGTTGAATTTCTGGATTTTCTTGGAATTGTAAAAGTATGTTCATCTTTTATTCTTTAACAATTATGAATTGTGTTCTTATATGCATGGGTAGCTAAATCCACAACTAGGGTTGTGGAAACCATGGGTGATTAAAAAGTAAACCTAGCTTAGTAACAATTCTGAAATAGATTATTGCATGTACTGAAAATTCTTTCACTTAGAAGTCGTTTTAACGAGTTCACTCGTTAGAATTAGCCTTGTTGCTATTTGCCAGACCAAGGATTTAGTAATAAGAAAAGAAATATCAACATAGATTTAGTGGGATATTGTCTAATAGGATAGGCTCTATTAATGCAAAGTAATAACTAAGCCATACATCGAAGGTGAGGGTTAGTACCTTAAACACACGTAGATGGATCAAGGTAAGTGGTGAAATTCTGTAAATATCGGATTGACGATTTAAATATACTTAACTTATCATTTTGTATGCAAAACACTAGTAAAGAATTTTTATAGTAGGAATACGACGTTATGAACCTATGGGGAACACTTACACCATAGTTTGTCTCACAACTTTATAAAAACCAAAGTTTTAATCATGTTACTTGTTTTACATAGAGATGCTAAAAAAATATTTTTTCACAAAACCCCCTTTAATTAACCGTTCTAAAAAAGAGGTTGACTAAATAGAAGTAATTGTGCGTTGAAGTTATGTCTAAGCAATTTTCCTCGTGGGATCGACCCCAACGTACTAGTTGGGTTATTTAATTGATAGAACCACTTACACTTCTTAAGGGAAGTGTAGTTTCAGCGTATCATAAAGCATTTTTTTTCATACAATCCAAGCTTACTAAAGGAAGGATACCACCATCCCAACAACCATGAAACCAATCATGTAAATTCAAGCTAATCATAGCGGAGAATGAATCCTCAACCCTAAGATACCATGAAAAACTAATCTCCATCTATTACATTCAACACATCGTTCATGAAAATCAAGCAAATTTTAGGAGAGTATATGGCTTTACCCTAATGATACCAAGAAATTGTTTTGGCCAAACAAAGTCAAGATAACATGAACAAGTATCCTCAAAACATGAGATCAATCTAATAAATGTAGAGCTTGCTTTCTCAAACCCAAACTAACATGAGAACAACCATTCCCAAGCTACCATAACCAAGCATCCTTGCAATACATGACCAAGCTAAATATAAGAAAATTGCTCACTTCAACTAATGCTATCATGAGATTCATCGCCTCAAGATACCATAAGTAATCTAACCCAAGATTCCATGATATTTAAACACCTCAAGCTACCATCACAATTTCAACTCAAGCCTACTTGAGATTTACTATCCCAAGATACCCTTGAGTCCTACCATTTCAAGCTATCATGAGATCCACCATCTCAATCTATCATGAGATTTACATCTCAAATTATTATACCTTGGTATTTTCTCACAAAGTTTATTATACAAGACGTGACCATACAACTCATCATCAAGCTAATATTAGTAAACCATGCATTGATGAATTTTAGGTTCTGATTTCAATAGAGTGTTCATATATGTGAGTGAACTTGCTTTTCCTAATCATTTTCATGTCTAGGTGTAAAAGACAAAGGAAACAACATCACAATCATCCTAATCGTGATTTCTCCCGCAAAGCCCTAACATCAATGTCATAACAACCCAGAAAAATTTACTGCCTTTAATTCATTATTATCAATGTTAAATCTCATGCTTTCTTCAATCAATTAGTTCATTAGAAGGTAATTCTAGGTGTACATGATCACATAGGTTCAATTAAATCTTTACAAGTAAAGACCAAGCTAGATCAATTAAGCCTATTTCAATTCATAGCTAGGTAATTAATCATGATCAAATAGTTAGAATATAATTAAATTAAGAAGATTATCATAAAACCTTCATCTAGCCTTTAATGGCCTAAAATCACCATGATTACCTTCAAATTTAATTCCCATAATTCACCATGAAAATACCATGAAAATAGTACATAATCGTCATATAAACATCATTGAATGTTACCCACTAGATTGGGATCACAATCAATGCTTACCCACAATGCATTCACAATCCTCTCTAGAATGGGGTTCATTGAATAGATAATTAAAGTAAACTAGGGGGGTTTCATAAATGGAAGAATCCATTAAAAAATAAGATTCAAATACCTTAGATTAGAGTCTCAATCTTAGCTTCAATCCTTGGATAAATCTTCATAAGTTGCTGAACCCAATTCTTCTTCTTCTCTAATGGTGTTCGTGAGAGTTCTAATGTCAGAGAGAGGTGTTGATTTGGAATTTAAAGTGTAGGATGGTCTTTAATTGTTCAAATATTCCTAAAATACCTAAAATACCCTAATTTAACAACCCATGCTTTTATTTGTACATTGGGTGAATTTACCAATTTACCCCTCTATTTATAGTGAACCGCGAGAAAGTGCAAGCTGCATCGATGATTGCAACCTACTGGTTGTCGATCAGATGATGGACCATACTAGAAACCATCATCTTTGTCAGAGACTGCTTAGTTGGGGCCTTAGATTAAGATACTAAGTCTCAAAACTGCCCCCCATAGACGACGATTCAATGAACCTACGATCCACTAGTGCCCCTATTGGTGGAGGTTAGTCTTTGACAGGTTTTATCTCAACTGCGGTCCTTTTCAACGGCCCTTAGGTGTGTCCTTGGGGAGTCTTGCCCGGAATTTTGCACCCTAAATTGATCCGTATAGATTTTAGGAACCCTATATATAAATTAGAGCCCCAAACACTACCTTAAACCTACTAAAACATTAAATCGTTGAGTTAAGTTTGTATTAAATGGGTTTACCCTTAATGGGGGATGGATGATGATGAGAGTAATAGGGCTATATGATCCCTATCTTTTCCTTCTGTAAGGACCCAAAAATCAGTTAGGTCTAAATAGAGCATAACATGAGTGTCATAAGGTTTGAAGGTCCTAAAATTACTAATAATAGTGTTTAGATATAGTGTGTAAACTTTCGGAGAGTGTGGTTAAACGTCCAGTGACGCTTGAAAGTTAGCCTTGAGACGTGCTAGCGTGCCTTAGTATGTTTCATAAGTATTTTTGTAGTTTTTAGAGTTCAAATTGATGTGAGAGGTTCCTAAAAAGTTCACAAGAGTATTTGAGGTGGAAACATCCGGGCAAAACTCCTTAAGGACCAAC
This sequence comes from Solanum arcanum, assembly GCA_027789145.1. Classification (NCBI taxonomy): domain Eukaryota; kingdom Viridiplantae; phylum Streptophyta; class Magnoliopsida; order Solanales; family Solanaceae; genus Solanum; species Solanum arcanum. The sequence continues at coordinate 27,133,170 of CM050941.1, forward strand.
CAAAGGATCCTTGAGTAGGACCCAACCTTGGTCCAACAAGTTGCCCAAGGCAACAACTTTTGTTCCTTGGTGAAATATGTCCCCGTTGCCGACTAAGGTCTCCATAGACCAATAGTTGGTCCACTTCGTGGTAAAAATAGAGACTCAACTTACCCGGAAGTTATTTTTTTAAAAAATCATGTGGGAACAACTCCACGTTGCAGACTTTTTCGCCGACGAAGATTCCTAAAATTTAAGTTAAGTTAGACTTGAATAAAAGTTTCCTATTGATATGGGGATAGTTTGGGTAGTTGAGTAATTTAGAAATGTTATTAGGTCCTCTATAACCCCTTCCCCATGCAAAAATCCAGAACGCAATAAGAAATAAGAAATCAAACCACATTCTCCCAAAACCACCAATCAAAAGAAGAGAAATTGCAGCAAATTTTAGGACGAATTGATCATCATTTCAAAATGGGTGTATGGTACTAATCCAAGATATGTTTATGTTATTCATTCATGGAAATAATCCATGAATCCCCCTAGTTTCCCCTCTAACTGTGAATCCAAAGAACCCCTATCTAGAGAGGGTTGGGATCACACTATGGGTAAGGCTTGATTGTTATCCCAATATAGTGGGTTGAATTGAATGATTTTTATATGATTATTATATTCCTTTTTAAGAAGTTTTAATGGTGAATTATTTTAATTGAATTTCAAGGTGATCACGGTGATCTTAGACCATTAGATACGAGATGAAGGTTTTGTATTGATTCTTCTTAAACTAGATTTGATTAATTAATATTGGTCTTGATTTAATTGAACCCTAAAGAAGGAATTATGACTATATTCACCTTATATTGAAGAATGTGAGAAGAAAGCTAAGGCTAGAAGACTCTATAATCTACCTATGAATGAAGATAGAATGAATTGATTTATAATGAACCTTCGGATTGTTGTATTGGATGTAGATTTAGGATGATTGATTGGAAGTGATAAAGTTAACTTGATCATGCAGAGATTGTCTAGGACATTCCTCCATGAAAGAAGGTTGAGCAAGGCTTGACAAGTAAACCTTTGAGTATATGCTTGACTCCAAGTGGATATGCAATGTGAGAAGGATAGTCTCTCAAGGGTAGGGTCTCCATGTATAAAGTATAGTCACACCTAGAAGTTGTAATGACTACCCAAATTGGTCTCATGAGACGGTAGTCCTTCACGTAGTAGAGTCAAGGTATCCTTGTAGAGAGCTCCATATACTATGAACTTAGACATGCTTGAAAAGTATCTCGTAGTGTTCATAAGTAATGAATGAAAATAGACATGCCTAAGGGGTATCTCTCATTGTTTAATGTGTGAATGAACCTAGACATAACCAAGGGGTATCATGTAGTGTTCATAATGTCTGAATGAACATACACATGCCCAAGGGGTATCTCATAGTGTTCGTGATTATTAAGGGATCAAGGCATAAATTAAAACTATCTTGTAATATCAATATAATTAAGGAAATTAGACATGCTTAATGAAGTATCTCATTGTATTCAAAAAGATAAAGATAGGGGCTAGACTCCAAGGTAAGAAGAAATAGAAAAGGATCCAAAAGTAGTACCTTCCATAAGTTGTGTTATGGGGCATCATAAGTGCATTGCAAAAGGTATAACCTATGGTCATGAAAGAGAAAGATATTTAATATAGTATTGGACAAGAGTTGTCTTTCCAAATAAAGTAGACTAAAGATGAGAGAGTCAACAAATGAAGTTAAACTATGATAGGGCTATGGAGGGTGAACATATTAATGATGACTTCAAGATAGGCTTAGTACGTGAGGTAGTATGGGCTGCCTTATGTACATTGCACAAGCATATTTTGAGGAAATCATAGGAGTATAGTACTTAAGTATGAAGTAAGGCTACTAGAGACTTGATGAAATAATATAGGGTGACTTACAGATGTGCTTAGGGTGTGAGTTAGTATGGGACGCTTCACATGCCTTGCACGAGTATATTTTTAGTTGGCTTAATGGAAAAGTTCTCATATGACATGATGAACTTAGGTCTTAATTATGAAATTAGACTATGATCAAGGATGACCAATGAGATGTACTTAGAATTGTTTGTAGTATGGGATACTACCTTAGTTTTGCACTAGTATACTTGGAGGTAGCATGTGGTGTAGTTCATTTGAGTGAGAAGGACAAGTAAGTACTATGAACTCTGATGTACTTTATGATGCTTTAATATGCTTATGATATTCATAATATTCTTATGTCTTTATCTCTTATGATTATACTTATTATTGATGAAGCCTTTGAGATATCTTATGTTTGGTGTGATAGTTTTCATACATATTACATATGGTAGTGTCTTCACAAAGGTTGAGTTGCTTTCAAGGGTAGAGTTCCGAGGTTTCCAAGAAGAGAAGAAGTGGTGAGTTCTCATAGATTTTAGGACAAACCATTATGTTCCTTTATGTCTTATTTATGTTTTAGACTTCATGAAGGCTGCGTCCCAAGATATTTAACTCATGTCAAAGTTAGATGGTTTTTGAGACAATGTTATTAGAGATGCTTTCGCTATTAAGAAATACCTTTTGGCTTACGTTCAAAGAAAAAATTTAAATTCCCTCCATTTATGCATAATGTTATGTAATAAAGTCAACAGTCTTGTATAATACTCTGAGAGGTCGAGTACGTCATATTACAACCCAAGGGTTGCCGTAATTTCTAGGGTATACTTATGGGTCGTGAAAATTAATTACCGCTAATAGAGTTCTTTTACAATAATAACTACCATTCGGGTATTTATCTGGAACCATTTGAAGCAATCCTTGGTAGGACATGTAGGTTTACGGTTTGGTGGTTTGAGGTAGGGGACTCTTCACTACTTGGTCACGAGATAATCTATGAAGTGTTCGAGAAGGTTTGGATGATAAGAGATAAGTTTAAAATACGCTATTGTAAGACCCATAAAATGAGTAAGCGTGTCTAGATACATATATTTGTGTCTTTATATTTCGAAGTCCTAAAATTCTTTCTAAGGTTTTAATGAGGTAGTGTCTAAAGTTTTAGGTGATTATGAAGTCAAACATCAAGGGACGACCAAGACGTTTAACAATTATTCACCAGAGGAATTAGATGATTTTATTTTCTTATATGTGTGTTGTTGGATTATGAAATCCTTATATGATTGATAATTATGTTTTTAGGAATTATGTTAAGTTTCATGAAGTTTATAGGTTAAATGTCCAAGACGTTCTAATGTTAGCCCTGAGACATTCATGTGTGTCTTGGTGTATCTTGACATGTTTTACATGTTTGTTTTTGTTGAAAATGATGGGGAAGGTACTTGACATATTAAGGTGTATATTTACATTTGTAACGCCTAGGTGCGACTCCAAAAGGTCCTCGCAAAAGGCCCTCAAGAGGACCGAAAGGCTGTTGAGACACTGCCAATCGACGAGCCAAGTTGACGCCCCATTTCTCGATCGATTCCCTGTCGATGGGAGGCTTAGATAAAACTTTGAATTTAAATATCAGATCTCCCACCCCCAGGAAGGAGTTTAAGTTGGAAATGACGGAGCAGCAGGATGACTCGTCGACTAGATGACGCCCAAGCGACTACTCTCGTCGATGCAACCTACAACTTCACTTCCATGCACGCTGTGTCATTTAAGTGTGAATGGGAAATTCAAACCATATCCTAATCTAACCCTAGATGGTTTATTTTGTTATTTTTGGTATATTAAGTTTGTTAAAAACGTGACAACCCCATTACCAATGTTTAATTCAAATTTAGACTTCCCTCTCCCAAAATATCCTCTCTACAAACCTCCCTTGGAGATAAATATCAAGGATAGATTGGCGATTCTATTACCATATGTTATTCATCAAGTTTCAGATTTTTTCTTGTATAATAAGGTATGGTTATATTTCATCTCTAAATAACCTTTTTATCTAGGGAGATCCTTTCAATGTTTCCAAAGAGAATTCATGATCAAACATTCTCTTTTTCAATCTAGCCATGACATCTTTCTCAAAACATATTCAAAAGCTTTATCATGATGAATTGATGATAATTTATTTAAGATAATGTTAATTTCAATCCAATTTCATGATGAACCCATGCTCCCTCTCAGTCTTGATTTAGCCTATATTGCAGTATGTTGGGATCTTGATGCTAGAATGATTGTTATGAGATTTAACTATGATAAATTATTTTAGTTACTACCTAAGATGTAAATTTATGATGAATTATGTATAACTTATGCAATGTGAATCAATGTTGGATATTAAATGAAATTGACCTATATTCTTCTACTTCTATATCTTGCTATCTAGTATTTTCATTGTGATCTCGATTCTAGGGTAATTGAAGTAGGATTTCATTTATGTTATGGATGTTTAGCTACTGTCCTATAATTTATCTTTTATGAATTATAAATATTTATCTTTTATGATTAATTTAAGGGAGAATCGGCAAGTGATCTACTTTCTATCACATTCTATATATGGATGAAATAGTGTACTTTATATGATCTTGATCTTGTTATGATTAGTACATGATTTCAATTACGTCATTGTACCTTTATCTACAGCCGTATATATGAGTGGTTGATGAAATATGGGTATTGATCAATGATAATCATGTCCTTGGTAAATTGTAAGATTTCCCACTTCCTCTACTTCTCTATATAAAATTGTAAGTTGAAATAGCCCAGTATGGCATTGTGTGGTATGGTCCACTTATGGTGGAAGTGTTTAATTTATTTTCAATATATATGTGATGTGATGATGGAGTTAAAGGCAATTGTATTATGAAGGTGTTGTGATGATGATCATTTAATGTGATGCATGCCTAGTATTCTATTATTGTTGTGATCTAAGATGTATTGCTATTGTATAAGAATGTGTGTAAATATGTTAGGGATAGTTTTAGATTCTTCCATTTATGATTGTGATTGTTTATATCTCCTTACCTATATACCCCTACTTGAATATGTGATTAGCTATGGTTAGGAGTCTTGAATGCAAGTATTGAAGTTAGCTTGTCTCCTATGGTAGTATGTGTTGTGTGGTATATTTTTGAAGGGGGATTGTGATCCTAAGAGGGTGTCTGCCTCAATATGATGTGATAGCCATTATTTGATCATGTTGACAAATGTAGACAAACTCACACTTCATGCATACTTACAAGTAGTATAGGTTAATGGTGTCTAGGGAAAGATTATTCTCATATGCACTTGTGTCTACCAATATTTATGTAATGTATATGTTCATGAAGTATGATTATATATCCCTTAACTAGGATTACTTGATCGGTGTACTATTATGGGAAAGGGTATGGGGCCTTGCTTATGCATTGCACATGTGTGCCTTGATAGGATAGTTCCTAGTTTTGGTTTTCTATGTACATGAGCATGAATGCATGATTCTGTTAATGTATGAACGTGTGTATTCTTAATGTGTTATGTGAAAGGATTTCTCAGATATATGTATACACACACATACATGTATGATGGTCTAGTAAATAGAGGGGAATTGGAATGTGTTCTCAAGAGTACCCTAAACTAGATGGTGCTTGAATTTGCTATGTCGATGTGAAAGAACTTCTCACATGATTTTGGTTGATGAACTCTAATCTATAACCTATAAGGTAAGATTATGAGGGGATAACTCTCATAAGCCTAATTATATAAAGTAGCATAAATAAAGACTTTTCAATAAAGGAAACTTAGCTTAGCAATGAGTGAAATTGAAGATGAGGGGTATTCCTTCAAATTGTAGTAAGGTATATTCACCATAGTCTTTGCAAGGTGGTTAGCCTCATAGTCCAAAGGGCCTAGAGTGATATTTCCATAGAGTGGATAACTACAATGTCTCATTTGGAATAATGAGGGTTTCCACATATACCTCCAAGTTCCATAAACCATGTTTTCCACATAGGATCTAGAAAGTGATATCACTTAGTATGCTAGCATGTATTAATGTTCTACTTTGTCTAATTAGAGCACCTTCTCTTGGTTTAAGGTTCTACAACACCAAATTCCATGTAGCACCTATGGTCTTTATGTCGGTTAAGGCTATAGTTTCCCTAAAGTAAAATGGACAATATCCGTAAGGAACTAAGTCCTAACTAGGATAACCTAAGGGAAGTTTCTTAGTGTAGGTGGAAGTATGGGACTTCACCTATGAATTTCACAAGTAACTCTTGAAAGGGAGTTCTAGTAAGGTGTTCTAATGTATATGTATATGTTTGTCTTTTTGCATGGTATTTTAGTATTCCCTACTTGATGTGATGATATGCATGGTATGGGTCCTAATTGGTCTATATGATGATGTCTCTCCTTATGTGAATAATGTTGGTCTTATTTCCTATATGAATGAAGGTCCTAATTGGTTTACATGAATTTGACTAAAGTCTTATGTTACGTGTAATGTGTAGTATATGCCTTGTTATATGAAATGATCCTATGAATGTATGTGTTGAATTGAAAGGTTGTAGGTATAGTTTCCTTGTGGCCTTAAGGTGATGATTGAGCATGGATAGTTTTATGGCACATTATCTATACATTGCGCCAAATTTCACTAGAGGATTACTTGGAAAAGTCAAGAAGTTAGAATAAGAAGTTCACTGTAAAGAGAAAATAGCTTATTGTAAAGTGCATGTGAGGAGGTTACTGTAATGTGACCCCAAATGAGACTGAAATGCTATATGTGATTTTATGTTTATATTATGAATATAGGATATGCCTAAATGAAGTATGCAAATTTTAAAATTCTTAATATATCAAGTTTTATGAAGTTTCCACAAAAATCGATGATGCCTGGTTTTAAGTAAAATGTCCCTTTTAAATGCATTTTTTTGCATAGTTTTCATAGTTAGTGCATTCTTGTAATAACACCATTCTTATATAATTTTTACATATAAGTGCAGATTATGGATTCTTAAAGGATGTCTTTAATGGTGAGGAGCTTGATATGTGATTCCCAAGATTAAGGAAAGGAATCCTTAAGTACAAGGATTTCCTATGTCATTGTTTTTAGTAAAGTCATGTAATTGTTTACTTATGATTTATGTTAAAAAGGTCGTGTCCCTAATGTAATCTAATGATATTGAATATAAGATGTCAAAAAGAGACTAGTCTAACTATGTAGCTCTCATATTTCATATATAATGAGAGTGATGTTTTAGCATATGATGTGCTATGAAAGCTTTACATTTTCTGCTAAATTTACCAATGAAAATTCGATGAATGATAACTATGGGCTTGTATAGGACCTACAAGAGGTCAAGTACGGTATGTTACTTCAAGGGGTTCTCCTTGGTTGTGACAGTTATAGTTAGCAAAATTCTTATGCGGCCAATTGAAGAAGAGACCTTGAGTTTAAAATGGATAATCGGCTCTACTTGAAGATTTCACCAATGAGAGGGATGATGAGATTCGGTAAAAAGGGGAAGCTTATTCGTCGGTATGTGGGTCCTTATGAGATTTTGAAATGGGTTAGAAAGTTTTTTATGAGTTGAAATTACCATGTGATTTGGCCCCGGTTCACCCAGTATTTCCTGTCTCTATGCTTAAGAAAGTAAAGGTGACCCGATGTCCATTCTTGCTATTGTAGAGTTAGTTGTGAATGAGAACCTTTCTTATGAAGAGGTTCCTGTTGAAATCCTAGATTGTCCAGTAAAATTTTTTAAGAACAAAGAGGTTGTCTCCGTAAAAGTTCTATGGAGAAACGATCTTGTTAAGTGCTCAACATGTGAGCACGAGGCTGACATGAAGTCCCTTATCCTTGTCTCTTTCCTCTAACTCTTAGTCAAAGTTGAGGTTAGAAGTTCCTCTTAAAACGAATATCATGAATATTGTGAATTTGACTTGCTTTAAATGTATGTGCATACCTTTCTATTGTTTTATGCTAAAATGAGTTTTTAAGAAAAATGTTATCTTGTTTAACTTGCACTTATTTGTTTTATGTGTGTATTGTCTTCATGAAATTGTAGTGAGCATGTTTATGTGTCTTGAAAAAATATTTATTGGTATCTCTTGATGATAATGTTGAGCTCATGTTGATATTGAAAAAGAAATGTTGAGATTTTATATGTGGTAAAGTATGAATTAGGTTTCAATGTGTAATGCCATGTTTATGTGTTGAATGGAGTTGTGAATTATTCCTATAAGTTGTGACTCATGATGATTTTATTATGTAGTTGTTGTTGTTTGTTGTGGTTCTAGTATTGAGTCTCTAGTCTCTCCCTATGAAAAGATTTAGATGTCATTCGGGGACAAATGTTCCTAAGTGAGGATAATGTAACACTCCGAAAGTCAATGACTTAGTCTAGAGCCTCACTAGATGAAATAAGCCTTAAAACAATGTTTCTAAGCTTAAACAAAGTTAATGAACGCAATTGATAAGTGTTGGAGTCAAATCGTCAAGAAATGACCGTGACGTCTGGAGATAAGTGAAAGATGAGCTAGTGTGCCTTCATGTGTTTCGAGCGGTTTAAAGAGTTGGAATTTAGTCAAATTTAGTTAAAAGGTTTAAAATAAAATTTAGAGTGTGTTTAGGTCAAAACATCCAGGTACGACTCCCCAAGGACCACCATAAGGGTCCTTCAAGAGGATCCTAACATTTGATCGTAAAACGTGTAACTTTATTATGTCCATTGACGAACCAAACGACAATCTGTTGATGGGTCAAAAAACTGTCGATGGTGGTCATTGTTTCATACTTAGAAATATTCTTAAAATACTCCAAAATCAGGTCTTTGATCAAAACCACTAATGACCAGGACGGTTTGTGGTTGGATCGGTACCCCTTCGACGTTGAGTCATCGTTTGGGCCTTCACTTCACTGTAAAACTTTGGTTAAGCGTACGGTAATAATTTAATTAGTTAATTAATTAATTAGGGGTTAATGGGTGGTTTATTAAGTTAGTTGGGGACTATAAAAGAATTGGAGTTTTTTAAACTAGCCTAACACCTTCTAATTTTCCAAACATGATTAGTTTTCACTTCTCTCTACTTTCTCTCATTACCCTAAGACACCCATTGAAGACGAAGGTTCAAGATTCATTACGGATTCAACACTCAAGTTTTATTTAATCATTATGGGAGGATTTCTATGGTTTTGAAGGTATTCGCTTTGGGGATCCTTTTCCCCAAGAGGCTCTTCAAAATTTGTATCCAAAGATGTCTAAAATTATGGTTTTCATCCAATATCGTGGGTACTCTTTTAAATAGATTTAATGTTGAATTTTATTGATTAATATACATATAATTTCAATTTTATGGGTTAATTCTTGTAAATCCTTAGAATTTGACCTAGTTTCTATAAAAGATCAACGATTGTCCCATTTCCCTAACTCTATATTATGAATTAGGTTGATTGGTGATTAGGGATTATATAAGTGATTGAGTTCTTGTCAAATTTACTAGTATATGATTATTTTGAGTGAGTTTATGGATAAATATTGTGATATTGAAGATGAAGTCTTGCAAGAGGGTTTGGAAATTATTGGTAAGATTTTTATGATTATGACTTCTCTACTTCAATAATGATGGTTTATTCTTGATGATTATGTTAAATTGAAATTTGATTATTTTAATTGAATAGGAAAATTATTAAATGATTAATATGATGGCATGTTATGAGTATGTTGAATTGTAAGACCTTGACAAGGGTATTATAATGCAAGGTTGAATGTGATTCTCTTCTGTGCCTTAATTTTGCTATGTCTATGATATGATGATCTCACTATGTGACTGGTTGTGATGAAATAAAGTTCTCATTCTAAATATAAGGATATAATGACATGATTATAAAAGGGGTTAGTATCATATCACCTACATTATGATTTGATGATTAAAGAATGGTTTAATGACATTTCAAAAAGGGATTTTAACTTAGCTATGAGCGAACTAGGTGCGAGAGGTATCCCTTTTCAATGAGAGAAGGTAGGTTCACAATAATTCTCATGAGATGCATACTACCATGCCAAATGTACATACGTGAGTTTCTAGTAAACCTTCTAGTTCATTAACTATGTTCCGCCATAGGAAAAATATGTAGTGTATCAATCAAGAATGACATGTTCATGTTATGGGTCTACCTTGGCAAGTATAGATCCTTCTTTCGGTATAGGGTTTCATGGCACATGATTCCATGTTTAGCTCACATGGTCTAATGTCGGTTAAGGCAATTTTTCATGAAAATAAAATGAATAGATGAAGTAATGAACATGGACTCTAATTAGGGTGACTTATGGGATTCTACTTTGTGTAGGTAAGGGTATGAGACTTTACCTATTCATTGCATAAGTCGACCATGAGGGGATTCCTAGGAAAATGTTCTTATGTAATTATGTTATGAATAAAATGCATTATATTGACTTTACATGATGTTGATCTTATATGATATTGACTTCATTGATGAAGTTGATATTGTTCTAAATTGCCATGCGTGATGATGTCTACAAATGCTATGATGTTACATGAAATATAGATATTTCTTATGGTCCCTTTTTTTAGTTTACTTGATTATGTGGGATTATGGGGCTTCACATAAGCATTACACTTGTAGGCTTTGGACGAAATTGTGAGTAAGGGTCTTGTATGATTTGATGTTATGAAGTATATGATATGAATTGTTAATATAACTTAATGATGATGTTATTCATGTTATTATGAGTTTATGATAACGTTGTTCTTGTATATTGATATGAACCTTGTCTTATGTGATGTTACGACTATTGACTTATATATATTCTTATGTATGCATAAAAGGCTTTTAAAGTGACTTGGAATGGTTTAGAACAAAATATTCCTTTGTGCATGATTTCAGTGATTTTAATTGCATATGTTTCCATAATTAGTGCATGTGGTTTGTACTAAAACATATTCCTTATATTTCTAAAAATATGTAGGTTGGGGCCATTGAAGAGTAAAAGGCCATTTTCAAGGAATACTTGGATCATTTCCCAAGTTGTTGGTGAGTCCTCATGTTCGAGGATGTTTCCATTTTCTATATTTATTAGTATTGACTATGTCTAAAGACACTTGTTCTTTATTTATATTGGGAATTTGTTGTAAGCCTATATGTGGTATATTGTACTAGCGCAAGGGCTATGCCCAAACATTGTAATTCTCTATTAGATGGTTGTATGTGAAACAACTATTAGAGTACTTCATATCAATCGGCTATATTACATATATGACAAGTCCATGTACACTTTATAAATAAGAAGTCTATGTAAACTTCATATATGATAAATGAGAAGTCCAAGTATACTTCACTGTATATAAGTTTAAAACTTTTCCTCATTTCTTCGACCTATGTTATTCCATGATATATACTAAGCGATAGTCTTAAGCCTTTTAGAGGAGGAAGACCTCGTTACGTCTACGGGGTGCTTCTCGACCGTGAAAGAAATACTAGTGCTGAACTAAACCAATCCGTATTTTCATATTCTATATAGAGTAAGTTGTGTGTTTACTAAAAAATGGTTAATAATTTTAAAATTATATTTTCTGATTTCTCATACAGTTAGTACATAAATTGTATGGGATAAGTGTATGTCAGGGGTTGGCTTTTAGCAACAAAATTTTAGGTCTTCACTTACCAGAAATCACATTTAGAAAGCAGAACCTCTTCTATTTAAATAGCGAAATTTGAGCTTCAGTTTCCAACTTTAAAATATGATTTCTTGAGCTTTGGAAGATCTTATTGAGGCGATTCAAAGAGCTCGAGTCCTTAATCATTATGGATGCATGTAAGAGTGTTAGGGAAGTGTTGGAGGCTCCACTTTTAAGGTATAGTTTGCCCAAAGGGGCGACCGTCTTTTTTGTTTTCTTAAATTAGTATTTTATTTGCATGTGGTTGTTCGGGTTATTCTATTGAAATGAGACATGTTTTGAGGAACAAGCTTGGTAAGGCATTTAGGTCCTTTTGGTAGAGTCAATTTGGGGATTTCCAAGATGGGCCCCATATTCTCATTTTTACTAAAAAACATTTCTAATTATTGTGATTTTGCTGTGTAATTATCCATAATGATGTTGTTATTGATATTTTTATAGTATTGCGATTTTTACAGGAGTTTAAAAATAGATAGCTCGTGTATTATGTATTTGGAGCATCGATGATCGGCTATGGGGTAGGCTTCCATCTATTTTCTTGATTGAGCTTCTCAAATATGCCTAGTATAGTTTTGATGTAATTTTGAATTGTATTTTACGAATATTTAAATTGCATACTTTTATTCAATCTTCAAATTTATTCGGTAGCAGCCTTGGGATTAGTTTGGGTGATGAGATAACTAGTTACCCATTTTTCACGTATGTAGTGTGTTTTTTCCATGATGTTAATACTTGTTTGATAAGTGGTTAGACCAGTATTGCCTTAATTGAGTTTCTTGTGTTGTAGGACCTAGATGGCTTAAATCTTTGTCGTCCCTCTTGAGTAGTAGTTAAGAGATTGTTAGTTTTTAGAGTTGTGAGTTATGTAGTTGGCCGCCTTCAGTGTGACAGTCTATTTTTGTTGTTTCCTCCCTTTGCCTTAGTCTTTTCTTGATTCCAGAGTTGTATTTTGGTCTTTCGGGTCCTTTTGGATTATTTTGCTTCTTGTGATCTTGGGGTTTTGTTATGGCTAGATAAAAGTTTGAGGTGTAAACCCTTTTTGTGACTGGATTTACTACTAAGCTGACTTTTTATTGTTCTGTATATATATCTCATGGATAGGGTTCATGCTTAGAGTCTGAATAGTGGTGAGTTCACATGTGGGGTCAATGGAAAATTCATAAGAAAGTTAATATTAAAGTCAGGGTCAAGGAAATTCATGGAATATATGATTTGGATATAATTCAGGATGGGTTGTTTTCTTTGTCATGTGTGGTGGCTTTTTGGGATCTTTATTACGAGTAAGTGCCCTTGGTCGACTGTTGACTAGTTGACTATGTTAATGCACCACATGTTTACTTGGTTTCCCAAAAAATAGGTTGTTATTTTAAATTTGTTATAGTAGAGTATGTTAGGGACTCGTGGTGTCAATTTTCAAAATTTCCTTTGCTTGAAGTAGGTACATGTAGTTGGGTTCTGTGCAAACTTGGTGTACGCAAGATAGGGGTCCTTTATATTAAAGTAGTTAGCTTCAGAAGGTTGTCTTTCAACTTGATGTGTTGTTTTTTGAAATCCAAAGGTGGAGTTTGGGCCTTGCCTTGTAATGAGTTTCTTGTTTTGATGGTTATTGTTCCTCGATATTATTTAGAGCCTTTTGTAATTTCGAGGCTTGACCTATGTCGGATTGTAGAGAGAATTCAAGTGGTCTAGGTAATGTTCAGGACGATTAATGATAGAAAAATGCTCTTGATTATTGGAAGGTGTTAGATATGGAGCATAACATTTGTTTTTCTATCTGGGATTTTGGTTGCATCTATCATGGTCATATGGTTTCTCTATTCTATGGTTGTTGTGCTAGTCTACTTGGATGAATATTTTTCCTTCAGGCAAGTTAAGTTCAGTTCAAAGCGTTGGATCCATAAATTGATTAGGAGATGTTTTTGGCGTTTTGAAGTGATGTTGATGATTTTCTTCTTAGCCTGAGTTTTGTGATGGCGTTGTTCGATCCGGGAGGGGGTCTAAGGGATTTGGCGGAGAATGCATACTTAGTATATTCATTATTTTGTGTCTTTAGGTAGTGTCTATCTATCATAATGTGCAAAAGTATGAAAGTGACTAATCCACGAAATGGAAATCTCGAGTAGCATGGATATGCTAAGCCAGAAAAAAGAAATCTGAGTATAATAGTTGAGAGAACTGTATTTCGAAAGTGAGAATTCATTTAGAAAAAATTCTTCATTCTCATACAACTTGTATATATTTTTTGAAATTTGCCTTATGAGTTGTTAATTGATGCTGAATTTTGATAATGACATCGCTCCAGATGTATTTTCTTTTTTACTCTTTCAGTTGTGACTTTCCTATTATTTAGGAATGTAAAGTTATTGGTAGACTTTCTTAGTGCCTAGTTAATAGTAAGATTCTGATAGTTAGTTAGTGGATTATTTACTGCAGATTGATAGGACGGACTTGAAAGTCATTTGTTTGTGTAGTTTGAGTGAACCTTCAAGAAAGTACCTACATATTGTCCTGAAAAGCCATTAGAACACATGGATTCAGAACATTCTTCTGGTTTTTATGCTATTTCTCCTCTAGTATTTCATGGTGAGCACAACAAGGTATGGGCTATAAATATACAAACAATCAAATAAGGGTTTACCCCCTAGACCTAACCGGTGTCGCTGTCCTCTTTGAGGATTAAAAATAGCCTCTTAGCTTATATTATTGCATTCATAGGTCAAATTTAGCTGAAAATTTAAAACTTTTCATTAATTCTATTTGGAGGTTTACATAGACCTCTACATACACATATAATATATATATCGAGTATACTTAGACTGTTCGTATAGGAAGATTACATAGTTTTCTATTTTTATTGCACATAAATATGTAAAGTATAACATAGACATAATAGTCATAATAGTCGTCTAATCTCAATATTATCTTATAAGAGTGTAAGAACATGGGCATAACTTATACATCAAGTAAAAAATCATATGGGCTGTACAATGTTTCATACTGAATGGAAAAAAAGAACCATATTTGTTTTTAACTAAAAAACCAAACTCCATAAGCTAGATAGTGGCATCGCCCTCGGAAAATGAGGACCTTACCCCACTTGGATGAATAAGAAATCCAAGCCTTCTTCAAGTCGCGTTCAAAGCACTTCAACGATCGAAACCTAAAATGTTGTGAAAAAGGAAAAAATGGGGTTAGTACGTCACTTTTACTAAGTATGAGACCATATGCATACATACTATGAAAATATGCTATGAAAAAGGATATTTCATAAAAAGATGCAACTTACATTGAAAAAATTTATGCATATTCAACAATACCATAACATTCCAGATGACAAGTTCATTAAGTCATAAGCATGTACATTACCATACCAACATCATCAAGTCTAGTCAGTCAACATGCATAGCCTATAATTAGATATATATATTCATGTAACTCTATCATCAAGTAATATTATCAATAATCATGAATAAGAGTACATTTAATTATAAAAAACAATTCAATTGCCCAGGCACCCCAATCAAGTAAACAAGTGCATTGACCAAGTAAAGCGCCATAACCTTACTCAATCAAGTAACCCAACAAGAATCATGACTAACGTCCTACTTCACATAACATGGCATTTAGGTATACATATCATTTTACTTTAACAATATAAACAAACATATATTCATAAGTGAACTAATGAACATATAGTATCAACAATGTGCAAGTTCATCATATACATGTCATATAGGATTATAATCATATTCATACATAAGAACATCCTCCTAAGACTCCCCTCAAGTCTAACTACTGCTATACTCACGCAGAGTTCCATACCCCTACCTATACTAAGCTAGACCCATTAGGTTGTCCTATTTAGAGTTCAATCCTTTTGTTCATTTTACCTTTTGGGAACATATTTCCCTAATATACATAGACCACATGATGTACTATGGAATCTGCTATCATAAAACCCTACACCAAAGGAATGCGGAATACTTTCCAAGGTAGTACCAAAACATAAAACATAGCAACTACGTAGATCCACTAGCTAGTATACCTACGTGGGAAAATAGTTAAAGAACTAGAAGATATAGTTGGGACCCTCATTATGATACTCTCATTGTAGTCTCCAATATAAAGAGTACATTAGTGATCCTTCTTTCCCTATGTAAGAGGGGACACTCCCCACTCTAGTTCACTCGGTGCTAAGCTAGAGACCCTATTTGAAATGTCTTTACGCCTTTATTAATTTATAGCTTAGTTTGGGTCATAGTGTGTAACCCTTTTATAATTATCATCATCAATAGCTTAATAAGAAATCATGAGTATAAATCCTTTCATTAGAATTCATATAGGTCATATTAGTAATTAACATCTTTATATCGTGATAAGGCACATTTGTAAATCATTCATCGTCCTATCACATTAATAACTTAAGTCAACACCCCACAATCATAATAAGGACATTTTAAGTAAACATCATACACACCTATAAATCCTAATAAAGGGATACTGCACTACAACATCATGGCTTAATCACAAATAACCAAAATTTGAAGTAAAGAATAGAGATCATAAGACTTACCAAGTCTCTTTCATAGTTCTCTATCTAGAATTACCAGAAACTCGTAATTAGACCCAATTTTTGTATAAATCATCAATAAGTCAATAATAAATATGATAACAAGTCTAGAAGAATCACTGCATGATAATTAAATACTAGATTATAGCTTAAGACATGATACTTAGGTCAATTCACTTTATAACATACGTCATCTTCTCAAGAACTAGAATTAGAGACTACAAAGCACTTCCATTTTGTATTATTAATCTAACAAGATCATCTTATAGTAATTCAACCAATAACATAGTCAATTGAACCAATTACAACCTAATTCATATCAAGATTAAATCTATGGTTAAGGGTTAAGGGTCATCTTCTATAAAATACATAATTAAGTTAGAAACATTTTAATCTACTCATATTATCCAATATAAAACATCAAAAAACCAATTCATAACAAAGTTATCGAGATGGAGAAGAACCCACATGAAAACCCAACTTTTAAAAATACTTTGAAGGAACTCTTTGAGAAATGAAGTCTTAAAGGTGAATAAGATCTCATACCTCAATGTTTGGTGAAGAATTGATGGTTAAATCATTCCTTTAAATCCCCAAAAACCGTTTCCTAGATTTTCTTCAATATTGTCTTCCAATAGAGAGAGAGAAAGAAGGGAGAAGGAAGAGAGTTTTGTTTTGAGAGTTGTGATTACAAATGGGGTGGGGGTCTTTACATGGGGGGTTATTTAAGTTAATTAGTCTTCCATAATCCCCTAAATAAAAACCAAACCCCTTATTAATTAGTTAAGACTAACTTAAAGACGTCGAGGAAAATACAGTGCCACAGACGACACCCTGATTAACGGATGGTGGGTCAGTCGACGGATGATCCCTCCTCCGTGCTGCACATTTGTGGCTCTGATCAGAGACTTGTGATGGTGAGGGATTCAATAATTTGTCTAAATTTTTGGTTGAAATTTTGCAACGGCTCCCCGTCAATCTACATAAGAATCGTAGATTGCATCTCGTGGGGGCACACAGCCCAGGTAGTGTTGACTCCTACGTGCAAGTGTCCTCCTCAAGGGACCTTGGTTGTTCTTTGTAGAGTCGTAGCAGGAAGTTTCAACCATGAATCCACCTAAACACCTGTTAGAAACCCTTCCAGAAATTTTCATCATTTTATGACACTTAAAAGCTAGTCAAATAGGTTAAGGCACACTAGTACCTCCTTGAACTACTTTTCAGACGTCGTGGACGTCCTTGGACATTTTGGTTTCTAATTTTCTAAATGACCTATATTCATTAGACAATAGGCCTTAAAAAAGTGTCAATACCTCAAGAAAATCATTTTAGGCTTTAAGAAATGTTTTAGATTTTTGAATTGTTGCACAAACTCACATGGAAGCATGTGATCTATGGGAAGCAGTAGAGCAGGGTTACAAAATTCCTATTTTACCAAGTAATCCATCTATAGCTAAAATCAAGCTACACAAGGAAAGGAAGAGAAGAATATCCAAGGTGTAATCTTGCTTATATGCTGCACTTTCACCTACAATATTTTCTAGAATCATTACTTTATGACGTTGTCATCAGAAAAAGCAATCTGGAATTTTCTCAACGAAGAATAATAAGGAGATTAATGACTCCAAAGGTATGAAATTTATGAATTACATTATAAAATTTGAGATACAAAGAATGAATAATTCCAAAACATTCAAAGAATACTCAAATAGGCTTCTTAGCATTGTGATCAAGGTAAGAATTTTTGCCAATAATCTTCCCGGTAGTAGTGTTATTGAGAAACTTCTTGTTACATTACCTGAGAAGTTTGGAACAACCATTGTTTCCTTATAAAATACAAAGGAAATATCAAAGATCACGTTTGCATAATTACTAAATGCATTGAAGGCACAAAATCAAAGAATGTTAATGAGACAGGAAGGGTCAGTAGAAGGTGCACTTCAGGCCATGTTGCAAAACAATCGTGGAAACAAATTCAAGAAAATCAAAGGGAAGAATAATTTTTCAGAAAATTATTAGGTTTCTGCTGGTAATGGAAGTAGAAAAAGTTTAGGAAGCAAAAGAAGAAAAAGACTCCCTCCGTATCAATATTTTTGATGGGAGAATCATCCTGACATCAAATGCTAGAGAAAGCCGGATATGAGATGCCAAAAAGATAAAAAAAACTTGGTCATGTTAAGATCATGTGCAAGGATATAGGACAACAAAAAGAAGGACAACCTCAAGTTGCAAATCAACATAAGGAAGAACAATTATTTGTTGCATATTATTTTGCATGTAGTATTTTAATTAATTGTTGGCTTCTTGATAGTGGTAGTACAAACCACATGACTAGTGATGAAAGTATTATTAAAAGGCTTGATAGAAAAACAACATAAATAGTAAGGATTGGAGATGGAGAACACCTCCCTGCAAACGGAAATGGACTGTGGGTATTAAGAGTATTACAGGTACAAAACTTATTTCTGAAGTTAAGTTTATTCCTGAACATGAACAAAATTTATTTTGAAGATAAGGCGTGTCTGATTATTGATCCAATTGTCAGTAACTATTTAGAATTAGAATGCAGGATAAAATCTTTTCTTTTAATCCAATGGAGGAAGAATAATAGTTTCCCAAAATTTGTCTAGTGTTGCAGAAACTTGGGACAAATGTTTGGGTCACTTCAACCACATGATGCTTTTGTATATGCTGAAAAAGGTATTTGCAATAGGTTTACCTCCACTTTGAGGAGGGACTCCTAAGTTGTGAGGCATGCCAATTTGGTAAGCCGAAAAGATTATCATTCCCAAAATCAACTTTGTTGCAGCTGATTCATAGAGATCTTGGAGGCCCCCAAAGAAATCAATCATTAAAAGGAAGAAGGTATTAGATAAATTTTATTAATTACCTAGCAAGGATGTGTTGGATATACTTCGTAAGATTGAAATCAGAGGTTGCTGAAGTTCTTTTGAAATTAAAAGCCATGGTAGAAAATCAAAGTGGGTGCAAACTACACGTGTTCAGATAAGATAATAGGACTAAGTACACTTAAGATTAGTTCAAAAACTTTTGTGAAGTTTCTCAATAGAGCATCAACATACTACTCCATACACTCCCCATAAAAATGGAGCAAGTGAAAGTAAGAATAGGACCATCTTCAAGGTGTCAGGGTGTATGTTGCACGAGAAAGAGATTCCCAAATGTTTTGGACAGAGGGGACCAATACTACTGTATTTTTTTTTAATAGGCTTCCTACGAAGGCAGTCACTGGTCAAACACCTTCTGAAGCTTTGTATGGGTACACACCTTTCACTAAAGAATATCATGATTTTTAGTTGCTTATATTTTTTTAATATACCTCACCCGAAAAGAGATAAACTTGACAAGAAGGAAGAACCTAGAATTTTCATTGGCTATAGCCTGTAGTCAAAAGCATACGGAATTTTCCAACCAAAAAGTAGAAAAAAAAATTGTTAGTAGAGATGTGAAATTTGTAGAAAAAAAGCAATGACATTGGGATGGAGAGACCAAGAATGAGAAGTTAATTACTTGCACAACTTTGAGGAACGTGTTGATCATCTTCCCGTTTGAGGAACCAAATCACTCTTAGATATCTATTAAGGATGCAATGTAGATGTATTTAAACCACCAGAATATGTAGAAGCTGAAAGAAACAATAAATTGATAATTTAAATGTAGTAGGAGCTACCATGATATTTAAAAATGACACATTGAACCTGGTAGAAAGACCTCTAGATAGAAGGTTATTGTTGCAAAATGCGTTTACAAAACAAAGCTAAATTCAAATCATTCAAAACAAACACAAATCTAGGCTTGTGGTGAAGGGTTATGCTCATATGTTTTCTGTCTGGGTTTACCCCCTAGATGTAACCAGCGTTCTCATCCTTTTCAAGGACTAACACTAGCCTCTTAGTCATATTTCAATACATTCATAAGTTGAAAATGCAGAAAAATTTAAACTTTCATTATAACTACTTGGAGGTTTACATGGACCTCTACATACAGATAATATATATATTCATATTGAGTATACACAGACCCTTTCGTATAGGAAGGTTACATAGTTTTCAACTTCTGTTGCACATACATATACGTATAATATAGACGAGACCCCGATGGCCAGGCCGTATGTGAGTAGACTAACCCCCTAACTACTTAAATTAAATAAACTTAAATAAATACGAAAACTCGACCCTCAAATACGAGACCCCGTTCGAAAGGCCGTATATGAGATAGTGATCCCTCACCCCTCCATCTTGCACTCCGTTGATGAGTTTAGAGACTGTGGAGGTGAGGGGCTTCAATTCATTGGCTAAGTGTGGAACGACTGTGGTATCGATGCCCCATTGATCAACACATGGACAGTAGCCTGCACCTCTTCACTCCATCAATGATTTCAGATGTTTTGCGGGTGAAGGTACCTCCCCAACCAGCCAAAGTATGGTAAGACGGTGGCATCGACGCCTTGTTGGTCCACACAAGGTCCGTCTTCTGTCCCTTGAATGCTCACTACCAGACAATGTTGCTTCAAAGGCAAGGGTCCTTCTCAAGGGACCTTGGTTTGTCCTAGGGGAGTCGTACGCAAACGTTTCAACCATGAAACTACTCAAAAAACTATTTGCTATTTTTCAACAAGTTTTCGTATATTTTTTACTCCTAAAAGTTAGTCAAATAGGCTAAGGCACACTAACACCCCTTTGAACAAACTTTGCAGACGTCAAGGATATTCTTGGACGTTTTGGTTCTTAAACCTCTTAAATGACCTATATTAATTGAAAAATTGACATATAAACAATACTTAGACCTTATGACACCTATGTTAGGATTTACGACACGTCTTGGATTATCAAGGTGTTACAAATGTTTGGTGTAGATTTTTCTGAAACATTTTCACCAGTCACAAGACTTGACACAATCAAGCTTCTTTTAGCAATAGCGATGCAAAAGGGTTTGAAAATTGCAGCCTTAAGTATTTGTTTGCATAAAAGGGTATGAAGACAAACTCTACTTGATGAAAATCGCCCTCTATGGATCAAAACAAGCTCCAAAGGCTTGGTACAATAGAATCAATGTACATCACTCTGACTTAGGTTTTTGAAAGATACTATATGAATCAACTCATGACATAAAGTATGTAATATCTAACATTATTATAATTTCTTTGTATGTTGTTGATCTTTTAGTAAGAGGGAGTGATGTTGTTCTCATAAAAGAGTTAAAAATGGAGATGATGAAAGTCTTATAAATGACGGATCTCGGAGAGATGGATTTCTTTCATGGAATGGAGGTTAAACAAATTCAAGATCAAATATTCATTTGTCATAGGAAGTATGCAAGATTTTTTTTTGAGGAAATTCTTAATGGATGATTCCAAAAGTGTGAGTACGCTATGAATCAAAAGGAGAAGTGAATGAAGGACGGTGGTGTTGAATGAGTACAAAAGGAAGTAATAGAATCCTGATAGGATGTTTGATGTATCTTGCAGCAACAAGCCCAGGTATATTGTATGATGTAAATGGGCTATCCCTATTCTTGAATTCTTCTAGTGAATTGCATATACAAGCTGCAAAAATAGTACTCACATATGACAAAGGCACGAGGGGCTATGGAATAAATTTAGAAAATGCCAAAATTTTAAAATTCAAGGATTTCCTAATAGTGATTGTGGTTGTTCTGATAAAGGCATGAAAAGTGAAACTTCAAGGTATTTTTTTTGTTTTTGGTGCTGGATGCTTTTCTTGGTGTTCAAAAAACATGAGATTGTTGTTTAATCAACTGAAGAGGCAGAATTCATTGCTGCTACATCTACGGTCAATCAATCTTATGTATAAAGAAATTTTATTTGCGATCTCGGGTTGGAGATGAAGGAAAGCAAGAGATATTTGAGGAAAAGCAAGCTTCTGTTGGTATTTCTAACAATATAGTATTCATGGAAAGATCAAGAATTTCAATGGGAAGCTATATTTTCTTACAGAAAAGCAAGAGGATTGTTGAGTGAATCTAGTATATTGCACAACGGAAGCGCAGCTGGCTGATATTTTTACAAAAGCTCTTCCGACAGAAAATTTGATTAATTTAGAAAGGAATTTAAATTTGCAGCTTTTGATGCAAGAAGGAGTGTAGAAATCTGGCTAATGAGCTGTTTGTTGATGTTGAGTTGGCACAATGACATGGTTGTTAATAAGTTTTCTGTTTTCAGAAGATAGATATTTTCTAGTTGTCTTTCAGTTGTGAGTTTCCTAGTGTTTAGAGTTGTTGGTAGAATTAGTGCCTAGTTAATAGGAGTATTGTTTTTTTGCTTCTTCTATGGTATATTTTTCTTTAGCAGTTAACACCAACAATATGCAATGACTAAAATGAATCAACAGACTATTCTTACCACTAACTTCACTATAAAAATTAACTCCTAACAAACCAACTGATTCATCCATCTCTTAATTTATTAATCTCTTCTACCTCCTCAACTAATCAATTATTTTGCTAATTTACTACCTGAAATGACGAAAAACCATGATTTGAACGAACGAATCCTCTGTTAAAACTCAACCAGGAAACCCACACAGTTTAATCTTCAGGGATAGCTGTCCATTTGACTACGGCCTGTCTCAGAACATTGTTTCCCCTCTTCAATTATATTTTTTCCAACATAGTTTCATGAGAAGGACAATAATAGTTGGATAAGTGAAACCCTTGAGGATGTGTAATAATAAATGGTAACACATTACACCTCTTAAGTTTGAGAGGTATGGAACATATGATGAATTAGCACATTTATAACCATTGATAGCCTATAGACCATAGTACCAATCTTAGCATGAACAGGGTAAGGCCTAAATATTTTGTTTCAATTTTATTAAGCGGCCTAACATGTAGAAAAACTTATTTGTAAGGTATAATTCAACATATGCCCATTCTCCATTAATGAAAGTGTTGTACGATCTATATTTATTTTCTAGATCCCTCATTCATTGTTATGCCCTCATTATATGAACTTCATCAGCTGTGTGGTAGCCTCTTTGGAAGCCTAAGACCTATCCACCATGTCAACGAAGGACTCATAAGAAAAATAAGGAAGGTGTGAGGGTGGATTTTTAACATAGAGACCCTCGTAAGGAGTACCGTTATTGGAACCAAAACCTTATGCCAATCCTAGAAACCCTTTAAATTATTTGGTAATGATAAGCATATGACAATATTTTACATTAAAATTTTTTTTGATCAATTGAAAACGTTTCAACACTAACAAAATGTCCCAAATACTATGCCTTAGCCACACTAAATGCCCATTTCATCATTTCAGCACACATTTTGAACGGTTTCACTAAAGAAAAATTATATTTCACATGAGCAAGATGAGCAACTATCTTCCTATGGTAAATCACTATGTCAACAAACAATATTGAAATGCAATTCCTTGAAAGAGGTTGAACAAAACATTCCTAAGAACTTGGAAGAATGACTGAGCATTTTCCAATTCAAAAGTTTACAATACACTCTTATGAGAATCACCTTAAGCTATTCTCAATCGGTGGTATCTTACAATTTTAGAGAATACTTGAGTAGTAGCCACCTACCCACCCAAATTTATCTATGAGATCCTCCATTATATAAATTTAAGATTTATCATTTGTTTAACGTCCCTATAATTAATAAAAAACTTTCAAGTCCCATCCTTGTATTCCACTAATGAAACAGGTGATGCATAAGGACTAGTACTATGTTGTATGACACTTTGATCGAATATTTGTAATAAATTCTCAATAATGGTTTTTTAACTCCTTGATATTTGTAGATTATCTTACTAACAAGCTTAGATGCTTCCTTAAGAGGTGTTATGTGATGAAATGACCCCTTTAAGTACAGGCAGTGAAGTAGGCATTTTAAATGATACAACAAAATTGTTCTATTGGACTAGACAAGGGTGTTGCAGCTTGTTGGTAAATTTAAGAAGTAAGAGTTATTAGAATAGGAAAGGTCAAGAAGAAAAGTTTTATTGATGTTTTCATATTAGGTTTACAAAACTGAAAAAGAAAAAAATAAAGTAGTAAACCCACGACAAGTACATTCCTAAGTCACTAACTTACTCCTAAAATGGGATTAGATTACTAAAAAGTAGTTGACTAATTCATATAAACATATAAAATAATAAAATTAAAAAGTAAAACTAATTGTAGTTGGAAAATAAACCTCCTAACTCCTTCTTGCTTTGAAAATTGCAAACTCCAATTTCTGTTTGACAAGCTGATTCTAAAAAGTAAACGCTCAGACCTCATTTTCTTTCATTAAGATTAAGACCTCTAAATCAGAATACATGTTTGAACATTAAGATTTGAATTAAGATCTAGTTGTCTAGATCTTAATACATGTCTTTATATTAATATGTTGTTTCAAAATCTAAACACTGAATGATTATTATTTATTTTCAGTGTATGAATGTGCATATGAAATCAAACATTAAATTAATAAAAATTTATAAAAAATCATTTTAACAAAAAGTATCACTTTTTAATAAAAAATTATCATAATCACGAAGCATAAAATAAAAAAATCATGAATAAATGTACTTTATAAGTACAATATAATATCAAAAAGTTCAATAAGTATGATAAGTACTAGTTGAAAAATAAAAAAAAATATCACATTGTCAACACCTAACATATATTTTGGCTAGTTAGAAAAAATGAAGAATTTTTATCTTTTTTTTCAATAACATTAATCGAATTCTCTAACTTGTGACCCTCTAATGTCATTCATGATTTTATGTAGTGCACACTCTTACAAAATATACTAACAGATATGTGGTATAATGACTCTTCTCATCCAAGTTAATGTAATTTTTACATTAATCCTTCAAATGTACGTGCTCTATTTAATTTATCAATATTTCTAGAGCACAAATAATTTTCTCATCAATTTTTAATTACAATGAATAACCCCTTTTCTTCCCTGAAAGTATTTTAGCTGAAACTGAAATTCAGGATGGAGAATTATTGAGATCACTATTGTTTTTGTACCAACTAGTTCAACAACAATAATATATCAGTGATATCTCACTAACATATGTGATGTTCGGAATATCTCAATAAAATTATTAGCCTAAGACAAAATTCTAATAAGACACCTCAAATATGTATGTTGTGTGAGAAAAAATCATGTAATGAATAAGAGGGCATACAATATTCTTGTATATATAAATAAATAATTCTGAAGGTGTTAAGACTTTCCCGTTAATCCGATTTGTTCAGGTCTTTCAGGTTTATTAAGATGTTGTTTTTGGAATGAAAGAAACAATCAGAATTAATGGACTTAATCTAAATGAACCTGATTCAGACTTAAAAACCAAACACACTCAAAGGAATGAAACTGAATTATTAAGATTCAAACCTCCATTAAGTACAAAAAAAAGAGTCCTAGTTAATGTATCATCAATTTGTTCTTCTGTCTTGGTAGTAGACAAGAGTTATACCTCCATCATTTTGCACTTCTCTCAAGAAAAGAACTTGTTTTGAAGTGCTTGGTTCTTCTATGAAATACAACATTGTGAGGTATATTTATTCTTAATTAATTATCCACAAACATATATGCTTTCAATCAGTTCCATATGAAAATTAAAAAAGAATTTTCTTCAGCCATATGATTGATTTACTACTTCTGTAGCTGCCTAACAATAAGCTTCTGTAACAGATTGAGCTACAATATCATGTTTCTTGCTAATCCATAAGAAAATTATGTAACCAATATTAAAAATATACACTTAAGTACTTGTTGTATAATCATCGGAACTGGACCAATCAATCTCAAAATACCCACGAAGCTTCATAGGTTAACTCTTTCGAAACATGACTTCAGAGTGATGGTTCCTCTAATGCATCAAAAAACTATTTTGGCTTCCTGCAAATGTAATTCAGTAGCACATTTCATGAACCATGATAAAACACTTATAACATGCAATATATCAGGTCTTGTTGTTGTAAGATACATTAAACATCCTATGGATCTTCTAAAGTACGTACCATTCACCTTTTGGCTCAATCATCTGTAACGCCTTAAAATAAAATAAGGTGAACTAGGTCCCCGTAAGCATTTCTAGAATTAATTTGAAATTAAAATGATTTATATTAGTGTTTTTAGTCAGTATGTTAAGATTGGATAAGTTTGGAGGTCAAACGTCAAAGAACGTCAATGACATCCAGAACGTTTGCCTTAGATAACGCTTGTGTGTCTTGATGTGTTTAAGTGAATTTTACGTGTTCTTTTTAATTAAAATTATTGTGTGATGTTCCTAATACCTAGATGAATTATCTTAGGGGTTTAAAATCCATGCATGAACCCACCTAGGACCCATAAGGGGACCTAGATGAAGTGTCCAAGACTTAGACAAAACTACCAAAAAGCAGTATCCAATCGACACGCCAATTGATGGCCAGTCGACCAGGAGACGACTCATCCAATAGGTACATTATTTGAAATGGAAGACATCACATTGGAGAGTTTCAATACTAATCAAAATACCCCATACACGGGTCGTTGGTTGACAAACAACCCGTCTATAGGGAACATTTGTGCTGCCTCCAAACCCTGACTTTTGCCTCTGAAGTGTTATGGGATTTGGTAAATTAACCCAAACTATTTTATGACCCTAGGTCATTATTTTTAAAGTTTAATAGACATATTTAATTTTTATAAACCCTAAAACCTCATTTTAGACCCCTCTTCCTAAAACCCATAACCCCTCTCTCTTAGAAGACTCTCTCAAGTCACCAAGGAAGCTAGAAGTCAAGAAGTTCTAGGAGGGCTGTTGATGGTTTTTTCTTCACAAAAAATCATTGATATTTCTTCAATGTGAGGTATGGTGTACATAATTTAACTCTCTTCAATTCAAGGAGTCCCTTCTAATAATTTTTTGAAATGGGTTTCAACCCTAGTTTCTTCTATCTTCAACTCTATATATGGGTCTTGCATGAAACCATTCTTAATGACATATTAATGATTTTTAAAATTTTAGTTGATTATTTTAAGGTTAAAACTTCAATTAAATCATTTTGAATCTTTTCATCTAATATTGGATAATGAAATAAGTTAAATGAGCTTAGTTTTTAATCTTTGATCTTTGGTTTTCTGTTGTTATTGATGTTTAGATACTACCCAAAGGGATAATTTATGATGTATTTTATTTCAATGTAAAGGGCCGTGTCCCTAAGTTTATTATGTTGTCTCTTTATGTTTGGCTTGTGACGATGAGAATTTTTTTAGTATTTATAAACTATTCCATTTTATATCAAATGTATTGAAAAGTTTTAATTTCGCTTTAATTTTCACGTCTTGTGTAATAAACGATAGTTAAAGGGCTTGTTCAAGTCCCCAAAGCATCAAATACATTCGGTCACCAAATGAGGGTTCTCCCTAACTTATAGAGGGTACTTTCGGGTAGTGAGAGACTTGGTGTCAAAGAATAAGGTTATGGAAAATAGCATAGGGTCTAAAAAAAGTCTTACAAGTCACGTCTAGTAGTTTCTTTTTCATTGGTGCGAATCGCAACACATCCATGGACAAGAGGATATTGGACGATAGCGTTTTACTTTCTTCATTACTCTTGAATCGAGCCATAGAACTTAACTCCATAAGGCCTCCCTCTCTTATGTTTCCTTATCCGGTGGTCTTCTTGTTGTGATTTGTTGCAAGGGGAAATTTTTCTATGTTTGAGGGAGAGAAAACGTGAGTTTTGATATTATGATGGTTTTGTGGTTAGAAGAGTAGATATGAAGGTACGTTTTGAAATTGTGATGTGATGCAATTTATGGAAAAATGTGATTTATGAGATTGGGAATGTTGTGATGAGAAAAACTTTATGGTGGTGTATTTCTAAGCATGGTAAGAATTATAATGATTGAATAAAGTGCCTTTTAGATAAAATGAGTTATCTTGTGATAATGTTCAATGATGGTAGAAATTTTTTAAGGTGTAAATTTGAGGAATGTTGAAAGAATGTGGAGATTTTGCAGGATTTGACGGCAACCCTCTTATATGGTTAATGTTTGAATAGTTGTTGTTGTGATGTGGTGGATATTGTGGTGTAGGCTTACAGTAAGATGGAATTGTTGGATGAATATCTAGTGACAAAGTTTTGTTCTAAGAGATAGAGTCAAGTGGTGTTTAAGAGTTGAATGAGGTGGTGTTTAAGACTTGAATCCAAAAAGGGAAGTGTTTTGCTTAACTAGTTTTTTTTATGTTTAGTCTTGATGTGCATGAGTTGAGGGAAGTGTGACTTCCTACCTTATGAGATGCATAATGGTGCTTTGAAGTATGAGACCTTGAAGATAGCTTGACCCTATGTGGGGGAGAATGAGTTGAGTAGAATTGCATGTAATGTACTCAGTCCAAGAGATTCCTCAGGGGTCACTAAGTTGGAGTGGTAGTATGGGATGCTCCTATCACATTGAACTTAATGAAACCTACCAAGTCTCTTTGGAGTAACTTAGTATGGTCTTGTCCCTCATATTGTCATGCCATCTTGTTAAAGTTGTTTGAAAGGTGCACTACTGAATTTTTAAGCATGTGACACAATGAAGTTTTAAAGTTACTGTAAAGGAGTAAAATTTTTTGGGAAAATTGCATTTTTCATGAATTATGGTTTCAATGTGTTATGATATGAGTTTATATGGTATTATACTTCATATGATCATGACTTCTTGATGGATTGCTCAAAGAACGAATTTTTTTAAATTTTAAGCATGTTTAAGAGTGTTACAGCTATATTCACTATAAGATTTTTGAATTTTTAGAAAATTGATTTGCCTTTAATTGAAGTTTCAATGTGTGGAAAAGTCTTGCATATGAAAATGTTTAATTTTGGAGAAGGTAGTTCCTCCATATGTGAAGTATAAGAGAAGATTTTGAAATGTGAAACTTTTGCTAAAGTGCTTGTGTGGCAATGTCTTTGAAAGTGTGAAGTTGTGATACTTTAGAGTGTATTATTTTATTTTGAGTGTTTTGATCAAGATTGTAATGTGTTATGTGATTCTAAGTTAGTCCTTAATGATCTTAAAGTTTAGGTGTCATTCGAGTATGAATATTATTGTAAGTGGTGGAGAATGTAACACCCTTAAACGAACTAATGTTAGATAGATCCTTGTGATGGTTTCTTGAGTTAATTTGAAGTTAAAATGAGTTATATTAGTGTTCTTAGGCGGTGTTTTAAGTTTGGAGTTCAAAGGTCCAAGAACATCCTTGACGTATGGAAGGTGTGCCTACGATAGCGCTTGTGTATCTTGATGTGATTGAGTGAATTTTACGTGTTCCTTTTTGTTGAAATTGATGTGGAATGTTCCTAATACCTATAAGACTTAGCTTAGGGGTTTAACGTCCGGGAATGACCCGACCTAGGATCCACAAGAGGCCTTAGATGAAGGGCCCAAGACTTAGACAAAACTGCCAAAATGCAGTGATCAATCGACGAGCCAGTCGACCAGTAGACGGCCCATCGATTTTGTCTTTCGTTTGTACATGGTAGCCTGCACATTGGAGAGTTAAATTCCTAATCAACGACACCCTATTGATGTGGCGTTGGTTGACAAACGACCCGTCTGTAGGGAATCATTTGTAATGCCGGCAAAAGCTACCTTTTGCATGTGAAGTCTTGGAGTGTTTGGTGAACTCACCCAAGTATTTAATGACCCTAGGACGTTAGTTTTAGGATTTTTTATATATTAAAGTTTTCTAACCCCTAAGACCTCATTTTAGACCCCTCTTCCTAAAACACAAAGCCCATCTGTCTTAGAAGACTCTCTCAAGTCACCGTGGAAGCTAGAATTAAGAAGTTCTAGCAGCGTTGTTGATGGTCCTTTCTTCTTAAAAAAATAATTGGTATTTCTTCAATGTAAGGTATGATATCCATCTATGAATTCTCTTTCATTCACGGAGTCCCTTGTAATGAATTTTCGTAATTGGTTTTTAACCCTAGTTTCTTCTATCTTAAACTCCAAATATGGGTCTTGCATGAAAACGTTTTGAATGACTTTAATATTTAGTTTTTGAATGTTAGTGGATTATTTTAATGTTTAAAAATTCAATGAAATCATGTTAAATCTCTTCACCTAATGTTGGTTTAAGAAATGGGTTAAATGAGCTTAGTTTTCTAATCTTTGAACATTGGTATACTTATGCTGTTATTGATGTTTAGCTACTCCCTAAAGGGCTAATTTATGATGAATTATTGCATAAAATGATATAAATAATGGAAACATGGATCAAAGGGTAAGTTAGTTATGTTTATAAAGCTTTAGTTATAGAATGCTCTAGAGTGGTATGGTCCACCTTCTTGGTGGCGGTGTTTACTTGAATTGTATGAACGTAAAGTTACTAGTTCATTGTGAATGAGGGTATTAAGTCTTCTTATGTGATGTAAGATGATAAATATGCTATTCTAGTTAAATTTGCCTTATGAAGTTAATATGTGAGGTAGAGTAGAGTGTATGCTTAAATGAAGTTATTCTTGTTAATTGTTTTATGAAGCTTGTTATGAGAAGTATGTTAAGGATTATGTCTAAATGACTTATATGATTATGTGAAGCATGTAATGTGTGTGATGTGATGAATGAATGTCTAAGCATGTATAGAAGTTAAATGTAAATAAAATGAAGCTTATGTGAAAGGTGTGCTCACATGTACACACACACTCACCCTTGAATGAATAAATGAAGCTAAGTTAAGTCCTAAACGGGAGTTTTGGGGTGAACACTCGTCATGAGTTGAGATAAAGTGTTTAGTAGAAACCCCACTACATACTACAAGCTTTATATGATAGGTTGGAGGATAACTGCCCTTCGTGAGTTGAGATGTGGTGTTAACTAGTTAACCTTAACCTACAGTTTAAAAAATTTAGAATCCACGGGAAGTTATTCCTAGCACCGAGAGGATATGAAGAATAGGCGGTTACACTTCCATAATTGAGATATTGTATTCGAATGTTCCTCTTGATATGAGTACTCCTCGTTAGTAGAGAATGAGTTACTTAGTAGCAATCTTCTTATCCCTTAACTATGGGGTCGCATGGGTCTAGATAATAGGAAAGCCATGTAAAAGCTAAGAAAATGACCTCATTCTAGGCAAGTGAGGATCCCTCATCCGATAAGGTTTAGTGTCGGGATTCCATGTATAGCTCTCATCGTCTATGTCAATTAAGCTAACTCCCACAAAACAAACGAATGTGCTGTCTTCTAAAGGAGTGTTCTACTCTGGGTAAGTAGTGGAATCATATTTATCCATTGCTCTAGGAAGGCAATCCAAAAGGGGATTCTTGGAGAGTCTTATTTGAATTGATTAAACTAACTTTGCTAAAATAACGTAGCAATTAGGGTAGGTGGTGTTATGCGACGCTATCTTTTCACTACACTAGGTAGGATCTTCCAAAAGGGGAGTCTTTGTGCCAAGTCTTCAAAAAGAGTTTACTACTTAGGGTAGGTGGTTTTATGGACGCCATCTACTTATTTCACTAAGTAGGCAATCTGAAGAGGAATTCTTGTTGTGTTGTTTGGTGTTCTTCTATTGTATTGCCATTATTGGGTGCTTATTATTCCGAGGTGAGTATGTGGAAATGAAGGAAGTCTTGAAGGTTGCTATGGTGTGTATTGAATGATGCATATATTTACTTTCTTCATGTCTTACCTTAGTGAGTCATAGGATGACCTTTGAAGGGAAACTCCGACGGAAATGATGCTTATTCCTCATTGGCAATGCTTTGGAAGTTTCACCATTTTGGAGTCTTAGTAGTTCACTGTAATTGTTAAATGAACTTAAGATAATGTTTGGGATGTTTTACTATAACGTGTTCTTTTTGAGTTAAAAAATAAGGAAATCATTCCCTAAGTGTTAAATGATGTTCCTTATGATGTTTCGCTTCTATATTCATGAATGTTTTACCTATTTGGATTGAAATTTTATTTTACTTAAATTTTCTTTTTTGCATGTTTTTGCATATGTCATACTTAGTACATTATTTTTACTAACCCCACACTTTTCTATTTTATAAGTATGGGTTGGATGCTTTCGAAGGTTTGAAGATGAATCTTGGGAAAGTTCCTCTCAACAAAAAGTATGTCCTCACATATTCGAGGGCATAGTCATTTTCTTAATTTCTTAGGTACAAAATTATTATGTATTTTATTTCAATGTATAGGGTCATGTCCCAAAGTTGATTATGCCGTGTCTTCAAGTTTGGCTTGTGACAATGAGATTTTTTTTAGTATGTATAAACTATTCCTTTTTATATCTAATGTCTTGAAAAGTTTTTATTCCGCACTACTTTTCATGTCTTATCTAATGAACGATAGTTAAAGGGCTTGTCAAGACCCCAAAGCGCCAAGTACGCTCTATCATAAAACGAGGGTTCTACATAACTTCTAGGGGGTACTTTCAGGTCGTGAGAGACATGGTATCAGAACATAAGGTTATGGAAAATAGCTTAGGGTATAAAAAAAGTCTTACAAGACACATCTTGTAGTATCTTGGTCATTGGTACTAATCGCGACACATCCATGGACACGAGTCTATAGGACAATAGAGCTTTACTTTATTCATTACTTTTTAAATCACGCCATAGAACTTAACTCCATAAGGCCTCTCTCTCTTATGTTCCCTTAGCCAGTTGTCTTCTTGGTGTTATTTCTTTGAAGGGGAAACGTTTCTAAGTTAAACTGTGAGAAAAGGTGAGTTTTTATATTATGATGGTTTTGTGGTTAGAAGAGTAGATATGAAGGTAAGTTTTGAAATTGTGATGTGATGCCATTTATGGCTAGATGTGATTTATGAGATTGGGAATGTTATCATGAAAATCTTTATGGTGGTGTATTTATAATCATGGTGAGAATGATAATGCTTGAATAAATTGCCTTTGAGAGAAAATGAGTTATCTTGTGATTACTTTCACTGATGGTAGAAATGTTTTAAGGTGTAAATTTAAGGAATTTTGAAAGAATGTGGAGACTTTCTAGGAGTTTAGGGCAACCCTCTTATGTGGTTAATGTTTGAATAGTTGTTCTTGTAATGTTGTGGATGTTCTTGTGTAGGCTTACAATAAGATTGCAATGTGTATGAATATCTAGTGAGAAACTTTTGTTCTAAGAGATTGAGTCAAGTGGTGCTTAAGAGTTGAATCAGGTGGTTTTTAAGATAGTTTGTCTTGACTTGAACCTAAAATGGAAAGTGGTATGCTTAACTAGTATGGTTGATGTTTAGTCTGGATGTGCATGAGTTGAGGGTAGTATGAGTTCTTACCTTGTGAGATGCATAATGGTGCTTTGAAGTATGAGACTATGAAGATGGCTTTACCCTATGTGGGGGAGAATGAGTTGAGTAGATTTTGCATGTAATGTACTTAGTCAAAGAGAATCCTCAAGGGTCACTAACTAGGAGTGGTAGTATGAGATGCTACTCTCACGTTGCACTTAATGAAACCTACCAAGTCTCTTTGGAGTAAGTTAGTCTAGTCTTGTCCCTCATGTTGTCATGCCATCTTTTTAATGTTGCTTGAAAGGTGCAATATTGAAACTTTAAGCATTTGACACATGGAAGTTTTGAAGTCATTGTAAAGGAGTCCAAATTTTTGAGAAAATTGCATTTTTCATGAACTATTGTTTCAATGTGTCATGAAATGAGTTTATATGATATTGTACTTCATATGATCATGACTTCTTTATGGAGTGCTCAAAGAAACAATTTTTGGAAATTTTAAACATGCTTAAAAGTGTTACAATGATATTCACTGTAAGATTTTTGAATTTTGAGAAAAATTGGGTTGTAATTGATTGAAGTTTCAATGTGTTCAAAAGTTTAAAATATGAAAATATTTAATTTTTGAGAAGGTAGTTCCTCCATACGTGAAGGATAAAAAAAGATTTTGAAATGTGAAAGTTTTGCTAAAGTGCTTGTGTGGCAAAGTCTTTGAAAGTGTGAAGTTGTGCTCGTTTCAAGTTGATGCTTTGATTTTGAGTGTTTTGATGTTGATTATAATGAGTTATGTGATTCTAAGTGAGTCCTTAATGATTTTAAAGTTTAAGTATCATTCGAGTACGAATGTTATTCTAAGTTCTGGAGAATGTAACACCCGAAAACTAACTAAGATGATCTAGAGCCTCGTGAGTTTTTCTTGAGTTAATTTCAATTTAAAATGATGTATATCAGTGTAAGTTGGGTTAAGTTTTGAGGTCAAACGTCCAAGAACGCCCATGACGTTCGAAAGGTGTGCCTACAATAGCGCTTGTGTCTTGATGTGTTTGAGTATGTTTTACGTTTTTGCTTTAATTGAAATTGATGCGGAATGTTCCTAAGACCTATAATACTGAGCTTAGGGGTTTAACATCAAGAAACGACCCCACCTAGGACCCACAAGGGGCCCTACATGAAGGGCCCAAGACATAGACAAAACTACCAAAATGCAGTGATCAATCGACGGCCAGTCGACCAGTAGACGGCCCGTCAAATTGATCTTTCGTTATTAAATTTAAGCCTTCATATTGGAGAGTTGCATTTCCTACCAACGACACCCTATAGACTGAGCGTTGGTTGACAAACAGCCCATCTGTAGGGAACCGTTTTTGCTGCCTGCAAAAGCTTACTTTTGCGTGTGTAGTCTTGGGGTGTTTGGTAAATTCACCCAAGTCTTTTATGACCCTTGGACGTTAGCTTTAGATTTTTATATATATTTAAGTGTTCTAAACCGTAAGACCTCATATTAGACCCGTCTTCCTAAAACCCAAAACCCCTCTCTCTTAGAAGACACTATGAAGTCACCATGGAAGCTAGAGGTAAGGAGGGTTGTTGATGGTCATTTCTTCATAAAAAATAATTCGTATTTCTTAGATTTTTGGTATGATATCCATCCTTCAACTTTCTTCCATTCAAGGAGTCCTTTCTAATGAATTTTCATAATTGGTTTTCAACCCTAGTTTCTTCTATCTTAAACTCTCAATATAGGTCTTGCATGAAAACGTTTTGAATAACTTAATATTGATGTATTAGAATGTAAGTGGATTATTTTAACATAAAAAATTCAATGAAATCATGTTAAATCTCTTTATCTAATGTTGGCTTAAGAAATGGCTTAAATGAGCATAGTTTTATAATCTTTGAACATTGGTTTACTTATGTTTTTATTGGTGTTTAGCTACTGCCCAAAGGGATAATTTATGATGAATTATTGAATAAAATGATATAAGTGATGGAAAATCGGATCAAAGCGTAAGTTGGATGTGTTGATTAAGCTTTAGTTATAGAATGCTCTTGAGTGATATGGACCACCTTCTTGGTGGCGGTGTTTCCTTTAATTGTATGAATGTAAAGTTACTAGTTTATTGTGAATGAGAATACTAAGTCTTCTTATGTGATGTAAGATGAGAAATATGTCATTCTTGTAAAATCTTCCTTATGATGTTATTATGTGAAGTAACTAGAGTGTATGCTTAAATTAAGTTGTTCTTGTTAATTGTTCTATAAAGCTTGTTATGAGATGTATGTTATGGATTATGTCTAAAGGACCTATATGATTATGTGAAGCATGTAAAGTGTGTGATGTGATTAATTGATGTCTAAGCATGTATAGAAGTTAAGTCTAAATGAAATGAAGCTTATGTGCAAGGTATGCTTATATGTACACACACATTCACACTTGAAAGAATGAAAGAAGCTAAGTTAAGTCGTAAAGGGTAGTTTTGGGGTGAACACTCTTCGTGAGTTGAGATAAAGTGTTTAGTAGCAAACCTACTACATACTACGATCTCTCTAAGATAGGTTGGAGGATGAATTCCCTTCGTGAGTTGAGATTTTGTATTAACTAGTTATCCTTAACCTATTGTTTAAAACGTTTAGAATCCGTGGGAAGTTATGCCTAGCACCGCGAGGATATGAAGATGAGGCGGTTATAGTTCGTGAGTTTAGATATTGTATTATAATGTACCTCTTGATATGAGTAATCCTCGTTAGTAAAGAATGAATTATTTAGTAGTAATCTCCTTATCCCTTAACTATGCGGTCGCATAGGTCTAGATATTGAGAAAGCCATGTAAAATCTAAGAGAATGACCTCATTCTCGTCAAGTGAGGATCCCTCATCCGATAGGTTTAAGTGTCGGAATTCCTTGTATAGCTCTCATCGTCTATGTCGGTTAAGCTAACTCCCATAAAAGAAACGAATGTGCTAAGTCTTCTAAAGGAGTGTTCTACTCCGGGTAAGTAGTGGAATGATATTTATCCATTGCTCTAGTAAGGCAATCCAAGAGGGGAGTCTTGGAGAGTCTTATTTGAATTGATTAAACTAACTCTGCTAAAAGAACGTACTACTTAGCGTAGGTGGTGTTATGGGACGCCATCTTTCCACTACACTAGGTATGATCTTTCAAAAGGGGAGGCTTTGTGCCATGTCTTCTAAAATAGTGTACTACTTAGGTTAGGTGGTTGTTAGGATGCCATCTACTTAGCTCACTAAGTAGGCAATCCGAAGAGGAATTCTTGTTGTGTTGTTTGGTGTTCTTCTATTGTATTGCCATTGATTGGGTGCTTATTATCCCGAGGTGAGTATATGAAATGAAGGAAGTCTTGAGGGTTGCTATGGTGTGTATTGAAGGATGTATATGTGTACTTTCTTTATGTCTTACCTTTTTGAGTCATAGCATGACCTTTGAAGGGAAATTTCGACGGAAATGATGCTTATTCCTCATTGGCAGTGCTTTGGAAGTTTCACCATTTGGGAGTCTTAGTAGTTCACTGTAATTGTTAAATTAACTCAAGATAATGTTTGGGATGTTTTACTATAAAGTGTTCTTTTTGGGTTTAAAATAAGGAATTCTCTAAGTGTTAAATGATGTTCCTTATGATGTTTCGCTTCTATATTCATGAATGTTTTACCTATTTGGCATGAAATGTTATTTTACTTAAATATCCCTTTTCGCATGTTTTTGCATATGTCATACTTATTTCATTATTTTTATTAACCCCATACTTTTTTTATACTATTAGTATAAGTTGGAAACTTTTGAAGGTTTGAAGGTGAAACTTGGGAAAATTCCTCTCAAGACAAAGTATGTCCTCACATATTCGAGGGAATAGTCCTTTTCTTAATTTCTTAGTCAAAAAATTATTACGTATTTTATTTTAATATAAAGGGTTGTGTCCCTATGTTTAATATGTCGTGTCTTTATGTTTGGCTTGTGATAATGAGATTTTTCTTAGTATTTATAAATGATTCCTTTTTATATCAAATGTCTTGTAAAGAATTAATTCCTCACTACTTTTCATGTGTTATGTAATGAACAATAGGTAAAGGGCTTGTACAAGATGCCACAGGGTGAAGTACGTCCGGCAATGAAACGAGGGTTCTCCCGAACTTCTAGTGTGTACTTTCGGATCGTGACATCATGTTTAATTAGTTTCTCCTTCTCGTTCATGGGAGTACTAATCTCTTGATAATTTTCAGTTTGAGTTTCTTAAGAATTTCCTTAGCATACTTTTTATACCAAACGAAAAACCCATCGTTTCCTTGTGTAATCACCATATTAAGGAAATATGACATAAGGCGAAGATAAGACATTTCAAAAGCTGGCATCATAGTTCGCTTGAACTCATTAATTAGCTTTTCATTGCTCCCTCTAAAGAAAAGGTCATTCACATAAAGGGAAACAAAAAGAATCTCACTAACATTATATTTAACATACGGTGTAAATTTTGAAACTCTTTTCAAAATCGAGACTGAGCAAATAATCCACTATTTGTCTACGCTAAGATCTTGATGCATGCTTAAAAAGATTAAGAGCTTTGTGCAGTCGATATACTTTATATTCCTTTCTATCTATAATAAATACATAAGGTTTCTCAACATAGAATTGATCTTCAAGAATGTCTTCAATAAATGTTGATTTGACAGCCATCTCATGCATTATCAAACTACATTTT
Organism: Solanum arcanum; assembly: GCA_027789145.1. Lineage (NCBI taxonomy): Eukaryota > Viridiplantae > Streptophyta > Magnoliopsida > Solanales > Solanaceae > Solanum > Solanum arcanum. The sequence continues at coordinate 27,171,291 of CM050941.1, forward strand.
ACGAAAACAATTATAAGAAATATAAGTTTAGCAACTGCAGCAGAAGTGTAAGAATAATTTACATCAAAATCCATAAATAATGCTAAACCACGAGCCTTGTTTTATGTTTGTTCATTGAACCGTCAACATTTAGCTTGGTTTGGAAGACCAAGTTTACCCCAATTACTTTCCTGCATTGAGATTTATCAATAAGCTACCAAGTACCATTATTTTCTTTGATAAAGAACTTCTTCTACATTGCTTTTATCCACTTGGAGTCTTTGATAGGATCTTTACGGCTAAAAAGTTTACGAATCGCAACATTGCATCTCTCATATATACATTATAGCATTTGAGTTCCTGTAACAGGTGGACTATTTCCCCTTTCATTAAACAACTTGATTGTTTTCTGGAAGGAATTCCTATGAGTCATCTCAATCACATTTTTTCCACATGAAGTGAATATCTCTACTTATAAATATCTTATCTCCTTCCGGTTGAAATATTTTGTTAGCTTTAGAAATTTTATTGTACCCAATAAAAATTTCCGGGGTAGCCGCTTACCTAGTTTTTCCTGTTTGACATGAGGTACATAGGTTATACAAAGACAACAAACCATTTTTAGAAAATGTAGTGGACGCTTTTGTGTATACCATGCTTCAAAAGGAGTTTAATCCTTCACAACTATTTGAGGGAAATCAATTTTGTAGTAACACAACTGTATTTTCTTCCTTTGCCAAAAACAACTTTGGAAAATTCTTTCCGTGGAACTTTTATCTTACCATGTCCGTGATAAATTTGATTCATCTCTCACTAACTTCATTTTGTTCTGGAATATAAGGAGCAGTAAGTTGATTTTCAATCCCTGCTTTTTTTACAAAATAGACAAACTAATGAGAAGTATACTCGACATTGTCATATTGTAAAATATGCATTTTGCAGAAACTTTCAATTTCCATTTTTGCTTTAAACTTTGAAAAATACTCTTGACCTACGATTTGTACTTTAAAAAGTAAATCCAGCACATTGAGGTAAATTTATTAATTAAATTAACATAATAATGACTACCTTTTGGTGAAGGAGTCCTTTGGGGTCTCGAACATCGGGTTGAACCAGTTGCACCATACTTGTTTCTCTCCAAGTTTCCTTTGGGAATGGATGTCTACTTTGCTTTCCAAATTGGCAATATTGAAGTTCTTAGAAAATGCTCCTACTTTAGAAAGGTTCTCGACTATCGCAAATTCTTGAATTTGGAGAATTCCTTTATAATGATAGTCTCCGAGTCTCTTATGCCAAAAATCAAAATCATTTTCCCTTGCCGAATACATCACTTCTTCTTCCTTCAATGGATATAATGAGAACTTTTTGCCTCTCATTTTTAATTTAAACAAGTCATGTCCTAAGGATTCCTTGATCAAGCAATGATTATCTTCACAATACAATTTGAAAACTTTTTCCAATAATCGGTAAACACTTAAAAAGTTCTAATGTAAATCATGTACATAAAGAACATCAGAAATTGATTTAGTACCTCATTCTATTTCAATTGTAATAATTCACATTCCTTTCCCTGGAATGTAACAGCCATGACCTATTTTGACTTTTTTAAATCAAGTAGGCTTCAAGTATATAAAGAACTCTTTGTCATGAGTCAGACTGTTTGTTCATCATCTATTATTCAGCCAAGGCTCAGTTGAAACATTAATTGCAAAACACGATGCCAGAAACAGCTGATCCTCTTCATGTTCATTATTCATCTTGGCATCTTTGTCATTCTTCTGTAATTTATTCTTGTATATGACGAAACCTGTAAGAAGTTGCTGCACTTAATCCATTTAGCATCCGGCCTTTTCTAACATTTGTACAACGTGTGCCCGTTATTTCAATAATGCTTACACGGAAGATAGTTTCCTTTGAAGCTACCTGTTTTGCTTTTGTTTTTGTAGCAAGCTCCTCCTTCCCCATCTGTTCTCTTGTTCTTCTTATTGGTTTACTTTGTGTGTCTTCCACTTTCTTCATTTTTTGATTCCAATTATCCCTCACTTATTGCATCGTCTCTCATAACTCTTCTTTGATCTTGAGCCATCAAGGAATTCAATAATTCAGCCAAAGTGATTTTTTGATATATCCTTGGTATTTTCCAAAGTACCAATCGTGCCTTCAAATCATTCACAGTAAATAGAATCTTTTCAACAATACACGGGTCTTATGTTCGTTAAAAAGTAATCTTACTCCAGTTTGTTATGCTCATAAGCCTGTCAGAGTATTCTTTGATGGTTTCTGATACTTTCATATTTTTTAACTCAAAATCTCTAATGAGATTCAACACTTTCCTACCTTTGATAGTATCATGTCCGTCATATTCTTCCTTGATATAATCCTAGATGGAATTTTCTTATTTTAGAGACATGATATGAGTGAAAATTATTGAGAAGACTGCTGAAAAAAGACATTATTTTGCCTTAGATTTTTGGCTTTCTTGTTCTTGTAATTTTGAATTGAGCCAGTGTTGGGTTTTTTGGTAGCAGAAGAACTTCATATTCTTCATCAATCGCATCACAAAGATCTGAAGCTTCGATATAAGCTTCCATCCTCACTTCCCACATGATAAAAGTTTCACAATTAAAGCCAGGAGATGCCATTGCTGAGAAACTTAAGCTTTTTTCCGTGTTTAATCTTTTGTTTTTTATTGTTGTGGTGTACGAGTTACATGAAATAATCAATCACAGAAATACCCACAGATCCCTCAAGATAAAGAAGCACTGGTACCAATATTTGGTAAATTTCAGAAGTACGATTTATTAGAAAGAAGAGAAGTCAAGAAGAATATTTGTATAAGAACATTTTTCTATATCTTTAATTATATTTACAAAGCTGAAAATGAAAAATAGAAAGCAATAAGCTTACAGATTCTGAACTCACCAACTTACTCCTAAATAATAGGAATATATGGCTAACGACTAATTGACTTAATCTTTTCTAATATAAATTAGTGAAATAAAATTAACTACAGTTGATAAGATAAATTCCTTGAGTTGATTTCTCTTGCATCAAAGTCATTATGAATGATTGGGAATCTTACCCATTATATTATTTAGTGACTGAAATTACATACCTCAAGTTGAGTCCCAACACCTCTTAGGACATGTTTTTTCCCCTGGTAAATGAATTCAACATTTTGTTTTTAAATCAGATAAGATTCTGCCTATGGTACTTAATTATTGCACTCCAAAAACAGTGTCCACATTTTGTAGTGGCATAAATAGGAAATGTGAAGAAAAAATTGTTCTTTGTAATGACCATTGTAAATTATTGAATATTGATCTAGTTTGTTCCCTTATCTCATCGGCTACACTTGTAGATAGTTAAATGATCGCAATAGATTTACATCCTTATTTGTTAGATACTTGATGATAAATGAAATTATGGGGGTTCCTTGTGAAAATCAACACTTGTGAGGATCTCTTATCATGATACCCTATAAGCCTTGTGGTATGATATCCTATCACACGAGTAAATGCTTGTAGTGCGATAACTATAAAATCATCTGCTATACTAAGAATCTTCTTGTAACTATACTTCTTCAGTGAGATCCATTAAATCTTCTACCAACTCCTAAAACAAGTGATGTTTTTTTATGGATCCATAATTATGTCACATTACATACTTAGCATCGGAGAAAAATATCCCCTTTTAATTCTTCTCAGTCATCTCTATTGTTGCCAATCTCTTGCTATGTTAGTATTGTTGATTCTAACAGGTCTATATATTGTTGGTGGTTCAAAAATATTTCTTGAATGTAAAATTTGTGAAAGAATGTTTTTGATACATTACTGGGCAATTATATGTAGGGGTAGGTAGTAATGGAATTTGTGACTTGGGATTAGCTTTAAGGCACCAAACTTGTGCCTTAGCCTCAAACATTTATGATTCTAATAATGTTCTTGGGGACTAACTTTTTATCCTTCCATTTAATTTTAGTTCGAGAGACCCTAGGTGTTACCTGATGGCATTATCATTTCAGACAATCTATCAAACTCTGACTAATACTCCCTAACACATCCAAGTTGTTGTAGATTTTTTTAAAGATTTCATAAGATACTCATGAACATCACCAAGTGATTCATTAAAGTGCTAATACACACTCATCCTATATAGTACCCAAAACCTAACACCCTATATTTCAAAAAGGATCTATGCCAATCTATAACTTATCCTTCAAGGCGTTTAGAAATCATCCTCACCCTTTGATGAAAAGGAACTTCATTCATAGAGATTCACCAATCAATTTTATATAAATTTTATATAACCAAGTTTGTCACTCTCTTCTAGAAAATTTACGAAATTTTACAGTAGAATAACGAATAAAAGTGTTGCCACCGTGATAAACAACACAATTTTGTGTTTCTTTTGTTTTACTCTAACGTTGACACTCTATGAAACCTTCTCATGCATTCGAATATTCTTTCCTTCAAAATTCCTTATGTCTGCCCCTTGTATCCAAATGTTCAATTGCTTACTTGAAAAGACAAAATTCATTTCCTTTTTGAACGTTGTGATCATTGATATTATACATAGCCTTTATTTAATGCATCAATTGTTCTTGAATTTGTAGAAATCTATTGTCAATTTCTTGTTCTACTCTTTCTTGATTTGTTCTTCGTGTCGCCATATCCATCCCAAGGATTGATGACTCTAATACTAATTGATACATGAAATTATAAAACTGAATAATTCAGCGATTGAATCTCGAGGAATATGAATATTTTATGCCATATAAATTGTTTTTTCAATAAAGAAACTAAAAAATAATACAGAAAGAGTAGGATAAGGGCCCGTTTGGATGGTTTTAATAAAAGCAGCTTTAAAAAGTACTTTTGAAAGTGCTGAAACTTATTTTTAAAATAAGCAGTTATGCGTTTGGATAAAAGTGCTGAAGTTTAAAAAAAATGTTCTTGATGTGTTTGGCAAATAAGTGCTGATAAACAGCTTTTTAAATCAAAATTTCTGAAATACCTTTAAAAGTTGTTAACATAATAAAAGTTAATTAATTTATATTTTACATCCATAAATAATTATATATTGCTATCATTCACATATTTATTTCTCATCACAAATTATTTATAAGAGGAATATAAACTTATTATAGATTTTAAAGATATATAATTTGAATAGATTAAAGAACGATTTAAGATTTTATTTTAATTTCATCCGTAGGTAATAATAATTGTCTATTATTCACATATTTCTTTATTATCACAAATTATTTATAAGAGGAATATAAATTTTTATTTAAGTTATATGTGCAACTTATTTTACATTTTAATAATATATAATTTGAATAGATCACTTGAAAGATTTAAGATTTATTTTATTTTCATTCATTAGTAATAGTAATTGTCTATCATCCACACGTGAAAAGGGAAAAATAGAAGAAAGAGATGTTAGGATTATGTGAGTAATTTTGAGATTGTATAAAAATATTAAGGGCAAAAAGGTAAAAATGTGGTCAACTTAAAACAGCTTATAAGCTGGAAAAAAAAAAGCACCACTACCCCAGCTTTTAACTTTTGACTTAAAATAAGTTTTTTTTAACTTAAAATAAGTTGTTTTGAGTATTGTCAAACAGCTAAATAAGTCAAAAATCAGCTTTTAAGTCAGTTTGACCAGCTTTTAAGCTGAGCCAAACAGGCCCTAAAAAAACACTGCAAAATTGTGAAAGGAATTTCTTTTTATTAATAATTTTGGGACATAAAGTTATAACTATAATTCCTAACTTAATTGAAAATTATGCCAGTAAAATTCAAATAACAAATAACAGAACTAACTCATAAATTCAAGTCACATAGGAATCGTTTAAAACTAGCTAACTATTTTATTTTATAATATCTTGAGACATATTCTCAACTGTCCTCTTTGGATAAGGAATTGTAGATTTTAGTCTCATCTTAAATTTTACCATTTGAACATTATGCTAATTCATCTTTTGTCTTGCAAGACTTTTGTGCATCTTTTGCTGGATTAAATAAGAAGCTCTTACCTTTCATTTCAATTTGTAAAATCTATTGCTTAGCAGAATAAAATATTCAATATATTTATCTCCTAATAATAATTTAAATACTTTTTCATTAATTGAAAAATAATGAAACTTAATAAAGATAAGGCACATAAAGAACATCTGAAATCATTTTGTACCTGTATTTGTTTTAATTGCGACAAATCATTTTTCCTTTGGCAAGAATACAATCGTCATTCCTTATTCTTAATTTCTTATTTTTCAAAGGAATGAAATCTTTAAGAAGATTTGTTTCATATGTTAACTAAAAATACAAAAATATTCGAGTAAAATTTAAAAATAAAATATAAGAACTAAAACCTAAATTCCTGTTACCTAAGACTCTAATAAAATGATTTCGAAACATTAAGAGTAGCTAACTATTTATTTTGCAATATTATGAGACCTATTCTCAACGAAAATAATTTCGAGAAGAATAGCTGAGAGAATTGTATTCAGAATGAGAGAAAATTTTATTTCCTCAAGCACGATTTCATAATCCTCATACTACTTTTATATATGATAGTACTAACATGAATTAACTGACTCTAATTGCAACTAACTATATTCATTGGAGCAGCTAACTCCGTACAAACTAGCAGATTTATCCAACTCCTCATTTCTTAACCACTTTTGTCACCTCAGATAATTAGTTATTTAGTGAATTAATTTCAGTTTTGTTATTAAGTTTTTGTATTATAGGAAATGTCTATTATGTGGAGTCCTTTTAGGGTATGATAGAAATCCTATTTGTAAAATCATCCCTCAAGAGAAATAATAATGTCTTTTGTTCGCTCTATTTTCTTTTATTATTCTATAGTTTGATAACACACTTGCAATTATATATTTATTAATATAAGTATGAATTAATTTTTTTTCAGTTATAAATGATTTTGGTGTATTTGATAATATTAAAATATTAAGAGCCATCATTGTTGTTGCAGGGAAAGAGTGTGAGCTCTTCAAAAAGAGGTCTCTAGTAATATGTTGTATATTTGTACTATAGGTCTTAGGGTATGAATTTTTAGAATTTTTTAGTTTCAAGATTCCAATTGAAGTAAGATGTTTCTTGCAACCCCATTTGATTCCTTTGGGTAAAAATTCAAGATCTGGAATCACTAAAATTGTGTTTTTATTGAACATTCTTGTGGGAAATGTCTGGTTTTCTTTCTCAACCTATAAATTACAAGGTTAATGGATCTGGTCTTGATGGTTGGAGTCTAAGACAAAATTTGTTTTCCAGACTCTAAGTGTCATGTTACATAAAAAATTTCATGCATTATAACGAGTTCTGAATGTATTATGCATGAAGGGTAAAAGTTTCGTATGCATACCTTTGTTCATTCTTATGTTGTTTGCTTCATCACGGATAATCCTATCTAGGATCTACTCAGCTGATTAGATCTGTGTTTTAGGTATTTAATTAGACCACCACGAGTAAAATTATGGTGTACATTTGGTATTAGGATGAAATTTGACAAATGAGATGTTTCACTTCAGTTGATCAAAATTCGAATCCAATTCTCTAATGCAACTTTCTAAATTGAAAAGGATCATTTCTAGTGGTGAAGCATTAACAGACTTATGAGGAGGAAGAGGAAAAGATTGTGTCAACCCGTTAAATCATTCATACTAATTTGTAGAGTAATAATAAACTCCATATTCTCCAACACTTGAGTTCCCTATTGAAAGCTCGTATTGGAGGTCTTGAGGAATAAGGAAGCTTGGCCAGATATCATCTAGAGCTCGCTTACAAGATGCAATATGCACCACCAATTTCAGCCGTTCTGGTGAATATGGACTGAACTAGCGAAGAGATAAGGAGATACATGAGTACAAGAGCTCAAAACATTTTTTGAAGCTATTTTGTTTTTATTTCCCTTGAGCCAGGGCGATCCCTAAAGTCATACAATTTTGGTATCGCAAGACAAAGGTCTAAATAGCGGAAATTAAGATCTCAGCCAGAGTTATATGATCGAAAAGGGCCCAACTACTGCAAATATTCTCAGTTAGCTGAGGATTTGTTCTGCGGGATAGTCCTTGTGGATCGTACAGCTCTGGCTGCGGTCTTGCTTTCCGTAGTATAAACCTTTTCCTTATGATACACAGAACTGTATGACTTAAGGGATTGCCCTTGGTCAAGGAAAAATAAAATAAAATATATTTCGCAAATGTTTTATGTTTTTATACTCATGTTCCTCCATATCTCCTGGCCAGCTCACTCTATATGCACCTGGATTGCTAAAAGTGGTGGTGAATATCACAACTAGTAAGTTAGGTCTAGACAATATCTGGTCCATCTTCCTTATTCTTTTATATCTCCAGTATGGTCTCGCGATAGGGAACTCAAGTGTTGGAAATGTCTAAGTAGAGTATTACTCTCCAAATCCGTTTATACGGTAGTTTAGTTTGACACAGACCTCTACCTTTTCATCATTCTGTCAATGCTTCACCACTAGAAAAGACGTTTTTAATTAAGAATGTTGCATTAGAGAAGTGCATTGAAAGTGTGATCAAGTGAAGAGAAATTTCATAGTTGTCCAATTTCACCCTAATTCAAAATACACACCATTATTTGATTCATGGTGGTCCACTTACATAAGTTAAACATGGACCGAATCAGCTGAGCAGATCGTGGATAGGATTATCGTGAGGAAGCTATCAAGAAGAGAACGAAAAAAAGGTATTGTATAAGAAACTTTTAAGCCTTCATGTATAATACAGTCAAAGCTCGTTATAGTGCATAAAATTTACAATATATCACTGCAAATAAAAATTACCGTGTTGATGACTGGGTTGGAACTGACTCATCTATGTTTTTTGAAACATTTAAAAGGAAGCCATCAAATAGATTTAGCAACTAAATCATCTGACTAATGGTTGTTGGCCTTTATTATTCAAGGCAGTTAAATTTCAATAATGATAAAAAGAAATAAACAACAAGATAACTAATTAATCACAACATAATTGATTTAAGTATAACTTTTTTCAAACAAAATGACTCCTTACTTTCTATAATAATCTCTTAAACTTATAAACAAACATTTGAATTTAGCCTTAACCGATAACTAAAAATTAAACTTTTAATATGCATATCTGGATGTCTCAAACTCGTCATCACTATTAAATGATAATTGATCTATAGTCTAAGAATCTCCAAATTTTATGTGAAGTGTCAATGATGGATGTGCATAAAACACAATAAGGATGAGTGTGAGTGTTGATAGTTTTATGTTTAGATCAAATTGTAGTGTCTAAATGTGTATCTATAAAATTAGAGTGTTTATCTATCCAAGTCAAGTGTTTGACTACGTATTATGCTTTTTTCAAAAAAAATATTAAAAAATGCGAATTCAACTTTCAAGCTTGGCAAACTCACAAAGAGAAACATGTTTCGGAGAACGTGTCTTTCATGTTTGTTCCTTATTATTATTAAATTTATATATGCTAAAAATGTGTGTAACAAAGTAGGAAATTCCTAAATTAAAAATAGTAAATGTAACACCTTGATAATCCAAGACTCATTGTAAATCCTAATATAGGTGACAAAAAGTCTAAACACTGTTTCTAAGTCCATTTTAAATGAATATAGGTCATTTAGGATTTTTAATAACGAAAACGTTCGGGAAGTTGGATCAAAGGGATGTTAGTGTACCTTAGATTTTTGTGACTTACTTTTAGGAGTCGCAATGTACAAAAATTGGTTGAAAGGTAGCTAATAGGTGTTTGAGTTCTTCCAAGGTTGAAACGTCTGGGTACGACTAACCAAGGACCAACCAAGGGCCCTTGAGGAGGACCCTTGTAGTTTGATGCAACACTGACTGGCATTGTGCATCGACGGGTCATAGGTTGGCTAGGTTGTGGGTGAGGATGGAGAGTTCTCCAGATGGGGGTGCCATAGTTCATCATAACTCCGAGTCATATATAGTGGTTGAGGTGAGGTCCAAACAACACCATGATTTATCCTTAATGGAGATGAAACAATAAGTTCTCGGCAAGTTAAATGATTCATTCTTCTCAGGGGGGATGGTGTGATAACTACCAAGGGAGATTATGTGTTCCTGATGTAGATAGGTTGAGGGATCAAAACATAGAAGAAACACATGGGCCTCTCTATTCAATTCATCTAGGGTCGACAAAAATTTACCATTACCTAGAAAATAATGAAGTTGGTCGCAATGTGTCCAAATGGCAAACAAGTAAAGGTCGAACACCTAATGTCGGTTGGCTTACTACAATAGATCCAAATTCTTACTTGGAAATGGGAAGACATTAATATTGACTTTGTAGTAGGTTTACCTCGGACACAGAAGTCCTATGACTCCATATGGGTTTTTATGGATCGATTGACTAAGTCCCGCTCATTTTATTCCCTTCAAATTTTCATATTTGGTGGAGGATTATGCAAAAATAATTTTAGCTTAGATTGTGTGCCGCCATGGAATTCCGTTATCCATCATATCATATTGGGGAGCACAACTTACATCTAGATTTTGTAGGTCGTTCCATAAAGGGTTAGTTACTACGGTAGAGTTGAGAACCACTTTTCATCCCCAAACAGATAGTCAAACAGAGCGTACGATACAAACCCTTGAATATATGCTTAAGGCATGCATTATTGATTTAAAAGGGAGTCAGGATAGACACTTACCTTTGGTGGAGTTTGCCTAGAAAAATAGTTTTCATTCATCCATTTCCATGGCTCCATATGAATCTTTGTATAGTAGGAGGTGTACGTGTCCTATTGGATGGTTTGATGTGGGTGATCCATAACTTCTTGGTCTCAAGCTACGAATTGATAACAACTTCAATGATACAAATTCTATACGTAGTAAGACTTTGGAAAAGGTTCATATCATAAGGAATCGGTTGCAAACGACTTATATTCGGCAAAAGTCTTATGCCTATCATAGGAGGAGGGATTTGGAATTTGAAGAAGGTGAAAAGGTGGGTCCCTAATAAATCTTCCAAAGGGTTGGTAAGGCTGCCTATTAATTCAAACTTCTTGGTGTATTTTCTTCGGTTCACCTGGTTTTCCATGTTTCTATGTTGAAAAAGTGTATCGTTGATACCTTGTCTATTCTTCCTATTGAGGGTCTTGATGTCAAGTATAACCTATCCTATGAGGAAGTTCAGCTTCAATTTCATTATAGGCAAGACAAGAAGTTGAGGAATGAAAAGTGGTTTCCATATAAGTGTTATGGAAGAATCATCTCGTTGAGGGTGCAACATGGGAGGCCGAGGCCTACATTTAGTCCTGTTAACCTCATATTTTTAAGATTTAAGGTTAGTAATTCTTTTAAATAATACAAATTTTACTAGAAATTGAAATTTCTTTATTTTTGGGTGAAGTTTTGCACATTATCCATTTTTAAACAATTTATAGTGAAGTTATTACAGTATTTCTATTAAAAACATGAAAATTTATTTTCCTTGTTTCGAGTTATGTTGTGCATTTTGATATGGTGAGTCTTCATGAAATGATAGGCACCATGTTGTTAAGTTGAACTTTGTGCTAATTGACTCATGTAATGTAAGTTGAGCTCATAAGTGTTGTGAGAAGGAAATGCCTCATGATGAAGTGTTTGATCCTCTTGTGTGGTAATATGAGTTTTGATATTTGTCTTGTTGAAATGACATGAATAATGTTAAATTGATATTATTGATTGGTTGGGCTGCTAGTCTTGAGTCTATTCCTTCCTTCAAAAGAATTTTAGTGTCATTCGGGGACGAATGTTCCTAAGGGGGGGATCATAAAGTCTAAACAATGTTTCTAAGTCCATTTTTAATGAGTATTGGTCATTTAGGAGGTTTAAGAACCAAAATGTCCGGGAAGTTGGTTCAAAGGGATGTTAGTGTGCCTTAGCCTTTTTGAATAACTTTTAGGAGTCGGAAATGTACAGAAATTTGTGGAAAGGTATATAATACGGCGCTTGAGGAGGACCCCTATTGTTTGATGCATCACTGCATGGCAGTATGCATCGACGGGACAAAAGATGACCTGTCTGTGGATCGACGGGACATCGATGCCACCGTCTACAACACTTAGGCTGGTGGAGAACGTCCCATTACCGGCACAGTCTCTGGACTCATCGAAAGAGTAGAGAGGTGCAGTCTATGTTCCGTATGTGGATGGGCGTCCATGCCACCGTCATCCCATATTTAGGCAAATTGGCGGAAGCCCTATCCTGTAAAGTCTCTGACCGAGATGGCGGAGTGCAGTACGGATAGGGGTTGTCTGCCGACTGAAAGACAGCCCGTCGATCAGGGTCTTGCTATGAGGGTCGAGCATCACTATAAAATTTTAAATGATTTCATTTAATTAATTAATTGGTTTAGGGGTTAGTTGGGGAATAAAGGGAGACTAATTAAGGTTATTAAGCCCCACTACAAATACCCTCAAACCTCAGTAACCTAAAGTGAACTCTCAAAATAAACTCTCTTCCTTCTCTATTATTTCTCTCTTTACATGAACTCAACATTCAAGACTAGCAAGGACTAGGGTTTGGGTACTGGAAAGGGACGAATTCACCATTGAATTGTTGACAAACATTAAGGTATATTAACCTTTGACATTCTTTTCTCAAACTGTTCCTTCAAAATAGATTTCAAAAAGTGGAGTTTTCTTATGGGTTTCATTCAATTAAGAAATTGAAGTTATGGATACAGGTTCTAAGGAATTCTTAGTGTAATATTGAGTAGTTTAGTATCTAATTCAACTTTTTTATGGTAATTGTTGATGTTTTGGTCCAAATTGAAGAATATGATCTTCTATCCCTAAACCTAGGTACTGATGTTGACCCATATTGTGTTATGATCATTCCATTGAGTTAATTGTTGATTAAATTACTATGCTATAGTGTTATTATGATTAAATTAAGAGGAACTATAGGACTATCATGGTAATTCTTGATATGTGATCTATGTTATGAATCATAATGTGAAATTAGCTTATGTACCTTGTCTCAAGTTGTGATCAAAATATGAATTGTGTTATAGAGATGTAATTGGCCTTTTTATTCTATTTGTGATATTGTGTGATGATGTTACTCCCCAAGTTGGGTTGAGTTATGGGTTCATGGTAAGACCTTGATGATAGACTATGAGAAAGACTTGGTAAGTCTTAGAATCTCTATCTTTACTTCCAATTGTGATTAATTGTTGTTAAGTCACGATATTACATTGGAGTATGCTTTATACTAGTACTATAGATTTGTATGATGTTTAATTGAAATGTCATAACTATATTGTGAGGTTTATTAAGGTGTATGTGGTATCAGGATGGTGAAAACTATCAATGTTCCTTATATGTTTTGAAATGCTAATGTGTTAACCTCACTTATATGAATTGTGATGAACTTATACTCATACAATTCTTATTGATTTACTGATGATGATGATTACACAAGGGGTAAAACCTATCGCTTAAATTAAGCTATGATTGACAATTAAAGGCTTAAAGAAATTTCAAAAAGGAACTCTAGGTTAGCACCGAGTGAAATTGATAGAGGAGTATCCCTTCCCCAATAGAAAAGGTAGGAACACTACATTACTCTCGAGATTGGACACTACAATGCACGGTGCTTAAAGAGGGTCCAAACTAAATGTCCTAGTTCTTGAATTATGTTCCCCCTATACGAATACTAGCTAGTGCATCCACATAGTTGCTATGTTTCATGTTATGGTAATACCTTGGCAAGTAGTCCGACTTCTTTCGATATCGGGTTTTATGACACCGGATTCCACACTAGCTCATGTGATCTATGATGGATAGGGCAAGATTTTCCCAAAAAGTAATAAAACTTAAAGGACTTGGAACTCTAACTTGGATAACCTAAAGGGTCTAGCTTAGTTTAGGTTGGGGTATGGGACTCTACCTAGACATTGCACTAGTTAACCTTTACGGATTTCTTAGGAGAAAGTTGTTATATATGTTTATGTTATGATAATATATGATGTATATATAATGACCACGGTACATTGTTGATACTATATGTTGATTAATTCATTTATGAATATGCCTTAGATTATAATGATAATATATGATGAAATGCAAGCCTAAGTGCAATGATATTTAAAGTTTGACATTGATCTTGTTTTCTTATTGAGGACACTTGAATGAGTAAGATTATGGGGTTTTGCTTGGTCATTGTACTTTTTGACTTGATAAGGACTTGTGAGGAGTTGTCTTTCTTATTATGATATATGTTAACTCTTATTCATTCTTGTGATATTATTCCTTCATGTTAGGGTTGTAGTAAATCATGGTCTCAAGTATGTTTGGATATGTATTGCTTGTATGCTAGTAAGTATGTTGGTTGGATGATATGACTTACTTGACTTTACATTATGTCCTTAAAGGGGTAAATGACATGTTTTGACTAAAAAGTCCCTTTTAGCATGTTTAGCTTGTGTAAGTGTATAAGATCTCATGCTTAGTATATATGGAGTACTAACCCCATTTTATTCCTTTTTCCCAAACATTTTAGGTTCCGGTCGTTGAAGAGTTTTGAAGGCGACATTGTTGAAAGCTTAGATTCTTCCTCTAGCTTTGGATTTTTTTATGAGCTTATTTACTCTATTATTCCTTTCCTTTTTTATTGAACATTATACTTTTGTATGACATATATATGGTCTTGTTGAATTGATGTACGGGATTTTCCCATATTGTCATATTTGTTTAGATGATATGAGATTAGACAATCGTTTACACTATTTATATATTTTTATATATGCATATTCAATTAAAGTAGAAGGCTATGTAACTTTCCTATATGAACGGTCTATGTATACTCAATATGAATATATATTATGTGTATGTAGAGTTGTATGTAAACCTCCAAGTAGTGATAATGAAAGTTTTAAATTTTTTCGCATTTTTTAACCTATAAATGTTATTACATGAAACTAAGAATCTAGACTTAGTCCTTGAAAACGACGACAACGGCGGTTACGTATATGGGGTAAATCCGTATTGACAGTAATTTTACCATTTTTTATTTTATTTTACTAAATAATAAAAAAAATATACTATGAAGAAGTACATTAAATAAATCATATATCAAGTATTTTCTTGTTATCCTTCATGTGCAGATTCTCATTCACTTTTCTTCTCATATTGAATAGTGCAATTTTATTCTTATAATAAAATAAATCATTGTAAATTAGTAACTAAAAAGCATATAAAATTTAATTTTCAAAGTTTTTTACATAAATAGTGGAGAAAGCCTCTTCACAATTAAATTTTTAATGTTAAAAAAATATGGATACGGGTATTAGATAACGTTCAATCATAGGCAGAAGAATATCACATTCTCATTAATAAAATAATATCTCCAAGAACAAAGTAGACATTCTAAATTGGATAATTACTACTTAATTATTTACGGGTCCAACTCCATTCAATAATCTATAGATTGGAGTTTTACAATTTTATAGCCATAGTAAAAATTTTACATCAACAATAAATAGATTTATCAAAGTATATAAAAGTTTGATGAATATAATTTGTAAGTTCTAAAAGATTTCATCATTAAGGTATATATGCAAATTTATGGTGTAAAGACTTTGTATATTACGAAATACACTTGCAACCATCACTATCATTTAAATATCAATTATTTTGATTATAATATCACATGTACATATTTATTTTAACCTTAGAGAAGTATTGTACATGTGATTTATGAAGAGAAACGAATAATACTCCCTTTTTTATAAAATTTCTCTTTGAATTATTAACATAAATTATTCAATACAAACTTTTCAAAATGACTTGTTCTAGATATATGTTTAATTTGAGGACTGAATATTTCAACACATAAATGATAGACTAATAAGGTCAATTTGTTAGACATATCAACCGAAAATTTAAATAAACAAACAGCCTCCAAATCACATAGATACTTTATAGTGTACGATCCAACCTTTATCTCCAATACGGTGGTTAATTTTATTCTAGGGTATGGATTCTTTATTTTTTAAAATAAAATTAACACATATTTGTTTTCTCATTTAGTTATTTGTCACTACTCATCATGAACATGTTCAAAAATACATTTTTACTAAAGTAAAACAGACTATCAACAACCAAATGAGCATGTCAAATTAACTGATTAATCTTTCATTATAAATTTCACCAGTAATTAAGAAAAATGTAGAACATGAATTGTGTATCACTAATTTCTTCATGTAGGACACGAGATATTCCAATAGGAAAAAAAATCATAAGATAGTGCATAAAAATATTTCAAAATTGACATATAAAATACAAAGGCCGGAAAAGAAGAAGCGGATAAAAACAAGAAGAAATTATTGCACATACAAAATGATAATCAAAATTAATTTTTTTCATGATAATATCTTATTCTCTGCTGATCATTTACATGAACACCATTCAATGCATTTTATAACATCAACTAGGATCACCTTTGAGTAGATAAAATTAATTTTCATTAAATTAGTTCAACGATTTAGTCCATATAAAATTTATTTAATGGAAAAATTCTTAAATACTCTTGATTTTTATAGCAAAAGAGAAATTAATTGTTAATATGAATTTGATTCATGCACCGAGTTATATGAGTTATTTATTTAATATTTTACTATATATTTTAATATTTGTTTTAATTGGGTAAAACGATAATTCAATATTTTCACTTTGAACCTTCAAACTTATAATATAATACTAATTTTACGGCTTGTTCGTTGAATGTGTGTATCACATATATATTATAAAATATTGTAGAATAGAATTAATATTGCTAATCAAATATTTTAGTAAATAATTATAATTGAAAGAACATAGGACCAATGTTTTTGAATGATTAATATGGATTGTCATAAAGTTATTTGTATTTTGAGATCATGTTGACCATATATCATTAAATCATTTCATATTACATTCAGAATTTAGATATGAAGAAAAAATAAAATTACAATAATGTTGTAGAATTATTTTTACTTCCCTCTATTTTCTAAACAAATCTAATCATTTTTGAAAAAAAATATTAATTGTCTTTCTTCTTGAGGTTATGAACATAAATGATGGCCACCATTTAAGTACAATTATTCTCTTAAAAATTAATATTTGAAATATAGTATGTGCATGAGACTAATAAGGATAACTTTAAATATTTCAATATTTTATCTTTATATGTAACTAATCTTTTACGAAATATGATTACTCAATTTATATAAGAGTAAAACCATCATAGAGAGGTAATTTCCAAAGATAGACAATTTGTTGTTATAACGAATGATGGTAAATGTGACAACTCGGGTCTACACCTTGGACGTGACTGGAACTCAAGAACCATAGATGGTGCCCAACCTAACCCTCATCCTTGTTGACTACAAGCGGTACACAACCATAAGCATGAAAAAGCTTATAAAAAAATAAGAAAATTTTGAATAATAAAACTAATATATTCAACTCTCCATAAATATTCAACTTAAATCTTTAATACTTTTAATAAAATAACTGAATAATATTGAACTCTTGTTAAAATGATTATCTATGAAGCCTCTAACTTACAAGGATGGAAGTCGGGCCAAGACTCATGACCACCACACTCAAATGAAAAGTAAATGAAATTCTCTAGTAGCAAGGAGGCTTACCATAGCAAACTCAAACTCTTGGATGTATCGACGAAGCTCATGTTGATGATCATTAATACCTATATCCGCATCACGAGAAGATGCAGGAAAAATGTCTCAGTGCTTGGAATTTATGGGCAGGTACGGGGAATTCTAAAACGTAAAACATAGGCTTAAACTTGATATCAAGGAAACATACTTACCTCTTTTCAACTCAACTCATATCAAGAATAAGATACTCAAATCAATCATTAGATATTTAACTGGAAGATTAGATACTCAACTTCAAAGATATGAGACTAGACTCAAATAAAACACAAATTAACATAAGATACTCAACTTAGGGTACTCAACTAGAAATAGACATCTCTTGAAACTTAACTGAACTCATTTCAATATAAAAATCTTTAAGACAAGTGCAATATAAAGAACATTTATTTAAAAACGAGATGTCAATTGTGTGTATATAACAAGGATTCAACATATCTTTGACATGTATTTGAATATACTAATAACTAATGTAAATAAATATACAATAACTTCTATAAGAGTTTCTCTAACAGAAAATGATCACTTAAGAGTAATAGTGATGATACAACACTTTACCTTACGTTGTCAAGGACCATCCAATACCTTGCCATTAGTATATGACCTAACTTAACTTAGTGGATCCAAAAGCTTAACTTATTTCGTCATCAAAAAAGAATGAATCATGAATACCTATGATGGCTATATGGTTTATGGAGACTTGAGTTATTATGAACTTGCATCCCCATTTTGATAATCAATACTAATCCCAAAAACATATTTAGCTCATATGTTTTGAAAATAACTTCTTTCTTTAGTTTGAGATAATTACTCAAAACTACCCTCTTAAAGATGTCATTACTCTTGAAAATTGTATCAGAAAACATATCAAAATTATATTTTAATATGATCAATGATGACTCAAGAAGTTATACTGCATATATGTTGATGGTATATCTAGATAGCATATTGCTGAAACATTGATGATATGCTCGATTGTCATACTAATAATGTTTTACAAACACTTTCTCAAACTCATCTTTTTTTAAAAAAATATATAGTAATGAAACTGCTCAAAAGACTTTTTGAAATCTTAGTTTCTTCTCATCTTAAATGTAAAACATTTAATCTTGAGAATAATTAGTTCCCATATATCATTTTTTAAAAATTGAACTTTACTCAACTGTAATGCTCAAGTCTTACAACAAAGTTAAAATATTTGTAAATGACTTCTTAAAAATGGTTCACGTCGAATTATTGACATGAACGACTTAGTGCAAGATTTTCTATAACCATATATATAACTCAATACTCAAGACTTTGAACTTGAAGATAAAATTCTTCTCAAAGGTACTCAAATGATGGAGTTCTTGCCGAAGTAGTGGACATGAACGACTCGACTCTAAGTCTTTCATAACAACATGAAACTAATGAGTACAAATCTTCTCATTCGCTTACTTAATTCCTCCAATCTAATCTCAAATCAATAGTTGATCTCAATAGATTCAAAATTGAACTGAAAAGCTTTCTTGAACTCTACTCTTAACACTCTCTTGAATGTGAATTATGAATTAATGATTTATGGTTAATCATATGAAGGATCTCAATAAAAATATAGAGACTCAGTAATTAGGAATAGAACTTTAAAAGAAACATGAACTCAAGAACTCAAAATTAACTTGTCTCAACAATATTTAAATGTAGGGGTAGAATCGTATATTATTCTTTTACAGAGTAGATGTAGTGCATGAGCACGATTCGGTCCAACACTAAGATCGAATAACATACATAGAAGAAGAAGATTCCAGAAGAATCATTAAAAATCTTGGATAAACTTTAAAAATAACTTTTTTAGAAGTCTTGAAACCCTAACTTGAAGGTAAACAAGCAAGAAAAACTTTCTTGAGATTCTTGAATTTGTTTCTTGAAAATCTCTACGAAAAAAGAATTTGATTTTTTTAGTGAACATAAAAATCTGATTTGTTTTATCCTTTTATTAGTTAAGAAATTTGTTTAGGGTTTTCTTGGAGGTCAAAAACATGAACAATCAATTTTAATGTTTTCCCTTCGGTTAATTCGTAAGAGCATTGTACAAGTTACTATTTTAGTCATAATTTTTTCCTCAAAAATTGGATTGACGTGAAATTGGTTGCGTTGGTAAGTATATTTGATTTCTTTAACGGATTTATGGATAATGTAAATCCTAATATTCTAAGAGATATGTTCGTCTAAAATTAACCCAAGTATAATCTTACATAAAAAAATAATGAAACTTCAAGAACACTTTTCAAGAACTCTAATTTTTCAACTTTAAGCATGAATTTGTGCTGAAAAAAACATGATTGGCATGTGGTTGAAAAAACCCAATTATAAAGAAGATTATATACCTCTTAGGGATTACACCAATGGCAAAAATCCGCAACTAAACTCAAGAACGTCAACAAACGCTTTATCATCCCCTCTTTTCTCTTATTTTCTTTTCTCGAACTATCAACCAAAAACCTAAGTGTATATTAAGATTACAAAACTGAACCTTAAAGCATTAGACCCCTAAAATATTACTAAAAATGAATTAAATTTTATTTGGTAATGAATGAACAAAAACTGTAACACTCCGAAAGTCCATGACTTAGTATAGATCGTCACATGATTAAATAAATTCTAAAAAAAACTGTTTTAATGTCAAAATTAATGAATTGGAACTAATTAGGAAGTGTTAGGGTCAAAACTTTAAGAAATAATCATGGCGTCGGGAGAATTGTAAAAGATGAGCTAGTGTTCGTTGGTATGTTTCAAGGATTTTAAGAGTCGAAATTTAGTAAAATTTTGTAAAAAGGTGTTAAACACATAGTAAAGAGTGTTTTGGGTAGAAACATCCAGGTACGACTCCCCAAGGACACCCTTAGGGTCCTTCAGGAGGACCCTTACATTTGACAGAAAAGTTGTTAAACTTACAGTGGCTAACGACGGACCAAATAATGAGTTGTCGATGGGACAATGGTACTTCGATGGTGGTCGTAGGTCAATACTTAGACATTTTTGAAAATGACCTCCAAATTCTGTCGTTAATACATTATTTTCTCGAATTCAAGTGTTTTTCTGAATTTTCTTCAATCTCATCAAATTAAGTTCATGAAGTCTTGTATAATAAATATGAATTGTGTAATTATGAACATGGGCAACTAAATCCATAACTAGGGTTGTGGACACCATGGTTAAATAACAAGATAAAAACTAGCTAAAATAACAATTCTAGAATAGTGTCTTGCATGTATTGATTATTCTTTCATTTAGAAGACTTTTTAACAAGTGCACGCTTTAGAACTCTGCTTGTTGCTACTTGCTGGACCAAGGAGGTAGATAATAAGAAAAATATTATCAACGTCTAGTGTTGATTGGTGCGAAGAAACAACTAAGCCATACATAGATTATGATGCTTAATATGATGTATAGGTAAGTTTTATTGAAGCATACACAGGTAGCCGGACCAAGGTGCTGAGTGAAATTTTCAAGTTGCCGGACCAAAGAATTTGGGATGCATAACTTACCACTTTACATGCAAGATACTAGAAAAGAATTGTTATAGCGTGAATTACTGCGTTATGAACCTTTGAGAAACACTTATGCCCTTGTTACTCTCATCACTTGACAAATAATAAATATTCATACTTGCTACTTATTTACTTAGGAATATTTAATTCTTTTTGTTTATGAATACCCCCATTTTAATACCTATTTTCGAAAAGGACTTGATTAACTAGAATTGTAGATTAAAGTTAAGTCTAAATCAATTTCCTCGCGGGATCGACCCCAACGTCATAATTGGGTTCTTTACTTGATACGATCGCTTATACTTTTTTTTGAGAAGTAAATTTTAGCATATAAAATTTTTGTGCCGCTGCCAGGGAAAGTTGCTTTTAGAATAACTATAAGCACATTAATGAAGTCTAGTCTACAATTTCCTAATTTTACTTTTTCTCATTGTTTTTGTCTTTCGCAGATCTAGCTTTAGCGTATGTCAAGTACACGTAGTCGAGGAGAACCAATACTTCCACTTGATCCAGAATTAAACCACACACTTCCCAGTATGAATATTCAAAATAATCCTTGTTATATCAATGATGAGATCAACCCTCAATTTACCCCACCGATGATGCTCATAATAGAGTGGTTGTTGATATATCTGGTGAAGATAATCCTAGGAGCCTAACTCCCGCCCCATTCCATCAAGAGTACTATAGGGGAAATGGTCACATCACTGACTCTAATGGTCCACTTATCCTACCTCCTCTACCACAGGTTAATTGTTTTGTGGTAACGAGTAGTCTGAGGCAAATGCTCACAGCTAGAGGTTTGTTTCTGGGACTATCTTCTGAGAACCCACGTGCTCAAATCGCCAAAGTGAGGTCGGCGTGTAAGAGTTGTGTGGAGAGGCCTGATTTAAACATGGACGTCATAAGGTTAAGAGTATTCCCTCTTTTAGTGACGGGAGACGCTGCGATATGGTTTACCGAGATCCCCTATAACTAAATCTATACTTGAAATCAATTGAGGGATGTGTTATTGTCACGTTATTACCTAGAGTCTAAGAAGTTAAACCATAAAGATAGGGTGAACAACTCTGTGGAACTATCAAGAGGATCAATCAATATTTCTTTGGATAGTTTCACCTCGTTTGTGAGAAGTGTCCCTTATCACCGCATCGATGATGAGTCACTGGAAAAGTACTTCTATCGGGGACAGGTTGTTAATCATAAAGTAGTACTGGATACGATAAGGAGTGGTTCTTATAGGGAGTGTCCTTATGCTGAGATCAATGAGAAGTTAGACAAAATCTCCCAAAAAAATAAATTTTAGAGAACTAGGAAGTCAGATACTGGGAGAAACACTTTGCAGTGCAATTAACACACAACCCAGCCACAGATGAAATTCATGAAGAAATGGCTCAAATAAGAACTAAGCTTGGGTTGGCGTTGAAACTCATCACTTCGGGTGTAAAAAAAGCTAAAAACGGTGAAACACTTGTCTAAACCACCACCGCCTACTGATGAGTGTTACTATGAAGAGGACTCTTATGTGGTAAATTAGGAGACGGGGGTTTTTCCGAAAGGGTCATTATTCCCGAGATGGGAAATACAAACATGAAAATAACTTTAAATGGGGTAACTATTGCAATAGAAATGATAAAAGTGGGCCTTTTGTTCCACCTCAAAATTGGGAAGGTGATCCTAAGGATTGTGGAGGCAGTATGGCACATGTTGAGGATATGTTGCAGAAAATAATTAGACGGGTTGATGTTATTGATGAGCGCACTAAAGAGTTGACGAGTGACTTAGCAAGTACTGGGAAAAATGTTTATGCACATGCAATCTCGATCAAGCATCTTGAGTTGCAAATGGCCCTATTGTCTTCGATTGTAAACCCACGCCAACCGGGCAATCTTCCTAGAAATACAGTAAAAAATACAAAAAATGATGGACATTGTATGGCAGTCATAACTCAAGGTGGTAAGAAAAGTATTGACCCACTGATGTCGTCTGGTATAGAAAATGTGATAAGAGGTGATAATGAGGTAGTGGAGGTTAGTAGTGAGTTAGGAGACAAAACGGGGAAAGAAGCTAAGGTACCCCAAAAGGTGACCTCCATTCCTAGACCACAACTTCCATTCCCACATAGGTTAGTGAAAAAGACGGAGGTTGGTAAATACCGGCATTTTATCACTATACTTAAAAAACTTTCCATCAATGTCCCTTTGATAGAAGCTCTTAAACAAATGCGCGGTTATGCCAAGTTCATGAAATATATGGTCAATAATAAACGATCAGTCAATTTTGAGGATGATGATAGAATGCAACATTGTAATGCTATTTCTACAAGGTCTTTAGTGCAAAAGAAAGAAGATCTGTGTGCCTTCACTATTCCATGTACAATCGGGTTATTACACTTTGCGAAACATTATGTAATCTTGGGGCAATCTTAAATCTAATGCCTCTCTCTATTTACAAGAATTTGGGTTTGGGTGACCCAAAGCCCACTGTGATGCGGCTATTGTAGGCTGATCGAATTATGAAAAGGCCTATTAGGATACTGTATGATGTTCTAGTAAAGGTGGAGTCATTCATATTTCAAGACGATTTTGTGATTTTAGATTGTGAGGTTGATTTTGAGGTGCCTACTAGTCTTGGGAGGCAATTCCTTGCTACGGATGAAGCCTTGGTATATATGGAAAAAGGGCAAATAAAATTTCAGTTGAACAATGAAGAAGTCACTTAGTACATTTGTAAGTCCATGAGACAGAATTGTGAGATTTAATCGTAATCTGCCATATCTTACAGGGTTGAAAAGTCATTTGAGGTACAAATAGAAGACTGTCTGGGTATAGAAGCACTAGCGGTAGTGATAATGAATTTTGATAGTCATTGCATTGAAGAGTATGGGTCATTTGCGTGGCACTTGGTGTAGGTGATGTTTCGTTAAAACCAAAGAAGTGGGAGTTAGATATCAAGCATCGCGAGTCTCCACACACGAAACCATTTATAGAGAAGGCTCCAAAAGAAGAACTTAAGTCTCTACTACCTCATCTGAGGTACGTATTTTGGAAAAGGTGACACTTTACCGGTAGTGATTGCATTTGTTTTGAATGTGAATCAAGTTGAGTATTTGGTGGAGGTGTTTAAAAGGTTCAAAAGATCTACTGGGTTGACAATTGCAGATATTATAGGGATCCCTCCTAGAATTCATTCACATAAAATCCAACTCATGCCCGATCATAAGCCAAGTATTGATCAACTGAGACGTTTACATCCACCTATGCAAGAGGTGGTGAAGAATGAAATTATTAAGTGGTTTGATGCTGGAGTGAAATATCCAATCGCCGATAGTAGTTGGATATGCCTGTTCTATGTGTACCTAAAAAATGGGGAATGACTGTGGTTCCATATGAGAAAAATGGGCTTATCCCAATGAGACTGGTGACTGGATGGAGGGTGTGTATGGATTACCGGAAATTAAATGCATTCACCGACAAAGACCATTTTCTTATGTCTTTCATGGATCAGATGTTGGGTAAACTTGAAAGAAAGGGGTGGTACTCTTTTCTTGATGCTTATTCAGGTTATAATAAAATTTCCATTGCATCAGAACATCAAGAGAAAACCACCTTTACTTGTCCTTATGGGACCTTCAAGTTCAAGAGAATGTCATTTGGGTTATGTAATGCACCGTCCACGTTTCAGAGATATATGATGTCGATATTCTTCAATATGATGGAGAACACTATTGAGGTGATTATGGATGATTTTTCAGTTGTTGTTGAGTCGTTTGAGCGGTGTTTGAGTCATTTTGTCTTAGGTTCCTAAGAGGTGTGAAGATTGCAACCTTTTGCTAAATTGGGAAAAATGTCACTTCATGGTTAAAGAAGGTATTATATTGAGTCATCGCATTTCAGAGAACGGTACACAGGTTGATCGAGTTAAAATTGAGGTGATAGAGAGACTTCCTCCACCCATCTCTGTAAAAGATGTGAGAATTTTTCTTTGCCATGCAGGTTTTTACCAGAGGTTCATCAAGGATTTTTCAAACATCGCACATCCTTTGTGCAAGTTGCTTGAGAAAGAGTGTAACTTTTTTTTTGATGAATCCAGTCTTATGGCATTTGGCGAGTGAAGGAAAATTTTGTGTTTGAACAAATCATTATTTCTCCGGACTGAAGCAGGCCATTTGAGGTGATGTGTGATGCGACTGGTGTTTCTCTTTGTGTAATATTGAGTCGAAAAAGGGACAAAATCCTTCATCCAATTTACTATTCTACTAAAGCCCTGAATGAATCCCTAATGAACTACATTGTGATAGACAAGAGCTCCTTGCAATAGTCTTTGCTTTCGAAAAATTATGCTCCTATTTGCTTGGCACGAGGATTAAAGATCATACTGATCAATCTGCTTTTAGATATTTGATGTCAAAGAAGGATGCGAAACCGAAGTTGATTCTTGGGTATTACTATTGCAAGAATTTTACTTTATGGTGAAAGATAGAAGACGGACCAAAAATCATGTTGCTGATCACTTGTCCCAATTAGAGGATTAAGCAATGAGGGAGTTAGGTGAAAAGGTTGAAATTTCCCTAATGATAATGTACTGGCTGCCTCCCAAGACTTGATTCATGGTTCGTAAATTTTGTGAATTATGTGGCTAGTGATATCGTCCAACAAGACTTGTCCTTTCATCTTAGGAAAAAGTTTATGAATGATGTGAAAAAGTTCTTTTGGGATGAGTCATACCTATATAGGAGTTGTACCTGTGGTCTTATTCGGTGTTGTTTACCGGAAGTTGAGTTTTTTAGTGTTTCAGAGGCATGCCATTCTTCGTCGCCTGTAGGTGGGCATCATAGTGGTATCTGTACTGCTCACAAGATCTTGCAATGTATCTACTATTGGCCATCCATCCACCAAGATGCTCATTAGTTCACCAAGGCATGTGATAGATGCTAAAGAGATGGTGGAATTTCGAGAAAGCAAGATCTCGCTTTAAATCTCATTCTTGTGATTGAATTGTTTGATATGGGGGGCATTGACTTTATGGGCCCTTTTTTGAGTTCTCATGGGATGAATTACATTCTTTTGGTAGTTAATTATGTGTCAGAATATGTAAAAGCTATCGCACAGGAGTATAATGAAGAGAAGAGTGTCACTGCGTTCTTAAAAACGGTGAAAGCTAGAAGAATATATTGGTAAAAGAGGCTTGATGATGCTCTTTAGGCCTACCGGACAGTATACAAGACTCCAATAGGATCACAACCCCTTATTAAATATAGCCAATCTTTATCCAAGATAAATGAAAACCGAATGAAACTAATCCCTTCTTGGTCCAAATGATTAGAGTTTATCGTGGACCTTTCTTTTTAATACTAACTTATATTTTAGGGGAACAATGTGTTGGCCCTAGTCACTCTCTTGACATGTGCACTTCACCTAATGGAAAAATCTTAAGTTGAGGGTGCCTAATACAGAAAGCAACATTGTCATGGCATTGACCCTTCCTTGGGTATTGTACCTTGAATCATGGAAAAACCATGAGTTGAGGATGGCTAGTTGAGGAATGCTCCGGAAAGTGGGGTTGAAACAATAATAAAAGAGAAAGAACAAAAGAAAAGTGACTAAAGAAAAGTTGAAACAAAGGTGAATTTTTTTTAAAAAAAATCACTTACACAAAAGAAGAAAGAAAGGAGAAAAGTAAGGCGAAAGAATATTAAAAAAATTAAGAAATAGGGTGAAATAAAACTATGAAAAGGTAGGACGCTTAGCCGTTATGTCAAGGAGGACACATCAAAATGTACCCTACCTAACTCTGAGCCTAAGTTACAAGCTAACAATGTCCTATTGTGATCTTGAAAATCTATTTCGGTGAACATAAAGAAGTTAATATAAGGGCTGCGTATGACAACAAGTATAAATAAGGTGTGAAGTTATTATGAGAGTAAGTGTTGAAAAAAACAATCCTTATACTCAAAATGAAATCATTATGTGAAAAATGAGGATGTTGTTTGAAGTGAGGACACTAGTTGCAATGCCAGAAAATTGATACCTTTGTGAGAGATCGAAGAAGATAGGTGTCGGCATGTGGTGAGTCTGTGTCATGGTCTAATCCACATGAGTGGTCCTAATAGTGATATCATTCATTCACATAATGAAAATAATCAGGATTGATAGCAAGATGATTGCGAAAGCTAAAATACGGATTCTATTTTACAAAGGTTATGTGGTGAGTCATAGTGTGTCCCTTGAGGACGATCAACAAATTTACTGTGTCTAAGGCCTTCTTGTAGTAGTTTTAACGTATTTTTCTCTCTTTTTCAGGAAAATTGTCCAGAATGAAAACGCAAAAGAACAGTGCTAAAATGGTAGAAGTGATGACCTACGGAGCCATCGACGACCCGTCGACCCCTCGACGGTCCATAGGTGGCAACCGTCGTCTGAGGAAAATGTTGATGAAGAAAGATCAGGGAATTTTGACCAAGTGTTAGGCTAAAGAAGCTGTTGACAAACCATCATCTCCACGATGAACCATCCTGCAAATCCATAATTGCTAACAGAAAGTAGCCCCAATATCCGTCTTGAAAAGATTCCAAATATGGAGAAATGGAACCCATCAATGGACCATTGTGCACTCAACGGACAGTCATCCTAGTCCTTTGATGGTAACAGTGTGTTGGAGAATAAAGCAGCTAAAAATAATTCAATGTTTTGAACGACGGGAAGTCTCGACGATCCGTCGGTCTAGTCATCGACTCAGACGCGTTTTTGGTCAGATTTTCCTAAAATAGATTTCTTTTTAATGTTAGGACTTCTTTATTAGAAATACTTGAAAAAAACTTATTTTTTGGGTTGGACTCTTGGTTATTTTTTCTAATTTGTAATATTGGTAGTTGAATATTGGGTTTTGGAAAATACTTCATTTTTCCATAATCGTTTATTGCACTTTTTTCTCTAAGTTAAGTGATTTTACGGATTTTTTTTTAAATCTGATCAGTGTAAGTATATGAATTCTTGTCTAATTAATATGAATTGTGTAATTATTACCATGGGTAACTAAATCCATAAGTAGCGTTGTGGGAACCATGGTTAAATTACACGGTAAAAACTAGCTAAAATAATAATTTTAGAATAGTGTCTTGAATGTAGTAATTCTTTCGTGTAGAAGTATTTTTAACGAGTGCACGCGTTAGAACTTGTCTTGTTGCTACTTTCCAAACAAAGGAGGTACATAATAAGAAAAGAATTATCAATATAGATTTAGTGTACACTATCTAAAAGGCTAGTGTCAATTGGTGCGAAGTAACAACTAAGCCATACATCGATGTTGATGCTTAATAATAGGTAAAGGTAAGGTTTAGTAAAGCATACACACGTAGCCGGACCAAGGTGCGGAGTGAAATTCCCTAGTTGCTGGATGAAGGAATTAGGAATACATAACTTACCACTTTGCATGCGAGATACTAGGAAAGGATTGTTATAGCTAGAATTACTGCATTATGAACCTGTAGGGAACACGTATGCCCTAGTTACTCTCATTACTTGACTAATATCTAATATTCATTCTTTCTACTTGTTTACTTACAAATATTTAATTACTTTTTTTATTTAAAACCCCCATCTTATTACTTGTTTTCAGAAAAGCATTGATTAAATAGAACTAATTGTAGGTTAAAGTGAAGTCTAAATCATTTTCCTCGTGGGATCGACCCTAACCTCATAGTTTGGTTCTTTAATTTATAGGATCTCTTATATTTCTTTTTGAGAAGTAAATTTGAGCGTGTCAATGAAGACGATGGACTTCTAGTATGGGTCCGTAGTTTGGTCAATGCAATGTAGAAGGGCAATTGTCGTTTGGCCCTCGACTTCACTGTTAAGCTTTAGAGTTAAGTTGTTAAGTCAGATAATTATTAATAGATTAATTAAGGGTTGAATTGTGTTTAATTAAATTAGTTAGGACCTACAAAATATATATACTTCATCTCAACCAGCTTAATATCTGTTATTCCCATACCCAATTCTCTCCAACTTATCTCTACTTTCTCTCTCTATTTTGAGACCCCATTGAAGACCAAGCTTCAAGGTTCGCTAGTGCTTCAACACTCAATATTTTCTCCATCATTCTTCAACGAAAGCTAAGGTATTGGAGTTATTCACTCTTGTGATCTTTTCCCCTAATAGGCTCTTCAAAATTTGTTTCTAATGTTGTCTATAACATGGGTTTTCTTTCAATTTCATGAATGATCTTTAAAAGTGATTTGATGTTGAATTCATTTGGTTTATGTTGACAGATTATGATTTTATATTGGTTAATTTTTGTACCTTGTTCTAGGGAATAATACATGATTGAACCATTTTTCCTAACCCTAGGTTAGTGATGATGCAATTGAATTAGTTCCTCAATAGATTACAATTATTTGGTGATAATAAGTGAATTGATTTATGAATATTTTTAGATTGAAGGTAAGATACTGAAGGACGCTTTTGGAGGCTATTTGCTAAGACTATGATTATGAGTTGTTTACTTCAACGATGATGGTTTATACTTGATGATGATGTTCAATTGAAATATTATATCTGAATATATTAAAAAGATGATGATATGATATATGTGATTGCATGTTATGAATATTTAATTAAGATATCTTTATAGGGGTATGATCATGCAAGGATGAATATGCTTCTTTTATGTACCCAATTATAATATAATTATGATGTTTTGATCTCACTGACGAAGGGTTCCAATGAATGGAAATTATCATGCAATACCTAATTATTTAATGACATTATTATACAAGGATTTAGTATCTTGTAGCCTATATTAGATATGATGATTGAGAAAGTCTTAAAGATATTTCAAAAAGGGAATTTAGTTTAGCACCAAGCTAACTAGATATGAGAGGTTTCCCTTCCTACTGTGGGAAGGTAGGTTCACAATAATTCTCAAGAAATGAGGAATCCAATGCTAATGGGTTCAATACGTATCGCCTATTTCCTTAACTATGTTGTCCTCATAGGAATACTAGCTAGTGTATCCATCTAGAATTCTATAATCATGTTTGGGTTCTTCCTTGGAAAGTAGAGCACATTATTTTGTTGTGGGGTTTGATCACACCCAGTTCCATGTTTAACTCACAGGGTCTATTGTCGGTGAAGGTGATTGTTCCCGATAGTTGAATGAATGATTGAAAATAATAAAGCAAAAACTAAATAGGATGACTTAAGGGGATCTACTAAGTGTATATAGGGGTATGGGACTTTACCTAAACATTGCACAAGTTGACCTTGAATAGAGTCCTAGGAGGTTTTTTTAATGTACATATGTTCTGAAGATGGTTGGAACTAAAAAATGATTAAGACATGAGTTCTAGGACAACTTGTGCATTATATCTGAATAGATTAATAAGAAGATGATATGATGAATGTGATGGCATGTTATGGATATATTGAATTGTGAGATCTTGATAGGGATATGATCGTATAAGGATGAATGTGTTTCTCTTGTGTTCCCTTGAATGACATGATTATGATATGTTTATCTCACTAAATAAGGGTTGCAATGAAATGAAAATTTCATGCAATACCTAATGAGATAATGACATTATTGTACAAGGGGTTATTGTCGTATGTCCTATATTAAGATACGATGATTAAGAAAGGCTTAATAACATTTCAAAATGGGAATTTAGCTTAGCACCGAGCGAACTAGATATGAGAGGTGTCCCTTCCTATTATGGGAAGGTAGGTTCACAATGATT
Source organism: Solanum arcanum (assembly GCA_027789145.1). Lineage (NCBI taxonomy): Eukaryota > Viridiplantae > Streptophyta > Magnoliopsida > Solanales > Solanaceae > Solanum > Solanum arcanum. The sequence goes on from CM050941.1 coordinate 27,202,237, forward strand.
TTCATGAGATGAGGAATCCAATTCTAACTGTCATAAAGAGCGTTCAATACATATCTCCTAGTTCAATTGCTATGTTAGCCACATGGGAATACAAGCTAGTGGATCTACCTAGAATTCTATGTTCATGTTCTGGTTCTGCCTTTACAAGTAGAGCACATTCTTTCAGTGTATAGTTTCATGATACTGGATTCCATGTTTAGCTCACATGGTCTATTGTAAGTAAAGGAAATTGTTCCCAAAAGTAAAATGAATGAATAAAACTAATAAATTAAATACTAATGAGTGTGATTTAAGGGGATGTACTTAGTGTAGGTAGGGGTATGGGACTTTGCCTACACATTGTACAAGTCGTCCTTGAAGGGAGTCCTACGAGGTGGTTATTATATACTTATGTTATGAATGAAATGATAATGATAACTTTACATGATGTTGACTTTATGTGTTGTATATGATATTAGTCTAAATTCATGTATATGATGATGAATATGCATGATATCAAGATATATGAAATGGAGACATTGCTTATGGTTCATGCTTAATTTACTTGACTATGTGGGGCTATGGGGTTTCACATAAGAATTGTACTTCTAGAATTGGGAGGGAATTGTTTGTTAGTGTTTTATGTTCTTTTATGTTATGAACTTTACTACATGAATTGTTTTTATGACTTTATGTTGAAGCTATTCATGCTGATGTGATCTTATTCTAATTTTGTTTTTGTGTTAGATATTGACTTGTCTTAAGTGATTTTATGATCATTGGCGTGTATATGCTCTTATATGTGCATACAGGTTTTTAAAATTTACTTATCATGGTTATCAATGCTAAAGTAGCACCCGTACTACTACTTCCACATGGTGCTCCTTGAGGATTCCCATGGACCAAGAAAAGCACAATCATCATTCATAACTTAATCATATAAGACATTACTTCAACATGCTTCTATAACATAAGACTTAAAAGTAACCTTACTTTCATTTACATCATATAATGACCCATTCATAAATTTTATATAAGGAAACACCAACAATCCCTTCTAATGTCTACTTATGCAATGGATAAGTGGCGTCCCAATCCACCACCTACCCTAAGTAGTACACCCATAAGAAGACAGTTCATTTGGATAAATTTTTGGGGGCTAGTTTTAACTGACATAGACCATGAGAGCTAGATATGGAATCCCGGTACTCCCTTACCGGATGAGGGATCCTTTGTATAAGGTAGAGTCATATTCTTAGACTTTACATGTTTTCTCCAATGTCTACACATACGCGGTGCATAGTTAAGGGATAAGGAGATTGAGATTAAGTAACTTATTCTCTACAAACGAGGAGCACCCATCTAAAGAGGTACATCAGATATAACATCACTACTAACGAAGTGCATCAACCCTTCTTCAAATCCTCGCAGTACTAAGCATAAATCCCACATGGAGTGTAAACATTCGTTGTCTATTGGTTAAGAGATAACTATTGAACACCCCATCTCAAGTAATGAAGGGTATCAAACCTCTAACCTATCTTTGGAGAGCTCATCGGGAATAGTGAGGTTGCTACAAAATACTTCATCTCATCTCACGAAGAGTGTTCACCCAAAAATCCCCCTTTTCTTTCTTAGGAATAGTAGGGATAGTCTAGACATTTCAATAACTACTTATAAAGAGTGTCCACCCTACAATCCCCCATTTTCATTGTTTGACTTCATCATGAATTCAAGTGTGTGTGTGAGTATATGTGAGCACACCTTTCAAATAATAACCATTGTTCCTATTATTAACTTCTAGACATTCTCATATCCTCATTTATCACAATTTACACATTATCATACTTCACATATCAAATACATACTTCATTTATACAAAGACCCATAAAGATACTTATCTCAACCTTTTAACTCATAGCATTCATATACATATTATAATCATCACTTCATTCCACATATCATGCCTTCAAGCCCATTCTAACAACACACATAAAACTTCTTAAACTTCATTTAAACACCGCCACCAAAGGTGGACCATACCACTCAAGAGCATTTCACAACAAGGATTAAACAACACAGTCAACTTACCATTCATCCAAGATTTCATACCTATACACAATTTATTCAAAAATTCATCATCAAAAAGCCCTTAAGGCTGTAGCTAATGTAACGAAACCACCAAGAAACAACAACTTTGACATTAACTATTCATGCTCATTAAACCCATTTTGTAAACTAAGTTGATTAAAAGAATAGACATGATTCCCATTGGAGTTTTTACATTAAAATCATTGTTTAAAACTAAGAGCAACTCATTTTAATCAGTAAAATATTTTTATGCAAAGACCCATACTTAGACTCGAGGAATAAAAAAGTTTGAACTTGAAATCCTTAGTGAATTTTTTTGAAAATGACTCCTGGAATCAAAAGAACATTCAACGACGACTACCATACCTAATATGAAGAAACCCACAAATTTGATGAAGAAAATGTGAAGAACTTGGTCTTATCCCTTGGAGCTTAAAGCTTCTTGAAAATGGAGGTTTTTGGAGGAAGAGTTTTCGAGAGATTTTTGATTTGATCTTTAGGGTTTGAAATGGTGGGTGAAATGAGATTTAAAATGACCTGAATCAGTCCAAAAATGATCCACAAAGTTCCCAAAATCCCTCTACACCATGCAACCCTTTTCCAACTTCAAATTTTACTTAAAAATGACGCAGCCAAATCTTGGACTTGGATGCGCATCTCGAGGTCATTCTAAGATCATGGTTCTGGAAAATATTTTGGGACAGTAAAGTTTGAGTAGGACCCGCGTCGCAGGGTCAAATTTGCTCACCAAGTGCTGGCTGCACGTAGCGCAGCAGCACCCAAATCTAGGATGCGTGGCATCTTCGATGGCCCATGTTTCGGTCCTTCATAGAGACCCTTAAGTTGGTCCCCGCAGAGTCATTCTCAGACACTTCGAATCTTTAAATATAAGTCTACACATAGGAACCATCGCAACTCAATTTCATCTTCTAACAATCCGCCAAAAAATCACTACAAAACATTACGACACACTAGCTCAACTTCGACTAGTTTCCAGACTTCTTGAACGTTTGACTTCAAAACACTCCCAAACTTTAAAAACTTACTTCTAATGCTAAAATCAAATATTTTCACTCATTATTACCTTATGAAGCACATGTGAAGATCTCTTTCAAACTAGTTCATTTTGAGGGTGTAAAAATACAGCCCCACTTGGGAACATTCGTCCTCCAATTACACGTAAATACTTTCAAGGACAAAATGGACACAACTAGAAGCATACAAAACATATTATAAAGGTCATAACATTCATATTCAATTCACCAGACTCAAAAGGTAGACCAACTCCATATAATTAGGCATTTTAAACGACACAAGCAATTTGGAACAAATTCCATAATTCAAAGTATACAGTCACTACATCATTATTATTTCATTTATGGAGGAACTACCTTCTCCAGCATTAGACATTTCATCAGACCATCATGAAACTCAATATACAATAACATTTGAATCATATATTAACACATAGCATAAAAACATTGATGAAAATAAGCAATATCATTAGCTACACATTATAAAAGAAAGATAGATTAACTACCTATCTTCTCATGAAGCTATATTATCATAAAAACCATGCAAAATACCATATCATCAATGGAACACATACCATAAGGATACATGCAATTCATACTAATGTAAGACTCCAAAAAAACAAAACTAAAAAAGATGTTGCCCTCAAGCTTGAGTAAGAATAGGAAGAAAGATAAGGATATCAACTACAGTCCAACTCAACTCATAGCCCCATCCCCATCCCCCCCCCCACTTAGGGTACACTCATTTAAAGCAAATCAAAACAACCATAGGGAACTTACGACTTACCAAGGCATTCACTCCGGATTAGATTCTTTACTAGATTTAAGTGCATAAAAATGATTGTTCTATGAAGCATTAAGATCTGAAACATCACGATGAGCTCGGTTGACCTCTTTCACTATTGCCTTGAGGTTAGGGAAATCTCTCATCTTATGAACCCTATTACCACACCAAAGTATCCATTTGTGCAAGCAAGACACCTACCCAAGTGTTGCGTCCCATAACTAGTACACCTAGGCCAATCAAAAGCATCACCACCTGTTGAGAATTTTTGTTAAAAACCCTATCTGTGTTCCTCATGGAATAGTTCAAATTATAGAACCTTTTGTTAGGTTTGATTTGACTCGGTTCGTCCACCCTAGGACGCTTCCCATCCCTATTTCTCTCCATAATCATAGACTCCTAAATTTTTTGAGCATACACCATGAGCCTCTCTCTCTCTCTCTCTCTCTCCATATATATATATATATATATATATATATATATATATATATATATATATATATATATATATATATATATATATATATATATATATATATATATATATATATATATATATATATATATATATATATATGTATGTATATATTAGGAGCATCGTTGTACACCACTCTTTTTCCACAAAGCAAGATACCCCCATCACAAATTTGTTCATCGTATCCCTACGGTCGGCTAACAAGGTTGGAGCCTACTTACAGAGTTGGGTGAATTTGAGAGAGTACTCTTTCATACACATTCCCCCTTAACGAAGATTCATGAATTCAATTAAACTTTCTTTCCCTCAACCCTGAGGGGAAAAACCTATCAAGAAAAGCCACTCTGAACACTTCCCAGTCTATCGGAACATCCATTTATGGTCTTTCATTTCTTCATTACTCAAACCACTCTTGTCCCACATCTTTTAGATGATAAGCAACTAGTTCCGCTTTCTCTCTAGGATTCACACCCATAACATCCACCACCTTGAATACCTCATCTATTAAGCCTTGAAGATTTTCATCCACCTTATCACCTGTCACGACCCAAATCGGGGCCGCGACTGGCACCCACATCTACCCTCCTATGTGAGCGAACCAACCAATTTAACCCTTAACATTTCAATGTAATATCATCATAAGTAATGCGGAAGACTTAACTCATTAATAAAATAATTCAAAACTATTATTAATATCCCCAAAATCTGGAAGTCATCATCACAAGAACATCTATCTCAATTTACTAAACTAGGAATGTCTAAGAAGCTAAAACAAATACTAGCTAGTCCATGCCGGAAGTTCAAGGCATCAAGACTTGAAGAAGAAGACCCAGTCCAAGCTAGACGCATTAGCTCACCCCAATTTCCGATGAAGTGAAGACTGCTAGATCTACTGTTGAGTTGAAGTTGATTTAACGCTTGCTGCATTGCACAAATAACAAAGGAGAAAACATAAAAGTAGGGTCAAGATAACCACAAGTACTGAGTAGATATCATCGGCCAACTCAAAATAGGGAACAGTATATATCAATAATAATGTAAATCAACTACAATACTCAACATGTAGCAATAACAACATGAGTTCATCAATAATTACAACCGAGTTCACACATGAGGACTCAAGCCTCAATACCATACTCATTTGGGAATTAAGTTCATTAGATTGAGTATATTCATTATCTTTCAAGATTCATTATCTTTCTTCCTCTTGTGCCAGTACGTGACACTCCGCTCCTCTATTTCTATGCTGGTGCCGGAACGTGGCACTCCGATCCTCATATACTATCCTGGTACCGGAACGTGGCACCCGATCCATATTCTATCCTGGTGTCGAACGTGACACTCCGATCCTCATATTCATTCTATCCTGGTACCGAACGTGGCACCCGATCCTCATATTCATTCTATCCTGGTACCGAACGTGGCACCCGATCCATATTCTATCCTGGTGTCGAACGTGACACTCCGATCCTCATATTCATTCTATCCTGGTACCGAACGTGGCACCCGATCCATATTCTATCCTGGTGTCGGAACGTGACACTCCGATCCTCATATTCATTCTATCCTGGTACCGTAACGTGGCACCCGATCCCCTAATTCATCAACCCTTCTTTTGCACTAAGGCATCATCATTCTCATTATATAATATATCAACCCTTCTTTCATACTAAGGCATCACCATTCTCATTATATAATATATCAAGCTTAATTAGGGTTCTTTCAAGATTTGGGATTCAATAGCTTCATCATGCTTTGTTAATTCATCACAATTTCACATTCCTATTCATGCAAGCATACAACTTAAGCACATAGTAGGGTTTACAATAATATCAACACATAATATTCACTATTAAGAGTTCACTACGAATATCGTAACATAAACCATAACCTACCTCCACCGAAGAATTGGAATCAACAAGCAATTTCCCAAGCTTTGATATTCTTCTTCCTCGTTCGACTCTCTCTTTCTCCCAATCGATTCAATCTGTCTCTCTTTCTGTTCTTTTCTTTTTCTTATTCAAACCCTCTTTCTTTTACCCTAATTCTATATAATTAGGAATGAAAGATGGTAATAATGACCCACTAATTAACTTAAGGTTACCTAATTTAACCCCCAAGTAATTAGATTTATTAATAATAACCCTCAAACTTTATAATTAAGGAAAGAATAGTCCAAAACGACCCTTAAAACGTGGGACGAAATCCTAAACTGCCTGGGATTGTGCAGCCTGTGACGGGCCGTCGTGAGTGCGACGGTCCGTCACACAGGCCGTCGTGTCCTCCCAGATTTCAGGTGGTCTGCGACGGCCCGTCACCCCTGTGACGGTCCGTCCTGGCCCCCGTCCTGACGGTCAGAGACTCGTTTCTTGTACCAAATTCTCAAAAGTTGAAGTGTTTTGCAACGGGTACTCACGACGGTTCGTCGTGGATGTGACGGTCCGTTCTGCCATTTCTACGGTTCGGAGAGTCGATTTTCAGTACCCAATTTCAGAATTCTAAGTGTCGTGGAACGGAACCTCCTCGACGGCCGTCGTGCTGTGGACGGTCCGTCGCAGTTGTCCGTGGTTTTGGCCGCTTTTTCCGTAATTTGTTCTCACGCTCTAAAACGACTAAACAGTCGTTACAATAGATACCAATTTACCCATCGTTTGTCCCCGAACGATCAAAAGGAGAAAAACAATGGCGAAAAGGAGTACCTGAATCTGTAAACAGATGTGGGTATTTCTCTTGCATATCCGCCTCCTTCTCCCAGGTAGCCTCTTCAACCGGTCGATTCTTCCATTGCACCTTGATGGATGCAATTTCTCTCGACCTCAACTTGCGAACCTCCCTATCTAATATAGCAACAGGCTCCTCCTCATATGACAAGTTCTCATCAAGTAAAACTGAATCCCAACGGATGATGTAGTTTCCATCTCCATGGTATCTTTTCAACATGGACACATGGAATACCGGATGTACTCCGGACAGCCCCGGGGGCAAGGCTAACTCATAAGCCACCTCCCCTATTCGCTTAAGTACCTCAAATGGTCCAATATACCTTGGGCTTAGCTTACCTCTTTTTCCAAACCGCATCACCCCTTTCATTGGTGAAACTTTCAACAAGACTTGTTCACCCTCCATGAACTCTAAGTCTCTAACCTTTCGATCTGCATATTCTTTTTGTCTACTTTGCGCCGCTAGAAGCTTTTCTTGAATAGACTTCACTTTCTCTATTGACTCCCTCAAGAGATCAAGACCNAAGGTCTAACCTCGAATGCATCAAACCAACCAATGGGAGACCTACATCTCCTACCATACAATGCTTCAAATGGAGCCATGTCAATGCTTGAGTGATAGCTATTATTGTATGAAAACTCCGCTAAGGGTAAGAAGCTATCCCAATGGCCACCAAACTCTATCACACATGCACGAAGCATATCCTCCAACACTTGAATCATCCTCTCAGACTGACCATCGGTCTGAGGATGGAACGCAGTACTAAGGTCCAACCTAGTACCCAATTCCGCATGCAATGTTTTCCAAAACTTAGAAGTAAACTGCGTACCTCTATCTGATATGATGGATAGTGGAACCCCATGCAATCGAACAATCTCTGAGATATAGATCTTGGCTAACTTCTCTGCGTTGTAAGTTACCTTTACCGGAATGAAATGAGCAGACTTAGTTAACCTATCGACAACCACCCAAATGGAGTCATACTTACCCAATGTCTTTGGAAGACCAACCACAAAGTCCATTGCAATTCTCTCCCACTTCCATTCAGGAATGGGCATTCTCTGAAGTGTTCCTCCGGGCCTTTGGTGTTCATATTTCACTTGTTGACAGTTTGGACACTTGACAATAAAGTCAACAATATCACGCTTCATTCTACTCCACCAAAAGTGTTGCTTTAGGTCACGATACATCTTGGTTGCACCCGGATGTATAGAATACCTTGAGCTATGAGCTTACGCCGAATAGTGTTGATCAAATCATCAACTCGGGGTACACATACCCTTCCCTTAATCCTCAAAACACCTTCCTCATCAATTGTTGCTTCTTTAGCCTCTCCTTGCAACACTTTGTCTCGGATTCGCCTTAGTTTCTCATCATCAAACTGTTTTCCTTAATCTTGTCGAGAAAAGAAGATCTCGACTCCACACTAGCCAACAATCCTCCCTTCTCATTTATTTCTAACCTCATCAAGTCGTTAGCCAGAGTCTGAACCTCTCTAGCCAATGGGCGTCTAGAAGCTTGCAAATGAGCTAGACTTCCCATGCTTCCCGCCTTTCTACTCAAAGCATCCGCTACAACATTCGCTTTTCCCGGATGATACAAGATAGTGATATCGTAGTCCTTTAGTAACTCCATCCATCTCCTCTGTCTTAAGTTCAAATCTTTCTGAGTAAAGACATACTGAAGGCTACGATGATCCGTGTAGACCTCACACTTAACCCCATATAAATAGTGTCTCCATTGCTTTAGTGCAAACACTACCGCGGCCAACTCCAAATCATGGGTCGGATAGTTACGTTCATGCACCTTTAATTGCCTCGAAGCATAAGCAATCACATTTTTCTCTTGCATTAACACCGCACTCCAACCTGAATAGGATGCATCACAAGAAACAATGAAGTCTTTACCCTCTATTGGCAAGGTAAGAATTGGTGCGGTAGTCAACAAAGTCTTAAGCTTCAAAGCTTTCCTCACATTCATCCGACCATACAAATGGAACATTCCGCTTAGTCAAGTTCGTCAATTGGGAAGCAATAGAAGAGAATCCCTTGACAAATCTGCGGTAGTAGCTAGCTAACCCAACAAAGCTCCTTATTTCTGATACATTAGTGGGTCTTACCCAATTCTTCACTGTCTCAATCTTAGATGGATCTACCATCACTCCATCCTTAGAAACTACGTGCCCCAAGAAGGACACCGCATCTAGCCAAAACTCACACTTAGAGAATTTGGCGTAAAGCTTTTTCTCCCTCAACATTTCCAATACCATTCTCAAATGCTCTTCATGTTCCTTCTTGCTCTTCGAGTATACCAATATATCATCAATAAATACGATCACGAAAAGGTCCAAATATGGCTTAAAGATCCCGTTCATCAAGCTCATGAACGCAGCGGGGGCATTCGTAAGACCAAAAGACATCACTACGAATTCATAATGCCAATATCTAGTTCGAAAAGCAGTCTTTGGCACGTCCGTCTCCCGTATTTTCAATTGATGATAACCGGATCTCAAGTCAATCTTAGAGAAGACACGAGCACCTTGTAACTGATCGAACAAGTCATCAATGCGAGGAAGAGGATACTTGTTCTTTATAGTTACCTTGTTTAGTTGTCTGTAGTCTATGCACATCCGAAAACTCCCATCCTTCTTCTTCACAAACAAAACCGGAGCACCCCAAGGGGATGCACTTGGTCTAATGAAGCCTTTGTTCAATAACTCTTGAAGTTGTGCCTTTAACTCTCTTAACTCCGCGGGAGCCATTCTATAAGGGGGTATAGAAATGGGGCGTGTGCCCGGTTCAAGATCGATACAAAAGTCAATATCCCTATCCGTGGCATACCAGGAAGATCTGCAGGGAACACATCCAAAAATTCTTGAACTACCGAAACTGATTCGATTGAGGGTACTTGGATTGTGTCATCCTTAAGATGTGCCAAGAAAGCTAAACACCCTTTACCAACCATTTTCTTAGCACGAAGAAAGGATATGATACGCACCGGATTAGAAGTGTAGTCGCCCTCCCACACTAACGGATCTGCCTGTGCTTGGCTAACGCCACCGCTTTAGCATTACAATCCAAAATTGCAAAATTCGGAGAAAGCCAAGTCATACCTGCATTACATCAAAGCCACCCATTTCTAAAATAACCAAATCTACATAAGTGTTGCTCCCCACAAAATTCACCAAACAAGACCTATACACTTTTTCAACTACCACACTCACCCACCTGAGTAGAAACACGAATAGGCATATCAAGTAATTCACAATGTAGATTTAGACCATTAGCAAATGATGAAGATACATATGAAAACGTGGAGCCAGGGTCAAATAATATAGATGCCATGCAATCACAAACCAAAAGATTACCTGTGATAACAAAGATCGACGCCCGCTTGAGATCTCCCAGGAAAGCGTAACAATGGGCCCTATCGTTTGTCTGTCCATTGCCCCTACCATGTTGTGTAGTAGTGGCTCCGTTTTGCCCATCACCTCTGCCGCTTTGGTGACCACCATTACCTCGACCACCACGTCCTCCAGAAAAACGACCTCTACCATTACCACCTCTACCTCTAGCTATTGGGGTTCTGTAACTCTGGTTTGGACAATACCTCTTAATGTGTCCAACCTCCCCACATCCATAACACTCTCGAGGTTCATGCATAGGCCTCTCGGAGAAGTGTTGACCGTTCTGAGGTGGACCCCCAACTACAGTCTGTAGTGAAGACTGTATTGGTCGATTGGAGTGACCTCCGGAGTTCTGTCCTCTAGAATAAGAACCATTAAACTCACCTCCCCTTCGAAACCTCTTTGATGTCGAAGTTGTGGTGAAGTCGTCTGGCTTCACTCCTTCCACTTCTATCACAAAGTCTACCACCTCTTGGAAGGATTTTGCCGCTGCCGCTACCTGTAAGGCCGAAATCCGCAACTCTGATCTCAACCCCTTTACAAAACGGCGGATCCGTTCTTGTGGACTGAAACAGAGTTGAGTGGCGTATCTGGATAGTGCGCGAAATTTAGCCTCGTATGCATTAACCGTCATTCTACCTTGCTCCAGACTCAAGAACTCATCCCTCTTCCTATCCCTCAAGGTCCGGGGGATATACTTTTCCATGAACAAACTCGAGAATGATTCCCAAGTCATAGGTGGTGCCTCTGTTGGGTGACACTCAACATGTGAACGCCACCACATTTTGGCGTTCCCTTGAAACTGATAGCTCACGAACTCGACACCAAACCTCTCTACTATACCCATCTTGTGTAGTAGCTCATGACAATCGACCAGAAAATCGTAGGCATCCTCTGATTCTGCACCCTTAAAGACTGGAGGTTTCAATTTCAAGAACTTACTGAAAAGTTCATGTTGATCGTTTGTCATAATAGGCCCAGTAGTCAGACGTGGAAATGTGCCCATTCCCAATGGTGCATCCATGCGGGGAGCCATAGTAGCCGCATGTCGTACCTCTGAAACCGGAGGTGTTGGTGCAGAAACCCCTGGAGGTGCCTAACCGTGATCAGATAACCCGCTAAGATAAGCGAGAACCTGATTGATCATCTCTGGGGTAGGTTGAGGTGGCATTTCCTCATTCTGCACTTGCTCATTCACCCCATCCTCCCCTTCTCTTATCACCTCTTGATCGGTGGAGGAGTCACCGCCCTAGTATCGGATGGGCTAGGTGCTCGTCCTCTTCCTCTAGAGGACGCCCTCCCACGACCTCTACCACGGCCTCTTGCCGTTGTTCTCCCTCGAGCCCACGGCCCGGTGGTGGCTCAGATATTTCTTCTTTGTGCCGTTGTTCTTCTTTGGTGCGGTCGTTGCTCTAGTTCTGACCATCTGCGAAATAGAGTGAAGATGGTCAGATACCAATTCGTATCGCCTAGATACCAATTGGACTCAAGTAGTAGCACGAAAGAAAGAATGAAAGAGTGGAATTTTCCTAAAGTCTTATAGCCTCTCAAGGAAAAGTAAAGGCGTCCCCCTACCGTTCCTTAAGACTCTACTAGACCTGTTCTTGTGTGATGAGACCAAGTTTGTCACGACCCAAATCGGGGCCGCGACTGGCACCCACATCTACCCTCCTATGTGAGCGAACCAACCAATTTAACCCTTAACATTTCAATGTAATATCATCATAAGTAATGCGGAAGACTTAACTCATTAATAAAATAATTCAAAACTATTATTAATATCCCCAAAATCTGGAAGTCATCATCACAAGAACATCTATCTCAATTTACTAAACTAGGAATGTCTAAGAAGCTAAAACAAATACTAGCTAGTCCATGCCGGAAGTTCAAGGCATCAAGACTTGAAGAAGAAGACCCAGTCCAAGCTAGACGCATTAGCTCACCCTGAATTTCCGATGAAGTGAAGACTGCTAGATCTATCGTTGAGTTGAAGTTGACGGAACGTTTGCTGCATTGCACAAATAACAAAGGAGAAAACATAAAAGTAGGGGTCAAGACAACCACAAGTCTTGAGTAGATATCATCGGCCAACTCAAAATAGGGAACGTATATATCAATAATAATGTAAATCAACTACAATACTCAACATGTAGCAATAACAACATGAGTTCATCAATAATTACAACCGAAGTTCACACATGAGGACTCAAGCCTCAATACCATACTCATTTGGGAATTAAGTTCATTAGATTGAGTATATTCATTATCTTTCAAGATTCATTATCTTTCTTCCTCTTGTGTCGATGCGTGACACTCCGCTCCTCTATTTCTATCCTGGTGCCTAACGTGGCACTCCGATCCTCATATACTATCCTGGTACCTAACGTGGCACCCGATCCATATTCTATCCTGGTGTCGGAACGTGACACTCCGATCCTCATATTCATTCTATCCTGGTACCGAACGTGGCACCCGATCCTCATATTCATTCTATCCTGGTACCGAACGTGGCACCCGATCCATATTCTATCCTGGTGTCGGGCGTGACACTCCGATCCTCATATTCATTCTATCCTGGTACCGGAACGCGGCACCCGATCCATATTCTATCCTGGTGTCGGAACGTGACACTCCGATCCTCATATTCATTCTATCCTGGTACCGAAACGTGGCACCCGATCCCCTAATTCATCAAGCCTTCTTTTACACTAAGGCATCATCATTCTCATTATATAATATATCAAGCCTTCTTTCATACTAAGGCATCATCATTCTCATTATATAATATATCAAGCGAATTAGGGTTCTTTCAAGATTTGGGATTCAATAGCTTCATCATGCTTTGTTAATTCATCACAATTTCACATTCCTATTCATGCAAGCATACAACTTAAGCACATAGTAGGGTTTACAATAATATCAACACATAATATTCACTATTAAGAGTTCACTACGAATATCGTAACATAAACCATAACCTACCTCCACCGAAGAATTGGAATCAACAAGCAATTTCCCAAGCTTTGATATTCTTCTTCCTCGTTCGACTCTCTCTTTCTCCCAATCGATTCAATCTGTCTCTCTTTCTGTTCTTTTCTTTTTCTTATTCAAACCCTCTTTCTTTTACCTAATTCTATATAATTAGGAATGAAAGATGGTAATAATGACCCACTAATTAACTTAAGGTTACCTAATTTAACCCCAAGTAATTAGATTTATTAATAATAACCCTCAAACTTTATAATTAAGGAAAGAATAGTCCAAAACGACCCTTAAAACGTGGGACGAAATCCTAAACCGCCTGGGATTGTGCAGCTGTGGACGGGCCGTCGTGAGTGCGACGGTCCGTCACACCAGCCGTCGTGTCCTCCCAGTTTTGTGGTCTGCGACGGCCGTCACCCTGTGACGGTCCGTCCTGCCCCTCCGTCATGACGGTCAGAGACTCGTTTCTTGTACCAAATTCTCAAAAGTTGAAGTGTTTTGCAACGGGTACTCACGACGGTTCGTCGTGGATGTGACGGTCCGTTCTGCCATTTCGTTACGAAGTTCAGAGAGTCGATTTTCAGTATACAATTTCAGAATTCTAAGTGTCGTGGAACGGAACCTCCTCGACGGGCCGTCGTGCCTGTGACGGTCCGTCGCAGTGTCCGTGGTTTTGGCCAGTTTTTCCAGAATTTGTTCTGCTGCTTTAAAACGACTAAACAGGTCGTTACATCACCATGTAAATAAGGAGGGTTTATCCTCTAGAAATCTCGGATTCTAGAGGCGTGAATACATGCATTCGGTTGAGGTTGAGGTACAACTCCTCGGATAGCTTGGGCAGCCACATGATTAGTGAAGACTTAAGCTTAAATCGTCATGAGTTGGATCAAGACCCTATGAGAAGCCCTTATCTCCGCATCAGTTATCTCTATTTCTACATATGGAGCATAAGGACCTTGGGGCATTGGAGGAATTGGGGGCACTGTTGGTCCTTGATATTATTGAGATTCTTGAGAGGGAACCTCCTCATTCACATCCTCTTGGTCAACTCTCGGGAATTCCTCATTCCGGAACGGAATTCTCCAATTAGCTACTTCTCCCTCCTTCGTTCTAGCATGTATCCTTCTCTTTTTCATGTCCTATAAACACAAGAGAAGATGTTGACAAGAGGAACTTATAAAACATAACTCTATGGTATGACACTAGAATAATGAAGAAAGTTAAACTTCTATCGCCTTATAGACTCCCGTTCTGGATGTGTTGCGACTCACACCGATGAACAAGACTCTACTATACATGACTAGTGAGAATTTGGACCCTAAACTATTTCCGAAAACCTGTATCTCATACCATGTTTTTTACGACCTGCAAGCACAAGCTAGACTTTAGGGTAACCCTTAGGTCGGAACAAGGCTTGCATGACCTCTCGAAGGTCTTGCACAAGCCTCTTAGATATCCTTCATTACATAAATTATGAAAAATAGAGTGGAGTTAAAACTTTTCACAAGAATATAATAATAAGAAACATTTTTATAAAGCTAATGAATAAGTATCGTCGTCCCAAGCATACCTTAAAGACATACCTTAAAAATAATAGGGACAAGACCATTTACGTTGAAATAAATGCATAAATAGTCTAATACAAGTCTTAAAGAAGAATTTATGAAACATAGACTATGCCCTCAAATATATGATACATACTTAGTCTTTAGATAGTTGATTATCAAGCTTGCCTTTTAACCTTCAACTTGCTTCCAACCTATATTAATAGAGTATATAAAAGTATGCGGTTAGTACAATAATTGTCCTAGGCATGACATTATTCAAAAAACATGAGAGATGGAAAATTTAGAAGAAATATACAAGTCATGTTATTATTACAAAATCCTTCATAAACCAATCTTTCAAACATCATATAAACCATCATCTAACAAATGAGGTAGAACTTCCATATTTATCACATAAAGACATACTTATAGTAAACCCACTTAGCACATAACTCTTCCAATCCCAAGTTATCCTAAGACTTACTTAGTTATGAAAAGAAGAGATCGGCTATGCAATCTCTTAAGTACACACCCAAGTTATCCTTAAGACTACCAAGGAAAAGCATACTTTATTTCATTTTTTAGCAAGTCAACATTCAATACTAAAGGCATTAGAGGAAAATACATGCATTCAAGACTCCACATAAGTGCCCTCCTCCAACAGGACTAGCAAGTTACACTAAGTACAATGTTGAAGTAGAAACCCTTACTTATAAACTTACTTAGTGCTCCTGGAGGATTCTCATAGACAAAGAATACCACAATAATCATTCATTATTTCATCATAGAAGACATAACTTCAACATGCTTATTTAACATAAGACTTAAAGTCTCATTTCTTATATAAGGACACACAAAGTCTCCATTCAAATGTTTAACTGTGCAATTGATAAATAGCATCCCATTCAACCACCTACCCTAAGTAGTACACCCTTAATAAGACTTAGTTAATTTTAATACATTTTTGGGGGATAGCTTTAACCGACATAGACCATGAGAGCTAGACATGGAATCCCGGTACAACCCTTACCTTATGAGGGTTTCCAACTTGCCTAATATAGGGTCATAATATTTATCCTTTACATGGATTCCCTAATAGCTACACCTATAAAGGCTCATATTTATCAGATAAGTATATTGCTATTAAGTAACTCAATCTCTTCTAACGAAGAGCACCCATCTCAAGAGGTATATCAGATACAATATCTCTACTAAGAAAGTGCATCCACCCCTTATTAAAATTGTCTCGGTACTAAGCATAACTCACCCACGAAGTCTTAAACATTCAATATCTATAGATTAGAAGACAATTATTGAACGCCCCATCTCAACTCACGAAGGGTATCCAACCGCACACCTTTATTTGGAAAGCTCATCGGGAATAGTGAGGTTGCTACTAAATACTTCATCCAAACTCACTGAGAGAGTTCACCCCAAAATCCTCCTTTTTCATACTCAGGAATAGTAGGGATGGTCTAGACACTTCAATCTCTACTTACGAAAAGTGTTAACCCTATAATCTGCCATTTTCATTCATTGATTTCATTCATGCATTCAAGTGAGTGTACGAGTACATGTGCGCACAACCTTTCACAAAATAATCATTGATCAAAACATTAACTTCTATACATGCTCATAGCCACATTAATAACAATTCACACATTATCATACTTCAGATATTAAATGCATACTTCATCCAGACATAGACCCTTCAAAATACTCATCTCAACCTTTTAGTACATACCATTCATATGCATATCAAAATAATCACTTCACTCTATATATCATTCCTTCAAACCAATTCTCATGATACACATATAACTATCTAAGCTGCAAGTAAACACCGACATCGAAAGTCGAGAATACTACTCAAGGGCATTTTAGAATAGCGATTAAAAAACATAACCAAATTACCATTCTTCCATGATTTCACAGCCTATACACAATTTATCCAATAATTCATCATAAAATAGCCCTTACGGAAGTAGCTAATCCTCAACAAAACCAACAACAAACAACAATTTTAACATTATCTAATCATGCTCATTAAATGTATTTTGTAAGATAAAGTTAAAAAAATAATAGACATGATTTGGTTGGGGTTTTGACATTAAAATAACTATTCAAATCTAAGAGCAACTCATTGTATTCATTAATATATTCATGCAAAGAGCCATACTATGAGTAACGTAATAAAGAATGTTAAAGTTGAAATCCTTTTTTAAATCTCTTTGAAATGGATCCTTGAATGAAAGAAGATTCAAGGATGACAAAAATACCCTAATATATATAAACCCTCGAATTTGGTAAAGAAAACGTGAAAAACTTGGTCCTATCCCTTGAAATTTTAAGATTCTTGAAAATGGAGGGTTATAGGAGGAAGAGTTTTTGAGAGATTTTTTATTTTATCTTTAGGGTTTTAAATGGTTGGTGAAATGAGGTTTAAAATAACCTAAATAAGTCCATAAATAATCGACCAAGTTCCCAAAATCCCTCTACACCATTTGACCCCTTTCCAACTTTAAATTTTACTTAAAAATAATGTGGCCATAACTTGTACTTGGCTGCGCATCCCGGGGTCATTTTAACATCTTTGTTCTGGAAAACATTTTTACAAAGTAAGGTTCGTGTTGTCCTAGCGTCGTAGAAAAAATGTGCCTACCATGTGCTGGTTGTGCGTCGAGCAACAACTCTCTAATCCAGGCTTCCTGGCAACATTGATGGCCCATGTTTGGGTCCTTCTTAGGTACCCCTAAGTTGGTCCCTGAAGCATCATTCTAAGACATTTGAAAATATTAAATGTAAGTCTACGCATAAGAACTATCACTACTCAATTTAATCTTCTAACCATCCCCCAAAACATCACTACAAAACACTACTACACACTAGCTCAACTTCAACATGTTTCAGGACTTCTTGGACGTTTGACTTCCAAACACTCTCAAAATTTACAAACTTACATGTAATGCTAAATTACAATATTTTAAAGGTTTATTAACTTATGGAACATTTGTGAAGCTCTAGTTTAAACTAGTTTATTTTTAGGGTGTAACAATACCGCCCCACTTGGGAACATTTGTCCTCGAATGACATGTAAACACTTTAAAGGGACACGACTAGCATCATACAAAACATATCATAAAGGTCACAACATTCATTCTCAATGAACCAAAATCACAAGGCACACCAACTCCATATCATTATGCATTTTAAACAATACAGGAAAGTTGGAACAAATTCCATAATTCAAAGTATACACTCACTACATCATTTTCATTTCATTTATGGAGGAACTACGTTCTCCATCATTAGACATTTTATCACATCATCATGAAATTTAATATGCAATAACCTTCGAATCAAATATTGACATATAGTTTTAAAACATTGAAGAAATTAAGCAATATAATTAGCTATACAATATAAAGGAAAGATAGATTAACTACCTATCTACTCATAAAGCTATGATATCACAAAGAGAATGAAAAATACCATATAATAAATGGAACACATAGCAAAACAAGACATACAATTCGTACTAATACAAGAATCCAAAACAAACAAAACTAAAAAGGATGTTGGCCTCAATCTTGAGTAAGACTAGAAGGAAATATAAGGGTATCAACTATATTGCTACTCAACTCATCACCCTCACCCCCACACTTAGGTTAAACTAATCTTAACAAAATCAAAACAATCATAAGGAACTTATGACTTACCAAAGCATCCACTCCGGATTTGTTTTTTACTTGATTGAAGTGCATAAAAATGATTCTTCTTTGAAGAATTAGGATCCGGACCATCATGATGAGCTTGGTTGACCTCTTTACCTTTTGCCTTCAGGTTAGGGAAATATCTCATCTTATGACCCCTATTACCACATCCAAAGTAACCATCCTTGCCTGCAAGACACCTACCTAAGTGTTGTGTCCCACATCTAGTACACCTAGGCCTCACAAAAGCATAACCACCTCCTTGAGAATTTTTTATGGAAACCCTATCAATGTTCCTCATGGAATATTCTTGAATATAGAACCTTTTCTAAAGTTTGGGTTGACTCGGTTCATCAACCCTAGGCGTCTTCCCATCCCTATTTCTCTCCCCAAGGATAGACACCTCAATTTATTGAGGATACACCATGAGGGTAGAGATATACATATCATTAAGGTGCATCGTCGTATGCCAATCTTTTTACACCATTCTAGATACCTCCATACTAAATTTTTTCATCGTAGCTCTTCGGTCGGCTACCAATGTTGGGGCCTACGTAGCGAGTTGGGTGAATTTGAGAGAGTATGCTTTCACACTCGTTCCCCCTTGATTAAGGTTAATTAATTAAACCAATTTTCTCTCCCTCAAATCTAAGGGTGAAAACCTATCAAGAAAAGCCACTTTGAACACTTCCCAATCTATCGGACCTTTCATTTAGGGTCTTTCGTCTCTTCAATTCTCAAACTACACTTGTGCCACATCTTTTAGTGGATAAGATACTATTTTTTATCCTCTCTAGGAGTCACACCCATAGCACCACCACCATAAATACCTTATCTATTTTATTCATCCACCTTAGAACCATGGAAATTGAGAGGGTCCATCCTCATGAAATCCGTATTCTAGAGGCGGGAGTGCATGCATTTGGTTGAGGTTGAGGTCCAACTCCTAGGATAGCTTGGGCAGCTACATGATTAGTAATGACCTTAGCTTGAGTCGTCATGAGTTGGGTCAAGACCCTAAGAGAAGCCCTTATCTCCTCACTATTAATATCCCCTTCAACATAGGGAGATTGAGGACCTTGAGACATTGGAGGCATTTGGGGAACATAAGGTCCTTGAGGTTCTTGAGATTCTTGAGTGGGAACCTCCTCAATCATATACTCTTGGTCAAATCTAGGGAATTGCTCATTCCAGAGCCGAATCCTCTCAATAGCTACTTCTCCCTTCTCCCTTCTAATGGGTGTCGTTCCCGTATTTATGTCCTATAAACACCAGAGCATAGGTTGAGAAGATGTACTTATAAAACATAACTCTATTGTAAGACACTGATGAAATGAAGAAAATGAAACTTCAATCACCTTCTAGCCTCCCGTTCATGGATATGTTGTGACTCACACTGATGAACCAGACTCTACAAGACGTGACTTGTGGGACTTTTGACCCTAAACTATTTCCCAAAACCTGGCTCTGATACCAAGTTTGTTACGACCCGAAAGTACACCCTAGATGTTAGAGAAACCCTTAGGTCGGAAAAAGGTGTGCTTGACGTCTCGAAGGTCTTGGACAAACCTCTTAGCTATCCTTTATTACACAAAGTATGAAAAGTTTTGCAGAATTAAAACTTTTCACAAGAATTTAATAATAATAAACATTATGTTATAAAAGCTAAGGAATAAGTCTCGTCGCCACAAGCCAATCTTAATGACACACCTTAAACATGTTAGGGACACGAACATTTACATTGAAACAAATAGATAAATAGTCTAATACGAGTCTTAAAGAAGAATTAAACAAACATAGACTATGCCCTAGAATATATGAGGACATACTTATTCTTGAGATAGTTGGTTCCCAAGCTTGCCTTTTAACCCTCAACTTGCCTCCAAACTATACTTATAGAGTATACTAAACTATGAGGTTAATACAAACATTGTACTAAGCATGACATTATGCAAAAATCATGAGAGACGGGATGATTTAGGAGAAACATACAAGTCGTGCTATTTTGATAAAATCCTTCATAAACCAATCTTTCAAAGATCATATAAACCATGATTTAACAAATGAGGTAGAACATCCTTATTTCTCACGTAAAGGTATAATTATAGTTAACTCACATTGCACATAACTCTTCCTATCCCAATTTATCCTAATACGTAGGTAAGAAAAGAACAAATCGCCTATACAATCTCTTCACTACACACCTATATTATCCTTAAGAATACCAAGGACAAGCATACTTCATTTCATTTTGCAAGTCAACATTAAATACTAAAGACATAAGAAGAACATACATGCATTAAAGGCTCCACATAAGTGCCCACCTCCAATGGTACTTGCAACACACACTAAGTGCAATGTGAAAGTAGCATCCCGTTCTACTAATCTCACTTAGTGATCCTAGAGAATTCACATGGAGCAGGAACACCAGAATCATCATTCATAACTTCATTATAGAAGACATAACTTCAACATGCTTATTTAACATAAGACTTAAAGTCACATTACTTTCATTTACATCATATAATGACCCATTAATACATTATATATAAGGACACACTAGGACTCCCTTCAAGTGTCTACTTGTGCAATGGATAAATAGCATCCCATTCTACTACCTACTCTATGTAATACAGCCTTAATAAGACTTATTTAATTTGCATACGTTTTTGGGGAATCGCTTTAACCGACATAGACAATGAGAGCAAGATATGGAATCCCGGTACTTCCCTTACCGGATAAGGGATTCCTAATTGCCTAAGGTAGGTTCATTTTCTTTAGCCTTTACATGGATTCTCCAATAGCTATACCTACGCAAGACCATAGTTCCGGGATAAGGTTATTGCTACTAAGTAACTCAATCTCTACTAACGTAGAGCAGCCATCTAAAGAGGTACATCGGATACAACATATCTATTTTGAAGTTGTATTCACCCCTTCTTCAAATCCTTTTGATGCTAAGAATAACTCCCCCATGGATCCTTAAATATTCATTGACTATACATGAAGAGATAACCATTAAAACCCCATCTCAACTCACGAAGGGTATCCAACCTCCAACCTATCTTTCAAAAGCTCATCGGGGATAGTGATGTTTCGACTAAATACTTCATCTCCACTCAAAAAGTGTGTTCACCCTAAAATCCCCATTATTAATATTTAAGAGTAGTACGGATGGTCTAGATACGTCAATCACTACTTACAAAGAGTGTCCACCCTACAATCCCCCATTTTTATTCTTTGACTTCATTCATGCATTCAAGTGTATGTGCGAGTACATGTGGGCACACCTTTCGGACAATAACCATTGTTTATAATATTAACTTCTATACATGCTCATTCACACGTTTATCACAAGTCACACATTATCATAATTCACATATCAAATACATACTTCATTCAGACATAAACCCTTCAAGATACTCGTCTCAACCTTTTATCACATACCATTCATATACGTATCATCAATTCACTCCACATATCATGCCTTTTATCGCTTTCTCACAATACACATGTAACTTTTTAAACTTCAAGTAAACATCACAATTAAAAGTGGGCAATAACAGTCAAGAGCATTTCATAATAGGGATTAAGCATCATAACAAACTTACCATTCATCCAAGATTTCACCACCTATCCACAATTTATCCAACAATTCATCATAAAATATCCTTTAGGGCAATAGCTAATCGTGAACGAACCCACCAAGAAACATCAACTTTTACATTATCTAATCATGCTCATTAAACCTATTTGAAAGCTAAAAGTTGAGAAATAGAATAGACATGATTCGTTTTTGAAACTAAAATAATCATTCAAAACTAAGAGCAACTCATTTTAATCATTAAAACATTTTCATGCGAAGACCTATACTTATAATAAAGGAATAGAGAAGTTTGAAGTTGAAATCCTTTTTTAAAATATCTTTAAATGGCTCCTTGAATGAAAGAAGGTTCAAGGTTGACAAGCATACTAAGTTATTATGAAGAAAGTCATGAATTTGGTGAAGAAAACGTGAAGAACTTGCTCTTATCCCTTGGAGCTTGAAGCTTTTAGAAAATGGAGGTTTTTGGAGGAAGTGTTTTGGAGAGATTTTTTATTTTATCTTTAGGGTTTTGAATGATTGGTGAAATGAGGTTTAACATAACCTAAATCAATCCACAAATGATACCCAAAGTTCCCAAAATCACTCTACACCATTGGACCCCTTTCAAACTTCAAATTTTTTTAAAAACGACATGGCCAAATCGGGACTTGGCTGCGCATCGTGAGGTCATTTTCAATCTTGGTTCTATATAAAATTTTGGGACAGTAAGGTTCGTGTTGGCCCTACATTGTAGGCCAAATTTTCATATTAAGTGCTGGCTGTGCGTCGCGCAGCAGCTCTCAAATCTACACTTTGTTGCAGCTTCGATGTCCCGTGTTTGGGTCCTTCTCAGGGACACTTAAAATGATTCCTGGGGCGTCATTATCGGACTCAATTCATACATGTAAGTATACGTATAGGAACCATCGCTAGTCAATTATACTCTCTAACCATCCCCTAAAACATCACTACAAAACACTACGTCACATTAGTTCAACTTCACCTAGTTTTCGAACTTCTTGGACGTTTGACTTCCAAACACTCCAAAACTTTACAAACTTATTGTTAATGCTAAAATAAACTATTTTACAACATTATTAACTTATGAAATGCATGGGAAGATCTTGTTCAACCTATTTTATTTTGATGATGTAACAATACTCCCCCACTTGGGTTAATTCATTCTCGAATTACACTTAAACACTTTCAAGGACAAAAGGTACACGACAAGAAGCATACAAAACATATCATAAAGGTCAAAAAATTCATAGTCAATGAACCAAAATCACAAGGCACATCGACTCCATATCATTAGGCATTTTAAAAAACACAAGCAATTTGGAAAAAAAATCCATTATTCAAAGTACACACTCACTACATAATTTTCATTTCATTTATGGAGGAACTACTTTCTCCATCATTAGACATTTCATAACACCATCATGAAACTCAACATGCAATAACCTTCGAATCATATACCGATACGTAGCATAAAAACATTGAAGAAATTAAGAACTATCATTAGCTACACATTATAAACGAAAGATAGATTAACTACCAATCTACACTTGAAGATATGGTATCATAAAGAGCATGGAAAATACCATATCATCAATGGAACACATATCATAATGAGGCATGCAAATCATACTAATGCAAGACTCTTTCACAAACAAAACTACAAAGGAATTTGGCATCAAGCTTGAGTAAGAATAGAAGGAAAGATAAGCATATAAACTACCTTCCTACTCAACTCATCACCCACCCTTGTTATGGTAAAATCATCAAAAGCAAATCAAAACAACCATTAGGGGATAACGACTTACCATGGCATTCACTCCTTATATGCTTCATCACTAGCTTGAAGTGCATAAAAATGATTCTTGTTTGGAGCATTAGGATCCGGACCATCATGATGAGGTTGGTTGACCTCTTTCCATTTTGCCTTGAGGTTAGGGAAATCTCTCATCTTATGATCTCTATTACAACATCCAAATCAACTATCCTTGCAGGCATGACACCTACCCAAAAGCTGCTTCCGACAACTACTACACCAAGGACTCTCAAAACCTTAACAACCTTCTTGAGAATTTTGGTTGGAAACCCGATCCTTGTTCCTTATGGAAGAGTCTTGATTAGAGAACCTCTTTTTTGGTTTGGGTTGACTCATTTAATCCACCCTATGACTCTTTCCATCCCTATTTCTCTCCTTAATCTTAGACTCCTCAATTTGTTGAGCATACACTATGAGGCTAGAGAGATCGATATTATTAAGGAGCATTGTTGTATGACACTCTTTTTCCACCAAGATAGACACCCCCATCACAAATTTGTTCATCTTAGCCCTAGTGTCTTCTACCAATGTTGGGGCATACTTACAGAGTTGTGTAAATTTGAGTGATTACTCTTTCACACTAATTACCCATTGATCAAAGTTCACGAATTTAAAAAAAGTTCTCTTTCTCAACTCTAAGGTGAAAAACCTATCAAGAAAAGCCAGTATAAACACTTCCCAACCTACCAGTCCTTCCCTTAAAGGTCTCTCAACTGTTCATTGCTCAAACCATACTTCTGCCACATCTTCTAGTTGATAAGTTGCTAGATTCTCTTTCTCTCTTGGAGTCACACCCATAACATCCACAACCTTGAATACATCATCTATGAAACCTTGAGGATCTTCATCCACCTTAGTATCATGGAAAGTAAGAGGGTTTATCCTCATAAAATCTCGAATTCTAGGGGCAGGAGTACTTGCATTTGCCTGAGGTTGAGGTCGTACTCCTAGGTTAGCTTGGGTAGCAACATTATTGGTGACGACTTTATGTTGAGTTGTAATGAGTTGGGTCAAAACCCTTCGAGAAGACCTTATCGCCGTATTAGTCATATCCTTTTCAACATAAAGAACTTGAGGACCTTGGGGCATTGGATGCATTCTTGGCACTTGAAGTCCTTAAGGTTCTTGAGGTTCTTGAGGGGGAACCTCCTCATTACATCCTGTGGGTAAACTATAGGGACTTGCTCTTTACGGAGAGGAATTCTCTCATTAGCTACTTCTCCCTTCTCTTTATAGAGGGTGTCCTTCTTGAACTCATGTCCTTTAAACATAAGAGAAAAGGTTGAGAAGAGGAACTTATAAAACTCAACTCTATGGCACGAGATTAGAGTAATGAAAAAAGTGAAACTTCTATCGCCTTATAGCCTCCCGCTCATTGATGTGTCTCTACTCAAACCGATGAACAAGACTCTACTTGATGTGGCTTGTGATACTTTGGACCCTAAATCTTGTGTGATACAAAGTTTATTACGACCCGTAAGTACACCATATAAGTTATGGCAACCCTTTGGTCAAAACAAGGCTTGTTTGACCCCGTTAAGGTGTTGCTCAAGCCTCTTAGATATCCTTCATTATATGAAGTATGAATAGTAGTGCGGAATTAAAACTTTTTTTAAGAATATAATAATGGGAAACATCTTTTATAAAAGCTAAGGAATAAGTCTCGTCATCACAAGTAAATCTTAAAGACACACCTTTAACATCATAGTGTCACGACCCTTTACATTGAAAGAAATACATAAATAGTCTAATACGAGTCTTAAAGAAGAATGAATGAAACATAGACTATGCCTAGAATATATGAGGACATAGTTGGTTGTGAGAGAATTGATTCCCACGCTTTCCTTCAAACCTTCAACTTGCCTCGGACCTATAGTTTTATAGCATAGAAAGTATAGGGTTAGTAAAAACATTGTACTAAGAATGGCAATTATGCAACAATTATGAGAAAGGGGACAATTCAAAAGAAACATACAAGTCATTCTAATTTTATAAAAGCCTTTATAAACCTATCTTTCAAACATCACATAAACCATCATTTAACAAATGAGGTAGAACTTCCATATTTTTCACGTAAAGACATATTTATAGTAAACCCACATAACACATAACTCTTCCTAGCCCAAGTTATCCTAAGACATAGTTAGGTAAGACATGAAGAGATCTTCTATACAATCTCTTCACTACACATCCAAGTGATCCTTAAGACTATAAAGGACAGGCATACGTCATTTAATTTAGCACGTCAACATTCAATAGTAAAGACACTAGAGGAAAATACATGCATTAAAGACTCAGGATAAGTGCCCTTCTCCATTGGGACTTGCAAGTTACACTAAGTGCAATGTTAAAGTAGCATCCCGCACTACTACTCTAACTTAATTCTCCTTATGGATTCCCATGGACCAGGCACAATCCTCATTCATAACTTCATCATAGAAGACATAACTTCAACATGATTAGTTAACATAAGACTTAAGGTCATATAACTTTCACTTACCTTATATAATGACTTATTCAAACATTTTATATAAGGACAAGCCAAGACTCTATTCAAATGTCTACTTGTGCAATGTATAAGTGGCATCCCATTGCACCACCTACCCTCAGTAGTATACCCTTAAGAAGAATTAGTTCAATTGCATATACTTTTGCAGGCTAGCTTTAACCGACATAAACAAAGAGGGCTAGACATGGAATCCCGGTACTACCCTTACCAGATGAGGGATCCCTACTAGCCTAAGGTAGGGTCATGTTCTTTACCCTTTACATGAATTCTCAAATGTCTACACGTATGCGAGTGCATAGTTAAGGGATAATAAGATTGGTAATAAGTAACTCATTCTCTACTTACGAGGAGCAGCCATATCAAAAGATACATCGGATATAACATCTCTACTAACAAAGTGTACCCACCCCTTTTTAAATTCCTCTCTTTAATAAGCATAACTCCCCCCACGGAGTCTTAAGCATTCATTATCTAAAAGTTAATATATAATCATTGAACACTCAATCTCAACTCACGAAGGGTATCTAACCTCCAACCTATTTTTGGAAAGGTCATCGAGAATAGTAATATTGCTATGAAGTACTTCATATGAACTGACCATGAGAGTTAACCCAAAGTTCCACCTATTTCATACTTAGGAATAGTAGTGATGGTCTAGACACTTCAATCTCTACGTACAAAGAGTGTCCACCCTACAATTCCCCATTTTCACTCATTTTCTTCATTCATGCATTCAAGTGTGTTTGAGAGCACATGTGAGCAAACTTTCACATCATAACCATTGTTCATTACATTAACTTCTAGAAATTCTCATACCCACATTTATCACAATTCACACATTATCGTACATTACATATCAAATACATACTTCATATAGACATAGACCCTTTAAGATATTAGATTTGAACCTTTTAACGCATACAATTCATATACATATAAAATTAATCACTTCACTCCACATATCATGCCATTAAGGCCATTCTCACAATACTCATATAACGTCTTAAACTTCAAGTAAACACCACAACAAAAGGTGGACCATATAACTCAAGAGATTTACACAACAGGGATTCAAAGACATAGCTAACTTGCCATTCATCCAAGATTTTACCATCTATCCACAATTTATCAAACAATTCATCACAAAATAGCCCTTGGGGCAGTAGCAAATCCTCAACGAAACCACCAAGAAACAACAACTTTAACATTATCTAATCCTGCTCATTAAACGTATTTTGTAAACTTAAAGTTGAGTAACAGAATAAACATGATTCCTTTGGGGTTTTGACATTTAAATCATCATTTAAATCTAAGAAAAACTCATTTAAATCATCAAAATATTTTCATGAAAAGACCTATACTTAAAGTCAAAGAATAAAGAAGTTAGAAGTTGAAATCCTTTTTGAAATCTTATTTAAATGTCTCCTTGAATGAAAGAAGGTTCAACGCTGACTACCGTAACTTAATATGAAGAAACCTATGAATTTTGTGAAGAAGACAGGAAGAACATGGTCTTCTCCCTAAGAGCTTAAAGCTTCATTAAAATCAAGGTTTTTGGACAAGGATTTTTGGAGAGATATTTTATTTGATCTTTAGGGTTTGAAATTATTTGTGAAATGAGGTTTTAAATGAACTAAATCAGGCCACAAATGATCCCCCAAAGTTCTCAAAATACCCCTACACCATTTGGACCCTTTTTAAATTTCAAATTTGACTTAAAATGATGCGGCCAAATTTGGGACTTGGATGCGTGTCGTGAGGTCATTTTCAAGTCTTGGCTCAGGAAAATATTTTAGAACACTAAGGTTCGTGTTCCCCTCTTTGCAGGACCAAATTTTCCAACCAAGTGCATGCTACGCGTCACACAGTAGCTTTAAAATCTAGGCTGCTTGGCAGCTTCTAATGCCCATTTTTGGGTCCTCGTCGGGGACTCTTAAGCTGGTCCCCGGGCGTCGATCTCCAACTTTTGAATTCTTTACATGTAATTCTATGCATGTTAACTATTTATACTCAATTTCACCCTCTAACATTCCCCAAAACATCACTACAAACACTATGACACACTAGTTCAACTTGGACTTGTTTCCGGACGTCTTGAACGTTTGACTTCGAAACACTCGCAGAGAGTACAAACTGACTTATAATTCTAAAGTACACTATTTTATCTAATAATAAACTTGTTAACATATGGAAAAATCTAGTTCAACATAGTATCTTGAGGGTGTAAAAGAACACATAATTTTGACTAAAACAGACAGATTTTAGACAAATTTTAAAAGAGTTATATTAATTTAAAATATAAATTACTACAAATTATTATATTACTTATAGTTTAATATTTATAAAAAGAAGTTGTAAATTTAAGGAACTTTTTAATTCTCTCTAGTTTAGAAATTATAATAGAATGTATTATGGAAAGTATGGAAAAAGAAAAGAAAAGGGGAGTTGTAAAAGTTTCAAATTGTCTTACATTATCCTAATTGACCTCAATCTCTTATAACTAATTTTCCTTAAAATCCTCTTCGTATTTAGTGATTTTCATTTTTAATTTTTTTTATCAACTTAGTTATTTCTTTCTACATGTTTTTTTGATACATAAGATTTTTCTCAATTTTATTTCTATTTTTTATTTATTTTTTACACGTTTTCTTAAATTCTTCTTGTTTTTTATTTTATTATTTTTATTAATTATTTGATTCGTTAGTATTATATTAGTCTTTCGTTTCAAAAAGAATGACTTAGTATAACTTGGAATGAAGTTTAAAAAAAGAAATATGAATTTTAATATTGTAGTTCTAAATTAAAGTTATGTAAAATATATCAAAAAGTTCTTTAATCTTTTGATTTTTAATTGTTACACCCTCGAGAAATGAGCTTGATTGAACTAGATACTAACACTTGTGTCATGAGGTTTTAATGTCTTAAAAGTTTAATAATAGTGTTTATAGAAAGTATATAAATTTTGGTGAAGTTTGGAGGTGAAACATCCAAGAACGTCCAAAACATTCGGAAACTAATCGGAGTTGAACTAGTGTGTCATCGTGTTTTATAGTAAAAATTTTCCGAATGTTTGAAGGTTAAATTGTGTATAGATGGTTCCTAAGCATAGCTTGACAAAGAAAGGGTCGGAATTTTGACAACAAAGGCACAGGGACCATCAAAAGGGTCTTCAAAGTGGACCTAAACTCGGACTTGCAAGCTGCCACGCCAGCCAGTTTTGAACAGTGGCTGCGCATCACGTAGCTAACCTGCAGTAGAGAAATTCTTGACCTGCGATGCAAGGGCTGTCACAAATTATTTGGTCCAAGTATTTTTTAGAACTAAGATATGGAAATGCCTCCGCGACGCGCAGTAAAGTGTAAGATTTAGTTGCCTCATTTTAAGTCAAATTTGAGTTGGTTCATTTTTCCAGTAAGTGTAGGGGTATTTTTTCGGTAGTTTAGGGGTGAATTATGGACGGTTAATAGAGCATTTTAAACCCCTAAAATCACAAATCAAAGAAACACCCTCAACTCAAATAAAATCTCTCTATTCTTCTTTCCAATACTCCATTGATGAAGGTTTGAAGGTCCAAGGAAGAAGATTGATTTTCTAAATTTTTTTCCATAAGTTTTGTGAGATTTTCATAAAAAATAAGCTATGGTTATTCATACTTGAAATATCTTTCTTCAAGTAGTCAATTCTAATGATTTTCAAAAATTATCAAAAACATGATTTGGCAAAATTTGTAATCTAGCCATGGGTTCTTGCATTAAATGTTTTCAAACATTCTATTATGATTGAACCGATGTTACTTTAATGATTTTAATCTAAATACTCTATGAATCCATGAAAATCATGTAATTCTAGTTTAGACTATTTTATTGGTTAAGTGATCTTGTCTCAATGCTTATGAATTCTAGTGTGGTTTTCTTAGGGATATTCAATGATGTAAGAAATTTATTGGATTAATTCATTGGATGTCTTAGATTTATGAATACATATAGAATTGATTTAGATCATTGAGAATTATGATTTTTGTATTGAATTGATGATCATAGTCATGGGTAACGGAATTTCGGTATTGTATTGGAATATTAAGGTATGGATTTATGTGGTTAGAATGGATTTGTGGTACGGTGCCCTAATTATCTTTATTTTATGTAATGTAGGTCTTGAATTATGTTGTTATTGGTATGGTCCATTTATGGTGGAGGTGCTATGTGTTGTACTTGTGAATTATGTGGCCTCGTCCGCATTACTTTATGGATTGTATTGAACATGGCCTTGACGACATTACTTTATGAATAGTTATACTACCAATGTTAAGACTTAATTATGATCAATGTGAAGTACTATGTGATATATGAGTATGTTTGAGATTGAACTATCCTAATTGACGATATGTGGTTATAATAGACTAGAGTGATGTCTCTAGTTTTGTTACTAGTGTGTCTTCATAGGTTATCTTGATTATTCCTACATGATACATAAACACTATTGTATATGTGATATGGAGATGATGTGGGTGTCTTGATATAGGAGGTTTCCAAATATAGTCTATAGAGAGTGAAGCTTAGTCACACATACAAATGAACTAAAATGGTGCTGCCCAAATTATTGTATATATATATATATATATATATATATACACACACACTTGATACAAAAAAATTCAACTTATAAGAAATTCTAATTAGTCAATTTGCGCAAATAACCTTATATGATACCTTTAATTACCATAAAAGTTTTTGTTAGGCACGTTTACAATTATAAAAAAAATCAAGTTCCCAAAATGAGTATAAAACACCTTATAGTAATTAAGAGTGTGGGTTGACTTGTAAATCAGGGTTTACTATCTTAAGGTTGTTACACGTGCACTATCCCCATATCTGCCGAAAGCCTTGTTCAAGGTCTACTCTAGCCTACGGGGCAATTGATGATCAAGAATTTTTGGAGATGAATTTTTTATTATTATTTAATTTCTTTGTAGTTTCATTTTGTCCAACTTTATTTTAATCTTTATGTACTTTGATGCTTTATTTTTGTCATTTTAATTTGAATTATATTTTCATTTAAGTTAAATAAATGTCGTATTTTCTTTTCATAGATACTTCTCTATACAAACTGCATAATGATCTGATTCATATTCAAACACGATACGTAGGCAACATTCAGCAGGTACGATCAATATGCATTTAAATTATTTAAATGACTAAAGTAGACGACCAAAAGACATAAGCAAGTCATCCAATGTTTGGGTAAAACATAAAAGCTTTCCAAAATTCATCGTATGTAACAACCCTAAAAATGTATATGCTAAGTAATGATTAATGTGTCTAGAATGCCTACGATTAGACCGGGTTCACACAGATTGATGCGTGTTGAACCAAACCTCTGAACCATTGTGACATCCAAGAAAACTAACTTGGGGAGTTAGTTGACTTATGAAAGGTTTGGACCAGTAATGTAGGTTTCCTGAATATGAAGATTTACCCGAATGGGTCTTTACCGAATTTAAAAAGGGGAAATCTTATATTTTTAGGGTCTAGGGGTAAAACAGTCTTTTTACAGGGTAAGGGTCGTATCCTAATTATCCTAAATATGTAATTAATTGTTTAATTAATAAGGTGGAGGGGTATTTTGGAGAGAGAGGGCAAAAAATAGGCCTTTGAGTGAAGTCTTTCTCCACCCGGGTTCGAACCTAGGTGAAAGCAATGATTTAAATTGTTTTAATTAAATTGGTAAATTAATTTAATTAATTAATAATTATTACCTTATTTATGAAAAAGGAAAAATTATATTTTTTTGAAGGTTTGAAAGAGTCCTAGTTTGACTAAGTCTTTACCTAAGCCTAAACAACCTTTCACATTTAAATTTCTCTCTGTCTCACGTCAAAACCTCTCTTTCTTTTCACGTTCTCTCTGCCAAAATACAAGAACTGACCAGCAACTAAATGTTCTTCACACTTGAAGAACATTCACGTCAAAAATATAATCATAACTTAGCCAAAAAATTTAGGTAAAGGAAGGGTGTTTTCCATCGAAGTGTGGTGTTGAAGCACTAATTTGGACGAGAGTTGGAGGAGGTCTTTGGTCAGTAAGTTCAAGGTTTGAACGTCAAAATAAGGTATGGGATTTCTTACTCTTGGTCCCTTTCCTAAAAGACACTTAGGACTCAGATGAATATATTCAAAAAACTAGGGTTGTTCGCCGTTTCATGTCCTTGTTACTAGCTCCCATTTATTTGTACGTTTGGTATATTTGCTAGTAGAAATTACAGATGTAATGTGTATTCGTGATGATTATGTTCATGTATGTCTGTTCGGATTTATGTGAGTATTAAAGTATGTTTTTCCATGACAATGTGATAAGTATATGTGCAAAGTATGTGTAGCCGTGACTCTGAACACGGATTAAAACATGAAAATGAAATGTTTTATGGTTATATTTCACGTGCACAAACTTGCATAAAGCGTGATGTTCATATGAAGTATAACGTGACTGATTTGAGTGGAAACTATTAGCTAAATGAATCCATGAATATGCACCCAAAGATGTATTGCATGATCCATGAATTACCCTGTGAACTAACGTGTAATGATGATGAAAAGGATGATGAAAAATGTACATAATTTTAACCTATAAGTTGATAAGTTTCGGTCAAGCTAAGACGTTCAGTATGTTATGAATAATAAATTGATATAAGTGAGGTCATTGAGGATCAAACCCATGACCTCACCATGTTGAAAGTCATAAAAATAATGTATGTTAAAAAGAATGTGGCAAGGGGGATTTGAACAAGTGACCTCGACCAAAATGAAGTTAAAAAATAAGAAATGAGAGGAGTGGGATTCGAACTCACCACTTCTCCATAAGATTTAAGTGAAATTTTTTTTAAAAAAAAAGGTTGAGGCATCTGGGAATCGAACCCACGAACTTTAGGCAGAATGAACGGAATTCTAGGAGAAAAATTAAAGTGGGGTTATGGGGGTTTGAACGCACGCCCTCTCGGCCAAAAGGAGAGGAATTAAATAAAAGAAAATGAAGGTTTTGGGGCTCGATCTCGGGTTCCCAACCCGTGTGGATCAAACAAAAATATATAAAAGTTTAAGTGTTCTGCAAGGGATTCAAAATCGGGTTCCCTTGCACAAATTTCGTATTGGTACATAACTCATACGTGAATAAATGTTAAAATATAATGTTTCCTACATAGATCGAAATCGAGATCTTTGTACACTTACAAGATGCATTATTAGTCTTGTACCACATAATGTTAGGGAGATATGAATCACATAAATGAAATATGAATGAAGTCTCATGGCTTGTATGTATAGACCCATATGTCTAGAAAACATTTAAAGTAAGTGAACATAAGATGTATGTAACGAAATAATGAAACCCTAGAAGGGTCAAGTAAGAGTGTGAAACACATTAAACGTCCAAGTTCATTGGCATACGATGAAATGACAATTCACGTAAAGGGTTGATTAATAATGAGAAGGAAATGTGCTAAAGTTAATGAATGAGGTGACAATATTATAAGAGGCTAATGTGAAAGATGAGAGCAATCTCAAATGATCCCATGTAAATGTTACCAAAACGTACTCACCTATGAGAGTATAAAGTTAATAAAGAGACCAGTCTCTATGAACACTCTAATGAAAGTATTGAAGTTAATGCATACATAATAGTAATGATGATATGAGAAATCCTCTAATGAGCTATATTGTCCTCTTAATAGAAGCCCACTCCATGATTTATGAGTTGAATGTAATGGAACTTTATACTGAGAATCGATAGGCTAGCTATGAGCGGTGATGTCTTCCTTCGGGAAGGACGGAGTTTCACGTAACTCTCATCGGATGAGTCTGTCTGGCATGCTGAGTATGGGTTTCATTATATCTCCTAGTCTTTTAACGTAAACAGCCAATATAGGGATCTAGCAGAGTTGAATCCCCTATATACGCTACCATGTTTTGGGTCACTTTGGCCGGTGATTCCACCTCTTTTTGGTGTTTGGCCGGTGATTCCACCTCTGAAACAGTGAATGAGTCTAGCCTTAAATGATGCATATAATAAAATTAATGAAACCAAAGGTATTAGGATTGGATAATCAAGAGGTGAGCAAGACATAAGTGATGACATTAGGTCATTCTTGATCATTGCACAACAAACCCGATGAAACTCTTAAACAACATCCCAGGAATGGCTGGTGTTAACATTAGCTGATGAATGTATGAAGTGAAGTACATATAAATGATTGAAGCAAACTCTGTGTTTTCTACAGAAGGCTACTTAGTGGAGGTCCCATATGTTGAGCCCTTATTTTTGGGAAGTCTTGATGTAAAGTCCATGATTCCAAGTCCCATGGCGTATGAATGAATGATATAAAAGATATTATGTGCTATATGCAATATGTTATGTTGTATGTGTAAGACGTTACGTGTTGTGTGCAATATGATACGTATGATGATGCATGTTACTCTCATGGGATGACTTTCCTAATCCAATTTGCAAGTCCATTGACTTTTCCAATCCATATTTGGCATGTCTACTAACTCTCCTAATCCAAATTTGGCAAGTCTACTTACATGACTTTACATCAATCATGTTGTTATGAAAGAGCTATTCTTAATCATGCATGTCCTTTGTGTTTGATTTCATATTCCCAAACTTAGTACAAGTGTGTACTAATCCCATACAACTCTATATTTTTATGTGCAGACACAAGGGGACGTTAGAGCTTACAGGTCGACGTGGAAGCCATCCGGACTTGGAGCATTCATCCAGACTTGGTAGGACCTCATGCATTCGAGGAAGCTTGCACATTTTTTTCTAGATTAGTTATAGGATTGAGCTAGTGGAGTATGTTCCACTAGCGTTTCTTTCCCGGTTTTATTTCAGACATTGTATTGGTGCCATTTTAGCAAGTATACATTTAATGCAGCATTGCACTATTTCTTTCATTTGATGATCTTAATTTTAAATTTTTGATGGTGAACGTATTTGAGTTTATGTAGAATGACTAACATGCATGTTAAGAAACATAAAGTTCAAATTTCCCACTGAAATTAACCTAGATGAAGTAACGATGACATATGTAGGCTCGTCTGCTACCTGTAAGAGGCCAATGACACCAGTCTCGTTTGGGGTCTAGACTTTGGTCATGACATTGTAGATATAGGACTAATTTAGGTTCATAACATACAAAATGTGTTTAATATCATCAAAGTTCAGTTTAGCTGCATTACATACAACGTGTATTTAATATCATTAAAGTGCTGAATCCTAACAAATTTTGTTTTTATATATAAGAAAGAAAGAGTTTAAAGGTTGTTGGTTTGTTAGGAGAGTTGCATCTCATTAATATAACACAATATCAAAAGGGAAAGAAAAAAGACACTTAAAGATTGAACAGAGTCGGAGTATGAAAAAGCACAAACTCAAATGGTTGCATAAGAGTTGATACCTATAGCACAGCTGAATATGTTGATACAACAGATGACCAAAATGAACAAAGCTTAGTTTAATAGTCAAGCTCCTCTGACTTTAATTCGAGAATACCTGAATGTCAATATGTCATTCCCCATCAAAGTTTCAAGAAGCAACCGATTTATTTAGATGAGCTTGGAACAAACGTTAACACATCTCATACTGCCGTACTTCCTCGGTAAACCCGTTGAAACCATCAAGAATGAATGATCCACACTTCATCCAAAATGTACAAACTAATGAAATTCCTCAACCAACATTATTACAAAAATCCAATGATGATTCTCTACTCAAAGATCAATACGGCCAAGTTCATGCCCGTCAATTGACTTTCCATGTTCCTAACTCTTACCACTACAAATATAGTTTCCCCATTGAGGTAGAGAAAAACACAAAGGATGAGGAACATGAAAAAAATTGCAAGAAAAAATAGGAGTTTGGAACAAAACATAAGGAATATGCAATGTATTGGAGGACACAAAAGTGTCTCATTTAAGGACTTATGCATGTGTCACTATGTCCACATGGCTATGCGGTTCAAAACTCCAAAGTTTGATAAGTATAATGGTCATGGAGATTCAGTGTCTCATTTGAAAATATTTTGTAATCGGTTGACAGGAGCTAGAGGAAAAGAACTACTTCTTATGGATTACTTCGGAGAGAGTATAACGTGTGTATCTTATGAATGGTTTATCGATCGGGACATTTCTTGTTGGCATGTTTTGGATGACATGGCGCAAGATTTTGTCCAATAATTCCAATAAAATATTGATATTTTTCCCTATCGCAATTCCTTAGCTAATATGAAAACAAGTCATCCTGATGTTATAGGGAATATGCCATAAGATGGAGGGAATAGGTTTCTAGAATCAAACCAGTGATGAAAGACTATGAATTAATTGATGTTTTTCTCTAGGCTCAAGAACCTGACTACTTTCATTATCTTCTCTTCGGAATAGGCAAGCCTTTCGCCGAAGCGATTAAGGTCAGAGAAGTTTTAGAAAACAACATAAAGTCGCGTAAGATTGTTACTCAAGCAGCCATTAGAGATACCACACAAGCAATACAAAGCGGATCTAGTAATTTTACAATTCAGGAAAAGAAGGAGGAAGGGCCCATGATGTCATCTAGATCGAGAGGTATTAAAATGAGCATGAACATCCTTATGGTCAAGTCCAACAAGAACAATCTAATTCTCCTTGGCATTATTACCCATCCCAATATGCAGTTCTCAACACTCAAGCATATGTTCTACCTCCTTCATGCCAACAATGGTGTGGGCCTGCCCCACAAGGTTCTCGCCCCCAACAATAAAATTTCCAAGAGCCATACAACCAAAGTCACCAGACGTATTATACGAGAGAACAAGGCTGAAAAGATAATTTTACCCCAATTGGGGTATCGTATACGAGTTGGTTGCGACAATTAATACAATTGAGAGTGGTTGAAATTGTCAATTATAATGGAAGATGCTTTGATCCAACTGTTATGTGCGAGTATCACGCTAACACTCCAGGTAATAGCACATATAATTGTTGGACGCTAAAAAGAGTACTTGAGAAATTATCGAGGATAAGGTAATCAAGATACGCATTGAGAAAGCACTAAATGTCAAAAATAACCCACTCCCTGCATACAATAATGAGCGTGTTATGGGGATGGTGGGCATTTATGAAGATTGTGAGCAAACAAGTAGAACAAAAGTGAAAAGAAAGGTTTCAAAAGAAGAGTCTAGTATGGTTTTAGAACCCATACAAATGGCATTGATAATTGCTAAAGTGCAATGTCAAATTTTACTCAAGGAAGCTAATATTGTATGTCCCTAGAGCTATAAAAAGAGGAGGCATAGCGTTCAATGGACAAAAAATTTTCATTCATGGTAAATTTTAAACATTTGATCAAAATTAAAAGAGTGTAAAAGATACAGTTGTGATACAAATTGCAACACAACTTCAGATCATAAACACGAAGGTCGTTCCCTAAAACTATAACAAAGTCGTTGTTACTCACAAGGGAAAGGGAATTGTCAAAGAAATAAATGAAACAAGAGGCTCAACTCATTATGGAAGGTTTTATGCTCCAGAAGAATTAAAGAGGGATAAAAAAATCATAGAAAATCAGTTGCCGCTAAAAAAACCCATCATTGAGAAAGAGGGTGAAGAGTTTCTGAAAATAATAAAAGCTCTAGATTATTTTGTTAGTAATCAGTTTAGGAAAAAGCCTGCTCAAATCTCTTTTTGTCATTACTAATAATTTCTAAAGAATATCGTGAAGTATTTACCAAAATATTGAAGGAGGCACATATCTTAGAAAATATTACGGTGGATAACTTGGAAAAGATGGACAACCCAATATTTGAGGTAAATAGAATCACTTTCACTGATGATGAATTGCCTTTGGAAGGATCTGGGCATAAAAAGGCACTATATTTAACTGTGAAATGTAAAGAACACTATGTAAAGAGGGTCATGGTTCATAATGGATCGAGTGTAGACATATGCCCTCTTTCCACTCTACAATGCTTGAATATCAGCACTGTTAGGATCCGCACTAACAATGTTTGTGTTAGGCCATTTGATGGTGCAAAACGGGGCACTGATTGTGAAATTTATCTAATTGTTACAATTGGACCTGTAGAGTTTGGGATTAATGTCAAAGTAATATTCCAAGTTGTAGACATGGACACTTCAAATAATCTACTTTTGGGTAGGCCATGGATCCACCTGGCTAGAGTTGTGCTATCTACTCTACACCAATTTTTCAAGTTTGAACATGACAAACAAGAAATCATTTTCCATGGTGAAGATGATCTCCAAATCACCCGAGATCCTTCAATAACATGCATTGAGTCCAAAAGAGGATGTGAATCCCTCAATTATAATGCTTTGGAAATATTAATAGTCAATCAGTTCTTAGAAGGAAAGACTATCCTCCAACCTCATCTATCCTCTACTTTAGTCATGGTGGTGGCTCCAATGTTAAAGAAAGGCTATGAACCAGGAAAAGGATTCAGTTTGTCGTTGCAAGGAACTTGTGAATCCTATCAATCTAATGGGTAAACAAGAGACATTCAGTTTGGGTTTTAATCAAACTATATTTGATAGAAAATGGGCAAACGATCATTCAAAAAAATTTGGAATGTATCGAAGTCGATCCTCCATATTAGTCAATTTCTTCAATCTCGGGGGGAACCGATTCAAGACTTACCTATCAAAAAGATTTGAACAAAATGTGTCAGTTTATTAAGAAAATATTTTATAAGGTAAACATGAATCAGATGGGAAAGGGTACCAGTCATATGGATGTGCTGCTTATTGATATGAATGTCTAACTCAACAACCACTAACCACTCCTCTCCCTAAAAGGAAGGAGTCCTCATAGTTTTAATTTGTTGTTTTTTTTCAGTTTTGTTATCTGGATTATTCGCAGGGTTGTAATTCAAACATTCTAGTTGTCTTGCTTTTTTTTAACCATTCAATCCTTTTCCATTCAATTCAATGAAGATTTAGTCATCATCTTTGTTTCTACTCTTTCTAATATTTGTCATCTTATTTTTATTTCAGTTACGTTAACTTTAATAATATGACATGCATGTGGAGTTTACATTTAGATCCTAAATAGTTGTATGATCTCAAAACAATGAATCCTACTTCTAATGAATATGACGAAGATGAAGCTGACAATGAAATAAAAACAGTATTAGATCAATTTTAAAAATAAGCCTAAACCTAATTTAATTGTGTAACGACCTGTTTAGTCGTTTTAGAGCAGCAGAACAAATTCTGGAAAAACTGGCCAAAACCACGGACACTGCGACGGACCGTCACAGGCACGACGGCCCGTCGAGGAGGTTCCGTTCCACGACACTTAGAATTCTGAAATTGGGTACTGAAAATCGACTCTCTGAACTTCGTAACGAAATGGCAGAACGGACCGTCACATCCACGACGAACCGTCGTGAGTACCCGTTGCAAAACACTTCAACTTTTGAGAATTTGGTACAAGAAACGAGTCTCTGACCGTCATGACGGAGGGGCCAGGACGGACCGTCCACAGGATGACGGGCCGTCACACACCACCGTAAACCTGGGAGGACACGACGGCTGTGTGACGGACCGTCGCACCCACGACGGCCCGCCACAGCCGCACAATCCCAGCGGTTTAGGATTTCTCCCACGTTTTAAGGGTCGTTTTGGACTATTCTTTCCTTAATTATAAAGTTTGAGGGTTATTATTAATAAATCTAATTACATGGGGTTAAATTAGGTAACCTTAAGTTAATTAGTGGGTCATTATTACCATCTTTCATTCCTAATTATATAGAATTAGGGTAAAAGAAAGAGGGTTTGAATAAGAAAAAGAAAAGAATGTAAAGAGAGACAGATTGAATCGATTGGGAGAGAGAGAGAGTCGAGCGAGGAAGAAGAATATCAAAGCTTGGGAAATTGCTTGTTGATTCCAATTCTTCGGTGGAGGTAGGTTATGGTTTTCATGCTATTCGTAGTAAACTCTTAATAGCGAATGATATATGTTAGTAGTATTGTAAAACCCTTCTATATGCTTAATTGTATGCTTGCATGAATGATGTTATTATGTAATTATGAATAAATAAGCATGACGAAGCTATTGAATCCCAAATCTTGAAAGAAACTTTAATCTACTTGTTAATGATAAGGCCTTGGTATAAAAGAAGGCTTGATGAATTAAAGTAATGGGATTGATGATGCCTTGGTATAGAGAAGGCTTGATGAACGGATATAATGAGAATTAGTGGATCGGAGTGTCACGTTCCGACACATAGTATTAGTGGGACGGGTGTCACGAACCGACACGTAGAATTAGGGGATCGGAGTGTCACGTACCGACACATATAGGGGATCGGGTGTCACGAACCGACACGTAGATTTAGGGGATCGGGTGTCACGAACCGACACGTAGATTTAGGGGATCGGGTGTCACGAACCGACACGTAGATTTACGGGATCGGGTGTCACGAACCGACACGTAGATGTAGGGGATCGGGTGTCACGACCCGACACGTAGATTTAGGGGATCGGAGTGTCACGTACCGACACAAGAGGATTAATGAATATGAGGGAGCGGAGTGTCACGTACCGACACAAGAGGAATACGAATAATGAATCGTGAAAGATGAGAATATACTCAACATAATGAACTTAATTCCCAAATGAGCATGGTATTGAGGCTTGAGCCCTCATGGATGAACTTAATGGTACTTATTGATGATTATAGTACTTGTTGTTGCTACATGTTGAGTTTTATAGTTGATTTATGATATTAAGCGATATATACTGTTTTCTATTTTGAGTTGGCCGATGATATCTACTCGGTACTTGTGGTTGTCTTGACCCCTACTTTATGTTTTCTTCTTTGCTAATTGTGGAATACAATGAACGTTAGTCATCTTCAACTCAAGATGATTCAAGCCAGTCTTACTACACCGGAAATTCGGGGTGAGCTAATACGTCTAGCTTGGGTGGATCTTCTTCTTCAAGTCTTGATGCCTTGAATTCCGGCATGGACTAGCTTTTATGTATTTTTAGTTCTTGGACATTCTTAGTTTAGTAATTTGAAATAGATGTTCTTGTGATGATGACTTCCAGATTTTGGGGATATTAATAATAGTTATTGATTTTATTAATGAGTTTAAGTCTTCCGCATTACTTTCTGTTGTTATATATTGAAATGTTAAGGTTTAGATTGGTTGGTTCGCTCACATAGGAGGGTAAATGTGGGTGCCAGTCGCGGCCCCGATTTGGGTCGTGACAAACTTGGTATCAGAGCATTAGGTTCGTTGGTCTCATCACACAAGAACAGGTCTAGTAGAGTCTTAAGGAACGGTAGGGGGACGCCTTTACTTGTCCTTGAGAGGCTATAAGACTTTAGGAAAATTTCACTCTTTCATTCTTCCTTTCGTGCTACTACTTGAGTCCAATTGGTATCTAGGCGATACGAATTGGTATCTGACCATCTTCACTCTCTTTCGCAGATGGTTAGAACTAGAGCAACGACTACGCCAACACCAACACCAGCACCGGCAGGACAGGGTGCGTCTGAGCCAGCCACCGGGGCTGTGGCTCGAGGGAGAACAACGGCAAGAGGCCGTGGTAGAGGTCGTGGGAGGACGTCCTCTAGAGGAAGAGGACGGGCACCTAGCCCATCTGATACTAGGGCGGTGACTCCTCCACCGACTGAAGAGGTGA
Organism: Solanum arcanum; assembly: GCA_027789145.1. Taxonomy (NCBI): domain Eukaryota; kingdom Viridiplantae; phylum Streptophyta; class Magnoliopsida; order Solanales; family Solanaceae; genus Solanum; species Solanum arcanum. The sequence goes on from CM050941.1 coordinate 27,244,595, forward strand.
TAAGAGAAGGGGAGGATGGGGTGAATGAGCAAGTACAGAATGAAGAAATGCCACCTCAACCTACCCCAGAGATGATCAATCAGGTTCTCGCTTATCTTAGCGGGTTATCTGATCACGGTCAGGCACCTCCAGGGGTTTCTGCACCAACACCTCCGGTTTCAGAGGTACGACATGCGGCTACTATGGCTCTCGCATGGATGCACCATTGGGAATGGGCACATTTCCACGTCGACCATCGGGCCTATTATGACAAACGATCAACATGAACTTTTCAAGAAGTTCTTGAAATTGAAACCTCCAGTCTTTAAGGGTGCGTAATCGAGAGGATGCCTACGATTTTCTGGTTGATTGTCATGAGCTACTACACAAGATGGGTATAGTAGAGAGGTTTGGTGTCGAGTTCGTGAGCTATCAGTTTCAAGGGAACGCCAAAATGTGGTGGCGTTCACATGTTGAGTGTCAACCAACAGAGGCACCACCTATGACTTGGGAATCATTCTCGAGTTTGTTCATGGAAAAGTATATCCCAAGGACTTTGAGAGATAGAAAGAGGGATGAGTTCTTGAGTCTGGAGCAAGGTAGAATGACGGTTAATGCATACGAGGCTAAATTTCGCGCACTATCCAGATACGCCACCCAACTCTGTTTTAGTCCACAAGAACGGATCCGCCGTTTTGTGAAGGGGTTGAGATCAGAGTTGCGGATTTCGGCCTTACAGGTAGCGGCAACGGCAAAATCCTTCCAAGAGGTGGTGGACTTTGTGATAGAGGTGGAAGGAGTGAAGCCAGATGACTTCACCACAACTTCGACATCAAAAAGGTTTCGAAAGGGAGGTGAGTTTAATAGTTCGTATACTAGAGGACAGACTTCTGGAGGCTACTCAGTTCGACCAATTCAGTCTTCACTACAGACTGTAGTTGGGGGACCACCTCAGACCGGTCAACACTTCTCTGAGAGACCTATGCTTGACTCTAGAGAGTGTTATGGATGTGGGGAGACTGGACATATTAGGAGGAATTGTCCCAAACAAAGTTATAGACCCCTAATAGCTAGAGGTAGAGGTGGTCATGGTAGAGGCCGTTATTCTGGAGGACGTGGTAGTCGAGGTAAGGGTGGCCACCAAAGCGGCAGAGGTGATGGGCAAACTGGAGCCACTACTACGCAACATGGTAGGGGCAACGGACAGACAAATAATGGGGCCCATTGTTACGCTTTCCCTGGGAGATCTGAAGCGGAGGCGTCTGATGCTGTCATCACAGGTAACCTTTTGATTTGTGATTGCATGGCTTCCGTATTGTTTGACCCTGGCTCCACGTTTTCATATGTATCTTCATCATTTGCTAATGGTCTAAATCTACATTGTGAATTACTTGATATGCCTATTCGTGTTTCTACTCCGGTGGGTGAGTCTGTGGTAGTTGAAAAAGTGTATAGGTCTTGTTTGGTGAATTTTGTGGGGAGCAACACTTACGTAGATTTGGTTATCTTAGAAATGGGTGATTTTGATGTAATTCTGGGTATGACTTGGCTTTCTCCGAATTTTGCAATTTTGGATTGTAATGCTAAAACGGTGACGTTAGCCAAGCCTGGGGCAGATCCGTTAGTGTGGGAGGGCGACTACACTTCTAATCCGGTGCGTATCATATCCTTTCTTCGTGCTAAGAAAATGGTTAGTAAAGGGTGTTTAGCTTTCTTGGCACATCTTAAGGATGACACTATCCAAGTACCCTCAATTGAGTCGGTTTCGGTAGTCCGTGAGTTTTTGGATGTGTTCCCCGCAGATCTTCCTGGTATGCCACCAGATAGGGATATTGACTTTTGCATTGATCTTGAACCGGGTACTCGCCCCATTTCTATACCCCCTTATAGAATGGCTCCCGCGGAGTTAAGAGAGTTAAAGGCACAACTTCAAGAGTTATTGAATAAAGGCTTCATTAGACCAAGTGCATCCCCTTGGGGTGCTCCGGTTTTGTTTGTAAAGAAGAAGGATGGGAGTTTTCGAATGTGTATAGACTACGGCGGTTGAACAAGGTAACTATCAAGAACAAGTATCCTCTTCCTCGAATTGATGACTTGTTCGATCAACTACAAGGTGCATGTGTCTTCTCTAAGATTGACTTGAGATCCGGTTATCATCAATTGAAAATACGATCAACGGATGTGCCAAAGACCGCTTTTGAGCGAGGTATGGGCATTACGAATTTGTAGTGATGTCTTTTGGTCTTACGAATGCCCTGCTGCGTTCATGAGCTTGATGAACGGGATCTTTAAGCCATATTTGGACCTTTTCGTGATCGTATTTATTGATGATATATTGGTATACTCGAAGAGCAAGAAGGAACATGAAGAGCATTTGAGAATGGTATTGGAAATGTTGAGGGAGAAAAAGCTTTATGCCAAATTCTCTAAGTGTGAGTTTTGGCTAGATGCGGTGTCCTTCTTGGGGCACGTAGTTTCTAAGGATGGAGTGATGGTAGATCCATCTAAGATTGAGACAGTGAAGAATTGGGTAAGACCCACTAATGTATCAGAAATAAGGAGCTTTGTTGGGTTAGCTAGCTACTACCGCAGATTTGTCAAGGGATTCTCTTCTATTGCTTCCCAATTGACGAACTTGACTAAGCAGAATGTTCCATTTGTATGGTCAGATGAATGTGAGGAAAGCTTTCAGAAGCTTAAGACTTTGTTGACTACCGCACCAATTCTTACCTTGCCAATAGAGGGTAAAGACTTCATTGTTTACTGTGATGCATCCTATTCTGGGTTGGGTGCAGTGTTAATGCAAGAGAAAAATGTGATTGCTTATGCTTCGAGGCAATTAAAAGTGCATGAACGTAACTATCCGACCCATGACTTGGAATTGGCTGCGGTAGTGTTTGCATTAAAGAAATGGAGACACTATTTATATGGGGTTAAGTGTGAGGTGTACACGGATCATCGTAGCCTTCAGTATGTCTTTACTCAGAAAGATTTGAACTTGAGACAAAGGAGATGGATGGAACTACTAAAGGACTCCGATATCACTATCTTGTATCATCCGGGGAAGGCGAATGTTGTAGCGGATGCTTTGAGTAGAAAGGCGGGAAGCATGGGAAGTCTAGCTCATTTGCAAGCTTCTAGGCGCCCATTGGCTAGAGAAGTACAGATTTTGGCTAACGATTTGATGAGGTTAGAAGTAAATGAGAAGGGAGGATTGTTAGCTAGTGTGGAGTCGAGATCTTCTTTTCTTGACAAGATTAAGGGAAAACAGTTTGATGATGAGAAACTAAGGCGAATCCGAGACAAAGTGTTGCAAGGAGAGGCTAAAGAAGCAACAATTGATGAGGAAGGTGTTTTGAGGATTAAGGGAAGGGTATGTGTACCCGAGTTGATGATTTGATCAACACTATTCTCGGCGTAAGCTCATAGCTCAAGGTATTCTATACATCCGGTGCAACCAAGATGTACCGTGACCTAAAGCAACACTTTTGGTGGAGTAGAATGAAGCGTGATATTGTTGACTTTATTGCCAAGTGTCCAAACTGTCAACAAGTGAAATATGAACACCAAAGGCCGGAGGAACACTTGAGAGAATGCCCATTCCTGAATGGAAGTGGGAGAGAATCGCAATGGACTTCGTGGTTGGTCTTCCAAAGACATTGGGTAAGTATGACTCCATTTGGGTGATTGTTGATAGGTTAACTAAGTCTGCTCATTTTATTCCGGTCAAGGTAACTTACAACGCAGAGAAGTTAGCCAAGATCTATATCTCAGAGATTGTTCGATTGCATGGAGTTCCACTCTCCATCATATCGGATAGAGGTCTGTGATTTACTTCTAAGTTTTGGAAAACATTGCATGCGGAATTGGGTACTAGGTTGGACCTTAGTACTGCGTTCCATCCTCAGACCGATGGTCAGTCTGAGCGAACGATTCAAGTCTTGGAGGATATGCTTCGTGCATGTGTGATAGAGTTTGGTGGCCATTGGGATAGCTTCTTACCCTTAGCGGAGTTTTCATACAATAATAGCTATCACTCAAGCATTGACATGGCTCCATTTGAAGCATTGTATGGGAGGAGATGTAGGTCCCCCATTGGTTGGTTTGATGCCTTTGAGGTTAGACCTTGGGGTACCGATCTTTTGAGGGATTCTATGGAGAAGGTGAAAGCTATTCAAGAAAAGCTTCTAGCGGCGCAAAGTAGACAAAAGGAGTATGCAGACCGAAAGGTTAGAGACTTGGAGTTCATGGAGGGTGAACAAGTCTTGTTGAAGGTTTCACCTATGAAAGGGGTGATGCGGTTTGGCAAAAGAGGTAAGTTAAGTCCAAGGTATATTGGACCATTTGAAGTGCTTAGCGAATAGGGAGGTGGCTTATGAGTTAGCCTTGCCCCCGGGGCTGTCGGAGTACATCCAGATTCCATGTGTCCATGTTGAAGAGATACCATGGAGATGGAAACTACATCATCCGTTGGGATTCAGTTTTTGGATGAGAACTTGACTTATGAAGAGGAACCGGTTGCTATATTAGATAGAGAGGTTCGCAAGTTGAGGTCAAGAGAGATTGCATCCATCAAGGTGCAATGGAAGAATCGACCCGGTTGAAGAGGCTACCGGGAGAAGGAGGCGGATATGCAAGAGAAATACCCACATCCGCTTCTGATTCAGGTACTCCTCTTCGCCATCGCTTCTTCTTTTGATCGTTCGGGACGAACGATGGGTAAATTGGTATCTATTGTAACGACTGTTTAGTCGTTTTAGAGCGGCAGAACAAATTCGGAAAAAGCGGCCAAAACCACGGACAACTGCGACGGACCGTCACANGCACGGCGGCCGTCGAGGAGGTTCCGTTCCACGACACTTAGAATTCTGAAATTGGGTACTGAAAATCGACTCTCTGAACTTCGTAACGAAATGGCAGAACGGACCGTCACATCCACGACGAACCGTCGTGAGTACCCGTTGCAAAACACTTCAACTTTTGAGAATTTGGTACAAGAAACGAGTCTCTGACCGTCAGGACGGAGGGCAGGACGGACCGTCACAGGGGTGACGGGCCGTCACAGCCACCAGAAACCTGGGGAGGACACGACGGCCTGTGTGACGGACCGTCGCAGGCGTGACGGCCCGTCACAGGCTGCACAATCCCAGGCAGTTTAGGATTTCTCCACACGTTTTAAGGGTCGTTTTGGACTATTCTTTCCTTAATTATAAAGTTTGAGGGTTATTATTAATAAATCTAATTACTTGGGGGTTAAATTAGGTAACCTTAAGTTAATTAGTGGGTCATTATTACCATCTTTCATTCCTAATTATATAGAATTAGGGTAAAAGAAAGAGGGTTTGAATAAGAAAAAGAAAAGAACAGTAAGAGAGACAGATTGAATCGATTGGGAGAGAGAGAGTCGAGCGAGGAAGAAGAATATCAAAGCTTGGGAAATTGCTTGTTGATTCCAATTCTTGATTGGAGGTAGGTTATGGTTTTCATGCTATTCGTAGTAAACTCTTAATAGCGAATGATATATGTTAGTAGTATTGTAAAACCCTTCTATATGCTTAATTGTATGCTTGCATGAATGATGTTATTATGTAATTATGAATAAATAAGCATGTGAAGCTATTGAATCCCAAATCTTGAAAGAAACTTTAATTTACTTGTTAATGATAAGGCCTTGGTATAAAAGAAGGCTTGATGAATTAAAGTAATGGGATTGATGATGCCTTGGTATAGAGAAGGCTTGATGAACGGATATAATGAGAATTAGTGGATCGGAGTGTCACGTTCCGACACATAGTATTAGTGGGGACGGGTGTCACGAACCGACACGTAGAATTAGGGGATCGGAGTGTCACGTGCCGACACATATAGGGGATCGGGTGTCACGAACCGACCACGTAGATTTAGGGATCGGGTGTCACGAACCGACACGTAGATTTAGGGGATCGGGTGTCACGAACCGACACGTAGATTTAGGGGATCGGGTGTCACGAACCGACACGTAGATGTAGGGGATCGGGTGTCACGAACCGACACGTAGATTTAGGGATCGGAGTGTCGCGTGCCGACACAAGAGGATTAATGAATATGAGGGAGCGGAGTGTCACGCGTACCGACACAAGAGGAATACGAATAATGAATCGTGAAAGATGAGAATATACTCAACATAATGAACTTAATTCCCAAATGAGCATGGTATTGAGGCTTGAGCCCTCATGGATGAACTTAATGGTACTTATTGATGATTATAGTACTTGTTGTTGCTACATGTTGAGTTTTATAGTTGAGTTATGATATTAACTGATATATCTTGTTTTCTATTTTGAGTTGGCCGATGATATCTACTCGGTACTTGTGGTTGTCTTGACCCTACTTTTATGTTTTCTTCTTTGCTAATTGTGGAATACAATAACGTTCCGTCATCTTCAACTCAGCAGTGATTCAAGCCAGTCTTACTACACCGGAAATTCAGGGTGAGCTAATACGTCTAGCTTGGACTGGATCTTCTTCTTCAAGTCTTGATGCCTTGAATTCCGGCATGGACTAGCTTTTATGTATTTTTAGTTCTTGGACATTCTTAGTTTAGTAATTTGAAATAGATGTTCTTGTGATGATGACTTCCAGATTTTGGGGATATTAATAATAGTTATTGATTTTATTAATGAGTTTAAGTCTTCCGCATTACTTTCTGTTGTTATATATTGAAATGTTAAGGTTTAGATTGGTTGGTTCGCTCACATAGGAGGGTAAATGTGGGTGCCAGTCGCGGCCCCGATTTGGGTCGTGACAAATTGAATCTAAGGAGGTTAATTTAGGAATTCAACAATATGTGGAAGAAATAAAGATAAGTGTCCATGTCGATCAAAATATTTTAAACGACATAATTCGAGGTTTATTTGAATAGAATGATTTCTTCGCTTGGTCATACGATGACATACAAGGGTTAAGTGTTGATCTGGTGGTTCGCAAACTTCCAATACATCTTGATTTTCCACCTGTCCTGCAAAAGCAAAGAAAATTTGAGACAGATATGAGCGATAAAAATTAAAGAGGAATACATGAAGTGACTTGGTGCAAATGTAATCAGGGTCGTTCAATACGCTACCTGGTTGGCTAATGTTGTTCCAATGCCAAAGAAAGATGGAAATATCATAGTTTGTGTTGATTATAGAGATCTAAACAAAGAAACTACAAAAGACAATTTTTCATTACTCAACATTCACATCCTTGTTGATAATTGTGCCAAACACAAGATTTAATCTTTCATGGTTGCCTAATGGGTGTAAAAGACGTAGAAAATATTGCTTTCACAACCCCGTGGGGTACATATTGTTATAGAGTCATGTAATTTGGTCTAAAAATTATGGGAGCAAGCTACATGAGAGCTATGACTACCATATTCCAGGAAATAATGCATTAAGAGGTTGAGGTATATGTTGATGATGTCATTATTAAGTCTAGAACGCAAGCTGACCATGTGGGTGAGCTAAGAAAATTCTTCGAAAGATTAATTAAGTACAATCGCAAGCTTAATCTGACGTAATGTGCATTTGGAGTTCTATCTTGCAAACTTTTGGGTTTTATAGTTAGTATAAGAGACATTGAATTGGATCCCTCCAAGATAAAATCCATACGAGAATTTCCACCTCCAAAAACAAAAACTGAAATCATGTGTTTTTTTGGGAAGGTTAGACTATATCAGCCAATTAATTGCTCAACTCACTACCACATGTGAGTCGATATTCAAGTTGTTGAAAAAGGATTATTCTATTAAATGGACAAATGAGTGTCAAAAGGATTTTTGGCAAAATTAAGGAATATCTAGCAAATACTCTAGTACTAGTCCCCCAGAGCCTCGTAGACCATTGTTTTTATACCTCTCAGTGATGGATAATTCCTTTGGTTGCATTCTACGATAACACAATGTCGTGAGGAAAATGGAATGAGCTATTTATTACTTGAGCAAGAAGTTCACAAGCTATTAGGCAAAGTACACTCTATTAGAAAAGACATGTTATGTTTTAACTTGGGTCGCCCAAATACTGAAGCACCATTTTTTTCTCCTACACCACCTAACTCGTATCGAGAATGGATATCTTGAAATATATTTTTCAAAAATCCATGAAAATGTGTAGATTGGCGAAATTGCACATTTTGCAAAAAGAATTTGACTTTGTGTATGTTACTCGCACCGTCATGAAAGCACAATAATTGGTCAATGATATGGCATAGAATTTGATTGATGATGAGTACGAGCCTTTAAAGACATACCTCCCTAATAAATAGATCAACTCTATTGAGGAAGAAATTCTTGATAATGATCCTATGAGGAAATTATATTTTGATAGGGTTGTCAAAAAAAATGTAGTAGGAACTTGGGCAGTTCTTATCTTATTAAACAAATGTCGTTATCCTGCCACAACATGACTTCGATTCTTTTCTACCAACAACACAATAGACTACGAATCTTGCATCTATGATTTGAATATGGCAATAAATCTTGATGTTCATGAGCCATTAGTTTTTGGGGATTCTGAGTCGCTCATTCGACAAGCTCAAAGAAAATGGGAAACTCGAGACATTAAGCTCATATAGTATAAACAATGTTTATAAAATCTCATCTAATGGTTCAACAACATTGAATTTAGATACATTCCAAGGTTTCACAATGAGTTGGGTAATGCTTTGTCCACCCTAGTCTCGATGCTTCCATACCCAGGTAATACCTACATTGACCCATTGAAAATGCAAGTTAGGGACCAACATGGTTATTGTAAACTAATTGAAGTAGAGGAAGATGGTAAGCCCTGGTATCACGACATCAAGTAGCTCATAAAAGTTTGTTAATATCCAATAAACGCTGATAGATATCAAAAAAGAACTATTACGCAACTCTCCAATGGTTTTTTCTTGAGTGGCAAAATCTTATATAAGAGAACTCCAGATTTGAATTTATTGCAATCTGTAAATACTCAAGAGGCAGTAACAATTATGTGTCAGCTGCATTAAGTGGTATGTGACCCACATATGAATGGTTACATTCTAGCAACAAAAATTATCCTTGCAGGATACTATTGGTTGACCATGGAGCGAGATTCCTTCCGGTTTGTTCGCAAGTGCCATCAGTTCCAGTTTCATAGAGACTTTATTATCTCACCCCCATACCCCATTAGAGTTGCACCCTCTGTCTGCTGCATGGACTTTTGTTACTTGGGGAATGGACGTTATTGGGCAGATTGAGATTAAAGCATCTAACAGTCATCGTTTAGTTTATTTGTCATCAATTACATTACATAATTAATGAAAACCGTCACATTTAAATTATTCACTAATAATGCAGTGGTGGACTTCACTCATTCCAAAATCATATGTTGTGTATAGACAATGCAATGATACTCAATAGCCAACTGATAAAGGAATTTTGTGAGCAATTTAAAAATGTTCATCATCATTCAACCCCTTATCGACCCAAAGAAAATGGGCTGTTGGAGCGGAAATTAATACATAAAGAAGATTTTTAAGATAATGGTGCGAGGATCTAGACAGAGGCATGAAAAACTAACCTTCATTCTCATGGGATATCGCATGACTATTCATACGTCAGTAGGTTCAACACCCTACATATTGGTTTACGGAACTGAGGTTATCATACACATAGAAATTTAAATCCTTCCTCTTCGAACCATTGCTGAAGAAAAAATCGAGGATACAGGATGGGATAAATAAAGGTTAGAACAGTAAGCAGTGATAGACAAAAAATTGTTTACGTCAATTTGTTTTGGTCAATTATATCAGCAGAGAATGGCTCAAGATTTTAATAAGAAAGTACGCCCCATAAATTTTGAAGTTAGTCCACTTGTTGTGAAGCGCGTCCTTCCCCATCAAGACAAGGCCTAGTGAAGGGTTGACCCAAATTTCCAAGGCCCTTATGTTATTAAGAAAGTGTTTTCCAAAGGAGCTTTGCAACTGGCATATATGGAGGGAATGATGATTGACACAATTGTCAATGCAAATTCGATAAAAAGATACTACGTTTAGCACTCCTTTTCATGATTGACATACTCAAGATGATAGGATAAAAATGTATCCTCTTTTATCTCAAACACCACTTGCATGGTGATTTATCTAGGAAAAAATACCATAAAAAAAAACAAAAAGAAACAAAAGAAGTTTTGAACTACGTTCGACCTAATCCTAAGAGGATACTTAGGCAACCTTTCATTTGGGTTTGGTCTAATCACTCAATTAAACGATAATCATGTTCTTCAATTCTTCAATGGTTGAGACATGATATTGTGACCTACGATGCATTAAGAAGAATAAATATATAAAAATGAGAGAGTCTTATGAGTAAAACCGCTCAAGGGCACCTTAAGACGATGGTTAGTTGAGAGACGGAGATTAGAATGTCTTATTGGTAGAAAATCACGAAGGACAACACTCATACAATAATGACATTCAGCCATGATATGAGCACAATCAAGACAAAAGTCAAGCTTAGTCTGAAAGATAAAACATTGTTTCATTAGATTCGGACAACCCGAAGAGATCAAATGTTAAGTTTAAATGCATGTCATGATTCATTAAAGTCATCACGTGCTTTTAGTGAAGATTATTTTCATCTCCTTTCAACCATTTACTTATTTATTTATTCATTCAAAACATATAACTTTTCATTCACAACCCTTGCACTTGTGAAATGTGTACTTGTGTTCGTAATTTGAGTCTCTCTCAACATCAACTAACGTCAAGTGAGAAAATAAATTTAAAACTACAAAATTGACTACGATATTTCCAATTTAATATTTGGGGCATGCACCATATAGACTAGGATTGTAAACAAATCGAGAAAATACATATCATGAATCGATACATTATGAAAAATTGATAAAGTAAGAGTGTGGCTTGTGAACAAATGAACGACACAACATGCACAAAATAGTAATGGTTCATAATGTTCATGTCAAGTGTTTTAAGAGAAGACAAGGGTTGTCTTTAAATCATCTTCAAGATATTGGTGCAATCATTAATGGATTAAATCTCCCAAGTGGGGCAGATCCAAAGTCAAGTTTTACAAGATATTTGAAGTCACGAATACATTCTTTGTCTAAAAACATGTATAAAGTCGAATTGTGCAAGTAGTTCGCGAGAGAAAAACGCCACGATGGTAAGTTCTTGAATCATTATCTAACTTTAGTACAATATGCACAAAAAATTTATATTAACAATTAAAAAAGGATATTTTTTCATTCAATATAAAATTTGGGGCATTTTTATTTTATTTTGAGTTTGTTCAATGTACAAATATAAATAAAATAAAATAATATTAATAAGGCAAGTAAAAACAATATATATATATATGTATATATATATATATATATATATATATATATATATATATATATATATATATATATATGATTTTCAAAGGGCACAATATTCTCTTGTTACATAAAGGGCACAATAACTCAAATTTTATTTTTCATATCTTCACAATGCACAAAAATCCGTTGTTGCTTATAGGGAACAATAACCCCTATTTTATTTTTCATGTCTTTAGAGCGCACAATAACCTATGGTTGCATAAAGGGCGCAAAAACCCTATTTAATTTTTTTATTTATTCACATTGCTCAATAACCCCTGGTTGCATATAGGACAATATAACCATTATTTTATGTTTCATGTATTCACAATGCAAATTAACCCCTGGTTGCATATAGGACACAATAACTCCTATTTTTTTTTAATGTCTTCATAGGCACAATAACCCCTTGTTGCATATAGGGCATAATAACCCCTATATCATTTTTCATGTCTTCACAAGGCACAATAACCCATGGTTGCTTATAGGGTACAAGAACCCCTATTTATTTTCATGTCTTCAGAAGGCACAATAACCCCTGATTACATATAGGGCACAAAAAGCCTTTTTTATTTTTCATGTCTTCACATGACACAATAACCCCTTGTTGCATATATGGCACAATAACCCCTATTTATTTTTCATGCTTCACAGGGCACAATAAACCCTGGTTGCATAGAGGGCACAATAACCCATATTTTATTTTCATGACTTCACAGGACACAATAATCCCTTGTTGCATATAGGGCATAGTAACTCCTATTTTATGTTCATGTCTTCACAGGTCATAATAACCCTTGGTTACATGTAGGGAACAATAACCCTTTGTGTAAATACGGAATAATAAAACCTATTTTACTTACATGTCTTCACATGAGACAATAACCCCTGGTTCCTTATAGGGAACAAAACCCCTATCTTATGTTTATTATCTTCACAAGGCATAAGAACCCCTGAATGCATTTTTGACAAAAATCTCCCTTTTATTTTATGTTATATTTTTTATTGACACAAACATTAATTTTTTTAGTATAGACTTTTATATCATTCATAAATAACTCATAAAAATATTCTAGAGAAAACTGGGATTTTTTTTCTTCTATTGGGTTTGTTTTGGTATGTTCTATGGTGTATAGGTTTTTACATAGTACAAAAATTGAAGTTCAAGTATAAAGAATCATTTTTTCAAGAAAACAAGTATTCAAGAATATCATGAGGAAGAATGTCAAAGGTTGAACTCAAGTCATAAAGTTTCAAGTCTTAAACTCAGATATCCAGATCAAAGTTCAGAATCGATGAACCAACCAAAAAGGGTGAAGCGATAACTAAATATTAAGAATAAAACTCAGTACTCTTGGAGTAGATAGGATTTTTTATCCATCCTTTATCTCCTTCTGTATTATACCTTTTTAATGATATAGTTGGAACTATGAATCGAAACCTCGACAAAACCTCACTCGACTACCTAACTCATTAGAACTTGACCTGACTCCTTATCATCAACTCAGGATAAGTAGTTTTTCAAATGTTAGGATACAGTCAAACCTCTTCTCTTTTATTTATTTTTAACATTTTGGGAAAATATTTCAGTGAAAAGTTATTCACATTGTTCACGTCTTTGTATGAAAACTCTTCATGTTTCCAAGCAAAGAGGGACATAATGTGAACATCTAATTTTTGAAAAAAAATAATGATTTTACACAAATTTTAAAATGTTTATATTTAAAATAAATTGTAAATTTCAATAAATAATAATATAATTTATAGTTTAATAATAATAAACAATAGGGATAATGCAAAAGTACTCCCAACCTATGTCAATAATCTCAAAGACACACTTATACTATATTAAGAACCTATTACCTTCCTGAACATATTTTATAAATTATTTTCTACCCCTTTTCGGCCTACGTGGAATTATTTTATTTTTTCATCGCTTGTTGATATTTTTTTCCAAGCTAGTGCAATGCCGTAAAGGGGTAAAAATTATTCATAAAATAAGTTCATGGGAGTAATAAGACCTATGTATAGTATAAGTGTGTCTCTGGAATTTCAGACATAGGATAGTGGGTATTTATTCATTTTCCCTAAAAAAATAATAAAAAGAAGTTGTGAATTTAAGGTATTTGATAATTCTATCTAGTCCAGAAATAATAATAATAATATAATATATTATGGAAAATTTGAAAAAGAAAAGAAAAGATAATTCTATTTAGTTATTTTAATTATTTTGTTTTACATTTTCTTAACTTTATTTTTTTCTTCTTTTTATTTATTTTATTTATTATTATTTATTACTTATTTGTTTTGTTAGTATTATATTACTATTTTAATTTTTTATGCCCTTATCTCAACCATAAAATTCTCAATTAAATTTCAAGCTAAACTAGTCCCATACCACCACTTTCCTTTAAATTAGCACCAGATTCTCACCAAAAACTATTATAAAAATATACGCTCAGTAGAGAAAAATACGGAAGACAGATTGAAATACACAGAGAAAAAAGTAAGAGCAAAAGCAAAGAGAAGAAAAGTGAGGTTTTTCTTCATAATTAGATCTAGCGTTAGAGATTTACTCGTTGTTCCAATTTCGTGGCTCTTTAAAGATAATGCATAGTTATTAACTATGGAAATCAGTAATTAAAAGCAGTTTTGTGCAATCAATTTTTCCCAGCGAGTTAAATAAAAATTCTCGCATGATTCAAATGAAATGTTTTTATGAAAATTTGATTCAAATAATATTAAGTTCATTTAATCACATGTATTATTTATTATTATTGTATTATTATGCACTTTGTAACGACCTGTTTAGTCGTTTTGAGCAACAGAGTCCATTTCTGGAAAAACTGGCTGGGACAACGGATGGAACGACGGACCGTCGTGGTCTCGACGGCCCGTCGAGGGAGTGTCGTTCCATGACACTTAGAGTTTTGAAATTGGGTACTGAAAAATCGACTCTCTGTAAGTTGTGACGGACCTGCAGGACGTGCCGTCACATCCACGACGAACCGTCGTGAGTCCCGTTGCAAAACACTTCAACTTTTGAGAAATTGATGCAAGAAAATGAGTTTCTGACCGTCATGACGGAGGGGCCAGGACGGACCGTCACAGGGGTGACGGGCCGTCGCAGACCACCTGGAGTCTGGGGAGACACGACGGCCTGTGTGACGGACCGTCGCAGGCGTGACGGCCCGTCACAGGCTGCACAATCCCAGGCAGTTTAGGATTTCTCCACACGTTTTAAGGGTCGTTTTTGACTATTCTTTCCTTAATTATAAAGATTGAGGGGTAACATTAATAAGTCTAATTACTTAGGGGTTAAATTAGGTAACCTTAAGTTAATTAGAGGTTTATTGTCCTCTTTTATTCTTAATTATACATTAATTAGGGTAAAAGAAAGAGGGTTTGAATAAAACAAAGAGAAAGAAACAGAGAGAGAAAGTATTGATCGATCGAATTGGTGAGAGAGAAACAAAGCTTGGGAATTTCTTGCTTGCTTCCAATTCTTCGGTGGAGGTAGGTTATGGTTTATGTTACGATATTCGTAGTGAACTCTTAATAGTGAATATTATGTGTTAATATTATTGTAAACCCTACTATGTGCTTAAGTTGTATGCTTGCATGAATATGAATGTGAAATTGTGATGAATTAACAAAGCATGATGAAGCTATTGAATCCCAAATCTTGAAAGAACCCTAATTAAGCTTGATATATTATATAATGAGAATGATGATGCCTTAGTATGAAAGAAGGCTTGATATATTATATAATGAGAATGATGATGCCTTAGTGTAAAAGAAGGCTTGATGAATTAGGGATCGGGTGCCACGTTCCTACCAGGATAGAATGAATATGAGGATCGGGTGCCACGTTCGTACCAGGATAGAATGAATATGAGGATCGGGTGCCACATTCGGTACCAGGATAGAATGAATATGAGGATCGGGTGCCACGTTCGGTACCAGGATAGAATGAATATGAGGATCGGGTGCCACGTTCGGTACCAGGATAGAATGAATATGAGGATCGGAGTGTCACGTTCCGACACCAGGATAGAATATGGATCGGGTGCCACGTTCGGTACCAGGATAGAATGAATATGAGGATCGGAGTGTCACGTTCGACACCAGGATAGAATATGGATCGGGTGCCACGTTCGGTACCAGGATAGTATATGAGGATCGGAGTGCCACGTTAGGCACCAGGATAGAAATAGAGGAGCGGAGTGTCACGTACCGACACAAGAGGAAGAAAGATAATGAATCTTGAAAGATAATGAATATACTCAATCTAATGAACTAAATTCCCAAATGAGTATGGTATTGAGGCTTGAGTCCTCATGTGTGAACTCGGTTGTAATTATTGATGAACTCATGTTGTTATTGCTACATGTTGAGTATTGTAGTTGATTTACATTATTATTGATATATATTGTTCCCTATTTTGAGTTGGCCGATGATATCTACTCAGTACTTGTGGTTGTACTGACCCCCTACTTTTATGTTTTCTCCTTTGTTATTTGTGCAATGCAGCAAACGTTCCGTCAACTTCAACTCAACAGGAGATCTAGCCAGTCTTCACTTCATCGCAAATTCAGGGTGAGCTAATGCGTCTAGCTTGGGTGGGTCTTCTTCTTCAAGTCTTGATGCCTTGAACTTCCGGCATGGACTAGCTAGTATTTGTTTTAGCTTCTTAGACATTCCTAGTTTAGTAATTTGAGATAGATGTTCTTGTGATGATGACTTCCAGATATTGGGGATATTAATAATAGTTTTGAATTGTTTTATTAATGAGTTAAGTCTTCCGCATTATTTTCTGTTGTCATATATTGAAATGTTAAGGGTTAAATTGGTTGGTTCGCTCACATAGGAGGGTAGATGTGGGTGCCAGTCGCGGCCTCGGATTTGGGTCGTGACAAACTTGGTATCAGAGCATTAGGTTCGTTGGTCTCATCACACAAGAACAGGTCTAGTAGAGTC
Source organism: Solanum arcanum (assembly GCA_027789145.1). Classification (NCBI taxonomy): domain Eukaryota; kingdom Viridiplantae; phylum Streptophyta; class Magnoliopsida; order Solanales; family Solanaceae; genus Solanum; species Solanum arcanum. The sequence continues at coordinate 27,260,914 of CM050941.1, forward strand.
TTAAGGAACGGTAGGGGGACGCCTTTACTTTTCCTTGAGAGGCTATAAGACTTTAGGAAAATTCCACTCTTTCATTCTTTCTTTCGTGCTACTACTTGAGTCCAATTGGTATCTAGGCGATACGAATTGGTATCTGACCATTTTCACTCTCTTTCGCAGATGGTTAGAACTAGAGCAACGACTACGCCAACACCAACACCAGCACCGGCAGGACAGGGTGCATCTGAGCCAGCCACCGGGGCTGTAGCTCGAGGGAGAACAACGGCAAGAGGCCGTGGTAGAGGTCGTGGGAGGACGTCCTCTAGAGGAAGAGGACGAGCACTTAGCCCATCTGATGCTAGGGCAGTGACTCCTCCACCGACTGAAGAGGTGATAAGAGAAGGGGAGGATGGGGTGAATGAGCAAGTACAGAATGAGGAAATGCCACCTCAACCTACCCCAGAGATGATCAATCAGGTTCTCGCTTATCTTAGCGGGTTATCTGATCACGGTCAGGCACCTCCAGGGGTTTCTGCACCAACACCTCCGGTTTGAGAGTGCGATGTCACGGCTACTATGGCTCCCGCATGGATGCACCATTGGGAATGGGCACATTTCCACGTCGACTCTTGGGCCTATTATGACAAACGATCAACATGAACTTTTCAGTAAGTTCTTGAAATTGAAACCTCCAGTCTTTAAGGGTGCAGAATCAGAGGATGCCTACGATTTTCTGGTTGATTGTCATGAGCTACTACACAAGATGGGTATAGTAGAGAGGTTTGGTGTCGAGTTCGTGAGCTATCAGTTTCAAGGGAACGCCAAAATGTGGTGCCGTTCACATGTTGAGTGTCAACCAACAGAGGCACCACCTATGACTTGGGAATCATTCTCGAGTTTGTTCATGGAAAAGTATATCCCCCGGACCTTGAGGGATAGGAAGAGGGATGAGTTCTTGAGTCTCGAGCAAGGTAGGATGACGGTTAACGCATATGAGGCTAAGTTTCGTGCTTTATCAAGGTATGCCACTCAACTCTGTTTCAGTCCACAAGAACGGATCCGCCGTTTTGTGAAGGGATTGAGGGCAGAATTGCGGATTTCAGCCTTGCAGATAGCGGCAACAGCAACATCCTTCCAAGAGGTGGTAGACTTTGTGATAGAGGTGGAAGGAGTGAAGCCAGACGACTTCACCACAACTTCGACATCAAAGAGGTTTCGAAGGGGAGGTGAGTTTAATGGTTCTTATTCTAGAGAACTCCGAGGTCACTCCAATCGACCAATACGATCTTCACTCTGATGTAGTTGGGGGTCCACCTCAGAACGGTCAACACTTCTCTGAGAGGCCTATGCATGAACCTCGAGAGTGTTATGGATGTGGGGAGGTTGGACACATTAAGAGGTATTGTCCAAACCAGAGTTACAGAACCCCAATAGCTAGAGGTAGAGGTGGTAATGGTAGAGGTCGTTATTACGGAGGCGTGGTGGCCGAGGTAATGGTGGTCACCAAAGCGGCAGAGGTGAAGGGCAAAAGCGGAGCCACTACTACGCAACATGGTAGGGGCAATGGACGGACAAGCGATAGGGCCCATTGTTACGCTTTCCCTGGGAGATCTGAAGCGGAGCGTCACGATCTTTGTTATCACGGGTAATCTTTTGGTTTGTGATTGCATGGCATCTATATTATTTGACCCTGGCTCCACGTTTTCATATGTATCTTCATCATTTGCTAATGGTCTAAATCTACATTGTGAATTACTTGATATGCCTATTCGTGTTTCTACTCCGGTGGGTAGTCTGTGGTAGTTGAAAAAGTGTATAGGTCTTGTTTGGTGAATTTTGTGGGAGCAACACTTATGTAGATTTGGTTGTTTTAGAAATGGGTGACTTTGATGTAATTCTGGGTATGACTTGGCTTTCTCCGAATTTTGCAATTTTGGATTGTAATGCTAAAGCGGTGGCGTTAGCCAAGCACTGGGGCAGATCCGTTAGTGTGGGAGGCGACTACACTTCTAATCCGGTGCGTATCATATCCTTTCTTCGTGCTAAGAAAATGGTTAGTAAAGGGTGTTTAGCTTTCTTGGCACATCTTAAGGATGACACTATCCAAGTACCCTCAATTGAGTCGGTTTGGTAGTCCGTGAGTTTTTGGATGTGTTCCCGCAGATCTTCCTGGTATGCCACCAGATAGGGATATTGACTTCTGCATTGATCTTGAACCTGTACTCGCCCCATTTCTATACCCCCTTATAGAATGGCTCCGGAGTTAAGAGAGTTAAAGGCACAACTTCAAGAGTTATTGAACAAAGGCTTCATTAGACCAAGTGCATCCCCTTGGGGTGCTCCGGTTTTGTTTGTGAAGAAGAAGGATGGGAGTTTTCGGATGTGCATAGACTACAAACAACTAAACAAGGTAACCATAAAGAACAAGTATCCTCTTCCTCGCATTGATGACTTGTTCGATCAGTTACAAGGTGCTTGTGTCTTCTCTAAGATTGATTTGAGATCCGGTTATCATCAATTGAAAATACGAGCAACGGATGTGCCAAAGACCGCTTCCGAGCGAGGTATGGGCATTACGAATTTGTAGTGATGTCTTTTGGTCTTACGAATGCCTGCTGCGTTCATGAGCTTGATGAACGGGATCTTTAAGCCATATTTGGACCTTTTCGTGATCGTATTTATTGATGATATATTGGTATACTCGAAGAGCAAAAGGGAACATGAGGAACATTTGAGAATAGTATTGGAAATGTTGAGGGAGAAACAGCTTTATGCCAAGTTCTCTAAGTGTGAGTTTTGGCTAGATGCAGTGTCCTTCTTGGGGCACGTAGTTTCTAAGGATGGAGTGATAGTAGATCCTTCTAAGATTGAGACAGTGAAGAATTGGGTAAGACCCACTAATGTATCAGAAATAAGGAGCTTTGTTGGGTTAGCTAGCTACTACCGCAGATTTGTCAAGGGATTCTCTTCTATTGCTTCCCAATTGTGAACTTGACTAAGCAAAATGTTCCATTTGTATGCTCGGATGAGTGTGAGGAAAGCTTTCAAAAGCTCAAGACTTTATTGACTACCGCACCCATTCTCACCTTGCCAGTGGAAGGTAAGGACTTCATTGTGTATTGTGATGCATCCTATTCTGGGTTGGGTGCAGTGCTAATGCAAGAGAAGAGTGTAATTGCTTATGCTTCGAGGCAATTAAAGGTGCATGAACGTAACTATCCGACCCATGATTTGGAGTTGGCCGCGGTAGTATTTGCACTAAAGCAATGGAGACACTATTTGTATGGGGTTAAGTGTGAAGTCTACACGGATCATCGTAGCCTTCAGTACGTCTTTACTCAGAAAGATTTGAACTTGAGACAAAGGAGATGGATGGAACTACTAAAGGACTACGATATCACTATCTTGTATCATCCGGGGAAGGCGAATGTTGTAGCGGATGCTTTGAGTAGAAAGGCGGGAAGCATGGGAAGTCTAGCTCATTTGCAAGCTTCTAGGCGCCCATTGGCTAGAGAAGTACAGATTTTGGCTAACGATTTGATGAGGTTAGAAGTAAATGAGAAGGGAGGATTGTTAGCTAGTGTGGAGTCGAGATCTTCTTTTCTTGACAAGATTAAGGGAAAACAGTTTGATGATGAGAAACTAAGGCGAATCCGAGACAAAGTGTTGCAAGGAGAGGCTAAAGAAGCAACAATTGATGAGGAAGGTGTTTTGAGGATTAAGGGAAGGGTATGTGTACCCCGAGTTGATGATTTGATCAACACTATTACGCGGCTCATAGCTCAAGGTATTCTATACAGCGGGGTGCAACCAAGATGTACCGTGACCTAAAGCAACACTTTTGGTGGAGTAGAATGAAGCGTGATATTGTTGACTTTGTTGCTAAATGTCCAAACTGTCAACAAGTAAAGTATGAGCACCAAAGGCCGGAGGAACACTTGAGAGAATGCCCATTCCTGAATGGAAGTGGGAGAGAATCGCAATGGACTTTGTGGTTGGTCTTCCCAAGACATTGGGAAAGTTTGATTCTATTTGGGTAATCGTTGATAGGTTAACTAAGTCTGCTCATTTCATTAGGTAAAGGTGACTTACAATGCAGAGAAGTTAGCCAAAATCTATATCTCGTAAATCGTTCGATTTGCATGGAGTTCCACTATCCATCATATCGGATAAGTGCAGTTTACTTCTAAGTTTTGGAAAACATTGCATGCGGAATTGGGTACTAGGTTGGACCTTAGTACTGCGTTCCATCCTCAGACCGATGGTCAGTCTGAACGAACGATTCAAGTGTTGGAGGATATGCTTCGTGCATGGGTGATAGAGTTTGGTGGCCATTGGGATAGCTTCTTACCCTTAGCGGAGTTTTCATACAATAATAGCTATCACTCAAGCATTGACATGGCTCCATTTGAAGCATTGTATGGGAGGAGATGTAGGTCTCCCATTGGTTGGTTTGATGCATTCGAGGTTAGACCTTGGGGTACCGATCTTTTAAGGGATTCGTTAGATAAGGTGAAGGGCATTCAAGAAAAGCTTCTAGCGGCGCAAAGTAGACAAAAGGAGTATGCAGACCGAAGGTTAGAGACTTGGAGTTCATGGAAGGTGAACGAGTCTTGTTGAAGGTTTCACCTATGAAAGGGGTGATGCGGTTTGGCAAAAGAGGTAAGCTAAGTCCAAGGTATATTGGACCATTTGAGGTACTAAAGCGAGTAGGGGAGGTGGCTTATGAATTAGCCTTGCCCCGGGGCTGTCCTGAGTACATCCGGTATTTCATGTGTCCATGTTGAAAAGATACCATGGAGATGGAAACTACATCATCCGTTGGGATTCAGTTTTACTCGATGAGAACTTGTCATATGAGGAGGAGCCTGTTGCTATATTAGATAGGGAGGTTCGCAAGTTGAGGTCGAGAGAAATTGCATCCATCAAAGTCCAATGGAAGAATCGACCGGTTGAAGAGGCTACTTGGGAGAAGGAGGCGGATATGCAAGAGAAATACCCACATCTGTTCTGATTCGGTACCCTCTTCGCCATCGGGTTTTCTTCTTTTGATCGTTCGGGACGAACGATGGGTAAATTGGTATCTATTGTAACGACTGTTTAGTCGTTTTGAGCATGAAGTCCATTTCGGAAAAAGCGGGTGGGACAGCGGATGGAGCAGCGGACCGTCGTGGTCTCGACGGCCCGTCGAGGAGTGTCGTACCATGTCACTTAGAGTTTTGAAATTGGGTACTGAAACATCGCCTCTCTGTAAGTTGTGACGGACCTGCAGGCCGTGCCGTCACATCCACGACGAACCGTCGTGAGTCCCGTTGCAAAACACTTCAACTTTTGAGAAATTGATGCAAGAAAACGAGTTTCTGACCGTCATGACGGAGGGGCCAGGACGGACCGTCCACCAGGGTGACGGGCCGTCGCACCACCACACAGATGCAGGGAGACACGACGGCGGTGTGACGGACCGTCGCGGCGTGACCGTCACGCAGGCTGCACAATCCCGAGCGATTTAGGATTTCTCCACACGTTTTAAGGGTCGTTTTTGACTATTCTTTCCTTAATTATAAAGATTGAGGGGTAACATTAATAAGTCTAATTACTTAGGGGTTAAATTAGGTAACCTTAAGTTAATTAGAGGGGTTTATTGTCCTCTTTTATTCTTAATTATACATTAATTAGGGTAAAAGAAAGAGGGTTTGAATAAAACAAAAGAGAAAGAACAGAGAGAGAAAGTATTGATCGATCGAATTGGTGAGAGAAAAACAAAGCTTGGGAATTTCTTGCTTGCTTCCAATTCTTCGGTGGAGGTAGGTTATGGTTTATGTTCCGATATTCGTGGTGAACTCTTAATAGTGAATATTATGTGTTAATATTATTGTAAACCCTACTATGTGCTTAAGTTGTATGCTTGCATGAATATGAATGTGAAATTGTGATGAATTAACAAAGCATGATGAAGCTATTGAATCCCAAATCTTGAAAGAACCCTAATTAAGCTTGATATATTATATAATGAGAATGATGATGCCTTAGTATGAAAGAAGGCTTGATATATTATATAATGAGAATGATGATGCCTTAGTGTAAAAGAAGGCTTGATGAATTAGGGGATCGGGTGCCACGTTCGGTACCAGGATAGAATGAATATGAGGATCGGGTGCCACGTTCGGTACCAGGATAGAATGAATATGAGGATCGGGTGCCACGTTCGGTACCAGGATAGAATGAATATGAGGATCGGGTGCCACGTTCGGTACCAGGATAGAATGAATATGAGGATCGGGTGCCACGTTCGGTACCAGGATAGAATGAATATGAGGATCGGAGTGTCACGTTCGACACCAGGATAGAATATGGATCGGGTGCCACGCGTTCGGTACCAGGATAGAATGAATATGAGGATCGGAGTGTCACGTTCGACACCAGGATAGAATATGGATCGGGTGCCACGTTCGGTACCAGGATAGTATATGAGGATCGGAGTGCCACGTTAGGCACCAGGATAGAAATAGAGGAGCGGAGTGTCACGTACCGACACAAGAGGAAGAAAGATAATGAATCTTGAAAGATAATGAATATACTCAATCTAATGAACTAAATTCCCAAATGAGTATGGTATTGAGGCTTGAGTCCTCATGTGTGAACTCGGTTGTAATTATTGATGAACTCATGTTGTTATTGCTACATGTTGAGTATTGTAGTTGATTTACATTATTATTGATATATCTGTTCCCTATTTTGAGTTGGCCGATGATATCTACTCGATTCTTGTGGTTGTATCTTGACCCTACTTTTATGTTTTCTCCTTTGTTATTTGTGCAATGCAGCAAACGTTCCGTCAACTTCAACTCAACAGAAGATCTAGCCAGTCTTCACTTCATCGGAAATTCAGGGTGAGCTAATGCGTCTAGCTTGACTGGTCTTCTTCTTCAAGTCTTGATGCCTTGAACTTCCGGCATGGACTAGCTAGTATTTGTTTTAGCTTCTTAGACATTCCTAGTTTAGTAATTTGAGATAGATGTTCTTGTGATGATGACTTCCAGATTTTGGGGATATTAATAATAGTTTTGAATTGTTTTATTAATGAGTTAAGTCTTCCGCATTATTTTCTGTTGTCATATATTGAAATGTTAAGGGTTAAATTGGTTGGTTCGCTCACATAGGAGGGTAGATGTGGGTGCCAGTCGCGGCCTCGGATTTGGGTCGTGACAAACTTAGATACAATTTCCAGTTTATTTAAATCGATTCCATGACATTGAATTTTAAAATTTGAACGGATAAATATTTCTTTTTTAGTCTAATATTCACTTGAAAAAAACTTAGAGAATTTATTGTATACTTCTTACATTAGGATATAAACTAAAGTTTCATCGTGTAGTTGATTTGTAAAAGCTTTGTTCAATACGTTTTAGTCTTCTTAATATATTATTTTGATTAAAAATAATAATAATTTGCCTTTAGAATAAGAGCAAGATGATTATCCATTTAATGTAATTTTTCAAGGTATAGAATTCAGAGATGATATGAACTTTATTTAGGAATTTATTGGGATAATGCCCAAGTACCCCTGAACCTATGCCAAAAATTCAAGAGACACACTTATGCTATACTAAGGTCCTATTTACCCCCTTAACATATTTTATAAGTAGTTTTCTACCCCTTTTCAGCCTACGTGGCACTAGTTTGAAAAAAAAAGTCAACCATTGGTGGACCCACAAGATAGTGCCATGTAGGCAGAAATGGGGGCAGAAAATTATTTTAAAAATAAGTTCAGGAGGGTAATAGGACCTTAGTATAGTATAAGTGTATCTCTGAGATTTCGAGCATAGGTTGAGGGGGTAACTGTGCATTATCCCAAAATTTATTTTTTTAAAAATTTTATAGTAAAAGACCAATAGAATCATCAATAAATTCTTTTAGAAAAAAAGTATGACAAAAAAGGTAAAAAAAAAAAAAGGAAGAAGCGAAATAGAAAGTTAAAAATCAAAATAATAATAAAAGAAAAAAATTGTTGAAAACACAAAAAATAGAAAAAGGAAAAGAACATAACATTGAAAATTACTTTAAAAAAAAAAAAAAAAAGAGAATTTGAGATACAAAAAATGAATGATTCTAACACTGTCAAAGAATACGCAGACAGGTTTCTAAGCATTGTGATCAGGGTAAGAATTTTTTCCAATAAGCTTCCTGATAGCAGAGTTACTGAGAAACTTCTTGTTACATTACTTGAGAAGTTTGAACCAACCATTGGTTGCTTATAAAATATGAAGTATCTGTCAAAGATCACTTTTGCATAATTACTAAATGCATAGCAGGCACAAGATCAAAAAAAGTAAATGAGACAAGAAGGGTAATAGAAGGTGAACTTCAGGCCATGTTGCAAAACTAACCTGGAAACAAATACAACAAAATCAAACGGAAGAAAAATTATGCTGAAAATGCTCAAATTTCCGTTGGTAATTGAAGTAGCAAAAATTTAGGCAGCAGTAGAGGAGAAAATTCCTCCGTATCAATATTATGGAAGGAATAAACATCCTCACTTCAAATGATGAATAAAGATGGATATGAGATGCCGAAAATGTCATAAACTTGGGCATGTTGAGATCATCTGTAAGGAAATAGGACAACAAAATAAAGGGCAAGCTCAAGTTGCTAATCAACATAAGAAAGAACAACTATTTGTTCCGTCATCTTTTGCATCTAATAATTTCAATTGCTTTTTTGCTTGTTGACTGTGGTTATACAAACCACATGACTAGTTATGAAAAACTTTTAAAAGGCTCGATAGAACAACATCATCTAGAGTCAAGATTGGAGATGCAGAATACTTCCCTGCAAAAGGATAGGGGACTATGTCTATTGATAGTATTACAGGTACAGAACTTATTTCTGATGTTTTTTTTTTTGTTCCTCATGTTGATCAGAATTTTTTTAAGTGTTGCACAACTACTTGAAAATGGGTTCAAATTATTTTTGAAGATTAGTCGTGTCTGAACATTGATCCAAGTTGTCAGGAACTATTTAGAATTAGAATGCAGGTCCAAATCATTTCTTTGAAATTAATGGAGGAAGAAAAATTATCATTCTAAAGTCAGTTTAATGTTGTAGAAACATTGCACAAAAGGTTGGGTCACTTCCACCATATGGTGCTTTTGTATATGCTGAAAAAGGGGTTTGCAAAAGGTTTACCTCAACTTGAAGAGGGAGTCCTATGTTACGAGGCATGCTAATTTAGTAAGCGGACTAGATTGTCATTCCCAAAATCAACTTGGTTACAGGTGATTCATAGAGATCTTGGAGGCCCCCACAGAACTCTATCATTAAAAGGAAGAAGGTATTGCAAAGTTTTTATTGATGATCTAACAAGGATGTGTTTGATATACATCCTAAGATTCAAATCAGAGGTTGCTGATGTTTCTTTGAAATTCAAAGCCGTGGTAGAAAATCAAAGCAGGTGCAAACTACATGTGTTCAGATCAGATAATGTGACTGAGTACACTTAACATCAGTACAAACACATTTGTGAAGTTGCTGGAATAGAGAATCAACTTACTACTCCATATACTCCCCATAAAAATGGAGTAAGTTAAAGGAAGAATAAGACTATCATGGATATGTCAATGTGTATGTTGCATGAGAAAGAGCTTCCCAAAAAGTTTTGGGAAGAGGCTGCAAATACTACTGTATTTTTGTTGAATAGGCTGCCTTCAAAGGTAGTGAGTGGTACACACCTTCTAAAGCTTGGCATGGGTACAAACCTTCACTAAAGAATCTTATGATTTTTGGTTGCTTATATTTTTCTCGCATACCTCAGCCAAAAAGGGATAAATTTTAAAAGAAGGCATAACCTAGAACTTTCATTGGCTATAGGTTGTAGTCAAAAGCTTACAAAATTTTCCAACAAAAAAACTTAAATAAAAATTGTAAGCAGATATGAGAAATTTGTAGAACAAAAGGCAATGAGATTGGAAGGCAAAAAACCAAGAAAGAGAAGCTAATGAGTTGCACAACTTTGAGGAACGAATTGATCATCCTCCAAGTTAAGGAATCATATCACTCTTAGATATCTATCAAGGATGAAATTTAAATGTATTTGAACCTGCTTAATATGAAGAAGCTGAAAGAAACAATAGATGGATAGTTGCAATGTAGGAGGAGCTAACCGTATTGATAAAAATGACACATGGAAACTGGTAGAAAGACCTATACATAGAAAGATATTGGTGCTAAAACTAGGCTAAATATAAACGGTTCAGACCAAACACAAATAAATTCTTGTGGTGAAGGGTTGTGCTCAGATGTTTGGTGTAGATTTTCTGAAACATTTGTACCAGTCGCAAGACATGAGACAATCAACCTTCTTTTAGCAATTGAAGAACAAAAGGGTTGGAAAATTTACAAATTGGACATTAAATCAGCCTTTTTGAATGGTTTCTTGCAGAAAGAAACTATTATGAGCAGACTAAAGGATTTGTTGCAGATGGATAGGACAAAAACTTTACTTGATAAAAAAGGCCTCAATTGATTAAAACATGCTCCAAGGTCTAGCTAAGTAAAACCAATGATCATCATTCTGACTTAGGTTTTCAAAAAAGCCTATGTGAATAAATTTATTACATAAAGCATGTTAGGTCTAACATTATTATAATTTCTTTTTATGTTGTTGATCTTTTTGTAAAAGGGAGCAATGTTGTGCTCATATAAGAGATGAAAAAGGATATGATGAAAGACTTTCAAATGACGAATCTCGGAGAGATAGATTTCGTTCTTAGAATGGAGGTTAAACAAATTAAAGATCAAATATTCATTTGTCATAGGAAGTATGCAAAACAAATTTTGTTGATATTTTTAGTTGATGATTCCAAATGTATGAGTACGCCTATGAATAAAAAGGAGAAGTTAACGAAGGACGATGGTGTTGAACGAGTACAAGAAGGAAGTAATAGAATTCCAATAGGATGTTTGATGTATCTTACTGCAACAAAGCCAGATATATTGAATGATGTAATTATGCTATCCCTATTCATGAATTATTCTAGTGAATTACATACTCAAGCTGAAAAATGAGTACTCAGATATGTCAAAAGAACAATGGACTTTGGAGTAAAATTTAGAAAATGCAAACATTTTAAACTTCAAGGATTTTCTGACAGTGATTGGGGTAGTTCTGCTGAAGGGAGGAAAAGTAAAACTTCAAGGTTTTTATTTTTATTTTTGCACTAGATGCTTATCTTGGTCTTCAAAAAAACAAGAGATTTTTGATGAATCTACTACAGTGGCTGAATGCAATGTTGCTACAGCTCCGGTCAATCAAGGTTTATGGATAAATAAATTTTGTTTGCGATCTTCGATTGGAGATGAAGGAAAGCACTGAGATATTTGAGGACAACCAAGATTCCATTGTTATTTCTCACAATATAATTTTCATTGAAAGATCAAGCATTCAATGGGAAGCTATATTTTCATAGAGAAAAGGAAGATGATGGTTTAGTGAATCTGGTATATTGCAGAACAGAAGCGCTCTTCCGCCAGAAAATTTGAGTTATTGAGTAAGGAATTTGAATTCACAGCTCTTCATGCAAGGAAGAGTGTTGAAACCTGCCTCACGAGTTGTTAATTGATGTTGACTAGGCACAATGACATGGTTGTAGATGTGTTTTGTTTTTTTCAGAAGATAGATATTTTCTGTTTTTCTTTCACTTGTGATTTTACTAGTCTTTAGGAATGTAGAGTTGTTGGTACGGTTCGTGCCTATTTAGTAGGGATATTGTTTCACTTACTGATTTACTGCAACTTGTTAATATTTCCTTCTAAGTATATATTTGTTCATTCAGCGTAATGATATATCTCTTTTCCTTCTTCTATCATATATTTTCTTTAGTAGTTAACTCAAACAATATGCAATGACTAAGATGAATCAATTGACTATTCTTGCAACTAACTTCACAATAACAACTAACTCCTAACAAACGAACCGATTCATCCATCTCTTCAGTTATTAGTCACTTTTACCACCTCAACTAATGAATTATTTAGCTAATCTAATTTCCATTTACTTGTAGAAATACCCAAATTAAGATGAACCTTTAATGGTAGGGTTAAAATAAAGAATCCTATGTTAAAACTCAGTGACGAATCCCACAAAGTTTAATCTTCGGGGATACTATTCCATTTGACTAAGACCTGTCTCAAAACATTGTTGCCCCTCTTCACTAATATTTTTCCCAGCACAGTTTCACGAGAAGGACAATAAGAGCCGGTTTAGTGAAACACTTGAGAATGTGTAATAACCAATGGTAACTCATGACACCTATTAAGTTGAGAGGCATGGAACATATGATGAATTAGCACATTTTACAGCATTAAGAACCTATAGACAATAGTACCAATTTTAGCATCAATAGGGTAAGGCCCAAAATATTTGGTTTCAATTTTATTAAGTGGCATAACAACTACAAGAAGTTGTTTGTAAGGTTATAATTCCATATATTCCAATTCTGTAATAGTGAAAGCCTTGTATGATCTATATTTATTTTCTAGACCCCTCATTCATTGTTATGCCCTCTTTATATGAATGGTCATCAGCTTTGTAGTAGCCTCTCTAGTAGCCAAAGACCTATCCACTATGTCAATGGAGGACTCACAAACAAAATAAGGAAGGTGTCAGGGTGGATTTTTACATAGAGATCCTTGTAATGAATACCTTTATGGAAACAAACCCCATGCCAATCCTAAAAACCCTCTGAATTATTTCATCATGATAAGAATAGGCCATTCTTTTACAACAAATTTCTTTTTTCGATCAATTGAAACACATTCCAACACCAATAAAATGACCCAAATACTCTACCTTAGCCACAACAAATGCCCATTTTGGCATTTCAGCACACAATTGGAACTTTTTAAATAAAGCAAACATAACTTTCACATGAGCAAGATCAGTAACCATATTACTATTGTAAATCACTATGTCATTAGTGAATATTGAAATTGACTTGCTTAAAATATTTTTGATCACAACATTCTTGTGAACTTGGAAGAATGATGGAGCATTTTTCAATTCAAATGTTTTGAATACACTCTTATTAGAATAACCTTCAGCTATTCTCTATCGGTGGTATCTTTCTTTCTAGTGATATTTTGAGAACACTTGAACATCATCCACCCACCCACCCAAATTTATCTAAGAGAACCTCTATTTTATAAATTGAAAATATATCATTTAGTTAAGGTCTCTATAATAAATAGAATCTTTCAAACCCAATCTTTTTATTCCACTAAAGAAATAGATCATGCATAAGGACTAGTAGTGTGTTGTATCATACTTACATCCAATACTTGTACTGAATTCTCAATAATGTTTGTTTAACTCCATGGTATTTGTAGATTCTCTTACTAACAACATTATATGCTTCCTTAAGAGGAGTTATGTGATCAAATGACCCATTTATGTAGTGCCAGTGAAGTAGGCATTTCAAAAGATGCAACAATATTGCTTTATTGGTCTAAACAAGGGTGTCGCGACCGGTTGGTAAATTTCAAAAGTAGGAGTTATTAGAAAACAGAGAGGCAAAGAAGAACGTTTGTAGAAGAACATTTTTATTGATGTGTTCATAGTACATTTATAAAACTGAAACTGAAAAACAAAAAGTAGTGAACCCATAACTAGTATATTTCGAACTTATTAACTTACTCCTAAATAATATAAATAGATTACTAGAAAATAATTGACTAATTCATATTAAATATAAACCAATAAAAGTAAAATTAATTGTAGTTTGAAAAGAAAACTCCTAATACTCCTCCTCGCTTTAGAAACTGCAAACTCCAATTTTCAGTTTGAGAAGCTGATGCTAACAAGAAAAGGCTCATACCTCATTTGTTTTCATTAAAATGAAGACCTCTAACATTGAATACATGTTTGAAAAATAATATTTTCATGAAGATCTAGGTATCTAGAACTGAATACACTTTTGAATATTTAGATGTTGTTTCCAAATTTGAACACTGATTATTATTATTTATTTTCCACGTCTGAATATGCATATGAAATCAAACATCGCATTAATAAAAAGTAATAAAAAATCATTTCAACAAAAAATATCTCTTTTTAATCAAAAAATTATCATAATCATGAAGCATAGCATAAAAAAGTTTCATGAATAAAACGTATTTGATAGGGACCCCATAATATCAATATGTTAAATAAGTTTGATAAGTACTAGTTAAAAATAATAAATAATGTATCACATTATCAACGCCTAAAATATATTTTGGGTAATTAGAATAAATAAATTATATTTATCTTTTTTGCGATAACCTTAATCCGATTCTCTAATTTGTGAATCTCTAAAGTTATTAATGATTCTTGTAGTGGACACTTATAAAATATACTAACACATAAATGGTATAATGACTCTTCCCATCCAAGTCCACCTAATTTTCCATTTATCCTTCAACTAGGTACACTATTTAATTTTTCAATATTTGTAGAGCAGTAGTCATATTCTCGTCAAATTTCAATTATAATGAATAAGTTGTTCTTCTTCCCCGAAACTTTTTCAGGTGAAACTTAAGTTCGAGATGGAGAATTATTAAGACCTCTATTATTTTTTTATCAAATAGTTCAACAACAATAATATATTAGTGTTATGTCACTAACAAATTTGATGATCGGAATATCTCAATAAAATTATTAGCCTAAGGAAAAATTCTACTAAGAGACCTCAAATATGTATGTATGTGAGTATATATACCTATGTCTCTCTCTCTCTCTCTCTCTCTCTCTCTCTCTCTCTCTCTCTCTCTATATATATATATATATATATATATATATATATATATATATATATATATATATATATATATATATACTATTTTTAATTATGAATAGTATTTTTTCGCTCAAAAATATTGATGAACATCAATACAATAAAAAATTTAAGAAAATTATTAATATAAAAAAAATTGTAAAGAATATGCAAACTTGCCAATTCAAGGGAAAAAAATTATTGTTTTATTGAGAAACGAGAGGATAAAAGTTTAAAGTTGTGTGAGAAAAAGTCACCCAAAGATTGAGAGAGGTGATACAATTTTATTTATAAAATATTAAATAATTATGAATCTGTTAAGACATTCCCGTTAATGTGATTTGTCAGGCCTTTTGGGTTTTTGTAAGAGGTTGAAAAACAATTAGAATTAATGGTATGAATCTGAATTAACCAGATTCAGACCTAAGAATGAAATGTAATTTATGCACCGAATCTGAATTATTAAGATTGAGACCTCCATTATGTACAAAAAATGAGGCATTGGTGAATATATCAGTCAATTCTTCTTCCATCTTGTAGTACACAAGAGTTATATCTTAATCTTTTTGCAATTCTTCTTCAATAATTCCATTAATAAATGTTTATTTGAAATCCATATCATAAACTTTTCAACCCCGTTTTACGAAAAGAATTATAAGAAATATGAGCCTAGCAACTGCAGCAGAATTGTCAGAGTAATCTACACCAAAATCTGCAAATAATGCTTAACTACGGGCCTTGTTTTATGTTTATTTATTGAACTATCAACATTTATCTTGGTTCAGAACATCTAGTTTACCCCAATTACTTTTATCCATTGAGGTTTAGCAATAAGCTTCCCCATATAACTTTTCTATCATAAAAAACTCCTTCTACATTGCATTTCTCCACATGGGGTCTTTGATAGCCTCTTTATGGCTAAAACGTTTATGAATCCAACATTGCATCTGCCATATATATCATATAGCATATAAGTTCCCCTAATAGGTGGATTACTTCCCCTTTAATTAAACCACCAGTTTATTTTCTGGACGGATTTCCTTGAGTCATCTCAATCCCATTTTTTTATTTTCCATGAAGTGGACATCATTGTTGATAAATATCTTATCACCTTCATGTTGAAATATTTTATAAGCTTTTGAAACTTTATTGTACCCAATAAAAATTAATGGGGCAGCCTTCTTATTTGGTTTATCCAGTTTGACCTAAGGTATATAGGTATACAAAGACAACCAATCAATTTAAGAAAATGCTGCGGAGGCTTGTATGCATAGCATGCTTCAAAAGGAGTTTAATCTTTCGCAACTTCAGAGGGAAGTCGATTTTGTAGTAACAAAACTGTATTTTCTTCCTTTTCCCAAAACATCATTAGAAAATTCTTTCTGTGCAACATTCATCTTACCATCTCCAAGTAAATCTGCTTCATTTGTCACTAACTTCGTTTTGTATAGTAGTATAAGGATCAGTAAGTTGATGTTCAATCCCTTCTTTTTCACAAAATAGACCAAACCGATGAGAAGTATACTACTTGCGATTGTTTAACCGTAAACTCGGAATTTTGTAGAAACTTTCCTTTTCGGATTTTGCTTTTAATTTCCTAAAATACTCTTGACCTCCAATTTGTACTTTAAAAAGTAAATCCCGTACATTAAATAAAGTCATTAATAAAAATAACCTAATAAAGACTACCTATTAGTGAAGGAGATCTTTGGGGTGCTCCAATATTGGTGTGAACCAGCTACAATTTACTTGTTGCTCTCCAAGTTGCGTTTGGGAATGGAAGTCTACTTCGTTTTCCAAATTGACAAGACTAATATTTTTTATCACTCACTACAAGTTTAGAATGGTTCTTGACTATTATAAATTCTTTCATTTTTAGAGGCCTTAATAATGATAGTCTTCGAGTCTCTTATACTATAACTCAAAAACATTTTCCTTGACGAATACATCATTTGTTCTTGCTCCAATGGATTTATTGAAAAACATTTGCCTCTCATTTTAACATTAACAACTCATGTCCTAAGGCTTCCTTGATCAAGCAATAATTATCTTTGAAATACGATTTGAAACCTTTTTCCAACAGTTGATCAACACTTAACAGTTTCTTATCTGAATCTTGTACATAAAGAACATCGGAAACTGCTTTATTACCTGATTCAATTTCATTGTAATAATTCTTATTCCTTTCCCTGGAATATAACAACAATGACGTATTGTTACTTTTTTAACTCTAGTAGGGTTTAAGTCTTTAAAGAACTCTTAGTCATGAGTCATATTGTTTGTTCATCCTCAACATTCAATGAAGGCTCAGTTGAAACATTTCTTGCTAAACATGATGGCACAAAGAGTTGATCCTCATCCTATTCATTAATAATCTTGGCGTTTTTGTTCTTATATCTCCCACATTCTTCATGTTTGGACGCAAATTATACCTCTATAATTTTATCTTCTCTAATAACCCATCTTTGATCTTGATCCATCAAGGAATTTTATAATACAGCCAAAGTTATTTTTGATAGATTCTTGGTATTTTCCAAAGTAGTAATGGTGTCTTCAAATCATTCAGAAACAGTAACTAGAATCTCTTCAACCTGTGTTTATATGAAGTACCAAATAATCTTACTGATTTTGCTATGCTCATTAGCCTGTAAAAGTATAATTTGATGGTTTGTGATTCTTTCATCTTCTGTAACTTAAATTCTCTAAAATTATTAAGCACTTTCCTACATTTGAAAGGATCATATCCGTCATATTCTTCCTTGAGATAATCCTATATGGCATTTGCTTATTTTAGAGACATGATATGAGTGAAAATCATTGAACAGAATGCTGAAAAAAGACATGGATTTGCTTTACATTTTTGGTTTTCTTGTTCTTGTGATATATGAGTTGAAGAAAATGGTAAGCTTCCATCCTCACTTCCCACAAGAGTAAATTTTTACAATTGAAGACTAGAGATGCCATTGTCGAGAAACTTGAACTTTCTTCCATGTTTCATCTTTTGTTTTTTATGGTTGTGATTCATGAGTTACATGAAATAATCACTCATAGAAATACCCATAGATACCGAAAAATAAAAAAGCTCTAATACCAATAGTTGGTAATTTCAAATGTATAAGTTACTAGAAAGCACAGAAGTCAAGAAGAATATTGGTAGAAAAACATTTTTATTGATATCTTTAATTACTTCTATGACATTGGAAATGAAAAATAGAAAACAGTAAGCCGAGTAACAAATTCTTGACTCGCTTACTTCTAAATAATAGGAATATATGCCTAATAATTGATTGACTTAAACTTATCTAATATAAAGTAGTGTAAGTAGAATTAACTGCAAATGCTAAAACAAATTCCTTGAGTTGATGTCTCTTGCATGAACCTCATCATGAATAATTGATAATCCGACCCCTTATATTATTTAGTTATCGGAATTACATACCTCTAGTTGAGTCCAAGAAGCTCTTAGGACATGTTTCTTCCCCTGGCACACAAATTCAATAGATTTGTTATAAATTAAATAAGATTCTGCCTAAGGTACTCGACCATTGCACTCAAAAGATAGTGTCCACAATTCCTAGATGCATAAATAGGAAATGTGAAGAAATATAGTTCTTTGTAATAATCATTCTAAATTCTTTAATATTGAAATAGTTTAGACCCTTTTCGCATCGGCTACACTTATAGATAGTTCAATAATCTTAATATATTTACATCCTAAGTTTTTAGATAATTAATTATGAACGAAATTAGGAGGGATCACAGTGAGAATCAACCCTTGTGAGGATCTCTTCTCATTATACCCTACAACCCTTATTGTATGATACTCTATAACTCTAGTAAATGCTTGTAGTGATATAACTATGAATTCATCAACTACACTAGACTCTTATTGTAACTTTACTTCTTCATTGAGATCCATCGAATCTTCTACCAACACCTAAACCAAGTGAATTATTTCATTGCTCTACGATTATGTGACATTATGTCTCATCAGAGAAAAAAAATCTCCTTTCAATTTATCTCATTCATCGCTATTGTTGCGAATCTCTTGCTAAGTCAGTATTGTTGAATCTACTAGGTCTATATATTGTCGGTTTGTTCAAAAAGGTTTCTTGAATGTAGAATTTTGGAAAAATGATTTTTTATAAATTACTGATCAATTATAAGTAGGGTAGGTAGTAAAGGAATTTGTGACATAGAACTAGGTTTAAGACCCCAAACTTGTTCTTCAGCTTCTAACATTTATGCTTGTAAGAATGTTCTTAGGGACTAACTTTTTATAGGTTTATTTAGTTTTAGTTTGAAAGCCCTAGGTGTTACCTGATAGTATTATCATTTTAGACAATCTATCAAACTCGGTCTAATACTCCCTAACACTTCCAATTTGTTGTAGATTTTGTAAAGCTTTCATAAAATACTCATGAACATCACCAAGTCTTTCATTGAAGTGCTAATGCATACTCAACCAATATATTACCCAAACGTAACGCCCTATATTTCAAAAAGTATATATGCCAATCTATAACTTATCCGTCTAAGTGTTGGAGTGGTCATTTTTATTAGAGAATGAGTTATATAGTAGCAATCTCCTTATCTGTTAACTTGAACCGCATAGTAGTAGCTATTGGAGAATCAAAGTAAAGGCTAATAGAATGACCCTACCCTAGGAAAATGGGGATCCTTCATCAAATAGGGGTTAAGGTCGTGATTCCATGTCTAGATCTCATGGTCTATTTCGGTTAAATACAATTCCCCACCAAAGAATGTAATAAACGAAATCTCCTAAAGAGTTTACTACTTAGGTTGGGTGGTGTCACGGAATGATATTTATCCATTACACCGCTAGACACTTGAAATAGGAGTCTTGGTGTGTCTTTATATGTGTTGTATGAATGTGTCAGTACTGGACTATAGACCTCAGACGAGACCGGCATCGTTGACCTCTCAGAGGTCGCAAACAAGCCAACTTACGTCCTCTTACATTACATAGATTAATTTTAGCGGAAAATTTGAAATTTTTGATTCTTTATTCATACATGCCAAACATCTTTATATTTCGTAATCGTTCATCATCAACCATCTAACAATTTAAAGATAAGCAACTGACAGAAATAATTAACTAAGTATTAATTGTGTCTCGGTCAAAATAACCCCAATACAAAGTCTGAATCAAAGTAGGAAAGAAACGCCAGTGGAACATGCTCCACCAGCTCAACTCTAAAACTACGCTAGAATGTAAAATAGTAGCATCCTCGAATGCATGAGGACCTACCAAACTCCGGATGAATGCTGACGTCCGGATAGCAGCAACAACGAACATGTAGCTCTACCGTCCACCTACACCTGCACCTAAAAGTAGATATTTGTATGGAATTAGTACACACTTGTACTAAGTATGGGTATATGCAAGCACACACAAGGAACATGCATGAAGAAGAATAGCTCTTTCCTAACAACATGATTTTTGGAAGTCAAGTCAGTGGACTTGCTAAATTGAGATTGGGAAGGTTATGCCATGAGAGTGACATGCATCATTATAATTATCGTATAGCACGCAACACGTAACATCTTCATATAGCACATAACGTATAACACATAGTTTCTTTCATATTATTCATTCATATACCATGAGACCTTTTTATCATAGAGTTAACCTTATGACTTTCCAAAATAAGGACTCAACATATGGGACCTCAACTATGGAGTCTTCTTTAGCAAACACAGAGTCTGCTTTATTCATTCATACGTACCTCATTTCAGTTCATTCATATGCCAGTGTGAACAACCACCTATACCTAGGGTGTAGTTTAAGACCTTCATCGGGTTTGCTGTGCAATGACCAGGAATTACCTAATTTCATTACCTGAATCTAGCTCACCTCTTGATTATCCTATCCTAACACCTTCGGTATCATTCATTTCTTTATATGATTCATTTGAGGCTGGCTTCATTCATTCTTTGGGAACTTTAACTTTAACCGACATAGATCATATGAGCATCATGAAATCCAGTGTCTCCCCCACACCGAAAAGAGGTGGAATCACAGGCCAAAGCGATTCAATAACACGCTAGCGTATACGGGAATTTAACCCCGCCAGATCCCTATAGTGGCAACATAGTTTCAAAGACTAGGAGATGTATGGAGACCCATACCCGGCAAGTAAGACAGTCTCATCTCATGAGAGTTATGTGAACCTCCGCCCTTCCTGAAAGAAGAAATCACCACTCATAGCTAGCCTATTGGTGCTCGATATAAAGTTTCATTACATTTAACTCATACATCATGGAAGTTGGCTTCTAGTATGAGGACATAATAGCTCAATAGATGATTTCTCATCTCATCATTAGTATTAAGTGTTTTAAACTCAATATTTTCATTATAGTGTTCATCGAGACTGATCTCTTCATTTTATTACACTCTCATTGGTGAGTACGTGTTGGTAACATTTACTTAGGCTCATTTGAGGTTGCTTTTATCATATACATTAGCCTCACATCATGATTTTCACCACATTCTTCATTTCATTACGTATATCTTAAGTTCACTTATTCTTGAATGTATGTTAAACTTATGTGCCTATACATAGAAGCCATGAGGCTTCATTTATAATTTGTTAACTGATTCTTATTTTCCTAAGATTATGTATTACAAGACTTATGTATCTTGTATACATAAAAAGGTCTTGATTTTTGATCTAAGTAGATGGCACGATTGTTGAATATTTTACTAACGTATGACTTATGTATCAGTACGGAGGTTTGGGCAGGGGAACCCAAATCTTGAATTATTTGGATTTCAATTATATTTTTTATTGATTTTATTTCTAATATTCATAAATTAGAACTCTGAATTAAATCTCGACATTTTCATGACATAATAAATTTTCTCTTTTAATTAGAATTCTAAATTAAATTTTAATCATTTACATGAAAAAATAATTTTCTATTTTAATTAGAATTCTAATTTAAATCTCAATATTTACATGAAAGCATTTATTTTCCATTTTAATTAGAATTCTAATTCAAATCCTTTTTTTTTAATTAAAAATCGTCTTATTAGGGAGGTTGTGGGTTCGAACCCCCACAAACCCCTTATTTTCCTCTCTTTTTTCGCTGAAGAGGAGGCTGTGAGGTGGTGGGTTCGAACCCCCACAGCCCCTCTATTTTTTTTTAATTAAATAGGGTAGTGGCAGTGAGGTTGTGGGATTGAATCCCCACAGCCTCACTTTATTATTTTTTGCCTTTCCCTTCAGCGCTGAGGTCGTGGGTTCGATTCCCACGCCTCACATCCTTTTTTTTTATTCGCAAACTGGGAGGTCGTGGGTTTGATCCCCACGCCTCCCATTTAATTGTTTATTAAATGTTCTCCTTCTCCTTTCCCAGGTCCCGTGTTCAATCCCTGCCCCCAGCTATTTTTTTTTTCTGCGAGTTACTGCTGCCTTACGGATGAGGTCCCAGGTTCGAATCTTGGTGGCCTCGTTCCTTTAAAATTTAATAATTTTCCAGATTTCCTTCATTAAACTTTAGTCTAAACTAAAGTTGCATTGTTGCTGGAAATTTTGGTCATTTTTCAATTCGTTTTTATCAATATTTTCACTTGAATTCCTAAGAAAATTCGTAGACTATTTTAACACATTTTAAATGCATCTTTCATAGGTTTGTTTGGCTAAAAGATTGTTATTCAATCACTATATACTTCATCATAATGACATTCACATTGTACACCCAGTACGCACATAGCATACACAATAATACCCAACTTATACACCCTCAAAACAATGACTAGAACACTTCCCCATACACGCATAAACATTAACTCTTCCAGTCATATTTTGATGTTCATTATCGTGATTTTCCGCACATAAACACACTCGTATTAAATTTAAACACATCAATCATGCACAATATAGCAGCCTAACATACCCATCCTACAAATTCGTTAGGGAGCTAAGGACAAGGACCTACGAAGGGGGAACAACCTTAGTTTCAAGATTTTAAGAAACGTTCGAAAGGAAGTACTCTTGGAGAAAGAATTCCATGAGAGAAACCCATACCTTTATTGATTTTCAAACGAAGAATTTGCTACCCAATACTCTCTCTAAAACTCAGTCCAAGTTACTTCAACGTCCACACCACTCAACGAACAACTTCTCTTCGCCTTAATGTTTTTTTTTTTGGTTGCTTTGTTTTTCATAAAATTTCATGTCAGTTTTTCAAATGTGAAGAACTGTTGATATTTGGCAGAATAACATGAGAAAGATAGAGAACGTGAGAGAGAGAGTTAAGAAGCGTAAGAGAGAGAGAACTATTAGGATTAGGAGACTAATTCAAGAATTAGTCAAATAGAATTTAAAATAAATAAATACAAATCTGCTTTACTTATTTATTTATTTATTTATTTAAAACGTGAAAGGACCATTATGCCCTTAAATACCTATTTATTCTTATATGGGATAATGCCCAAGTACCCCCTCAACCTATGTACGAAATCTCAGAGACACACTTATACTACACTAAGGTCCTATTAACCCCCTGAACTTATTTTATTAATAATTTATTACCCCTTCTCCAGCTACGTGGCACTATCTTGTGGGCCCAAAGATGATTGACCTTTTTTTCAAACTAGTCCCACGTAGGCTAAAAAGGGGTAGAAAATTACTTGTAAAAAAAGTTTAGGGGGGCAATAGGACCTTAGTATAGTATAAGTGTGTCTCTGGGATTTTGGTCATAGGTTGAGGGGGTACTTGTGCATTATCCCTTCTTATTTATATAAAAAAAAAATTGAATCGTTACATTTTCCCCCACTTAGGAACATTCGTCCGCGAATGACACTACCATTACACATAACATTGCCAATCAGATCATAAATTAATTGCTATGTACAATCAGCCAATAGCAACAAAATACAAAGAGTTAAGGAACTATAGTCTTACGATTAGGAAGCCTAACCTCAAGACTTGAAAAAATGGGGATATCGGGATCTCATGTCGGCCTCAGCCTCCCACGTAGCACCCTCCACAAGATGATTTCTCCACAATACCTTCACTGTGGCAATCTCCTTGTTCTTCAGCCGCTTGACCTGTCTGTCTAAGATCTCAACAGGTATTTCCTCATAGGACAAGTCTTCACCAACCCCATAACCTTCTACAGGTAGGATTGATAATGGATCACCTAGGCACTTCTTCAACATAGAAACAAGAAAGACTGGATGAACAGAAGCTAGCTCCGCAGGCAATGCTAACTATTAGGCCACCTCACCCACACGTTGTAGTATCTCATATGGCCCCACAAACCTCGGACTCAGCTTCCCTTTTCTACCAAATCTCATCACCCCTTTCACAGGCGATATCTTCAAGTAAACCGTGTCACCAACATTATATTCTAAGGGCAGCTTTCTGTTGTCTGCATATGATTTTTGTCGACTGTAAGTAGTAGCCAACCTTTCCCTAATCATCCTAACTTTGTCCAAGGCCTCATTAATGATCTCTGGACCCAAAATAGATGACTCTCCTACCTCGAACCACCCAACTGGAGATCTACACCTCCTACCATACAATGCCTCAAACGGTGTCATCCCAATGCTTGAGTGATAGCTATTATTATACGAGAACTCTATCAAAGGTAGATGGTCATCTCAGTTACCTCTAAAGTCGATTTCATACACGCTCTCAACATGTCCTCCAATGTATGAATGGTGCGCTCTGCCTGTCCATCTGTCTGAAGGTGAAAGGCGGTGCTAAGTTTCACCTGCATGCCTAAGCTTTTCTAGAAAGATCTCCAAAAATGCGAAGTAAACTTAGCTCCTCTATCTGAAATAATAGACAAAGGAATCCCATGCCATCTCAGAATCTCATCAATGTAGAGTCTCGCGTAATCCTCGGCCCTATAAGTAGACCTCACAGGGATAAAGTGGGAAGACTTAGTCAATTTATCCACAATAACCCATATAGAGTCATGCTGCCTCCTAGTCCTCAAAAGACCAACTACGAAGTCCATATTAATGGCCTCCCATTTCCAAGTCAGAACCTCAATAATCTGAGTCAGACCGCCAGCATTAAGATGCGCTGCCTTAACCTGCTGACAATTAGGACACTTAGCCACATAGTCTTCAATGTCCTTCTTCATGCCATCCCACCAACAAATCTGCTTAAGATCATGATATATTTTTGTGGAATCTGGATGTATAGAATATCTTGAACCATGGGTCTCTGTAACAATCCTCGTCCGTAAATCATCTACATCTGGTACGCACAACCGGTTCTGGTATCTAAGTATGCCATCATCTCCCAAAGCAAAAGACTCATTCATTTTTAACAACACTGAGTCCTTCATCTCCATCAACACTGGATTAAGATGCTGACCCTTTTTGACTTCCACTATCAGGGATGATTCATAACTAGGGTGAACTGAAACACCTCCACTAGTAGAGTCAACAAACCGCACACCCAGTCTGGCCAGTCTGTGTACCTCTTTCACTAGATCCTTCTTATCATCCTCAACGTGGTTTGTACTCCCCATGCTCATACTGCTCAAAGCATCAGCCACAACATTAGCCTTACCTGGATGGTAGTGCACATTTATGTCATAATCCTTCAGCAGCTCCAACCATTTGTGTTGTCGTAGATTCAGCTCCCTCTGTGTGAACACGTACTGGAGACTCTTATGATCCGTGAACACATCCACATGTACTCCATACAGATAATGCCTCCACAGCTTCAATGCAAACACCACAGCTGCCAACTCCAAGTCATGAGTGGGATAATTCTTTTCATGAACCTTGAGTTGTCTGGAAGCATAGGCCATCACCTTGCCAGCCTGCATAAGAACACATCCCAAACCAACCCTAGATGCACTATCACCTATCCTCTTCAATTTCTCACCGAGGTGCTAACAATTCTGGTATTGCAACTAGTGTCGTCACTTTAAACAAAATCCTCCTTTTTCACTCAATGATTTCAGTTTGAGTATAAGGATTACTATTCAACACTCGCTCTCAGAACAAAGTCACACTCATTCATACCTATTGCCATAAGCTTGCCCTTATTTTTACTACCTCAAGTTCGCTATACAACCCTTAGGATCACGATAGGACTTTTTTAGCTAGTAACATAGGCTCGGGGTCAGGTAAGGTATATTTAGGTATACTTTAGTGAATTTTTTCCCTCCTTTACATATCGGCTAAACCTTCAACTTTCTATCATTTTATCTCGCCCAATTTCTCATATTCTTTCACCTTGCTATTTTCTCTTCTTTCTTCATTTGTGTAAGTGACTCTCTTCTTTTCGTGTTTGTAATTCTTGTATATTTTTCTTTTTTTTTACTTTTCTTTCAACGAATTCTTGAGTCAGTTTACTTTTATTCTTTCTCTCTCTTTGTTCTTTCAACCCCACTTTCCAGAGCATTCCTCATAATAGCCACCCTCAACTTATGGCTTTGCCATGAGTCAAGGTACACAATATTAAAAGTTGGTTCAGGGCCATAACGAAGCTTGTTTATGCATTAGCCACCCTCAACTTATGCTTTTGGCATAAGCTGAGCTGCACATGTCCAAGGAGGGACCAGGGCCAACACATTGTTCCCAGAAAAGATAAGTTTGGGTTAAAAAGAAAGGTCTAATTTTAAGCTCAGATTATTTCGATAAAAGAAGGATAAATTTCATTTGGTTTGTTTTATTTAGGCTAGAAATGGGCTATATTGAATAAGGGCCTATGATCCTTTCCTAATTGTCTATTACAGCTTACTTTTAGCTGGACTAACTAGGCAAGTTCTAGCTCAGTACCAGTACTAGACTACTCAAATTTTCCTCACACTCACTTCACATCTCATCACTATACCAGATTATCAGACACCTAGTTCAAATTTAAGACTTAGGGTAATCCAATGGTGTAACCCTGTTTCATGCTTAGAGCCACACAATTATAAGTTACTATGCCTAGTCATGCATTATTTTCTAGTTTATCAGGATATCATTTTAGCCATCATGCTCAAGAATTAAACTATGTACAAAAGATATACACATGCCCGTTCAAAATATAAAGTAATCAGTCTTTTGGGGAAAAAGAACACAGGCAAGAAAACCCCAAAAGAGGATAGTGAATTGGGCTACTCAGACTTCACCCTAACACTTATTTTCCATTTAGCCCACCCCCAACAAAAAACAAGCAATTGTCCCCAATGCAAAAAATTAAAAATACTAGAGTGGTAGGTGAAGCAAACCTGTGGCGCAAAGCGCAGTCGATCATCAAGTTGGTGGGTCCGGTTCCCCGAAACCCACATCCTCTACAATATGGACACCCTCAGTGGTGTCCTCAGCAACAACCGCACCATCAGTATTGCCTCCTCCTATCTCTACAGTGCGGGAGCTAGACGCCTCAGCCGCTAACTCTGATGCTCTCATCTGGTGTGCCGCCTCCTCAGCAAGTGAGGCTCTCCTTGCAGCCTCTATCTCTTGGCGCTCCTTCTTCCGTGGTCTCGTCCTCTGCTCGACCCCTACGCATCTAGGGACTCTCTCGAGGGGGAGGTGGTGGAATTTCAGAAGTAGCAATAAGGGCCGCCAACACTGTGTCCTCAGCAGGCTCGACAGAAGGGTCCTAAGAATCCGACACCCTAGACTCTAAGATCATGTCTATATATGCACGAAGACTGTCGACTGCAGACTGAAGGGTCGACACATCCACTAGAGGGGCAGTTCGGGCTAGCCCCCTTAACTCAAAGGCGTCCAAGCACTGGTTAACGTCAGCGATCTTCCGCTCTGTAAACTGCACCATTTTCCTCTCTAGGTGCTCTTCGGACTCAGTAATCGACTTCTGCATCCACGGCTGGATATGATGAAGAAGAGTGGCCATTTGTGTATCTATTTTTTGGACCCTAGCAAGCGGGATAAGTGCCGGTAGAGGGGCTGTGCGAGAGGAGCTCGGGGCAGTGCTACTACCTGGGATAGACTCGACCGGGGTAGTGTCAGTGAACACCGCTTGTGTAGCTGTGCAGGCGTGGGCTACCATATCAGCAAGATCATCCGTAAGTGGGGGAAGCTACGGACGGGGCCCTCTGCATGGATCCAACTCACTGGCCTCGTCTCTGATGAGGCCGACGTCAATAGTGCCCTGCGGGGTCTTAAGCTGATCTACGTGCCATATGGGCACACCTGCGGACCTGCAGAGGGCAAAGATCATACACGGGAAAGGGTAGGTAGTAGTGACCTTGAATGCCCTCTCGTGCATGACTGCCTGGAGAAGTCATGCGAAGTCCACCTTGAATCCGACTATCATCGCCGCCATCGACACTGCTCGATCCCATGTAACGATGTTATCAGCAACTGTGGGGGAAAGGCAGTGACGGACAAGCAGCCACAAGAACTTTGTTGTGAACGTGAGGTTGGCCTTCTTGATGGCCCCCTTTTGGCTTAGTCACCCAATCGGCACCCTCTCCATCTACAGAGAGGTGCATGGCCATCCACCTCTAGGTGGTCTCTCTCAGTGATGGCTCGCGCAAGAACTGGCCATCCTTAACTATCTGCCAGCGGTAGTCAAACTTGGCAGTGAGGGGGGTCCGAGTAGCATCAACACTCTTGCCGTATAGAAACCGGCGGATGGCTGGCAGGGAAATGTCAACCTGTACGCCTCGTACTCGGACCTGCTCCAGTGGGTCCTGTTTAGCGGGGCAGCCCGTCTATCTGTCTGTGATTGGAGAGTCGCTACGTAAGATGCGTAGAACTCTCGAAAAAATTCTTCACCGTATCATCCCAAAGGACGTGCTCTCCACTCCAAGCGATGCTTGATGAAGAGATTGTGGTTCTCAAGCATTGTCGGGAGACTCCCTGTAAGGACCCGCCGCTCCAAGGTGAGTGTTTGAGTCATCACTCCATTATCAGTCAAGAACTTGGCATCGGAGTAGACTTGAAATTGCCCGTCGACACACCACCGGTTGGGCTGGTCAATGGCTGGGGTGGGGACCTGAACTGGTGAGCCTGATGTAGAGTCTGAACTGTCAGCCTCATCAGACGAGGCCGACGCTGCAACTGTGGCGGGTGCGGGAACCTTAGCAGAGCCGAAGGCTTCCTTGGACCATGATACTCTTAAGGAGCCAGACGCTCCTTCCTCATTTGTGGCTGACCCAGAGGGTGTGCAGGTCAGTGTGCGCTCCTCATCAGACTGTGAGGCAGTGACTACGCCGGACGCCACCTTTTTGGGTGTGGCTCTGGGAGCACGCGTAGAACGTGAAGGGTTGGAAATGCCTGGGGGCACGTACTTAGGGTCACGCTCATCATCAAAGCCGATGACCATGCGGGCAGACGGGGCGACAGACTTTGATCGCGCACGTGCGTAGATGCGGTCTTGCTTGGGATCCATAGTAGATAGTACCTGTAAAGGATCAATATTAGTTTTGGTAGTGGCAAACAAGATAAGCAAAACCATACTTAATAAAACATTGAAAATAGTAGGTAATTGCTATAGAAACAATGGCACACGATGGGCCTGGTGACGGCCCGTCGTGACTATGACAGACCGTCATGAGGTCCTTCGTGTATTACTTGGACTGTGTAAATATAGAGAACCCTGAAGGAGTGTCTCTTACTAGAATGACGGTCTGTGCAGAACGGACCATCACGGGTACGATGGTCCGTCGTAGGTGTCCGTCGTAGAAAACTTAAAAAAAATATGGAGACCCTTAGGGGAGGGGTCTCCGACCGTCATGACGGTCGTGCAGGACGGACCGTCTTGGGTATGACGATCCGTCACATGTGTCCGTTTAAGGAAACCTAATAAATGAGAGACCCTTAGAATATGGTCTCTGAAAACCAGAACGGTTGTGCAGGACGGACCGTCGTGAAGACGACGGTCCATCTTCACGAGAACACTTGGGAAAAACTGAGAGACCCTTAGAAACAGGTTTTCTGACAACCGGAACGGTTGTGCAGGACGGACCGTCGTTAGTACGATGGTCCGTCACATGTGTCTGTTGGGACAGGGTGCTAGGGCTTTTGCAACGAAC
This sequence comes from Solanum arcanum, assembly GCA_027789145.1. Taxonomy (NCBI): domain Eukaryota; kingdom Viridiplantae; phylum Streptophyta; class Magnoliopsida; order Solanales; family Solanaceae; genus Solanum; species Solanum arcanum. Next base: position 27,290,691 of record CM050941.1, read on the forward strand.
CGTATGATTTTCCTTCGTGGGTACCACGGTCCATCATCGGGGTCTCGTTCTGAATAACAGTGAAAGAACTGAGGGTACCCTATGCATCCCCGATGAACCCACATAAAACTTGTAGTAATTTTGACCTACATTTGTCTAACCCAACTACGTAGGAAACTAGCAATGTAAAAGAACCTATGTCTAGGGTGGTAAACATGGCATTTTTCAAACATTTTTAACCTAGGTTAGATAGAATCGTATAAAAGAAACAACATATGATGAAGAACTAAGCTAATACTAACTAATAAAAAAAATGCAAGATAAATGAGTAGAAATTCAATACACTTACCTTAGAAATGAAGAAAACAACCGAACAAGTACTCGGTGGCTAGGCAAACACCCACAACAGCAACTCCCACTAGTAGATTAACACTTTTAGGTCTTTGGAGAATTTTGGGGGAACAATGATCGAGGGGGAGAATATGGAAGTATAAAAGAGAGGTGAGTGGGAGGAATAATAAATTAATAAGGTGAAATGAAGGGTTGGGGGGGGGGTTTAAACGTTCTAATTTTGAAAAAGACTCCATCCGGGTCGGGTCGGGTACGACTCACTAATCACGCGATGGTTCCGCGACGACGGACCGTCGCAGTTGTGACGACCCATCGTTGGTTCCGTTTGGTGTGCCCTAGTTTGAAAATAACAGAAAGACGTACCTGGTACGATGGAGACATACGACGGTCCATCGCAGGCGCAATGGTCCGTCGATGTATCCGTTAGTGATTGTTGTAGAGTAGTTTTCTGCAGAATTTAAGTGTAATGTGCCTGCAAATTTAAAAACCCATTAGTAGAAAAATGCTACCATTACTAAAAAGACTATAAGTATTGGGTTACCTCCCAACAAGCGACTGATTTAATGTTGCGGCATGACTGGTGACCCTTGATTACTCAGACTTCATCAAGATGGTATGCCTCTATCACTTCATGCCCCGATGCTTTATGCCCGAAATAGATTTTTATGCGCTGTCCATTTACCTTGAACCGCACACCTTCCTTCGTTTCCAACTCAAGTGCTCCATGAGGGAATAGTTTGGTAACCAAGTAAGGACCACTCCATTTGGACTTGATCTTGCCCGGAAACAAGCGCAACCTCGAATTGAATAAAAGCACCAAATCCCCGACCATAAACTCTCGTTTTTCAATTTTTTTGTAATGGTACTTCTTCATCTTTTCTTTGTATAGGGCTGAGCTTTCATAGGCTTTCAGGCGAAATTCATCGAGTTCATTCAACCCATTTAACCGTTGCTCTGAAGCTTCACTCCAATCCATTTTTAACTTCTTCATAGCCCACATGGCTTTATGCTCTAACTCTACCGAAAGATGACAAGATTTCCCATATACAAGTTGGTATGGGGACATACCTATGGGAGTCTAATATGATGTCCGGTAGGCCCAAAGAGCATCATCAAGCCTCCTTGACCAATCCATTCCACTAGCGTTCAGTATTTTTGACCTGTTTTATCTCCCGATTCGACACTTCAACTTGCCCACTAGTTTGAGGGTGGTAAGGAGTGGCCACATTATGGTGAACCCCGTATTTCTCCAATAAGCCCTTGAAAAATCTGTTGCAGAAGTGGGCTATGGCTTCGACCTATTTAGATACGTAATCAACTGCTACTATAATGTATTTCATTCCATGAGAACTCACGAAAGGACCCATAAACTCAATATCCCAAACATCAAATAACTCAATCACACGAATGGGGTTAAGAGGGAGCTCTTGCTTTCTTGAAAGACCACCATCTCGTTGGCATCTGTCACATGCTTTAGCAAACCCATCAGAATCTTGATGAACAGTTGGCCAATAGTAATCACATTGTAATATCTTATGAGCGCTTCGGATACCATTGTGATGTCCACCAACGGGTGAGGAATGACATGCCTCTAACATACTCAACATCTCACATTCTGGCACACAACTCCGAATAAGCCCGTCGGCACAACTCCTATACAAGTATGGTTCATCCTAAATGAACTTCTTCACATCGTACATGAACTTTTCCCTTTAATGAAAGGACAAGTATGATGGAACAATATCACTTGACAGATAATTCGCAAAATCTGTGAACCATGGGATCAAGTCTTGTGAAGCAGACAGTACATGTTCATCGGGGAAAGTATCATCAATGTCAGTCTTATCCCCTAACTATCTCATAGCTTCATCCTCTAGACGAGACAAGTGATCAGCAACTTGATTTTCAGTTCCTTTTCTATCCATCACTTCAAAGTCTAATTCTTGTAGCAATAATACCCAACGAATCAGCCTAGGTTTCGCATCCTTCTTCTCCATCAAATATCTCAATGCTGAGTAGTCAGTAGGAACAATAACTCCAGTACCTAGCAGATAGGAGCGAAATTTCTCAAAAGCAAAGACTACTGCGAGGAGTTCTTGCTCAGTCACTGTGTAGTTCTTCTGAGCTTCATTTAGGGCTTTACTGGCATAGTAAATGGGGTGAAGGATTTTGTTTTTTCTCTGCCCCAATACTACACCAAGAGCCACCCCACAAGCATCGCACATCACCTCAAATGGACTGTTCCAATCCGGAGAAATAATGATAGGCGCAGACACCAAATTTTTGTTTAGCTCACCGAATGCTTTAAGACGGGATTCATCAAAACAAATTTTACAATCTTTCTCCAGCAGTTTGCACAATGGGTGTGGAATCTTTGAAAAGTCTTTGATGAATCTCCGATAAAAACCTTCATGCCCAAGAAAGCTTCTCACACCTTTCAAAGAGATCGGTGGGGGAAGTCTCTCTATTACCTCGACTTTAGCTCGATCAACCTCTATGCCCTTTTCTGAAATGCGATGACCCAACAAAACACCATCTTTCACTATGAAATGACACTTTTCCCAGTTTAGTACTAAATAGCAGTCTTCACAACTCTTAAGGACCTCAGATAAATTGGTCAAACACCGCTCGAATAAGTGACCAACCACAAAAAAATCATCCACAAAAACTTCTATAGTATCCTCCACAATGTCACAAAATATCGACATCATTCATCTCTGAAATGTGGCAGGTGCATTGCACAACCCAAACGACATTCTTCTGAACGCAAAGGTCCCATACGGACAAGTAAAAGTGGTTTTCTCTTGATCTTCTGGTGCAATAGAAATTTGATTATACCCCGAATATCCATCAAGAAAATAGTACCACCCTTTTCCAGCAAGTCTATCCAACATCTGATCCACGAAGGGCATAGGAAAGTAATCTTTTTCAGTACATGAATTTAGTTTGCGGTAATTCATACACACGCTCCATCCAGTAACCGGTCTCATTGGAACAAGTTCATTTTTTCGTTGGGGACCACAGTCATTCCACCTTTCTTAGGTACACACTGAACCTGGCATACCCAACTACTATCGGCAATTGGATAGATTACTCCGGCATCCAACCATGTAATGATTTCCTTCTTCACGACCTCTTGCATAGGAGGATTTAAGCGTCTCTGGTGCTCAATACTTTGCTTATGATCAGGCATGAGTTGGATTTTATGAGAGTAAATACTAGGAGGGATACCAATAATGTTCGCAATAGTCCACCCAATAGCTCTTTTGAACATTTTTAGGACCTTTACCAAACTCTGAACTTGTTGTTCATCCAGGTCTGATGCAATGATTACCGGCAAAGTGTCACCATTTCCTTAGAATTCATACCTGAGATGTGGTGGGAGAGCTTTTAGTTCTAATTTTGGAGCCTCCTCTACAGATGGTTTCGCGAGTGGGGACTCGCAATTCTTCATATCAAGCTCAAATTTCTTCGGTTTAAACCAAACATCACCTCGGTCAAGAGCCTCGACTAATGACTCATACTCTTCAATGCAATCGCTATCAAAGTTCATTATTTCTGCTGCTAATGGTTCTACACCTAGACATTCTTCTATTTTTGCCTCAGATGTCTCACCCATGTTGTAGGTTATAGAAGATACCAATTGGAGCTAACCACTCTTCTTTATGGACATACAAATATTAAAGGTCACTTCCTCATTGTTTAATCGTTATTCATCTGCCCCTTTTCCATGTCTACTAAGGCTCTTCCCGTAGCAAGGAATGGCCTCCCAAGAATAATGGGCACTTCAAAATCGACTTCACATTGAAGAATAACAAAATCTGCTGGAAATATGAATGAATCCACTTTTACTAGCACATCGTGGAGTATCCCTATAGGCCGTTTTACTGTTCGATCAACCATCAGTAGCCGCATCGCAGTGGGCTTTGGGTCACCTAAACCCAACTTCTTGTAAATCATAGGGGCATGAGATTTATGCTTGCCCCCACATCACATAATGCTTTCGCATAATGTAATAGCCCGATTGTACAAGGAATAGTGAACGCACCCGCATCTTCTTTCTTTTGGACCAGAGATCCTGTAGCAATAGCACTACAATGCTGTATTCTATCATCATCCTCAAAAGTGACCGATCTTTTCTTTGTGACCAGATCATTCACAAACATGGCATAACCGTGCATTTGTTTTAAAGCTTCTACAAAAGGGACATTGATAGAAAGTTGTTTCAACATTGTTTTAAAACACCGATATTTGCCATCCTCGATCTTTTTCAATCATCTTTGAGGAAATGGGGGTGGTGGCCAAGGCATATGAGTTACCTTTTTAGGCACTTCAGCATCTTTTGTAGTGTTATCCTCTAATTCAGCATCAACATCTACCACTTTATCAGTATCTCTTGTCACCTTTTTCTCATTAGACGGCATAGGTGGGTCAATGGTTTGCTTGCCACCACGAGTAGTATTTTCCATACAATGTCCATCATTTTTTGGATTTTGGACAGTGTTGCTAGGAAGATTTCCCGGTTGCCTTTTGTTCACAGTTGCAGATAAAAGGGCCAATTGTAACTCTAGTTGATTAATCAATATTGCATGTGTATCAACTTTTTGCCCAATACCCGCTAAATCATTCCTCAACTCTTTATTGTGCTCATCACTATCATCGAACCTCCTCATCATTTTCTGCAACATATCCTCAACTTGCGACATACTACCTCCACCATCCCTAGGAGTAACTTCACAATTTTGAGGAGGAACATAGGGTCCATTTCTGTCGTTTCTATTACCATAGTTACCCCTGTTGAAGTTGTTGTCGCGATTGTAGTTTCCATTTCGGACATAATAACCCTTACGATTGTAGTTACCATAGTTCCGACCTTGGTTCCCTTCACCTTGGCACCAATTCTCCTGATTAGAGCCTTGGGCACTTGGTTGGAAACCCTTTATCTGTTCATTTACTGCATAGGAATCTTCCTCATAATAACACTCATCTTTTTGTGGTGGTGGTTTCGATATGTAATTAACTGCATTTATCTTTTCTGCACCCCAGTGACATGTTTTAGTACCAACCCTAGCTCAGTTCTAATCTGAGCCATTTCATCCTGAATCTCGTCTGTGGCTGGTTTTTGAGTGGGCTGCACTGCGAAAGTGTTTCTCCCTGTATCAGACTTTCTAGTACTCCAACCTTTATTATTTCGGGAGATTTTCTCTAATTTTTCAGCGATCTCAGCATAAGGACACTCCCCATAAGTTCCACCTGCTATAGTGTCCAACACCGCTTTATTGTTATCATTCTCTCCCCGATTGAAGTATTCCTTTAGTGACTCATCAACTATACGGTTATTTGGAACACTTCTCAAGAATGAGGTGAATCAATCCCAAGAACTACTAACTGACTCTCCTGGTAGTGCCATAACGTTGTTCACTCTTTCTTTGTGGTTTAGTTTCTTGATGACAGAATAGTAGTGTGCTAAGAAAACATCTCTTAATTGATTGCAAGTGAAGATTGAGTTGTATGGGAGCTCAGTGAACCATATAGTAGCCTCTCCCGTCAGTGAAAGAGGAAACACTCTGAGCCCTATTACATCTAGTTCCAAATCAGGCCTCCCCACAAAACATATACACACTGGCCTTACCTTAGCTATATGGGCATGTGGATTCTCAGAAGGTATCCCTGAAAACATACCACTGGCAGTGAGCATTTGCATCAGGCTACTAGTTACCACAATGGTGTGGCCTGTGGGTTGAGGGGGAAAGACAAGTGGCCCATCCGAGTCTGCTATGTTATTATACCCTCTATAGTATGCTTGGGGCCGTGGAACGGGATTTTGTCCCCTCTGTTGATGTTCACCCAGAGCATAGGGTAACATCTTACCATGAACATCAACCGGAGCTGGGATGATCTGGTTCAGATCCTCATCATTGATTCCCAAGTTTCGATTCATATTGCACAGTGTACGCTCTAACTCATGATCGTAGGGAAACAAGGGTTCTCTTTCTCTCCGTGTATTTAGCATACAAGGAGTATAGTTCTGAAAAGAAATCAAAAACAATAAAACAAAGTAAAATCAAGAAAACATCAACTAAACTATAGTAATAAGTTCTAGTTAATCTAAAATCTAGAATCCCCGGCAACTGTGCAAAAATTTGATACGCTCAAACTTACTTCTCAAATAAGAAGTAAAGCATTCGTGTCAAGTAAATAACCCAACTAGTGAGGTTGGGATCGTTCCCACGAGGAAAATAGTCTAGACTTAACTTCAACCTGTTATTACTATTGTTTGGTCAATGACTTCCTTGGAAAGTCAAAACAATAAAGGGGGGTTTCTATTTCTAAATGAGTAAAATTAATTAATAAACTTGACAGAGACATTTAACAACTTTGAATGTTGTATTTTAATCAATTAATCAAAGTAACTAGGGTTTTCATGTTCCCCACAGGTTCATAACTTGATAACTTTAACTATAACAATTTTTTCCTAGTATCTTGCATGCAAAGTGATAAGTTATGTATTTCTAAATCCTTGGTCCGGCATCAAGAAAATCTCAGTCTGCACCTTGGTCCGGCTACGTTTTTTGCTATCCTAACCCTTATCCTTACCTCATATTAAGAATCGTATTCGATATTTGACTAAGTTATTACCTCGTACCAATCAATATTGGCCTATTAGACAGTATACACTAAATCGATGTTAATAATTCTTTTCCTATTATCAACCTCCTTGATCCGACAAGTAGCATTAAGTCGAGGTCTAACGATGGCCATCCGTGAAAAAGACTTCTAAGCGAAAGAATTATTAATACATGCAAGACACTATTCTAGAATTGTTATTTTAGTTAGGGTTTATCTCATTATTTGCCTATGGTTCCCACAACCCTTGTTATGGAGTTTAGTTAATCATGGCCATAAACACAATATTCAAATATATTAAATAAGAGTTCATGTACTTACTTTAATAAGAAAGAGTAAAATCCAAAAGTTTGCTTGATTAATCACCAATATTCACTTGCAAGAATCTCAAAGTAATCAATAATCTCACAAAAATACTAATGATTATTATGAATCTCACAATAATGTTTACCAATAAGGAATTTTACAATCTAAGAGTCTCACCTAACCGAGTCCAACCTCAAAGACAAGGTTTTTTGAACTATTTTTAAAAAATACAAAAAACCTAATTAAACAAGGACTCTGTTTGCTGGAAATCTGTCAAAACGCGGCTGGGTCGACGGACCACGCGACGGATCGTCATGGACTCTGTCATTCCATACTTGTGCAATTTCTTCTGCTGCTCTCTTCACCACCCTCGACGGCAAAGTATGACGGACCATCATAGCCACAACGGTCCATCGAAGGCCTTCGTTTCAAAACACTTCGACTCTTGGAATATGGGTACTGGGATCACTTCTCTAACTTCATGATGAACATGCAAGACGGACCGTCATAGACACGACGGACCGTCACAAGCTTCGTAATCCCACACTTGATCAGACTTCCCTATCCTCCTTCAGCAGCCGCACTACGCTGTCACCTATGGACCGTCACAAGCACGACGGACCATCATAAGCTCCGTAGGTGGTCTCTTCTGCATTTCTTCACTCAAAATCTCCACATTCAGCTTTGGAAAGATTTCCTTCAAAACAAAGAGAAACTTATATAAAAATTAGCACAAAAAGGCTTTTGGACACACTAAACTTAAGGAAAAAGTATTAATAATACCGTGAAACCACGGTACATCATGAGTCAATGATCTAGGCCAATTTTTCACCACCTCCATTTTCCTTCGGTGTACCTCAACTCCCTCACTAGAGATGATGTGCCAAGAAATGTCACCAACCTCAACCAAAACCCACACTTTCTATATTTAGGAAATAATTGATGCTTTTTGAAAGTTTGCAATACATCCCTCAAATAACCCATATGATCACCTTCATTCTTCGAATATACCAAGATATTATCAATGAAAATAATGACAGATGAATCTAGGTAACTTTGAAACACTTTATTCATTAGGTCCATAAACGTCACCGGAGCATTAGTGATACCGAAAGACATGATTAGGAACTCATAGTGCCCATACCGAGTCCAAAAGGCCATATTTGGTATATCCTCACCTCTAAACCTAAGTTTGTGATACCCCGATCTCAATGCAATTTTGGAAAAGTAACTCGCCCCTAGGAGTTGATCAAACAAGTCATCAATCTGATGGAGAGGCTACTTATTCTTAACAGTGACCTTTTTGAGTTGGCGGTAATTAATACACATTCTCCAGGACCCATACTTCTTCTTCACAAACAAAACCTGAGCACCCAATAGAGAAATACTATGCCTTATAAAACCCTAATCTAGTAAATCCTTTACTTCAATTCGGCTAGAGCCATCCTATAAGGAGGATTGTTATGGGATTTGTATCCAGTAGAAAATTAATGGTTAAGTCAATTTCCTGCTCGGGACGAATACTGGGAAGGTCATTGGGAAAGACCTTCAGAAACTCACTCACTCTGGGTACTGACTCAATAGGAGGAATTTCGGAGTCTAAATCTTGGACTCTTACTATATGGTATAGAAAAAATTTTGAGATCATTTTGAATTCTCTTATACAAGAAATAATTCCACCTCTAGGAATAGAATTTCCCCCTTCCACTCAACAATAAGTTTATTGGGGAAGTTAAACCTCACCACTCTTGTCCTACAATCAATGGCAACAAAACATGCATGCAACCAATCCTGACGCAATATAACATCAATGTAAAGCATATTGACTTCAGATAGATCCACATACGAAACTCTATTAGGCAATATTATTGGAGAATTTCTATATACCCGTTTTTGAAACAACTGACTCTCCCACCGGAGTAAACACTTCAAAAGGTTCATGCATAATATCGGGTAAAATATTATAATTTTTAGCTACTAGGGCTGTAAAAAATGATAAAATAGCTCTAGGATAAAGTAAGGCATATACATCAATAAAGAAGTCTTCCAACATACCAGTAACCATGTCGGGAGAAGTCTCTTGCTCACCACTATAGCGGAGAGCATAAAAGTAGTTCTTCTTTGGATCATCACTACAACCACTTACTTGAGCTTGACCACTACCCTTGTCTTGAATCTTCATGTTTGGACAATCTCTCATCTTGTGACCACTCTTTCCACAACTAAAACAATTATCCTTACCCTTAAGGAAACCACCATAGTGCTTTTTACAACACTTTTCATAAGTTGGCTTTCCATTTGGTGAATATCTGCCTTTTCCCTTCGTGAATTTAGGGTTAGACACCATATCACCTCTAGCATTTAGGAATATGGAAGGGACTTTATTTGAAACCCCCTTATTAAATCTAGGCTTGTCTTGTATTTCCAGCTTATTATTTGAAGAACTTCCATCAAATGACCTTGCTATCTTAGCATCTCTACTCTTTCTCTTAGTTCTTGACTTCTCTACCCTTCTGGCATGCACAATAAGACGAGAAATATTCATATTTTCATGTAGCATGGCCGATTGGGACTCCTCTTATAAGTCCTCTGACACCCCCATCACAAAATAGCTTATTTGGTCTCTAGGATCAAAGACCAAAGAAGGAGAATATTTGAACAACTTTATGAATTTCAAGGAGTACTCATGGACACCCTTTTCTCTTTGGTAAAGGTTGATGAACTCCACAACTTTTTCCTCCCTCATCTCTCTGGGAAAGATCCATTTTATAAAACCCTCCTTAACTATTTCCTAAGTCACGAGACCTCTCTCAATGGCCTATTATACCTTCATGGCACATACCATGCTTGTGCCACGTCCTTGAGTTTATAAGTGGGCAACTCCGTCTTCTTAGTTGTGGACAACCTAATAGCCAAAAATATTTTAGAGACCTCATCGATGTATTCTTGGCGGTCTTTATCCACCTTAGACCCATAGAAAGTAGGAGGATTCATTCAGGTGAAGTCCCTTAGAGGAGAAGCAAGAGTAATGACTTTGTTCTGAGGACGGGTTATAACCTCCCGGTTGGCTTGAGCCGTCATAGCTTGGTCTTGAGACGTGGCCGCTTGTGCTTGAGTAGTGATAACTTGGGACATTTGAAGATGTGCGGTACTTATATTCTCATCCATCTAAGGATGAGTATTTGACTGGTGCTTACTCCAAATTAGCATCTTCTTCAAGTGTCGGGACTTCCTAACCATTTAGAGGACCTACCATATTGGAAATTTCCTCTTCAATTCTTCGAGCCGCATTCCTTCGAGTGTTTATGTTTCCTATAGGCACAAAAATAGTATTTGATAGAAAATCACACCATAAGTGTACTATAATGGCACGATATATGATTTCCAAGAAAGAGAGTTATTCCTAAAAATCATATAGGTCCCTACTCATAAGTGTGGCGCGCTTCACAATTATGAATACAAACCTAAATAGACATGGTAGAGAGAGAGACATAACTCAACGATATTCAACCTCATTCTCTGATACCAAGTTTGTCACATCTGGGTTTACCCCCATCTCCCCCTAGACATAACTATTGTCGTCGTCCTTTTAAAAGACTAAGACTAGCCTCTTAGTCTCATGTCATTATATTCATAGGTTGTGAAATGCGGAAAAATATTAAAATTTCATTATCACTACTTGGAGGTTTTCATAGACCTCTACATACACATAATATATATTCATATAGACTATACATAGACCCTTCGTATAGGAATGTTACGTAGCCTTCATCTTTTATTGCACATACATATGCATAAACATAGAAATAGTCTCAACGATTGTCTTATCTCATACCATCTAAACGATTATCACAATATTTGCATGGCCTTCCATCAATCCAAAAACCATATATAGGTCATACAAAACTATAGTACTCAATTTAAAACGAAAGAAACGCAATAGTCATTATGCTCATAACACGTCCGTAATCTAGATGATTACACTGCCCTCGGAAGTTGAGGACCTACCCAACTTAGATGAAAGGAAGAATCCAAGTCTTCAACAAGGACGCCTTCAAAACACTTAAATGACCAGAACCTTGAATGTTTGGGAATTGGGAAGAAAATGGGGTTAGTACTCCACATGTACTAACTATGAGGCCTTATGCATATATACAAGAAAAACATTCTAAAAAGGGACATTCAATTAAAACATGCAATTTTACCCTATTAGGAACTTAATTCAAAGTCAAGTAAATTATATGAACCAACCAAACGTGATTACTATCTCAACAAGTAATAATTATCCCAACATACATGAAATTTTGCTTTACTACAACCCTATCATTGTGAAATAATATCACAAGAATAAAAAAGAGTCAATCATATCACGATAAGCGAGATAACTACTCACAATTCCTTATCATGTCAGCAAGTTCTATGACCAAGAAAATCCCCATAATCTTTCCCAACAAAGTATCCTCAACAATAAAACATGACCAATGTACAAATTTACTTATCATGGCATTTACGTTTACATCTCATCGTATATTAACCTTATAACCCAAGGCATATTCATAAATCAACTAATCAACATAATGTATCAAAAAAGTTCCATGTTCATCATATACACCTCATATATTATCATAACATAAACATATATAAGAACCTCCTCTTAAGACTCCCCTCAAGAATAAATAATGCAAGGTTTAGGTAGAGTCCCATACCCCTACCTAGACCTCTTAGGTTATCTAAGCTAGAGTTCAAGTCCTTCAATTTGTTTTACCTTTTGGAAACATCTTGCCCTAACTAACAAAGATCACATGAGCTAGTGTGGTACCCGGTTTCATAAAACTCTATACCGAAAGAAGGCGGACTACTTGCCAAGGTAGTACAAAAATATCAAACATAGTAACTACATGGATCCACTAGCTAGTATTCTTATGCGAATAACATAGTTCAAGAACTAGGAGAATTAGTTTGGACCCAATTTATGCATCATGCATTATAGTCTCCAATCTCAAGAGTAATTTAGTGTTCCTATCTTCCCTATTTGTGAATGGACACTCCTCTATCTTGTTCGCTCGATGCTAAGCTAGAGTTCCTTTTTGAATTCTCTTTAAGCCTTTAGCTATCAATCATAGCTTAATATAGGTCATAGGGTCGCCCCTTCTATAATCAGTATCATCAATAGCTCAATATGAATTGTATGAGTATATGTCCTATCATAAAAATCCATATAAGTGAGGTTAACACATTAGCATTTCATAGCATATCACAACACATTGATAGTTTTCACCATCCTTATATCATAAACACCTTAATCAACCACACAACATAGTCAAGACATTTCAATTCAACGTCATACCACCCTATAATCCTAATATAAGGCATACTCGAATGTAACATCATGACTTAACAATATTTTATCACAATTTGAATTAAAGATAGAGATTCTAAGACTTACCAAGTCTTCCTCATAGTCTATCAAGGTCTTACCATCAATTCGTAACCCAACCCAAATTGGAAAGTAACATCATCACACAATGATAGCCAATAAGATATCAAGGCCAATTGCATCTCTTTAACACAATTCAATACTACATCATAACTTAAGATAAGATACATAAGATAACTTTACATTGCAATTCATAACCTAAACTATATCTGAAGAACTAGAATGATATGTGTATAATTAATCTTAATTTAATCATAATAATATCATAGGATAGTAATCTAATCAACAACCAATCAATTGAATGATCACAATAAATATAGATCAATATCACAAGCTAGGGTTAGGGATGTCGGATCATATAATCCAATTAAGACCAAACCACTAACAATTTCCATAATCCAGTTGAAATTCATGTTCATCGATTCAATACAACCTAAATAAATCTTTCACCACTCAATCAATAACTTCAATTTCGTAATTGAATAAAACCCACAAGAAAAATCAACTTTTGAAATCTATTATGAAGGAACCCTTTTAGGAAAGAGTCTCAAAGGGGAATTAGATCCCATACCTTAAAATTTGTCAACAATTTGATGATGGATTCTTCCCTGTCCAGCGCCCAAACCCTACTCCTTGCTAGTCGTCAATGGTGAGTTCAAGTAGAGAGAGAAAGAAGATAGGAGGAAGATAGTTTATTTGTGAGTTATCTTTAAATTAATGAGGGTTGAAGATATTTAAATTGGGTATTAATCAACATTATTAAACTCCCTTAAACCGATGATTAATAACTTAACCCCCTAACTAATTAACTGAAATTAACTGAAATAAATCAGAAAACTCGACCCTTACATACGAGACACCGATCGACGGGCAGTCTGTGAGTCGACGGACCCTTCCCCTCTCGTCCTTCACTCCATCAATGAGTTTAGAGACTCTGCAGGCGAGGTTATTCCATGAATTTTCTATGTGTGGGACGACGGTGGCATCGATACCCCGTTGGTCCACGCACGGGCCCTCATCTGTCCTATCGATGCACACTGTTAGACAATGTTACTTTAAACGTTAGGGTCCCCCACAAGGGCCCTTGGTTGGTCCTTGGGGATTCGTACCCGAACGTTTAACCATAAAATAAATTAAATGCATATGTGCTACCGCTTCACCACTTTCGTACGTTTTCGACTCCTAAAAGTAAGTAAAATAGGCTAAGGCACACTATTACCTCTTTGAACCAACTTCTCGGACGTCATGGATATTCTTGGACATTTTGGTTCTTAAACATTCTAAATGACCTATATTAAATTATAATGGACTTAAAAACAGTACTTAACCCTTCTCAAACTTGTGTTAGGCTTTACGACACGTCTTGGATTTTGAAGGTGTTACAGGCCGGATCTTGGTCACATTGTGTAGCATATTCTTGAGGAGGACACCAATTGTCTTAGGGAGGAACTACCGCATTAGAAATATCTTCTTCATCTCTTCTTGCGGATGCCCTTCTAGTAGTCATACCCTATGACCACAATAAAAGGGTTAGAATAAAAAGAACACACAAAGTTACCACTCTTGAGGCATGACTTTTTAGATCACCAAAGAAGTGAGAATTTCCTGAGCAACACATAGCCTATCATTTATAAGTGTGGCACTTTTCACAATTATGAACAAGACTCTACATAGATGTAGTTTTGTGAGACATTAATCCTAAAATTACTTCAACCTCATTCTCTAATACGAAGATTTATCACGACTAGGGACCACCCCCTAGACATAACCGGCATCTTCGTCCTCAAAGAGGAGTTGTTCATAAAATATCATAGGTCAAAAATGCAGGAAACAAAAAACTTTTACAAAGTGAAGTGTGCTTAGACTTCTCACATACCATATTTGGAGTTTACATAAATTTATCGCTTATGAAGTTTACTTCTCGTTACGCAATATAACCAATTCATAAGATATAGTCTAATACTTTATCTCAAATTAAAACACCTAATAGAGAATTAAAATATCATACACAGCCCTTACATCAATACAATATGCTAACATATACGATTACAACAATAGTCTCAAATGATAAAGAATGGAATAAGTGTCTTTAGACATAAGAAACATCATAGCTAGAGTAGAAGAATGACAATATCCCTTAATATGAAGACCTACTAATACCTTGGGAAATTTGTCCAAGCCTTCCTTCAAAGTGGCCTCATACCCTTCAATATCCCGAACCTACATTGTTTTGGAAATGAGGAAGAATATGGGTTAGTACAAAGAATATGTACTAAGTATGGAAACACATGCTAGTAAAATAGTTGAAATAATTCTTAAAAGGACATTTTGTTCAAAACCATACTAAGTCACTTTTAAAAACCTTTATGCACATATAGGAAAATTTACAAGCCAATGATCATAAAATCACTAAAGACAAGTTCATATACAACACAAGACCAAAATTAGCATAAGGTCATATCAACATAATAGCTTCAACATAAAGTCATAGTAACAATTCATGTACTAGAGCTTATTACATCATAGTAGATAAGACCATCAGTCACAATCCCCTGCCAAGACTACAAGTTCAATGCTTATGTAAAGCCCCATAACCCCACATAACCAAGTAACAAAGCAATAGACCGTAAGCAATTTCTACATTTCAAATATCTTCCTATCATGCACATTCATCATCATATAAAACAACTTAGATAAATATCTTATTCATCACTTAAATTCAACATCATGTAAGGTCAACATCATGTAAAGTCAACATTTGCATTTTATTCATGTCATAAGTGTATAAGAACAACCTCCTAGGACTCCCTTCAAGGTTAACTTGTTCAATAGGTAAAGTCCCATACCCCTACTTACACTAAGTAGATCCCATTAATTTACCCTAGTTAGTGTTCACTTTATTACTTTCATTCATTCATTTTACTTTCGGGAACAATCGCCTTAACTTACAATAGACCATGTGAGAAAAATATGGAATTTGGTTTCATGAAATGTACACTGAGACAAGGTGCTCTACTGTCCAAGGTAGAATTAAAACAAGAACATAACATTTTATCTGGATCCACTAGCTAGTATTCCTATGGGGGCAACATAGTTAAGGAACTAGGAGATAAGTATTGAACCCTCTTCATTCCCATTAGAATGGAGTCCTCATATCATGTGAATAATTATAAACTTACCTTCCCATTATGTGAAAGGACACCTCTCATATCTGGATCCACTAGCTAGTATTTCTATGGGGTCAACATAGTTAAGGAACTAGGAAATAAGTATTGAACTCTCTTCATTCCCATTAGAATTGGAGACCTCATATTATGTGAATCATTATAAACCTACCTTCCCATTATGTGAAAGGACACCTCTGATATCTAGTTTGCCCGGTGCTACGCGAAAGTCCATTTTTGAAATTTTTTGAACCTTTACTAATCATCATATGTTAATATAGGTCATAAGAGACTAAATCCTTGTATTATAATGTCATTTCACATTAGGTATATAATGAGAACTTTTTTTCATTGAAACTCTTCATTAGTGAGATCAACACTTCATAATGATATCATAATTGGGGACACAAGAGAAACACGTTCATCCTGCCCCTAGAAAGATCTCACATTTAAATATATCCATAACATGCAATCACATCCATCATATCGTTATATTATTAATCTTTTCATATATAATACCTCAATTGAACTTCATCATCAAGTATTAACCATGATCATTGAAGCAAAATGATCATAATAATAAAGTCTTACCAAATGTTCTCTCAAAGCCTCTTTCAAGATATTACCATCAATATAAAAGTATTCATCCACTTATTATCACCATATAATATTAATCTATACAAAACGATGTCAATTTCATTGTCACTAATAAAATCAACCTCAATTGATAACATAGGTTTAGTAAAAAGATATCAATCATGAATTATTCCATATAACTATGTAAAAGAATAAGAACTACAACAATCAACCAACATAGAATCATAATTTATCAAAATAAACCAAAGTAATTTAAAATTAAATCAATTTAAAAAATCATTCACGAAATAGGAAGAAACCCCATCTTTTAAACGTCATTAGAAATCAATTTTGAAGAGACTCTTGCGGAAAGAGATCCGAAGATTGAATAACTTCCATACCTTAGAATTCCTTTAATAATGATGGATAATATATTGAGTCTTGAAGCATTTGTGAAACTTGAAGTTTGGTCTTCAATACAGTCATGGAATAGAGAGAGAATGTAAAGAGAAGTTTGAGAGAATTGGATTTGGGAATAATGGAGCGTTAACTATGTTTAGATGAAGTTTTACTCTTTATAGTTCCTAACAAACTTAATTAAGCCCCTCTCAACTCTTAGGGTCGACCGACTACGACCCATCTATGGGGCATCGACCGACTATTGCCCTGTACTGCTAGTCTATCATCTTGGTCAGCTTGATTTGGAGGCCATATTCTAAATTGTCTAAGAATTGACCTATAACCACAATCAATGGGTCGTTGAACAATTCACGGCTCATAGTTAGCCAATTTCAATTTGAATGTTTGTTGGACCTCCTCAAGGACCCTTAGGGTGATCCTTGGGGATCATACCTCAAAGTTTGTACTCAAAACACACTCCACTATGTTTTTAACATATTTTTAACTAATTTTACTAAATTTCGACTCTAAAAACCCCTTGAAACATCCTAACAAACACTAGCTTATCTTATATAATTCTCCGGATGTTATGGTGATTTCTTAACGTTTTGACTCTAACACTTACTAACTTGTTCTAACACATTAATTTACATTTAGAAACAAGTTTTAAAATTTAGTTCATCATGTGAGGATATCGACTAAGTTATGGACATTCGGAGTGTAACAATATTTGTCCTTTCCTTACGTAATCAAATTTAATTCATTTTTGGTAGTATTATAATCCTTTTAGGTTCAGTTTAATAATTCTATATAATCCTAATATACATATAGGGTTTTGGTTAAGAGTTCAACAAAAGAAAAGAGGAGAAAAGGGAAGAAAAGAATGAAGGATCATGAATTCATCGACATTCTTGTGTTTAGGGTATAAAGTCTAAAAAGCCACGTCTATTAGAGTCATATTTATCGGTGTATGTCGCGGCACACCCATGAGTGAGGGACTCTAAGTCTATAGAAGTTTCACTTTTCTTTGTTATTTTTGTATCACGTCTAAGAGTTAAGATCCGTAAGATGTCTTTCTCAACCTCTTCTCTATTATTTATAGGACATGAATTCAAGGAGGACAACCACTATAAGGGTGGGGGAAGGAGTAGCTAATGAGAGGATTCCACCCAGTGTTGCGAAAGTCCCTATAGTTGGCCAAGAGGATGTGAATGAGGAGGTTCCCCCTAATAAACAACCTCATTTTCCCAAAAAATCCCCTATGCCCTAAGGTCCTCAAGATCCCTTTGTTGAATGGGATATGAGTAATGCACAGTTAAGGACTGCCCTTAGGGATTGGACATGACTCATGACGAATCAAGCTTAAGTCGTCATTAATCATTTCGTTGCCCAAGCTAACAAAGGAGGTGGACCAAAACCCAATGTAAGTACTCTCGCTTCTAGAATTCGAGATTTTATAATGATGAACCTTCATACTTTTCATGGAATTAAAGAGGATGAAGATACATAAAGCTTAATAGATTAGGTGTTCAAAGTTGTGGATTCTATGGGTGTTACCCCTAGAAAGAGTGCGGAGCTAGCCTCTTATCAACTAAGGGTGTGGCTCAACTTTTGTTTGAGCAATGGAGGGATGAGAGACCCTTATGGGATGGTCCGGTATATTGGGAAGTGTTAAAAGTGGCTTTTCTTGATAGGTTCTTTCCATTAGAGAGGAGGTATAACAAGATGGTGGAAATCATGAATCTTCGTCATGGGGGAATGAGTGTGAAAGATTACTCTCTCTAATTCACCCAACTCTCTAGTATGGCCCAGCCATAGTAGCCAACCCTAGGGCTAGGATGAACACATTTTTCATGGGAGTGTCTAGATTTGTAGAGAAGATTTTTCGTACAACAAAGCTCCTTAATAATATATATATCTCCAGGCTCATGGTGTATACTCGTAAGTTTAGGAGTCCAAGATTATGAAGATAAGGAAAGAGGGAAAGAGGCCTAGGTTGGATTAACCAAACCAACCCAAATCTAATAATAGGTATATAATCAAATGTCTTCCATGGGGAACTTTGATAGGGATCCCAACCAAAATTCTGAAGGAGGTGGAAAATCTATTGAGAGACCTAGGTTTACTACTTGTGGAAAGCGACACTTGGGTAAGTGTCATGCCAGAACGGAAGGCTGATTTGGGTGTGGTAATAAGGGTCAAGAGATGAGGGAGTTCGCTAATATCAAGGCAAAAGGGAAATAGGTTGACCAAGCCACTAGTGGTTGTCCTGATCGTAATCCCCCAAGGAAGAATCAATTTTTTTGTACTCAAGACTAAGAAAGGAACTAATGCAAAATGAAAGCCCCGGTAAGTATTAATCAATTATAGTTGTTATGCTTATGTTGTATGATGAGTTCATATAATCTTGTCTCTCATATTGTCATGCATTTATGTTAAATTACTTGAAAAATGAATTGTTTAAATTTATGCATATGCTTCACTGTGAAAGTTTTGGTACTCACTGTAAGAAATTAAAATTTTTTACTAAATTTAATTTTCATGTTTGTAGTTTTAATGTGTGTAAAAATGATGTATATGAGCATGTATAATTTTTGATAAGGTAGTCCCTAAATAAATTAAGAAATGAGTTTGTGTTTTGAATTATGGAAATTGTTGCAAAAGTTGCCTTGCTGCAAAAATACCTAACAATATGTAGTTAAGTTCCTTGTTAATCTAATGCATTTTCTATGAATGTTTTGACCTTGGTATGATTTCATATGTTCTTCTAGTTGAGTCCTTGATGTCTGAAAGATGTTTTGTTTCATTGGAGGACCAATGTTATTTCAAGTGGGGGAGAATGTAACACCCTACAACGAACTAGAATGAACTAGAGATAAGCATGAGGGTGATGAGGTTCTAAAGTCCGAAAATTGTTTATAATGATATACTTAGGAAGTGCATAAATTTTGGTGATATTTGTAGGTCAAACGTCCATGACGTTCGGAAGATGTGCCTTGGAATGTGCTTTTGTGTTCTAATATGTTTTAGCAAGTTTTACGTGTTCATTTGGATTAAATTGTTGGTCGATGTTCATAATACATAGATGAATATGTTTAGGAGTTCAAATTCTGAGTAAATCTCCATCGAGACCAACAATGGATCTTCTAGGAGAACCCCCGACTTGGCAACCAAGCTGCCAAAACATGACAATCGACGCCCTAGCATCAACGGACTGTAGTCCTTCCTGTTGGGCGTTTTATAGGGGCATAGATCCAAATTTCGTAGTGGGAGGTTAACCCCCATAATCCTATCTCTTAACCCAAAGGATGCCCAGCAGGAAGGCCCGTCGTTCAGTCAACGCCCATTAGTTGGAGTCCGTCGTTTGGTCATTGTAAAGTCGTCACAATTTTTCGTCAAGGCTTGTGATTATTTGCAAATTCACCCCCTGTCTTTTATGAACCGTGTATGATAATTTTAGGTTCATTTAGGTATATAAAGAGGGTTGAAACACTAAGACCTAATTTTAGACTTTAATTTTTAAAAAAAAAAAAACCCCTCCCTCGAGAAAGACTCTCTCAATCTCCATGGAAGTTGACCACAAGGAAGGGATAAAGGGATGGTGGTGGACGTTTTATTCATCAAATTTTCTTGGGTTTATTTTCATTGAGGTATGGTAGTAATCCAAGAAACTTCATTCATTCAAGGTGCCACTTCAAAGATATTTCAAAAAGGGTTTCAAACTCCAACTTCTTTATTCCATGACTCTAATTATTGATCTTTGCATAAAAATGTATTAATAAATAAAATGAGATGTTCTTAGTTTTAAATAATGATTTGAATTTCAAAACTTCAATGAGACCATGTTAATACATTTTATCAACTTCTAGCTTATGAAATGTGTTTATTGAACATTACTAGAAAGTGGTAGAGTTATGTTTTCTTCATGGTTATATTGTGATTTAGCTACTACCGTAAGGGATTTTTTATAATTAATTATAGGGGAAATTGTAAATAGGTTTTGATTCTTATTGTGAAATACTCTTGATGGTATGGTCCACCTTTTGTGGCGGTGCTTATTTGAAGTATATGAATATGGATTTACATGTGTATTGTGAATAGGACCATGAAGGCATATTATTTGAAGTAAAATGATAATGAAGATGTTCTTATAGATGTGATTTATGAAGCTTGTTATGTACAATTTGTAGAGACTAGGTCTATGTAAAATACATGTGTATGAAAATGGTGATTATATGAAAGGACACTCTTTGTGAGTTGAGATGACGTGTAGTATCAACCTCACTATTTCCCAAGATATTTCTAATATAGGTTAGAAGATGGATACCCTTCGCGAGTTGAGATTTTGTGTCCAATAGTTATCGTTAAACGTTTAGTAACGAATGTTTATGACAGTGTCAGGGAGTTACGTTAAGCACCAAGAGGATTTGAGGAAGGAGTGGTTACACTTCATGAGTTGAGATTTTGTATCAAATGTACCTCTTGAGATTAGTACTCCTCGTTAGTAGAGAATGAGTTACTTAGTAGCAATATCCTTATCCCTTAACTATGTGCCCGCATAAGAGTATCTTTTGAAAAATCCATGTAAAGGGTTAAGGAATGACCCTACCTGGGAATGTGGGGATCCCTCATCCAATAAGATTTGATGTCAGGATTCCATGTATAGCTCTCACGATCTATGTCTCTTAAAACTAATTCCCCACAAAAGAATGCAATGAACTAAGTGTAACGCCCCAAAATGAACTAAGATGAACTAAAGACTCGTGAGTTTTGCTTGAGTTAATTTTAATTTAAAATTTGTTACATTAGTGCCTTTAGGCAGTGTGTGAATTTTGGTTAAGTTTGGAGGTCAAACATCTGAGAAACGTCCATGACGTTCGAAAGATATGCCTTAGATAGCTCTTGAGTGTCTTGATGTGTTCAAATGAGTTTTAACTTGTTCGTTTTAATCAAATTTTATATGAGGTGTTCCTAAGACCTAGATGATTATGTTGAAGGTTTTAACATCCGGGCATGACCCCACCTAGGACCCACTAGAGGACCTAAGAGAAGGGCCAAAGATTGGAGTCCAAGCTGCTTGGCACTGTCCACCAACAGGGCCAGTCGATGGATAGTTGACCAATCAACGCATCGTCTACTTGGTCTATTGATTGGACCTGCAGGTCTGCAAGGTTTGAGGGCTGCAGACTCCACTAACGTACCCATACAAATGGGGCGTTGGTTGACCAACAGCCCATCGTTGGTAGGGTCGTTGATGGTCACTGAAAAAGCTATAATTCCATGTGTAGTCTTGGGGTGTTTGTTAAATTCAACCTAAAACATTAATGAACCTAGGAAATTATTTTGATGGTTTATTAAGTATGTTAAAGCATTTCAACCCCATGACCTAATTTTAGACTTCATTTCCTAAAACCCAAAACCCCTCTCCCTTAGAATTGTCTCTCAAGTCTCTTTGGAAGACAGAAGTCAAGAAGAACTTGGACGACTAGTTGGGGCGTTTTCTTCTTCAAAATCAGTGGGTTGTTTTTCATTTGAGGTATGTTATCCATCCTTGAACACTCTTCCATTCAAGGAGTCATTTCCAAAATATTTTAGAAAGGATTTTCCAACTCTACTTTCTTCTATCTTTTATTTTAAGCGTGGGTCTTCTTGTAAAAGTGTATTAATGATTTAAATGTGTTTATTCTAGTATTAATTGATTATTTTATTGCTAAAACCCTAATAAAATAATATTTATGCATATTTAAAACTTTAATCTTAAGAAATTGTTTGAATGGATATATTTGTGTAGGGTATGACTTTGGTTTTCTTGTGTTGTTAATTTAGTTTGGATACTGCCCTAAGGGCCTTCTTATGATAAAATATTGAGAAAAATTATTATGGGTGGTGATGGCTTGATTAAATGGCGAGTTGCATATAATGTGTAATTCTTATGATAAATTGCTTTTGAATGTTACTCTTTATGATGTTGGCTATGTTTATGAACATGAAATTTTCTATGTGATGATGACTACTTATGATGTAAGTTTTATGAAGCAAATCATTACATATGGTCTCCTATCTTCTTTACTCTAATATGTGGGGTTATGGGGCTTCTCGTGATCATTGCACTTGTAGGCTTGCGATAGGATTATTCGTAAGTGTTTTGTATGTTTTGTTTATATGAACTATTGATCATGAAAATGTTAATATGACTTTATGATGATATGTCTTTTGTTATGACCATGCTTTATATTGTTCTGCTCCTTATCTTGTATATGTGCTCTCGTATGTGCATTAATGGCTTTCAAACAACATAACTTGCTTTCTAAAGAAATGGTCCTTTTTCATGCATGTCCTTAAATGTTAATCTGCATATAATTATACTTAGTACATGTGACGTACTAACCCCTATATTTTATATAACATCAAATGTATGGTCCTACAATTGAAAATTATGAAGTTCGATTGAAAAATCTTTGAATTTGTTGTTGAAGTATTGGTAGGTCCACATGTTCCGGGATGCTATCTTTTTGTTATTCTAGATTATGAAGATTTTAGTGGTTTAAGAGATACTATTTATTTCCTTTTATCATTTGGAATCTATAGTATTAAGCCCTATATGTTGTATGGACTTTGTATTGCCTAATGTCAAGACTCGTATTCTTAGATGGTTATTATGTGAGACAGTTTTTAGACTATCATATGTATGTGTATCATGTTATTAAGCAAGAATTCTAAGTTTATTTCACATAGTATGTAAACGTTTTAATTTTCCAAGATTTTTAACCTATGATATGTTATGACGAAAGTTAAGGGCTTTTTTGAATCCTCTCAGAGGACAACGACGTCGGTTGCATATGGGGGGTTGCTCTCCAGTCATAAAAAACTTAGTGTCAGGGCATGAAGTTAAATAACCTAGGGGAGGTGTCTCACTAAAATAACATAAATATAGTATATTTTTCATGGTTGTAAAACGCGCCACAATTATGAATGATAGACTATGTGATGATTAGGAAAATTCTCTTTTCTTGAAAATAATATGTCATTCCTCTAGAGCTTTGTCACTATGTGTCATTTAGCATCTAATACCTTTCTTGTGGCTATAGGATATAAACACAAGGAGTACAATCATGATAAGAGTGGTAGAAGATATTTAAAATGCGGGAGCTACTCCCCATGGTAATCGAGTTTTTCCTCAAGAGCAAGTTGTTGCGAATGATCAAGTTCTGGTCAATCCTCCGTCCATGAAAGATGATTAGGTGAGGGCATCCCTTCTTCAAATGGACCAGGACATCACCACTCAAGCTCAATCCATTATGGTTCAAGCTAACCGGGCAGTTTTACCTCAAGAGAACCAACATGTTATTACTATGGCTACCCGTTTGAGAGATTTTACCAGAATGAATCCTCCAATGTTATTTGGATTTAAGTTTTATGAAAGCCCCCAAGACTTCGTTGATGAGGTCTGTACCATTTTGTTTGCTTTGGGGTGAGTACTATTGAAAATAATGATCTTGCTTCCTATCAACTCAAGGACGTTTCTCTAACATAGTACAATCAATGGAAAGATAGTAGGGCTTTAGGAGATGTTGCCATCACTTGGGAGATCTTCAAAAATGATTTTCTTTACATATTCAACCCTACTTGAGAAGCGTCATAATACACTACAATCCTGTGGTGATACCCCGACCTCAAATCAATTTTAAAAAGTAGCTTTCCGATTGGAGTTTATCAAACGAATCGTTGATCCTTGAGAGAGGGTACATGTTCTTGATGGTGACCTTATTTAGTTTATGATAATCAATGCACATCTCAAGGGACCCGTCATTCTTCTTAAATAATAGCACCAAACTTCCCCATGGAGAAATATTAGGTTATATGAAGTCCTTCTCTAGAAAGTCTTTAAGTTTAAGTTATTGATTTTTCAACTCGGCCAGAGGCATCTTGTAAGGATGGATTGAAATAGGCTTCGTATCCGGCAAAAAGTCTATAACAAAGTCTATATCCCATTCTGAACGAATCCGAGAAAGTCATCGGGAAAGAAATTTGGAAAATTCTTTACTATGGATGCCGACTCAAATGAAGGAATCTCCAATTCAAGATCCTTGATCCTCACAATATGGTAGTACACCCCTTAGATATCATCTTAAAAGAGATTAGAAACGAAATGATTCGACCTCTAGGGATTTTGTTACCTCGCTTCCATTTTAATACGGGTCATTAGGAATTTAAAAAATAACTACCCTTGTTCTTGTCAAACCCCGAAAGTACACCCTAGAAGATAGGGAATCCTTCAAGTCGAAACATGGTGTATTTGACCACTTAGTGGTCTTTTAATATACCTTAGACATTATTCATTGCATAAACATATGAAAATAGCAAAGAATTAAAGCTTTTTCTTCATAAAAATAATGTGGAATCTGTTCATATAACTTCTAACAAATATCTAAAAAACTATCTAAGACATCATGAATACAATAGTCTAGGGTTACAACCCATAAAAGTCTAGACAAAGAAAAGAATATAAAAGACATTATAATGGGTTTCCTTGGATGCTATAAGGACTCACAAATCTTCACTTCTTGAAAGGTTTGGAAACTCTACCCATTAAAGAAACTCAATCTCCTCAAGACCCTACATTAGATTTGAATGTAGCCAAAATGTGCATTAGTACGAAATGTACCAAGTATGGAAACTATCATACCAAAATATGTGATATTTCAAAGGGTTAGTCAACAATGGACATAATCATAAGCGATTAATATAAAAGCATTACATGAATGTTATAAACATAATAAAGAATCATAAATAATAATAGAACATCATAAATAATATAAGAGTTCATAATTAACTCATTTTCTTTCTTATTCAAGTGAACTACATCACAACCATCTCCAACTATACTTGTGGAAGTCTAAGGTCGCATCCCATACTACTGAAGGCTAAGTACATCTCTTTGAGGCTAAGTACATCTCTTTGGGTAATACTACTCAAAGCATCCCTGTGCAATTCAAGTGAAACATCTCATTCAACCTCACACAGTAAGCATATCTTGAAGTAACCCTATTCCTTTTCTATTTAGTTTAGGAGTCTTTAGTAGACCTTCTTTATATTGTCAAGGATCTATCATCTTAAGTCAATTATGTCATGGAAGGCAACTATAGCACTGTCAAAGCTATGCAGATATCTTGTAGTTGTAATTTCATAGGTAGCTTCAACTTATAGTTGTGTAATGTATGAACGACATCCCATACTACCATCCACACTAGATACTTCTCTAGACTAACCTAATCCAAGCTAACTTATCTTTCAACCATGTTTATTAAGCTCACTTACTATCATAATAGACGTACTACCATGGAATGAATCTCATAATGATATCCTAGCTAACTAAGGAAATATATCACCATCCTATCCACTATTTGACCAATCATGTAGATGCAAGCTAATCCTTAAGGGAGCATGAATCTTCAACCTTAAGATACACGGAGAAACTAATCTCAATATATTACATGAAATGCACCTAGCATTAAAATAAAGCTACAATGAAATTTACCTTGCATACAAGTCAAGCTAACATTATGAAAGTATATGCCTTTACACTAAAGCTACCACGAAATGGCTTCGGCCTAACTTAGTCAAGAAAACAAGACCAAGTTTCTTTGAAGCACAAAACCCAACTAGTCATGGGAGGGCTTTCCTTCTCCACCGCAAGCTAACATGGGACCCACTATCCCCAAGCTACCACGATCAAGCATCCTTGCAGCACATGACTAAGCTAAACATGGGAGAGCTAACTTTGTCCATACCAAGCTACAATGGAATTCATCACGTCAAGCTACCATGAGTTATTCAACAAAAACTTCAATGAGATTAAATATCTCACGCTACAATGAGTATTTCAACTCAAGTCTTCTTGAGATTTACTATCTTAAGCTACCCTTGATGCCTACCATCTCTAGTTATCATGAGAATTCATATCTCAAGCTATCATGAGATTGACATCCCAAACTATCATGGGATTTTTACATGTCAAGCTATCATGTTTAGTCTTATCTTATAACGTCAATTATACATGAATTGATCACAAAATCCATATACAATCTAATCTACTTCATCATGTCCTGGTTCATTTTAGGTTCTTAGGTCAACCTAGAATTCAACTATGTGGGAGAACTTGATTCTCCTATCATTTTCATGTCTAAGTGTGAAAGAAAACATCATTACAATCTCTTCAAAATGAATTTACCTACAAATTCATAGCATCAATGGGATAACAGCCCATAATGAATTATTACCATCAATTCAATATGATCTAGGTTGAATTACATGCTTACTTAATTCAGTTTGATTATTAAAAGGAAAGTCTACGTATACATGATCACATTGGTTCAATTTCAACTTTAAAAGTCAATACTATCCTATTTCAATTAATCCTACTTAAATTCATATCTAGGTGATTCAATCAACATCAATTATTACATAATATTATTGAATTAAAAAGATCAAATTGGAACCTTTATCTTGCATTTAATGGCCTAAAATCACCATGATCACCTTAAACATCAATTACTAAAATTCATAGTAAAAACCTCATTACAAAATCACCTAATCATCATATTCACATAATTTAATGCTTCCCACTAAATTGAGATCACAATGAAGACTTACCCACAATGCAATAACAATCCTCTCTAGATTATGGTTATTTTGATTCACAATTGAGGAATAAATAGGGGACTCCATGAATGGAATAATCCATGCTTGAATAAGATTCACATACCTTGGATTATAGACTTAATCATATCTTGAATCATTGGATAATTTCGTCCTAAGAGCAGCCTCAAACTTCTCTTCTTCTTCTATAGCGTTCTTGAGAGTTCTTTGTGGATAGAGAGATTTTGATTTGGAGTCTAGTGTCTAAATTTTTTTTCTTATTGTTTAAATACTCATAAAATACCTAAAACATCCTAAAATAACCACCCATGCATATATTTGGTCGTGGTTAAATTCCCATGCACCCCTTTATTAGACAGCGTGCTGTAGGAAAAAATGAAGACCCATCAACGCCTTAAATCGACGGAGCATTGATGGAACGATGAGGTCATACTGCAGGTCCAGCATTCTTGTCAGAGTGTCCCATTTAAGTGGGATAAACTACCATGTCCTAGTGTTTACTCATGACACAAATCAACGGGGTGTAGCTTAAGTGACAGGGCGTTGTTCGAGGGTAGTGATGTGACACTTCCAAGGCAGTGCTTGGGTCTTCCTGAAGGAACTATTCGATGTTCTTTGGGAACTTTTGACCCAATGTTTTAAATAAAAATACGTCTGTATAGATGTTAGGAACCTTTCCTATCACTTTGAGCTCGAAACACTACTTAAGACCTCATGAAACATACTATGGCAAGCAAGCACGTCTCAAGGCTAACTTTCGAACGTGTTGGACGTTCTTGGAAGTTTCAACTCCAAACTCTTTCAAACACTATATAATATCTTGAAAAACTATTTTCACTCTTTTTAAGACCTCATAATCTCATGAAACATATATTAAGCTCGTTTTTGACCTATTGGATTCTTTTGAGTCCTCATATCTCTACAATCAATAGAAGAAAAACAAGCATGCAACCAATAAATTCCCAAGATGACAAAAAAATCAGCCATATCACGTTCTACTAAATAAATCAATGTAACTCTATTGGTAAATGATATAGTACAACTCTTAAATACTCTTCTAGAAAAAACGAAGTCAACCACGGGGGTAGTAACCAGAAAAGGTTCAACTGAGATATCTAGTAGAACATCAACCTTTTTAGCTACTAGAGGAGTTACAAATGATTATGCAGCGGAGGGATATACTAAAGCATAGATATTAATGGAGAACACTCGTAACATGCCGGTGACATCATTGGGAGAATCCTTTTTTTCACCCCTAGAGTGTAGATCGTAGAAGCAGTTATTCTTAGAAGGATCGGAACTAGGACCGCTTGCTTGAGATTTGCTACTCTCCTTTCCTCTATCCTTAATCATGGGACAAACTTTAACCTGATGGACATCCTTTCCACAACCAAAGCAATTATGCGTTCCAACCAAGCATTAACCCATATGTTTCTTACCACACTAAGTACAAGTAGATTTTTCACTAGGTGAATTTCTACTTCATCCCTCTTATGACCTAGGGTTATCCATTATATCCTTGATATCCTTGAGAAATTTAGTAGGAACTTGGTTGGAGAATCTCTTCTTGAACATAGGCTTGTCTTGGATTTCCAACATTCCCTTAGAAGTACCTCCTTCATAACTGTCTTCCCTCTTGATTTCCGTATTTTTCCTTACTAGACTAGTCTTGTGAACTTGTTGAGTATGCACCATAAAATGAGAAATGTCCATGTTGTCATGAAGAATCCCCAAACGACACTCTTAAAAAAGTTCATCGGAAAAACCTATCACAAAATGACTTATTTCATCTCTACGATTGGACAGCAATGAAGGAACATATTTGGACAACTTAGTGAATTTCAATGATTCTACCGTACTCGTACGTCCTTGACGAAGGTTTATAAACTCCTCCACTTTTGCCTCCCTTTTATAACTTTGAAAGTACCTATTATGTACTGCCCTTCTAAAGGCTTCCCAACTTATGAGACCCCCTCTCAATGCCCTAATGTCTCTCCGTTAATTATACAAAGTTTAAGCCACATCCTTGAGTAGATATGAGACTAGCTCGACCTTCTCATTAGAACTCACTCCCATAGCATACAAGATCTTGTATACCGCATCAATAAAGTCTTTGGAGTCTTTATTCATCTTATACCCAAAGAACATTTGAGGGTTCATCCTTGTGAAGTCTCTCAAGAAAGAAGCCATGGTACTAGTATTTTGGTTCACACGGGGTCTAACTTTCCCTTTCTTTTTTTTGAGCTGTCATGGTTTAAGCTTGAGTAGATACAGCTTGAGCTTAAGTAGTCATAGCTTGAGCAAAGTTGATGAAAGCCAACCTTATCTCTCCATCCGTGATGGCCGGAGGATTGGTCGGAGCTCGGTCACCTTCCCTAGCATGTTCTTGAGGAGGACATTGATTGCCTTGTGGAGGAACTCCCGCATTAGATATATAATCTTCAAATCTTATTGAGGCTGCCCTTCTAGAAGTCATAGCCTATAAACACAATAAAAGGGTTAGAATAAAAAGGACCTACAAAGTTACCACTCTTGAGGCACGACATTCAAGATCACCAAAGAGGTGAGAATTTCTTAAGCATTATGTAGCCTATCATTTATAAGTGTGGCGCGTTTCAAACCTATAAAAAAGACTCTACATAGACGTAGTTTAGTGAAACATCAATTCTAAAATTACTTCAACCTCATGCTGTTATACCATGTTTTTTCACGACTATGGGGCACACCCTAGACGTAATCGGCGTTTTCTTCCATGAAGAGGACTTGTACTTGACCTTAGCATCGTCATAACATATCATAGGTGAATGAAGAAAATGATAAACTTTGCATAGTGAAGTATACTTAGACTTCTCACATATCATATATGGAGTTTACTTAACCTCCTCGCTTATGAATTTTACAAGACTTCTCGTTTAGGAAATATAACCAATTCATAAGATATAGTCTAATACTTTTTATCACATTAAAACACCTAATAGAGAATTAAAATATTGGACATAGCCCTTCCTTCAATATAATATAAAACATATAGGCTTACAACTATAGTCTCAAATGATAAACGAAAGAATAAGCTTTAGAATTAAAGCAACAACATAGCTAGAGTAGAAGAATGTCAACATCCATGAACATGAAGACCTACCAATACTTTGGGAAATATTTCAAAGCCTTCCTTTAAAGTGGCCTCATACCCTTTAATGTCCCGAACCTACTTTGTTTGGTAAACGAGAAAGAATATGGGTTAGTAAAAACCACATGTACTATGTATGGAAACATATGCTAGTAAAATCATTGAAATCATTCATAAAAGGACAAATTGTTCAAAACCAATGTAAGTCACTTTTAAAAACCTTTATGCACATATAAGAGCATATAAAAGCCAATGATAATAAAATCACTTAACACAAGTTCATTTCCAATATAAGACCAACATTAGCATAAGGTTATATCAACATGAATAGCTTCAAAATAAAGTAGTAACAAAAATTCATGTACTAGAGTTCATAACATCAACGCAGATAAGACCCTCACTCCCTATCCACTATAAAGCCTACAAGGTCAATGCTTATGTGAAGCACCATAACCCCACATAATCAAGTAAACAAAGTAAGAGACCATAACTAATTTGTATATTTCATATATCTTCATAACATGAACATTCATCATCATATACATCAACATAGATCAATATCGTATTCATCACATAAAGTCAACATCATGTAAGGTCAACATCATGTAAAGTCAACATTTGCATTTAATTCATGACATGAGTACATAAGAAAAACCTCCTAGGAGTCCTTTAAAGGTTAACTTGTGCAATGTGTAGGTAAAGTCCCATACCCTACCTACAGTAAGGTGATACCTTAATTCACCCTAGTTAGTGTTCACTTTAGTACTATAATTCATTCATTTTACATTTATGAACAATCACCTTAACTGACAATAGACCATGTGAGCTAAACATGGAATCCGGTGTCATGAAATTCTACACTGAAACAAGGTGCTCCACCTTCCAAGGTAGAACTAAAACATGAACATAGCATTTTATGTTGATCCACTAGCTAGTATTCCTATGGGGGAAACATAGTTAAGGAACTAGGAGATACATATTAAACACTCTTCATGCCCATTAGCATTGGAATCCTCTTCTCATGAGAATAATTTTGAACCTACCTCCCTATAATAGGAGGGGACACCTCTTATATCTAGTTCGACCATTGCTAAGCTAAAGTCCCTTTTTTAAACTTTTCTTACGCATTATATCTTAATGTAGGTCATAAGATACTAACCCCTTTATTATAATGTCATCAGCGCGTTAGGTATTGAATGAGAACTTTTTTTTCATTGAAACTCTTCATTACTAGGATCAATACTTAATAATCATATGATAATTGGGCACAAAAGAAAAACAAATTCATCCTGCCCTAGAAAGATATTACAATTCAATTTATCCATAATATGCAATCACATTCATCATATCCTTATCTCCTTATTCTATTCAGATATAATACCTCAATTGAACATCATTATACCTTCAATTGCAACTCTAAATTTATCTATTTTTATATATTTACAAAATTGAATTGAAAGAGCACATATATTTATTAATACAGATGAAATAGTAGGATAATAAATTCCCAAAAACATGGTACTAGCATCATAAAAAAGTCTTAAAAATTGTAATAGTTCTTTAGTTTATTCCCAATCTTCATCACAAATTCTATCTAATGGATCAGCATTATGAGCATTAAAAACCATTTGTATGGGTCTTCTATAGTTATAAGCAACCGAAAGCATTTCGTAAAGAGAATTTCACCTTGTTTTAATATGTTTTGGAATTTTTCTAGGTGATGATTCACATAGTTAACAACGCTCATTAAATTTCCTAATTCTAGCGTCATTGTTTGTGTGAAAAATCCAGGTAACAGCATATTCAACTTTTACGCTACCACAATCAAATAATGAAATACCATCTTGTACAACTAAATTTAATACATGTGCAACACATCTAACATGAAAAACTTTATTGTCAATTGGACATAATCTAACTTTTAACATGTTAGCAGCATTTGTATTATTAGATGCATTATCTAATGCGACAGACATTATTTTATCTATAATCATGTAATAATCTAAAACACTTAAAATATTTGAAGCTAAATATGCACCAGTTTGTTTCTCTATACATAGTTTATAACATATAATTCCTTTTTGCAAATTCCAATTATGAACAATCCAGTGTGCAGTTACAGTTAAATAATAATTTCCATTAACACTACGACCCATGTCCGAAGTAATAGACACTCTACTATCTAATATGCTAAATAGACAACGAAGAAATTGACAATGTTTACCTTGATATTCAAAAACATCAGTTTTGACAGTATTTCTTGAAAAGCCTCTATAATCCAAATTATAAGTTTGTTGAATATATTCGACAAAACCGGGATTTAAAGGAAGACTATAAGGCAAACCACAAACAGAAACCATTTTAGCTAAATTTTCCCGATCTAATTCCTTATTATATTTACGTTGTGTAATTGGACCAGCGGGGTTAAAAGGATCTAATGTTCCTTGAACCATGTTACAAGACCCTATCGATGCATTACCGGTAATATCTAATTCATTAATTAAAATTCCTTTTTTTCTATTGGCTAATGCTTTAGCTTCTTTATATTGAATCGGCACACAAGATAACAAATGTCTATTTAATCTCCCCGTTCCACCTTGACCCCCACCTTGTTTATTTTTAAAAGCTTGCTTACACTTATTACAAATAGCAACACTATTTTCTTTATCAAAAGTCATAAATTTCCACACAATAGAAGTTTTAGGTCGTTGATACTTCACCTTCTCCCTTGTGGGAGGTATAAGGGGTGGATGTCCAAAATTTTGCTCCGGTAAATTGATAGTCTCATTTGGAGCTTCTATCACCGGACTAGTAGGTGTTACATCTAACTCCTCTTCTCCCAAATCAGCTTCTACTTCTTCACCTGAATTTTCATCAACATTAGGATTAATATTACCATAACGTCGTTCTAAAATTTCATGATCGAGTTGAACAATTGAATCAATATTATAAGGAGTATCATCAACATAAGTAGAATCATTTATGTTAAATCTAACTCTACTCGTTGATTTAGATGAAGTACCACCACTTTTACTACTCTTTTTTTCTTTACAATTTTTTTTACCAAAATTAAATAATTTAAAAATTCTACTTTCTTCGTTATCTTGTGCTTTCTCTTTTCCTTTACCGCTATTTTTTTTCTACAACTCATACTTAATTATATATATATATATATAAAGTGTAAAATAAAAATAATAATAACACAAAAGTAAAGACGAATAATAAAATATAAATATTATGAAACGAATCTACAAAACGTCTGTGTTAATAGCAGACGTTAAACCGATTATTGAAGCTTGTGATTTGTTGTAACTTGTAATATGTAACTCCAAGCCAATACTTAATAACAAATATGAGATAATATAACTATCTTTATTGATATAATATGAAAATTTTGAATTGAAAATAGAAATATATGGATTCTAATAATATGAGAATTAAAATTGAATAGAAATTAAAATTGACACTTGAGAGTTGAGAGTTGATAGAATATAGAAAATAGATGACAGAAATGAGAATAGATTATTTTGTATGAAATAGTAGAGGATATGTGTATTTATAGTATTAAAAATGGGTTAAAATGTATTTATAATAACTTGAGGGTTTAAAATAAAGTTTTAAAAGTAGGGGGGTGGTAGGGGGTGTTTGGGAAGACTAAAAGAGGCATAAATCCATTGGGGGGGCCACTAGTCGTTTCCCCAACGGATAGTAACGGATAGTTTTTTTAAATTTAAAAAAAAAATTAGGGGGGGATTCCGCGAACCGGACGCTTCAACCGAGCCGGGACCGGGCCAGGTCAACCGAGACGCAGGGGTGAACCGGCCCCTGACCGGTCCTCTCATCACCCATCCCTTAATCCCCTTAAACCCTGGGTGATGGGCCGGGTTCAGGACGGGTCGGGATGGGACGCGGGCCGGGGCAGGCCAACCCGGTCCCCCCTGCCAGCCCTAGTATGAACCATCATCACTGAAGTGAAGCACTCATAATTATAAAGTCTTACCAAATATTCTCCATAAGCCTCCTTCAATATCATACAATCAATCTAACCATATTCATCCATAAATTCACTGACTATCACCATATAATAGTAATCTATACAAAAACGAAGTCAATTGCATCATCACTAATGAAATCAACCTCAATTTATAATATAGGGTTAGGAAAAAGGGTTCAATCATGAAATCTTCCATATAACAAGGTCAAATACTAAAAACTATAACAATTAACCAATATAAAATCATAATTCAGGGTTTGAATTAGTTAGTTTTGATGGTTCATTCCCTTCCGTTACATGGTAATATAAAAGATATCAAAATAAACCAAAGGAATTCAAAATCAAATCAAATTGAAAGATCATTCACGAAATCGTAAGAAAACCCTTCAGCTAGACATCATTAGAAATAAATTTTGAAGAGCCTCTTGTAGAAAGAGATTCCAAGAGTGAATAGCTTCTAGACCATAACATTCCTTGAATAATAATGGAAAGTAGATTGACTCTTGAACCCCCAGTGAAACTTAAATCTAGGTCTTCAATGGGGTCGTGGAATAGAGAAAGACAGTATAGAGAAGTTTGAGAGAATTGGGTTTGGGAATAATGGAGTGTTAAGTTGGTTTAGATGAAGTCTTACTCTTTTATAATCCCTAATAAACTTAATTAACCACATCTAAACCCTTTATTATTTTTTTAACTAATCATATAACATAATTACATAACTGAAAAACTTATTAGTAAAGTTGACGGCCAAACAGCGACTGCCTATCTATGGGGTGTCGACCTACTACCGCCACATACTAGAAGTCTGTTGTCTTGTTTAGAGAATGGATTTGGAAACCATTTTCCAATATTTCTAAGTATGGACCTACGACCACCATCAATGGGTTTTTTTCCCGATAAACACCTCATCATTTGGTCCATCATTAGCCACTTTCAATTTGACAAATTTTTAGTCAAATATAAGAGACCTTCTCAAGGACCCCTAGGGTGGTCCTTGGGAATTCGTACCTAAAAGATGGTACCCAAAGCATAGTCCACTATGTCTTTAAAATCTTTTTACTTCATATGACTGTATTCTTGCTCTTAAAACATACCAACACACACTAGCTCATCTTTTAAGATTCTCCGGACGTCATGGTCGTTTCTTAATGTTTTGACTCTAACACATCCTAATTAGTTCTAATATATTAATTTACACTAAGAATTAGTTTTTAGAATTTATTTCATAATGTGAAGATCTAGACTAAGTCATGGACTTTCAGAGTGTTACAACTTTGGCCCTTTTCTTATCTAGTAAAATTTAATTAATTTTTAGTAATATTTTAGGGATCTAATATTTTTAGGTTTTCTTTTATAATCATATATAATCATAATATAAACCTAGGGTTTTGGTTGAGAGTTCAATAAAATAAAAGAGGAGAAAATAGTTGAGGGTCATGGGTTCGTCAACATTCTATATTTTAGGGTCTTAAGTCTCACAATCCACTTCTAGTAGAGTCTTGTTCATCGGTGTGAAACGGGAAACACCCATGAGTGAGGGGCTATAAGGCGATAGAAGTTTAACTTTTCTACATTATTCCACCATCATGCC
This sequence comes from Solanum arcanum, assembly GCA_027789145.1. Taxonomy (NCBI): domain Eukaryota; kingdom Viridiplantae; phylum Streptophyta; class Magnoliopsida; order Solanales; family Solanaceae; genus Solanum; species Solanum arcanum. The sequence continues at coordinate 27,326,901 of CM050941.1, forward strand.
TTAGAGTTGCGATCCATAAGATGTCTTTCTCAATCTTTTATCTTGTGTATATAGGACAAAAATACAATGAGGGCAACCCCTAGAAGGGAGGGGGAAGGAGAAGCTAATGATAGGATGCCTCCGTGTGGTGTAAAAGTCTCTATTGTTGAATAAGAGGATGCAGATAAGGATGTTACCCCTAATAAAGAACCTTAAGGAACTTATATTCCCGAAATGCCCCCTATGTCCCATGGTCCTCAAGATCCTTTTGTTGAAGGGGATATGACTAATGTGGGGTTAAGGGATGCCCTTATGGATTTGACCCGACTCATTATGACTCAAGATCAAGTCGTCACTAATAATTTTATTGCCCAAGCTAACTAAGGAGGTGGACGAAAACCCAATGTAAGTACTCCCACTTCTAGAATTTAGTGTTTCATGATGATGAACCCTCTTACATATCATGGCACTAAAGAGGAAGAAGATCCAAAAATCTTCATAGATTAGGTATTCGAAGTGGTGGATGCTATGGGTGTGACCCCTAAAGAGATATTGGAGCTAGCCAGTTATCAACTCAAAGATCTAGCTCAAGTGTTTTTTGAGCAATGGAGGGATGAGATACCCTTATGGGATGGTCTGGTAGATTAGGAAGTGTTCAAAGAGTCTTTTTTTATACGTTTATTGCATTAGATAGAAGGGATAAGAAGATGGTGGAATTCATGAATATTTACAATGTAGAATGTGTCTAAAACAATACTATCTCAAATTCACCTAACTCTCTAAGTATGCCTCAACCGGAGTAGCTAACCCTGGGTATAGGAAGAACAAATTTGTGATGGGAGTGTATATCTTGGTGGAGAAGATGTTTCGTACAACAATGCTCCTTAATGATATGGATATCTCTAGGCTCATGGTGTATTCTCAACAAGTTGAGGAGTCAAAGATTAGGGAGATAAAGAAAGAGGGAAAGATTCCTAGGGTGGATGAACCAAACCAAAAAAAACTTAATAAGATATACTATCATCAAAAGTCTTCCATGGGGAACAAGGATATGGCTCCCTATAAAAATTCCCTAGGAGGTGGCATAACTTTTGAGTGGTCTAGGTGTACTAATTGTGGAAAGCAACACTTAGTAAGTGTCTTGCTAGAACGGATGACTGCTTTGGGTGTGGCTATAAGGGTCAAAAAATGAGGGAGTTCCTTAAAATCATGTAAAAAGGGAAAGAGGTCGACCAAGCCCCTAGTGGTGGTCCGGATCCTAATGTTCCAACGAAGAATCATTTCTTTTTAGTGGAGTCTAAGTAAGGAACTAATCTGGAAAGAAAGGCCCGGTAATATTAATCCATTATAGTTGTTATTCTTATGTTGTAAGATGAGTTAATATTATCTTGTCTCTCATGTTGTCATTTTTTTTTATGTTAAATTACTTGAAAGATAAATTGTTAAAATATATGCATGCTTCGATGTGAAAGTTTTAGTACTCACTGTAAGAAATTTCAAAAATTGACTAAATTAAATTTTCATGATTTTAAGTTTCAATGTGTATAAAAATAATTCATATGAGAATGTATAATTTTGAAGAAGGTAGTCCCTCCATAAATTTAAAAATTAGATTGTGTTTTGAATTATGGAAATTGTTGCAAAAGTTGCCTTGCTGTAAAAATGTCTATCCATGTGTAGTTGTTTTACTTGTAAATCTAGTGCATTGTATATGAATTTTTTTACCTTGATGTGTCATGTGATTCTAATTGATTTCTTGATGTCTTGAAGAATTTTTAGTGTCATTCGAGTACGAATGTTATTCCAAGTGGGAGGGAATGTAAACCCCTTAAACGAACTAGGCTTAACTAGTGCCAATCTTGAGTGTAATATGGTTATAAGGTCCTCAAATAGTTTATAATTATTTCCTTACTAATTATATAAATTTTTGTGATATTTTGAGGTCAAACGTCTAAGAATGTCCATGATGTTTGAAAGATGTGCCTCGGAATGTGCTTGTGTGTCCTTATGTGTTTTAGCATGTATTATATGTTCGTTTTGGTTGAAATTTGTGGTGGAGGATCATAATAAATTTATGACTATGTTTAGGGGTTCAAATTCTTATCATGACTCCACCTAGGACCAACAATGGGTCCTATAGGAGAACCCAAGCCTTGGCAACCAAGATGCCAAAACTAGACAAGCGAGTCCCTAGAATCAACGAACTGTAGCCTTCATAACAGGAACTTGTTCGGGGGCATACATCCACACTTATTCGTGTGATATTAACCCCCCACGGATCAAGTCTCTGAACCAAATGACTCCCAACAGGACGGGCAGTCGTTCAGTCGACGCCTAGTAGTTGGGTTCCGTTGTTTGGTCACTCTAAAGTTGTCACATTTTTTTGCAAGGCTTGGGGTGTTTTGTAAATTCACCCCAAGTCTTTTATGAGCGATGAATGATATTTTTAGGGTCATTTAGCTATATTAATATGGTTCATACACTAAGACCTAATTTTAGACTTCATTTTTAAAAAAAAATATTCAAACCCCTCCCTCAAGAAAGACTCTCTCAAAATCCATAGAAGTTACAACTCAAGGAAGTGCTAGAAGGGTTGGTGGTGGACGTTTTATTCATCAAATTTTCTTGTGTTTCTTTTCATTGAGGTAGGGTATTAATCCATGAATCTTCTTTCATTCAAGTCGCCAATTTTAAGATATTTCAAAAAGGGTTTCAAACTCCAACTTCTTTATTCCTTGACTCTTAATATGGGACTTCGTATAAAAAATGTTTCAATAATTAAATGAGTTTTTCTTAGTGTTAAATAACGGATTTAATTTCAAAACTTTAATGAAACCATATTTATGCTTTTTATCAACTTCTAGAATATGAAATGGGTTTAACTAACTTGATTAGAAAGTGTTAGAGTTATTTTTTCTTTATGGTTATATTGTGATTTAGCTACTGACCTAAGGGATTTTTTATGATGAATTATTGGAGAAATTGTGAATAGGTTGTGAAAGCTTGGATGAATGGTAATTCGGTCATGTTATTTAGTTTTTATTGTTAAATGTTCTTTATTGATATGGTCCACTTGTGGTGGCGGTGCTTATTTTAAGTATATGAGTATGAATTTTTATGTGATTGTGAATAGGTCCATGAAGGCATATTATGTGAACTAAAATGATAATGATGATGTTCTTGTTGATGAGATTTATGAAGCTTGTTATGTCTGATTCGTAGAGACTATGTCTAAGTGAAGTAAATGTTTATGTGAAGTATGCTACTTTGTGATGCATGAAGAATGATGTTATGAATATGCTAAGAAGTTGATGTTATCAAAATGGTGATTATATGAAAGGTGTACTCACATGAGCACAAACACACTTGAATGTATGAAGTTAATAAATATGAATGGGGGAGTTCTGGGATGAACAGTCTACGTGAGTTAAGATTAAGTGTTTAGTAGCAACCTCACTATTTTCCAAGAGCTTTGTAATGTAGGTTATATGATGGATGAGTTTAGATGTGGCGTCTAAAAGTTATCCTTAAACTTTAGTAATGAATTTTTAAGACACTGTGGGGGAGTTATGCTTAGCACCGAGAGGATTCGAGGAAGGGGTCGTTACACTTCATGAGTTGATATGTTTTATCCAATGTACCTCTTTAGATGAGTACTCATCATTTGTAGAAAAAAGTTATTTAGTATCAATTTCATTATCCATTAACTTTGTGACCGCATAGGTGTAGCTTTTGGAGAATGCATGTAAAGGGTACAGGACTTACCCTACCCTGGGCAAATTGGGATCCCTCATCTGATAGGAGTTATTGTCGTGATTCCATCTCTATCTCTTATTGTATATGTCGGTTAAAAATAATTCCCCACAAAAGAATGTAATGAACTAAGTCTCCTAAAGAGTGTAGTACTCAGGGTAGGTTGTGGTATGGGATACTATTTTTCCATTACTCTAGTAGACTCTTGAAAAGGGTGTCTTGGTGTCTCTTCATATGTATTGTATGAATGTTTAATTTTTTATTGAAAATGAAGTTATGTGACTTAATGTCTAATGTTAAGAAAGCATATTAAGATTATGTCTTGTTTGATGAAGTTTATGAATGATTGATGTGCTGTACCTAATCTCATGGAATCCTTAAAGAGTACATTGTTTGAGTAGTATTACGGAATGGTATTCTCACATTGCAATTTGTGTAACTTTCAAGTCCAGTTGAATAGGGGTGCCTATACGAAGTTCTTAATGCCAGTATGTTTCTCAAATGTTTAGCTATTGGAGTGTTGAGTTGTTAGCCATACGAAGTAAAGCCTATAATAGGGAGCCTTGAGGATCACATAGGTGCTTATTGAAGGAATTGTATGGGCGGTTCCTTGATGTCTAACTTTGTGAGTTTTAGGATAACCTTGGTTAGGGAAAATTCTAGGAAAATGTGTTCACTGTGAAATTAGTGATTTCACTGTACTTTCTCGTGAATTTACTGTAAAGTGACTTTTTCTGTTAAAATCCTGAAAATCCTTTCTGCAGTGCTAAATGATGATATATGTTCTATTTCATTTCAATATTCGTGAAAGTTTTTCTTAATTGGCATGAAAGCTTATTTCTACTACAACGTCCTTTTTGCATATTTTTTCATATGTCATACTTAGTACAATGTTTGTATTAATCCCATACTTTTCTGTACTCTACAAGTATAGGCTGGAGGCAAGTTGAAGGTTTGAAGGCAATACTTGGAATTTTCTCTCTCAAGACTGAATATGTCAACCTATATTCGAGGACATAGTCTTAAGTTCTCTAGTTCTACTTAAAGACTTATATAAGACATATTATTTACTTTGTGCCAATGTAAAAAGGTGTGTCCCTAAGATTTTTATGTTGTTTCTTTAAGTTTTCTTTTGACGACGAGTCTACTTTTTAGTATTTACGAAAAATATTCTATTTTTACTAATGTCAGAAAAAGTTTTAATTTTGCACTACTTTTAATGTCTTATGCGATTAATCATAGAAAGAAGGCTAATAAAAGACCTCTGAAGGGTCAAGTACCCAATTTTTTAGACCAAAAGGTTACCCTATCTTCTAGGGGGTACTTCCGGGTTGTAACAAAATTAATCATCATATACATCAACTTAGACTAGTATCATGTTAATCACATAAAGTCAACATCGTGTAAGGTCAACATCATGCAAAGTCAACATTTGCATTTTATTCATAAAATATGTACAATCTAACATCCTCTTTGTAGGTCAACTTGTGCAATGTGCAGGTAAAGTCTCATACCCCTACCTATACAAAGTAGATCCCCTTAAGTCACTCTAGTTAGTGATCACTTTATTACTTTAATTCATTCTTCTTACTTTGGGAACAATCGCCTTAACCGACAATAGACTATGTCAGCTAAACATGGAATCCAGTGTCATGAAATCCTACAACGAAAGAAAGTGCTCTAATTACCAAGGTAGAATCAAAACATGAACATAACAATCTAGGTGGATCCACTAGCGAGTATTCCTTGGGGGAAACATAGTTAAGGAACTAGGAGATATGTATTAAACACTCTTCATTACCATTAGAATAGGAGTCCTCATCTCATGAGAATCATTCTGAACCTACCTTCCCACATTAGGTAGGGACATCTCTCATATTTAGTTTGTTCGGTGCTAAGGTAGTCCCTTTTTGAAATGTCTTTAAGCCTTTCTTAATAATCATATCTTAATAGAGGTAGTAGGAGGGTAATCCCTTGTATAATCATATTATTAGATCATAAGGTATTGCATGAGAATTTCTTTTTATTGCAACCCTTCATTAGTGTGATCAACACATTATAATCATATCATAATTGGGCACACCAGAGAAACATGTACATCCTTGTAGGATCATACCCCTATCAAGATGTAACAATTCAAGATGTCTGTAACATGCCATCACATTCATCATATCATCATCTTATTAATCTATACAGATATAACACTTCAATTGAACATCATTATCAAGTATAAACCATCCTCATTGAAGTAAAGTACACATAATAATAAAATCTTACCAAATAGTGATATATACAATCACTAATTAAATTTAATCATTACTAATCAGATACAAATCAATTTCAAAGATCGTTCACGAAATTGGAAGAAAATCCATCTTTTAGACATCATTAGAAACCAATTTTGAAGAGCGTCTTAGGGAAAGAGATCCCAAGAGTGAATAGCTTCCATATATTATGGAGAATACATTGTGTCTTGAATCCCTAGCGAACCTTGAATCTTTGTCTTCAATGAGGTCTTGGAATAGAGAGAGAAAGTAGAAAGAAGTTGGAGAGAATTGGGTTTGGGAATAATGGGGTGTTAAGTCGGTTTAGATGAAGTCTAACTCTTTTATAGTCCCTAAAAAACTTAAATAACAACCCCTAAACCCTTAATTTATTTATTAGATAATTATGTAACTTATTTAGTTAACTCTTAAACTTAAAGGTGACGTCGAGGGCCAAACGACGACTGCCATCTTTGGGGCGTCGGCTGGACTACCGCCCCCGTACTTGCAGTCCACGTCTTGGTCAGAGACTTGATTTGAGGTCATTATGCAAAATATGTAAGTATTTACCTACGAAAAGCATTGATGGATCATTGATCCATCGATGGCTCGTCGTTTGGTCCTTCGTTAGCCACTGTCAATTTGATAGCTTTTCGATCAAATGCAAGGGTTCTCCCAAGAACCCTTAGGTTAGTACTTGGGGAGTCCTACCCAAAAATTTCGACCCTAAACACACTCTACTTTATGTTTAACACAATTTTACAATATTTTACCAAATTTGGACTCTTAAAACCGCTTTAAACATATCAAGGCACACTAGTTCATCTTTTGCAATTCTCCGGACGTCATGGTCGTTTCTTAACATTTTGACACTAAGACTTACTAATTAGTTGCAATTCATTAATTTAGACCTAGAAACAGACTTTTAGATTTTAGTTAATCATGTGAGAATCTAGGTTAAGTCATGTACTTTTTGGGTGATACATTATCCCCTGCTTGGGAACATTCATCACTGAATAACACCTAAATTCTTTTTTAGGGAGAGAATGAGACTTAATACTAGCAGCCCAAAGAACAATAATATCTACAATATATAATATAGATGAATCATATACCAAAGGAGTAATTCTCCAGTCCATTAAACACATAAATCATGGCATTACACATAGCAACCCAATTCACAATTCACCATATAGAAGAGCTCAACATGAAAACATGAGGAACTACCTTGTCTATATCAACATGAGCTCAACATGAACATCAAGACTCAGCTACGCAAACCTTGTTTCAAAATACATTAATCGTGTTCACTACAATTTCATAAACGCAACTATACATATAACACAAATAAGAGATGCTAAGCAAATGAGAATATTTCAAGAAAACTCAGTATAGATTAAACATTTACCATAAATATGCACATATTAGTAAGTCAAGCAAAATTCAAAATTATTCATTATTTTGTTTTTATATAATTGTTATTAACCTCAACAATGGATTGATTTTTTTGGAAAAAGATGAGGATGATGGGACTTCATAGGCCTCGGCCTCCCGTGTTTCTCCTTCTACTAGGAGCTTTCTCCATAGGACTTTTGTAGAGACCACTTCTTTGTTACTAGACTTCTTGACTTTGTGATACAAAACATCAACCGAAACCTCTTCACATGAAAGGTTCTAATGCACTCCTAATCCATCAATCAGGACAATGGACATGGGGTCGCCCATACAATTCTTAAGAATGAAGACATGAAATATGGGATGAACCGGGGCTAGTTCACTTGGTAGATTCAACTCATATGCAACTATCCTGGCCCGTGTCACTAACTCATAAGGACCCAATTGACGGGGAGTGAGCTTCCCCTTTTTACCGAATCTCATCACCCCATTCATGGGTGAAATATTCAAGTCGATATCTTTTTCTATTGTCAGCATATGAATTTCGCCAGCTATAGATTTTTTTGTACCTATCTCATATCATCCAAACCTTCTATAAGGCCTCATATAATATCTCGGGACCAAAGAGTGAAGACTCTCCTACCTCAAACCACTCAACCGAAGTTCTATATCTCCTACCATAGAAATCTTTAAATGGTTCAATAAAAATACTCAAATGGTAGATATTATTTTCAAAGAACTCTATCAACGCTAGGTGATCGTCCTAATTACCCTTGAAGTGAATAACACAATTTCTTAACATATATTCAGGGTGTAAATATTATGCTCCATTTGACCATCCGTTTGAGGATAAAAAGCGGTGCTACGTTTCACTTAAATACCTAACCCCTTTTGAAAATACCTCCAAAAACGATAACCGAATTGGACACCTCAATCCGAGATGATGGACAATGTGATCCCATGCAAACTCAAATCTTATTAAATTACAATCTAGAATATATTTTCGCCAAATAAGTAGACTTAACGGGGATAAAATGGGCAGATTTTGTCAATCTATCTTCATTCAACATTATTGAGTTATTTTGTCTACGTGTCTTAGACAACCCCAATACAAAGTCCATATTGATGTCTTCCCACTTTCTAGTAGGAACATCCATCACTTGAGTTAAACTACCAGGTCGTTTGTGTTTGTCTTAAACATGTTGACAATTACGACACTTAGCCACAAACTCTGATAAGTCCCTCATCAGATCATCCCACCAGTATATCTCTTGAAGAGAAAGATAAATATTTGGTAGACACAATATACTTGGTACCTAAGAACGTTATACCCCCAGGAGAAACCCTCATTGAACTTACTAATAACCTATTACTTCAACTCCATCAATTGTGGATCAAGGTGATGCTTAGACTTCACATCCAATACTAAATATGATTCAGAGTTATGATGAACATAGAACCTCCTTTTGGAATATCTTCCAACCAACATCCAATCGAGCAAATCTATGAACCTCTTTCACTAACTTTCACTTATCATTGGGAACAAGGGCAACACTACCCATTAACAAACGATTTAGAGCATCCGCAATGACATTGGCCTTTTTTGGGTTGTATAGAACACTCATGTCATGATTCTTTAGAATATCCAACCATCTTCTCTATGGGAGATTCAACACTTTTTGAGTGAACACATATTGAAAACTCTTGTAGACAGTGAATACATCCACATGGACACCATACAAGTAATGCCTCTATATTTTCAAAGTAGACACTATGGCCGCTAATTAAAGATAATCAGTTTTGTAGTTCTTCTCTTGCACCTTTTGTTATCTAGAGGTAGATTATATCACCTTAACATGTTGCATAAGGAAACAATCCTACCCTACGTAAGAAGCGTCATAATACACTACAAAAACTTGGTGATACCCCGACCTTAAATAAATTTTAGAAAAGTAGCTTTCCCGTTGAAGTTGATCAAATGAATCATCGATCCTTGAGTGAGGGTACTTGTTCTTTATGGTTATTTAGTGTATTATAATTAATCCACATCTTAAGGGTCCCTTCATTCTTCTTAACTAGTACCAGCTGAGGTCCCCACGGCGAAACACTTTGTTTTATGAAGCCCTTGTCTAGAAAGTCTTTAAATTGAAGTTTTAGCTCCTTCAACTCGTCCAGAGGCATCCGGTAATGAGGGATTGAAAAAGGATTTATATGCTATATCAAGTCTTTAACGAAGTCTATTTCCCATTCAGAACGAATTCCGGGCAAGTCATCCTGAAAGACTTTTGGAAAATCATTCACTTTGGGTACCGACTCTAATGAAGGAATCTTGGATTCAAGATCCCTGATCCTCACAATATGGTTGAGACACCCCTTAGAGATCATCTTACAAGCTTTTAGAAACCAAATGATTTGACCTTTAGGGATTGAGTTACCTCTCTTTCGTTCTAATACGGTTTCATGAGGAATTTAAAACTTAACTACCCTTGTTCTTGTCACGACCTCAAAGTACAGCCTAGAAAATAGGGAATCCTTCAAGTCGCAACATGGAGTACTTGACCTCTTGGAGGTCTTGTATAAGCCCTTAGACATCACTTATTGCATAAACATATGAAAATTAGCGAAGCATTAAAAATTCTTCTTCAATAACATAATGAAGAATCTTTTCATAAAACTTCTAACATATTTCTCAAAAACAATCTATGAAATCATGAATACAATAGTCTTGGGTCGCATCCCATAAAAGTTTAAACAATGAAAAGAACATAAAATACATCGTAATTGTGATGTTTTTTGATGCAATGAGGGCTTACCATTCTTCACTTCTTGAAAGCCTTGGAAACTCTACCCTTAAGAAAACTCAATCTCCTCAAGACCCTACATTGTATTAGAATGTAGGCAAAATATGTGTTAGTAAGAAATGTATAATGTATGGAAATTATCATACCAAAACATAAGATATCACAAAGGGTTAGTCAATAATAGACGTAATCATAACAAATAAAAGAATAAGCATAACATGAATATCATAAACATAATTAAGAATCATAAAGAATAATAAATAATAACAGAACATCATAAATAAAATAAGAGTTCATACTGAACTCATTGTCTTTTTTATTCAAGTGAATTACTTCACAAGCAACCTCCAATATACTTGTGCAAGGCTGAGGTAGCATTCCATACTACTACGAAAGCTCAGTACATCTCTTTTGTCATACTTGATCACACCCCACTATGATAATTATGACCTTAAGTGTATCATATTATATGCGCACTATGCCCTTAGGCCATCTTAAAGCACCCTTGTTAAATGCATGTTAAGCATCCCATTCTACCTCACACACTAAGCATATCTTGAAATCATCCAATTCTCTTTCATTTTAGTTTAGGATTCCTAGTAGAACTACTTTATATTGACATGGAACTATCATCTTAAGTCAATCATGTCATGGAAGGTAACTATAACACTATCAAAACTAAGCGTACATCATGTAGTGGTCATGTCATAGGTAGATTCAAGTCATACTTTTGAAATGTATGAATGGCATCCTATACTACCATCCACAATAAATAGTTCTCTAGACTAACGTAATTCAAGCTAACTTATCTTGCAACCTAGTCTATTAAGCTCAACTTACTATCACAATATACCTTCTACCATTGAAAATATCTCATCCTACTAACCAATCTTACTAAGGAATGACACAACCATCCTAATCACCATGCAACCAATCAAGTAGATGCAAGCTAATCCATATGGGAGCATGAATCTTCAACCCTAAGATACCATGAAAAACTGATCTGAAGCTATTACATGAAATGCACCTTGCCTGTACGCCAAGCTAATAATATGAGTTATAGACATTTCCCCTAAAGCTACCATGAAATATTTTTTGCTTAACAAACACAAGATCACATGATCAAGTATCCTCAAAACACAAGACCAATCTAATCATGGGAGAACTTGCCTCTTCCATCTCAAACTAACATTTGAACCACCATCCCCAAGCTACCATGATCAAGTATCCTTGCAACACATGACCAAGCTAAACATAAGAGATCCTACTTACTCAATCCCATGCTACCATTAAGTTCATCACCTCAAGCTACCATGAGGATTTCAACCCTAGCATCCATTAGATTAAATATCTCAACCTACCATTAGTATTTCAACTCAACTCTCCTTGAGATTAACTATACCAAGCTACCTTTGAGACCTACCATCTCATGTTATCATTAGAATTCACATATAAACCTATCATGAGAATTCATATATCAAGATATCATGAGAATTTACATCTCAAGCTATCCTGAGATTCACATCTCAATCTATAACGAGTAATTATCTCAAGCAATCATGCCTTAGTCTCATCTCACCAAGTCTTCTTAAAAAAAAGTGATCATACAATCCATCTTCAATGTAATATAGTTCATCATGTACTAATTCATTTTAGGTTCTTAGGTCAACCTCAAATTCATCTATATGAGATAACTTGCTTCTCCTATCATGTTCGTGTGTAAGTGTAAAAGGAAACATGATCACAATCTCTTCATAATGACTTTACCTCCTAATCCCTAGAATCAATGGCATAACAACCCATAATTGATTATTACCTTTTATTCATTATGATGTATGTTCAATTACATGCTTAATTCATTCAATTGGTTCATTAAAAGGTAAGTCTAGGACTACATGATCATATAGGTTCAATTGAAACTTTACAAGTCAAGACCATCCAAAATCAATTAAGCCTAGTTCAACTCATATCTAGGTGATTAAATCATGATCAGTAAGTACATAATACAATTAAATGAAGAGGGGAACCTTCATTTTGCATCTAATCGCTTGAAATCACCATGATCACCTTCAACATCAATTACAAAAATTAACCATGAAAACCTCATAAAAACAACACATAATCATCATATGCACATAATTGAATTATACCCACTAGATTGGGATCACAATCAAGCCTTACCCACAATTCAATCAGAAACTCTCTACATTTAGGTTCTTTGGATTAACAATTTGGAAATAACTACGGGACTCCAACAATGGAAAAATACATGGAAGAATAATCTTCACATACGTTTTATTAGATACTTAATCTTATATTGAATCCTTTGAGAATTTTGTCCTAAGTCCATCCTCCAACTTCTTTTCTTCTTCGATGGAGTCTAAGTTCTAATTTTTTTTTATTTCTTAAATACTCATAAAATATATAAAGCAACCTAACATAACCTCCCATGCATTTATTTGAACGTGTGGGCGAATTTTCCATTAAACCCTTCATTAGATAGCATGTTGTAGGAAAAATTGCAGACACATCGACGCCTGCAGTCGACGGCTTGTCGATGGAGCGATGGTGTCGTACTGCAGGTCCGTCAATTAAATCCAATCTATGGGGCGTAGCTCAAGTGATGGGGCATAGTTCGAGGGTCATTAAGTCATACTACCAATGTAGTGCACTGTCCACTTTTTGGTGCTCCTTAAGGACCCTTTGGGTGGTCCTTTGGGATTCGTGATTGTACGTTTCCAACAAAAATATGTTCTTCTCGATGTTAAAAACATTCCGTATCCATTTTAGCTCCAAACACATACTTGAAACCTCATGAAACATGCTAAGGCATGCAAGCACATCTCAAGGCTAACTGTCGAACATCTTGGACATATCACGTACAAAATCGGTCAAACTCTACATACTGTCTATAATCACTACTTTTAGTTATTTTAAGACATCATAAGCTCAGAACACATATATGAGGATTTATTTTGACTTAATGCATTTTTGGATTCCTTGCAATATCCCTCACTTGGGAAACATTCGTTTGAATAAATCTTTCTTAAACGCTTCTTTAAAGGACCTACTCTAGACTAGACGCCCATCTTATGTGCTTTATTCAAAAATGCTCGTACCCATATCAATGAAACAATTGAATTCCAAGATAATTATAACTACACATAGTCGTATTGAGACCTTCTGAAAAAATTCTCCTTATCTACCACTTGGGAACAAGCCACACATGTCTCTCTATTATCAATGCATCATTATTAAGAGCAGAAAAAATAGCAAAACTAAGCATAATAATTGAAATTCTTGAAATTTTCACAAATCAATAAAGACACACATTCCATAGAGGGACATAAGGATATCATTGTTGATCACCATTAGATTGGAGAGCATATAATGTTTTACTCTTTTGAGGACATTCTTCCACTTGATTATAGTAACTTGCTTTCCTTCTCACACATTAGCTTTTGCCTTAGGGAAATCTTTCATCATTTGGCCACTCTCACCACACCCATAGCAACCATATCTACCGACCAAGAACCTAACCTCATGTTTTTTACAACACCTAGAGCAAATAGTTCAGACATACTGATTGATCTTCTCATATGTATGATTACTACAGTAGCCATGTTCGGAAGACTTTTGTCGATTCTTAAAATGACAATGTCCATCAGACCCTTCATTTTCCATCCTACTTTTATTATCTCCTTCTTAATATTGGACTCCTCTATTTGTTGAGTAAAACCACAATTATTCAGGAGATATCCATATCATCTACAAGCATTACCATTCGCCACTCTTCTTCCAGTAGTACAGACACCCCCGTTATGAACCTAATCATGAAGTCTCTAGGGTCTGCTACCATGTTTGGTGCATACTTAGACAATTGAGTAAACTTTAAAACTTACTTCTTAACTCTCAACTTTCCCTGTTTAAGGTTTATGAATTACCCAAACTTTGCCTCCCTCGATTCCCTATAAAAGAACCTATCAAAAAAAGCCGACTTAAAAGTCTCCCACTATATGCGTCCCGCCCCTACTTGCCTTGAATTTTTCCATTTCTTAGACCAAACTTGAGTTACATAGTTCAATTAATAAGAGGCTAGTTACACTTTCTCCCTAGAGTCAATCCCATAATACAAAGAGTTCTATAAACCTCATCTACGAACCCATTTGGATCTTTCTCCACCTTGGAGCCACTAAAATTCGAAGGGTTCATCCTAATGAAACATTTAATTCTATAAGCACACATTCCTCCTATAGGGTTAGACACCAACTCCCTATTGTCTTGGGCCATCAAATCTTGAAGCAATAAGTTCATAAAACTCTTAAATTCGTCTAATGTAACATTTTTCCCTTGTGGATAATTAGGAACATGGGGAGGGATTTCATTCCCTTGGGAAGGAACCTCTTAATCGTCAATGTCATCTACTTCCCTTCTAGCATTAGCCCTAGTTTAAGCCAAAAGCAGGATAAAATCATAGACAATCATTAGAAGAAGGGCTTACTCAAGCCATACTCGAATGCACGACTAGAAGAATGAAGCAGTGAAACTTCCCTAAGCATCTCATACCTCCATAAATGTTTTATTATTCACACCGATCAATAATACTCTACTAGACGTGGTTTTGAGAAACCCTAACACCTTTTCATAACCTTATGCTCTGATACCTAGTTCGTCATGACCCTAGAGTACACCCTACAGTATCCATGTGAAGCCTCTCGTTCTACCTGCACACACTAAGCATTTCTTGGAATGACCACATTCCCTCTCATTACAGTTAGGAGTGTCTAGTAAACCTAGTTTATATTGAAAAAAAAACAATTATCTTAAGTCAATAATGTCATGGATAGAAACTATAGCACTATCAAAGCTAAGAAGGCATCATGTAGTGGACATGTCATAGGTAGCTTCAATTCATATTTGTGCAATGTATGAATGACATACCATAATACCATCCACACTAAGTATTTCTCTAGACTAACCTAATTCAAGCTAACTAATTTTGCAACCTTGTGTGTTAAGATCAACTTACCATCACAATAGATCTACTGCCATGGAAAGTATCTCATCATACTAACCAAGCTAAGGAAGGATACAACCATCATAACCACAACTCAACCATGTAGATGAAACATAATCCATAGGGGATCATGAATCATAAACCCTAAGCTACCATGAGAAACTAATCTCAAGTAATTACATGAAATGCACCTTGCATGCAAATCAAGCTACCATGAAATGCACCTTGCATGCAAGTCAAGCTAACATTAGGAGAGTATAGGCATTTCCCCTATGTCTACCATGAAATAATGTTCTCCTAACTAAGTCAAGCTAACAGTATCAAGTATCCTTACAACACAAGACCCACCTAATCATGGAAGAGATTTCCTCCTTCATCCCAAGCTAAAATGGGAACCACCATCCACAAGCTACCATGATCAACAATCCTCACCGCACCTGACCAAGTTAAACGTGGGAGATCTTATTTCCTCCATCCCAAGCTACCATGAAGTTTATCAGCGTATGCTACCATGAGTAATTTTTAACACTTCGGAAGTTCCATTACATAGACTAGAGTTTAGCCTATTAAAGAGTGTTAAAATTCATTTTCTAGACCTATATTAATTTATTAAGATTAATTCGAAAATCTTAGAACCAAAACGACAAAGAAAGGCCTTGATGTTCGGAAACTAACTAATTTGAACTAGTAGACGTCTCCATGTTTGTTGAAGGTTTAGGAGTGTCAAATGAAGTCCAAAACTTATAAAAAGATTTTAAATAGGTAAAAATAATATAAAGGGTTCAAATATCTGATAACGACTCCCCAAGGAACCAAGTACAGCCCGAAGGGTCCTTGGGAAGGGCCCAAACCTTGACGAGCAAGCTACCAAAGCAGTTTGTGACAGCCAAGATGTGAAAATAGCCACGCGTCGCACAGCTAACAAAAGGTAGGCATAAATATGACTTGAGATGCGAGGCCTACATGAGGTGTAATTCCTCCTCTCAAATTATCAAAAATAAATGTGTAACCGCCCGGGCGACTCGCTACAACTTTTCACATTGGAAGGCGTCATCTTTAAGTTTATTTAACTTCACAAAAATACCTATTTAATTGAAGAGTATTTTAAGTATTTTAGTAAATGAGATTATAATGGTTTTAAGTCAGTTTCAAAAGACTTCCACACACTATAAATCATAATTAACAAATCCCTCTCATTTCTCTCACAAACACACTTTATTGAAAGTCCATTGAAAAACAAGAAAAAACATGAGGAAGAAGACGCAGACTACAAGATTTCTAATCAAAATTCTTGAAATAACTGTCAAATAAGGTATGGGTTCTTCACTCTTTGTACTACTTTCCCCAATAGGTCCTTTTAAAAATAATTTACAACAATTCAATTCCTAGGGTTTTTACTGTACAAACGAGTTTTCTTCCAACCTTGAGATTTATGACTAATGATGAAAAAATATGATTTTTTGTTGTTAATTAAGTATGTATTTGTAGGGTAAATGATAGGTAAAGTCAGGTTTTTGTATGAAGCATGTCCCTTCTCAAAATCATGGATTTGATTATGTTCGATCTATCACTAAACATTACGAAATTGTTGGGATTGGAATTATAGCTTGAATGAACTCTTAATAGAGCCCTTTCCCTTTACCCTATATATGAATTAGTCTTGCGTATGACTAGAGTTATTGAGTTTGGTTATGTCGTTGAGTGTTTCACTATATTATTGGATGATTGTAATGAATTGAGTGTAAGTTCTTGATGAAGATCCTTGGAAGCAATTAGGTAAGTCTTCTAAACTGCTCTATTGTGTTGATGTTTGCCTATAATAGATGTTGTTATGAAATTGAAGTACATATGATATTTCCATGAATATACAATGGCCTATGAATTTGTTGAATGTCAGACCATTGTAAGGATATGATAATGAAAGTTGATGATTTTTATCTTGTATGCGTACACACTATGATTATGATATGTTAATCTCACAAATGAAGGTTGTGATGAAGGCAAATTATCATCTAAACCTAAAGATCTTATGATAATGTTTATATGAGGAGTTAATCTCCTATGTCCTATGATAAATTTTATGATAAATAATGACTTAAAGGTATTTCAGAAAGGGACTTTAGCTAAGCACGGATGAACTAGATATGAGAGGTGTCCCTTCCCTAGTTTGAAGGTAGGTTCAAAATGACTCTCATGAGATAGAGGATTCCATGTAATATGGAACTATGGGTTTCTAATATATCTCCTAGTTCATGAACATGTTACCTTCATAGTTATACTAGCTAGTTGATCCTTCTAGAATGCTATGTTAATCTCTTAGTTCTACCTTGGCAAGTATTCCTTTTTTCGGGTGACTTGAGGAGTCTACTTTGTATAGGTAGGGGTATGGGACTCTACCTAGACATTGTAAAAGTTGACTCTAAGGGATGTCGTAGGAGATTATTTTCATGTAAGATGATAATAAGAAATGTATAATGCTTATGATGTATTATGTTGCTCTTATATGATGTCTGCTATGTTTATGAACATGAAATGGACTATGTGACGATGACTACTAATGATGTACGTTTTACGAAACAAAGCAATAATTATGCTCTCCTATCTTGTTTACTTGATTATGTGGAGTTATTTGGGTTCACATGATCATTGCACTTGTAGGCTTGCAATAGGATTATTGGTAAGTGTTTTGTATGTTTTATTGATATAAAATATTTATCATGATAATGATAATAAGACTTTATGATGATATGTCTTTTTTTATAACCATGCTTTATGTTTTTGGTGATTTTTATCTTGTATATGTGCATTAAAGGCTTTCTAATGATTTAGCATACTTTCTAAAAAAATGTTCCTTTTTCTTTCATGTCCATAAATGTTTGTGTGCATATAATAATACGTTCTATATGTAGAGTACTAACCCCTATACTTTATATAACGACAAATGTAGCGTCTGACCATTGAAAATTAAGAAGGTCGATTGAAGAAGCTCGGAACTTGTTCTGCAAATGTTGGTAGGTCCTCATGTTCGGGGATGCTATTTTTTCATTATTCTAGCTATTGAATATTTTATTGGTTTAAGAGATACTCTATATTTCCTTTTATCATTTGGAATTTATAGTAGTAAGGCCTATATTGTGTATTGACTTTGTATTGGCTTAGTCAAGACCCGTATTCTTAGATGGTTTTTATGTGACTCCATTTTTAGACTATCATATGTATGTTTATCATGTTGTTAAGCGAGAAGTATAAGTATGCTTCACATAGTATGTAAGAGTTTTAATTTTCTGCGATTTTTAACCTATGATATGTTATTACAAATGCTAAGGGCTTGTTTGAATCATATGAGAAGATGATGATGGAAGATGCATCTGGGGGTTGCTCTCAAGTCATGACAAACGCGGTATCAAAGCATAAGGTTAAATGACATAGGTTCAGTGTCTCACTTAAAAGACATAAATATAGTGTCTTATTCATGGTTTTGAAGCGCGCCCCAATCATGATGAGAGGCTTTGTGATGATTTGGAAAATTCTCTTTAATTGAAAATTTTATGTCGTTCATCTAGAGTTTTGACATTGTGTCTTTGAGCATCTAATCCCTTACATGTGGCTATAGACAATGAACTCATGAAGGACAACCACGAGAAGAGTGGGAGAAGAGATTGAAAATGATTGAGCTACTCCCCAAGGCAATATAGTTCCTCCTCAAGAGCAAGTTGTTGTGAATAAAGTTCCCGTCAATCCTCCGTCAATGAGGAATGGTGAGGTGAGGGAAGCCCTTCTCCAAATGGCCCAAGCCATCACCACTCAAGCTTAAGCCATTACGTCTCAAGCTAACAGGGAATTTGTACCTCGAAGAACCAATATTATAATACTATGGCTACCCATTTGAGAGATTTTACCGTGATGAATCCTCCAATGTTTTTCGGATCAATGTTTGATGAAGACCCCCAAGACTTCCTTGATGAGGAATATAAGATTTTGTTTACTTTGGGGGTGAGTACTATTGAAAAGAAATATCTTGTTGCCTATCAACTCAAGGATGTTGCTCAAACGTGGTACAATCAATGGAAGGATAGTTGGGATTTAGAAGGTGGTCCCATAACATGGTATATATTCAAAAATGCCTTTCTTGACATATGCAACCCAAGGGAGCAAAGGGAATCTAAGGTAGAGAATTTCATTAACATTCTTAAAGAAGGTATGAGTGTTAAGGAATACTCCTTAATGTTCATTAAGCTGTCCAAATATGCTTCCTCTTTGGTTTCGAATGATAGGGATGAAATAAGTTGTTAGGTTAGTGGTGTGCCCAAAGACCTTGAAGAACAAAATCTTGCATCCATGATTCATGACAACATTGATCTTTATAGGTTGATAGTTCATGCACAACATGTAGACAAGAACTGTCTAAGGAAGAGGAATCGATAAGGTAAGAAGGTAAGATCTGTTTAAAATGGTACTTTTAAGAGTACGCTTTACATGAAAGACAAGCCTAAGTTCAAGAAGAGGTTTTCGAAAAAAGTCGCCTGAAATTTATCCAAGACTCACAATGATAGGGTGTCTAATCAAAAACCTCAAAAAGGGAGAAATATTGATCTATCAAGGAAAACACCCACTTGGGGAAAGTGTGGTAACAAACATGGGGGTGAATGCTTTGTTGGAACTAATAGTTGATATGGTTGAAGCAATGGTGGCCATATCATGAAATATTTTCCTATTGTAAAGTGTTAAGGAAAGAGTAATATCCAAGTTCAATCAAGCGGTCCAAACTCCGATGATCCAAAAAGGAACATTTTTATGCACTCAAGGCTAGGGGTGACCAAGAGAGCTCTCTCGATGTAGTGAACGGTATGTTACAAGTCTTTTCTATATTATTTATACTTTGCTTGATCCAAGATCTACCCTTTATCTACTTACACCTTTGTTTGCAAGGAAGTTTGATATACTTTCCGATATTTTGATTGAACCCTTTTTGGTTTGTACCCCAATGGGTGACTCAGTAGTGGCAAAGAGAGTCTACAAGAAATGTCCTTTAATACTGCCCAATTGAGTTAGTATTGTTTATTTGGTTGAACTTGACATGTTTAAATTTGATATCATATTGGGTATCAATTGGCTTGATGCTTTTTTTTTCGCTTCCATAGACTGTAGAACGAGGGTAGTGAAGTTTCAATTTCCAATGAACACATTAAAAAGTGGAAGAGGGAAAATTCTATGCCAAGGGGTCAAATCATTTCTTCCTTGAAGGGTTGTAAGATAATAGTTAAGGGTTTTCTATACTGTTTGGTGAGAGTTAAGATCTAGAATATGAAACTCCATCTGTTGAGTCGGTCGTCATAGTGAGGGAATTTCTAGAGCTCTTTCCTAGTGACATTCCTGGATTTCCTCCCAAATGGTAAACTGACTTTGGCAATTACTTATTAGCAGATACGAATCCCATTTGAATTGCTCCATATGGAATCGCTCCGGTAGAATTGAAAGAGTTGAAGCTACAACTCAAGAATTTTACTAGACAAGGGTTTCATCCAATCTAGTATTTCTCCATGTGGTGCTCCGGTCTTGTTTGTGAAGAAGAAGGATGGGTCTCTTACGATGTGCATGGAGTATCGTCAACTCTATAACATCACCATAATGGGAAAAAATCCTCTTCCTCTGATTGATAATAAATTTGATCAATTCCAAGGTGCTAGCTACTTTTCCACTATTGACTTAAGGTAAGGATATCACAAACTTAGGGTGTGAGGAGAAGATGTTCCCAAAACAGCTTTTTGAAATAGATTTGGTAAGTATGAATTTCTAGTGATGTCTTTTGGGTTAACAAGTAACCCGACAACGTTTATAAACCTAATGAATAGACTTTTCCGATATTACCTTGACTCATTTTTTATTGTCTTCGTTGATAATATTTTGACATATTTCCAGAATGAAAATGAGCATGAGATACACTTGAAGTTGTACTTGTAAAACTTCAAAGAACACCAACTTCGTGCAAATTTTAGAAAATGTGAATTTTTGTTGAGGTCAGTTGATTTTCTTGGCCATGTTATCTCTGGTAAAGGTGTAGAGGTCGATCTGAAGAAAACGGATGCGGTAAGAGATCCCACCGACATAAAAAGCTTCTTGGGTCTAGCCGGGTACTATAGAAGGTTTGTTGATGGATTTTCATCCATTGCTTCTCTTTTGACATATTTTACCCAAAAAATGTGAAGTTTTATAGTCAGAAACTTGTGAAAAA
This sequence comes from Solanum arcanum, assembly GCA_027789145.1. Taxonomy (NCBI): domain Eukaryota; kingdom Viridiplantae; phylum Streptophyta; class Magnoliopsida; order Solanales; family Solanaceae; genus Solanum; species Solanum arcanum. Next base: position 27,348,342 of record CM050941.1, read on the forward strand.
GGTTTTCAAGAGTCGAAAGATAATCTTACCTCCACTCTGGTGTTGACTTTACTAGAGGGTATAGAAGGCTTTGTAGTGTATTGTGATGCTTCCCGAGTGGGCTTGGGATGTGTCCTGATGCAGCATGGAAAAGTGATAGATTATTCCTCTAGGAAACTCATAGTTCATGAGAAGAATTATCCAAGTCATGACCTTCAGTTGGCAACTGTAGTTTTAGCTTTCAAAATATGCAGACTATACTTGTATGATCTGAATGTTGATGTGTTTCCTGACTATAAAAGTCTTCAATATTTGTTCACACAAAAGGAGTTAAATCTCCAAACGAGAAGATGGTTAGAACTTTTGAAAGATTACAACATCAGTGTCTTTTACCACACTGGCAAGGCCAACGTGGTTGTGGATGCTTTCTGTCGTATTACTATGGGTAGTGTGTCTCATATGGAAGAAGAGAAGAAATAACTTGCAAAATATGTTCATAGGTTGGCCTTCTTAAATGTGCAATTAGAAGATTCTACAAATGGTGGTTTTATGGTCAATCATAACTTTGACTCATCATTAGAGGTTTAGGTGAAATCTAAGAAACATCTTGATCCTCTATGGATGGAGATGAAGGAATTCGTACTTGTTAAGCTCAATGAGTCATTCTCCAAAGGGGGTATGGTGTTCTTAGGTACCAAGGTAAATTATGTGTACCGCATGTTGAGGATTTTAGAAATCAAATTCTAGAATAAGCCCAAGGTTCCCGTTATTCTATTGATTTGTACACCACCAAAATATATCATGACCTTAGGGAAGTCTATTGGTTGAATGGTTTAAATAAAGACATAGCGGAGTTTGTTGCTAAATGTCCAATTTACCCACAAGTTAAAGTTGAGCATCTAAACCGGGTGGTTTAACCCAAATCATGGATGTCCCTACTTGGAAGTGGGAAGCCATCAATATATACTTTTTTGTTGGGTTTTCTAATCTTGAGACAAAATAATTCAATATGGGATATTGTGGATAGGTTTGCCTAATCTGCCCACTTTATCCCCGTTAAGTCTACATATATAGCCGAAGATTATGCAAGGATCTACATTAAATAGATTGTGAGTCTTCATGGGATTCCTTTGTCCATCATTTTGGTTAGAGGTGCCCAATTTACTTCTCATTTTTGGAAAGCTTTTCAAAAGGATTTAGGTATTCAAGTGAAACTTAGCAACGCTTTTGATCCTCACACAGATGGTCAAGGGGAACGTACAAGTAAGACCCTTGATGATAAGTTAATAGCCTGTGTCATTGATTTCAAATAGTTGGCATGATCACCTACCTTTGATTGAGTTCTCCTACAATAATAGCTATCATTCGAACATCTCCACGACACATTTTGAAGCTATTTATGGTAGAAGATGTTGGTCTACTGTTGGATGGTTTGAGGTTGGTGAGTCTTTTCTCCTTGGTCTTGAGATTATCTATGAGTCTATAGAAAAAGTTCGATTCGTAAGAGATAGATTGAAGACAACATATAGAATGCAAAAGTTTTATGCCGACAATAGAGTGAGAGATCTTTAGTTTTAAATAGGTGATCACATCTATTTGAAAATTTCACCTATGAAAGAATTTATGAGATCCTGTAAGAAGGGGAAGTTAAGTCCCCAATATGTTAGTCCTTATGAGGTATTACAAAGGGTTGGAAAGGATGACTATGAGCAGAAACTACCTAGTGAAGTAGCTTCGTTTCATCCAGTGTTTCATGTTTCTATGCTCAAGAAATGCATAGGTGACCCTGTGTCTAATCTACGTATTTAAGGTTTAGGAGTATATAGGAACCTCTACTATGAAGAGGTTCTGGTTGAGATCCTAAATCGACAAGTCAAAATGTGGAGGAACAAAGAGGTTTACTCCGTAAAAGTTCTATGGAGGAACCATCTTGTTGAGTGTACAACACGGGAGGCCGAAGATGACATAAAGTCCCGCTACCCTCATTCTTTTACTAGTTGAGGTTAGACATTCCTTTTAATGAAGAAATTATTGATTGATATGAAATTGATTTATTTCTCTATATAGGTGCATGTCTTGGTAAAAGTTGTACCAACTTGCGTTTTAAGAGAATGTCTTTGTGCTCTATACTTTCACATTTGAAATGCGTATGCATGTCTTCTTGAGATTTTTTTGTTTTGTTTGCTTATTGAGAGGAATGATAGAATGGTAACTCTTTGATGTATTTTGAGCTCATGTTAATTTTGAGAAGGTAGTTCCTCATTATGTGTTATGAAATGTTGAGCTCTTATGTTGTACATGATTAATTGAGTTGCTATGTGTAATGTTGTGGTATTTTTTTAAAGGAGTTGTGAAGTACTCCTATGATCTGTGACTTATTATTATTATATGTTGTTGTTTGTTGGGATGCTAGCTAGCATTGAGTATATCATTACCTCCCAAAAGTTTTTAGTGTCATTCGGGACGAATGTTCCTAAGGGAGGATAATGTACCACTCCGAAAGTTCCATGAACTAGACTAGATATTATCCTATTAAATAATAATTAAAATTATATTTATACACATATATTATTGTATTAAACTCAATTAAAAAAGGTTAGAGCCAAAACTACAAAGAAAGATCTTGACATCCGAAAACTAGCAAATTTGAACTAGTAGATGTCCCCATGTGTAGTGAACGATTGGGAATGTCAAATAAAGTTCAAAACTTGTAAAAATACTTTACTAAAATATAGTATAAGGGGTCCAAATGTCCGGTATTGGCTACCCAAGAACAGGGAAGGGTGCATGAGGAAGACCCAAACCTTAGCGAGCAAGCTGCCAAAGAAGTTTGCGACAGTCAAGATGTGAAGCCAGCCACGCGTCGTGCAACTATCACGAGGTAGGAAAAAATATGCCCTGCAACGCGGGGCCTAGATGAGGTCAAATTAATCCACCGTATTTTTAAAAAATAAATGTGAAATTTTCTCCATAATGCGCAGCCACTTCCCAGATTCGTCCGCGTTGTTTTTAAGTCTATTTAACTTCACAAAAAGACACATTTAAGTGAAGGGTCTTTTGGGTAATTCAAAGAACGAGTTTATTATGGTTTTAAGTCAGTTTTAAACAACTTTCATGCACTTCAAAATAAGAATTAATAAATTCCTCCCATGTCTCTCAAAAACTCTTTCTATTGAAATTCCACGGAAAAACAAGAAAAAGCTTGAGGAAAAAGAGGAAGACTCCAAGATTTTTGGTCAAATTTCGTTGAAAAATCGTCAATAAGGTATGGGTCCTTAAATATTGAGATTCCTCTCCCCACAAGGTCCTTTCCAAGATGATTTCCAACAATTCAATTCGTAGGTTTTTTACTGTACAAAAGGGTTTTCTTCAAAACTAGAGAATTATGTCTAATGATCGAAAACTATGATTTTCTATGGTTAATTAAGTATGTATTTGTTGGGTAATTTATAGGTAATGTTAATTTTTCTTATGAAGAATGTTCCTTCTCTAAATTATGGATTTGATTATGTTCTATATATCACTAAATTTCACGAAATTATTGGAATTGGAACTATAGCTTGAATAAACTCTTAAATGAGCTATTTCCCTTAACCCTAACTATGAATTTGTCTTGCGTAGGACTAGAGTAGTTGGGATTAGTTATGTTGTTGAGTATTAAACTCTATTATTTGATTATTATTATGAATTGAGTGTAAGTTCTTGATGAAGATTCTTGGAAGCAATTAGGTAAGTAATCTCAAGTCACTATTACTCTATTATGTTGATGTTGACCTATAATTGATGTTGTTATGAAATTGAAGTATGTATAATGTTTCCATGATATGGACCATGAATATTTTGAATGTGTGATCATTGCAACGATTCATAATGCAATTAATCATATTTATCTTGTATGCCTTACACATTATGATTATGATATGTTAATCTCACAAATGAAGGTTGTGATGGAAGGAAATTCTCTCTAAACCTAAAGATCTTATGATAATGTTTATAGGAGGAGTTAATCTCCTATGGCCTATGATATGTTTTATGATAAATGTTGACTTATGGTTATTCAAAAAAGAACTTAATGTTAGTAGCGATTAAATAGATATGAGAGGCGTCCCTTCCCTAGTTTGAAGGTAGGTTCACAATGAATCTCACCAAATAGAGGTTGCCATGTAATGTGGAACTACGGGTCTTTAATATATATCCTAGTTCTTAAACTATGTTGCCTCCATAGGAATACTAACTAATGGATCAACCTAGAATGCTATGTTCATGTTTTGGTTCTACCTTCACAAGTAGACCACCTTCTTTCGGTGTGGGGTTTCATGACACTGGATTCCATGCTTAGCTCACATGGTCTAATGTCCGTTAAGGCGATTTTTCCCTCATGTAAATTAGGTAAATGGACTTCAAATAGGGTGACTTGAGGAGTCTACCTAGTATAGGTAGGCGTATGGGACTCTACATAGACATTGCACAATTTGACTCTAAGGGAAGTCCTAGGAAATTGTTCTCATTTAACATGATAATATGAAATGTATGATGCTTATGATATATGATGTCGGCTATGTTAATGAAAATGAAATGATCTATGTGATGATGACAACATATGATGTAAGTTGTATGAAGCAAAGTATTACTTATGGTCTCCTATCTTGTTTACTTGATTATGTGGGGTTATGGGGCTTTACATGATCATTGCACTTATAGGCATGGGATGGATTATTTGTAAGTGTTTTGTATTTTATGTTGATATGAACTATTGAATGGGAATATTGGTATGTATTTTGTATGTTATGTTGATATAAACTATTGAACATGAAAACGTTAATATGAGTTTATGATGATATGTCTTTGGCTATGATCATGCTTTATGTTGTTTTGATTCTTATCTTTTATAAGCTCCCTTTTATGTGGATTAAAGGCTTTAAAATGACTTAGCATGTGTTCTAAAGAATGGTCCCTTTTTATACATGTCCTTAAATGTTTATGTACATATGCCCATACTTGAGATGTGGCATACTAACCTCTATTCTTTATATAACTACAAATTTAGGGTTCGGCCATTGACGATTAAGAATGTCGATTGAAGAAACTTGGAACGCTTTCTCCAAGTTTTGGTAGGTACTCATGTTCAGGGATGCTATCTTTTTGTTATTCTAGATTATGAAGATTTTAGTAGTTAAAGATATACTCGCTATTTCCTTTTATCATTTGGATTCTATTGTAGTAAAGTTTATATCGTGTATTGACTTTGTATTGGCAAAGTCCAAGACCTGTATTCTTAGATGGTTTTTATTTGAGACAATTTTTAGACTATCATATGTATGTTTATCATGTTATTAAGCGAGAAGTGTAAGCATACTTCACATATTATATAAAAGTTTTAATTTTCCACGATTTTTAACCTATGATATATTATGACGAATGCTAAGGGCTTGTTTAAATTCTCTGAGAGGACGATGAGGTCGGTCGCATATGGGGATTTTCTCCCCGATCGTGACATAATTCACACCAAGCTTCCATGAGATATAACATCTCAAGATACCATGAGTATTTCAACTCAAGCGTCTTGACCTTTACTATCCCAATCTACCCTTGATACATACCATCTCAAGGTATAATGAGAATTCAAATCTCAAGCTATCAATATATTCACATCAAAATCTATCATGAAATTCACATCTCAAGATATCATGTCTTAGTCTTCTTTAATCATGTCTATTATACATGAAATGATCACACAATCCATCTTCAAGCTAATCTAGTTCATCTATGTGAGAGAACTTGCTTCTCATATTATGTTCATGTCTAAGTGTGAAAGAAAAGATTATCACAATCTCTTAATTATGACTATACCACAAAAACTCTAGCATTAATTGCATAACAGCCCATAATCCATTATTACCTTCAATTCATTATGATCTAGATTCAATTACATGCTTACTTCATTCATTTGGATCATTAGAATGTAAGTCTAGGCATACATGATCACATAGGTTCAATTCCAAATTTACAAGTAAAAGCCATCCTAGATCAATTAAGCCTAGTTCAATTCATATCTAGGTGATTCAATCATTATCAATTAGTACATAATGGAATTGCATTAAGAAGATCAACTTAAAACCTTCATCATGCCTCTAATGGCCTAAAATTACCCTGATCACTTTGAACATCAATTGCTAAAATTCACCATGAAATCCTCATGAAAAAATCACATAATCATCATATGAACATAATTTAATTCTACCCACTAGATTGGGATCACAATCAAGCCTTACCCACAATGCAATCACAACAGTCTCTAGATTAGAGCCTTGATGCTAGATTGAATCACAACTCCATGGATGGAATAATCCATGGATTAATAATATTCACATACCTTTTATTAGAGCGTTAATCCTTGCTTGAATCGTTATTGAGAGTTTTTTGGTGAGTGAGAGGTTTTGCTTTGGAGTCTAGGGTCTTATTGTCTTTCTTATTGTTTAAATACTCATAAAATACCTAAAACTACCTAAAAGAACTGCCAATGCATTTATTTGGACATCGGGTGAATCTCCTATTCACCCCTTCAGTAGATAGCGTATTGTAGGAAAAAATGCAGACCCATCATTTCCTGCAGTCGACTGACCGTCAATGGAACGATGATGTCATACATGAGGTCCATCATTCTTGTAAGAGAGTCCAATTCATGGGGGGCTTAACTCTAACTTCTATATGTGCAGTGACGCACCCAATCGACGGGCGTAGCTCAAGTAATGGGGAGTTGTTCGAGGGTCGTGAAGTGATACTATCAAGGCAGTTTACTGTCCACTTTTTGTTCCTCCTCAAGGACACTTTTGGTGGTCTTTGGGAAGTCGTGGCCCAACGTTTCCACCCCGAATATGTTATTCTAGATTTTAGGAACCTTTCATATCACATTCAGCTTGAAACACTACTTAAAACCTAATGAAACATGATATTGCACGCAAGCACGTCTCAAGGCTTACTTTCGAACGTCTTGGACGTTTCACCTCCAAACTCACTCAAAAACTACATACTGTGTTTGAACACTATTTTTCATTCATTTTAAGAACTCGTAAGCTCATGACACACATGTTAGGATCTATTTTGACCTATTGACTGTTTTTTGAGTCCTTAGAATTCTATAATCAATAGAAGCAAAACAAGCATCACTACTACAAATGGGCCCTTTAACGATAAAAAAAAGCAGCAACAGCGACAATAAAATTTGCCACTATAGCATGAACAAGCCAATGGTCTTTGGCCGGCAATGGCAGGGTCGGCAAAGGCTTTCACGACCATTGTGTGAAATGTTGTTAAAGAGTAGAATGAATTGCCGCAAAACATCATTAGCTTTTACGGAAATTTTAATGCAATTATATTAGCTACTAGAGCTAATTCCTAACGGCTAACTATGGTCGTTTAGCATCCATTCATTTAGCCAATAAATCCATATAAATAGCCGCTAAGAGTTAGTAGTTCTAACACTAATTTTTGTATGGAAATTAATGACTATAATATCTCGTCATTAAAATGTCTCAGATTTCTTTTTTAGCATCATTGTTATGGCTGGTAAATTCAGATGAATTCTCTCTAATAATTGGCATCCTTAAATTTTGGCGGCAACTGTTTGAAGGCAACGCTAAAAGATACAATTGTTAACCACCATTAATAATAATTCATCATTCATATGGAATACAAACAACAAAGTTTAGCTAATACTAAAAATATATTACTATTAATTGATAAAATGTAATTTATGTCATAAGATCTAGAAAAATTAAAGGAAGTACTAATCAAAAATATGAATGCCAATCGTATAAAATCTTATATATTTCTTACTAATGTATTGACTAATATATTGAAATGATTTTTGCCACTCTTCTCAATATTGAAGTCTCCCGCATGTAAAATTTATGAACCATCATATTCTAAGACCTGAAACAAGAAAATAAATGTTTCAAGAGATTAGAAGTATATAATATAAAAAAAGCGCACACGTAGTGTGAGTAATTAGAAAAATTACAAGAAATACACATCCAATAACAATAATTTATATTCTTTTATATGGACTTAGAATTACGTATCTTATATTCCTAGGTAAGAACTGAAAATACAAAAAGACATGGAGGAAGAAGATGCTATAGTTGAAGTTCATCAAATTGGGGCAGCAATCCACTCATAACAAATGTTAACTAAATGAGCAATCATGAAAGACGAGAAGTAAATTTTAGTGTGCGCTGAAAAGGATTTTTTGTTAAGCAACCTATGCAAAGGAATGTTGTAAAGCAACATGTCGAAGAGAATTATGAATCAAACTGCTATAAAGAATTGCAGAGAACATAGATGTCAAATAGAAAAACTAAACACAGTTGTGTGTTTGTTATTATCTTAAGCATAATCATATTAAAAACTCAACAACAATATAGTAAAACTTCTTGTATATCTTATGTGATTGAAGTCCTTAAGCTCCACTTCTCTCTTCTCCAAAAATTGGAACTTAATTTAATATTTTGGAGCTACTGGAAAAAATGAACACATTTTTTATTTCTGTTTTCTCTAATAATTTGCCGATAATTAAGAAAGTACGTGATGGAAAAAATCCACTTCGCAGCGAAGTTTTGTATATAATTTGGCAGTAACTAATTGTTGAAAGTAGAGGTGCTACAAGTAATTTTCTAATGCTCTTCAAGTAAAAGTTTTACTAAGGATTTCTGAAGAAGCAAAAGATTTTCTCTAAGGTATTTAAGCATCTTATACTATTGTTAAACGAGAGTTAACTATTTTGTCCAAGAGATTTGCGAGTCTAATTTATGGGAAGATTTGCAAAGAACAGAGTAATGAAACAATAGTAATCAGATCAACTGTTATTATGGCTCTTGCTTTACATTTAGTTGATGAAGCTGGGAACATCTAATTTTAAAAGTAGAGAATCTACTATTCATTCTTCTAATGTCAATCAAGTAGATATTTCACTTAGGAATTTCGACGCAGCAACTAATGGAAGAAAGTAGATGGGCTACAGTTCAAATATTAATATGTTAATAATTAGTGTTCCTCAACTGTACGTTTAACAATTTTTACTCAACAAAGCAAACAAATTATTGAATCCATCCCTTTTTTGTCAAATCTTGCTATTCAATTACAAGAAGTAATTGTTAAAAAAGAATAGTAATTAGAGTAGAAAAGAGAAGATTTGGTGGTTGGCAAATTGGTAAGATTTGCAACCACTTTTGATTTTGTAATATTTACCTATGTCATTAGTGATATAAGCACGGTTTTGCTCATTTATTTAAAAAAAAAAAAAACTTGAGAGAAAAATCACTTGGAGAGCAAAGTGAGGTATTCCATAGACTATAAAAAAAATAGTCTGTGAAGAAAAATAGAATATGAGCAATATTTTTGTAAGGCAGAAACAAAAAGAGTGTTGTTCCTTTTGAGTATCTAGTAGTCACTTTGACTACTGTATTCGTGATTATACTGCATAAAATTTCTTACTATAGTGATATCAGTTGCTCTTCTTTGCCCGTGGTTTTTTCCCATAGTGAGAAGGGCTTCCACGTAAATTTCTTGGTGTCGTTATTTTCCCATTTTATTTACATTACTTTTACAATATATATGTTTGTGCTTGTCCGCGTTTTCTTAAAAAACTGGTATCAGAGCCAAGGTTTTATCTGAGTATGATTTATGGTTGCATCACAATCTGAACTTTCACATCAGAAAAGATTTGCTTTGATTTGAGATAACAATAATTTTTAGGGAAAAATGATGGAAGCCAACACAAGTAGAATTGTTACTTTGAATGTTGTTAATTATGCCTTTTGGAAGGGAAAATGGAAGATCTGCTTTACGTTAAGAATTTTTACTTAACAATTTACCACCGTAAAACCTAATAATAAAATAGAGGAAGAGTGGAATCTGTTTCACAGACAGGTATGTGGATTCATTAGGCAATTGGTCGACGATAATGTGTTGAATCATATTTCTGGGGAGATACATGATCGAACCTTACGGGAGCATCATGAAAGTTTGTATGCTTGGACGACTGGAAACTACAAAATGTTCTTAAGAAAGAAGATGTTGAGTTTAAAGTACCATGTTAGTTCTCCGATGATAGAGCATCAGAATAATTTTCATTAGATCATGAATCAGTTATCTGCTATGGGCATCAAATTTGATGAAGAAATTCAAGGCTTGCTTCTACTTGGTTCACTACCAGACTCTAGGGAAATATTTATAATGTCATTGTCAAATTCTGCTCCAAATGGTGTGATCTCTATGGATTCCGCCAAGAGTAGTGTCTTGAACGATGAGATGATAAAAAAATCTCTAGCTTCTTAATGATATTGAGTGCTCTCATTGTGGCCCGAGGGGGAGAAACAAAAATCATGGTTCTCAGTATAGATAACAAAATAGGAGTTAATCAAGAGGCAGACTTAAGGATATCGAGTGCTCTCCTTGTGGCATAAAAGGGCACACAAAGAAGTTCTGCAAGAAGTTGAAGAAGGAGAACAAAAACAAAGAGGAAACTAAGGAAGATGGAAATGAAAATTGCCTAGACACCGTTACCACTGATGATCTTGTTATTGTCCTTTCTGCGGATATGAAAAATATTCCTCGTGATGAGTCAAGATGGATTATGGACACTGGTACTGCATCTCATGTGACATCAAGGAAGGATTTTCATCTCTTCCTATACTCCTGGTTATTTTGGAACCTTGAGTATGGGTAATGAGACTATTTTTTGGGTGGTTGGTATTGGTACAATTTTTTTGAAACTAGTGTTGTAACTAAACTAGTTTTTAACAATGTGAAAAATGATTTTGAGGTTCGTCTTCAACTAATTACTGTTGGTGTTTTAGACAATAAAGGATATGTTAGTACCAACAGTGATGGAAAATGGAAGCTCATTAAGCATTAATTAGTTGTGGCTCGTGGTAACAAACATTGTGGTTTGTACTGGACTACGACATATGCTTGTGTTGATATGCTGAATGCGTTTTAGAGTGATAACTCCTCAATGTTATGGCACAAGAGACTTAGCCACATTAGCGAGAAAGAACTTAATGTACTTGCCAAGAAGAAATTTTTATCAAATTACAAAAGTCTAAATTAGAAAAGTGTGAGCACTGCTTGGCTGGTAAACAAAATAGAGTTTCCTTTAAGTCTACTCCCTCCGAGAAAGACAAAGTTGCTTGAGCTGGTGCACTCTGATTTATGTGGTCCAATGAAGACAAAGGCATTAGGTTGTGCACTATACTCTGTCAGCTTCATTGATGACTGCTTGAGAAAACTTTGGGTCTATATCTTGAAGATTAAAGACCAATTGTTAGGTGTCTTTAAGCAATTTTAGGCTTCAGTTGAAAGACAAACTGGAAAGAAATTAAAACGTATTTGTACTTATAATGATGGTGAATATTGTGGACCATTTGACGAACATTGCAAACATCAAGGTATTAGACACTAGAAGACTCCTTCAAGACTCCTCAGCTTAATGGTTTGGCTGAGAGAATGAACAGGACATTGATGGAAAGAGTTAGATTTTTGCTTTCTGAAGGAAAGTTGTCGGACTCATTTTGCTCATTTCTAGAACACACCAAAACTTGAGAGAAAAATTACTTTGAGAGCAAAGTGAGGTATTCCATAGAGTGTGAGTGATATTTTAGTAAGGTGGAAACCAAAAGAGTGTTGTTCCATTTGAGTGTGTAGTGGTAACATTGAGTATTGTAATCGTGACTACACTGTGTAAAATTCCTTACTATAGTGATATCACTTGAACCTCTCCATTACCTTTACCATATATATTTTTGTGCTTGTCCGCTTTTTCCCAACACAAATTATATAGTCAAACACCTAGAAGAAAGAACAAAGGATCAATAAAAGAAGATAACACATCTAAATAGAGAAATACAATTAACACAATAACAAAACTCATATTTATTAATAGAAATTTATCTATGTTTTAGTTGTGATCTTTTTTTTTTGGTTGTGTGATTTTTGTAACCTTATCAATAATCATATTCAAGACACATAAAAAAACATCGTAAAATATCCCCACATCACTTACGTGCTTGATGTCCTAAAGCTCTACTTGCCTAATCTCTAAAAATGTAAACTAAATTTACTAATATGGAACTACTGGAGAAAATGAAAGCACTAATAATCCTTGTTTTCTCTTTTAACTAATCGAAAGTTAACAAATATAATAGGATAAATAATTAAGCCACATTGAAGAGCCAACCATTGTATAGTTCATAATGAATGAACATCAGGATAAAGAAGAAAAATGTCTCCTCCCTTTTACTGAACAATGGGGAGCTCGATTTTACATATATATATTGGCAGCATCTAACTGTTTAAACTAGAGGTGCTAGAAGTGATTTTGTTAATGTTCTTCAATTAGAAAATCAGTATGGAATTCTACGGTATCAAGAAATTTTCTCAAAGGTAGCTGCCCGTCTTAAATTAATGATGAATGAAAGTAAACTAGTTTGTCCAAGAGATTAGCTAGTCTAGTTGTTGAATTGATTTACAAAGAACAGAGTAATGGAAGGTAGTTATAAGATCAGCCATTGTTACAACCCTAGTTCTAGCTTTAGTGGCTTTATTTGGGTAACTACAAATTGCTCGAGTATTAGCTGATGCATATAGTTGTTCAGACTTTAAGTTTGATTAGATATCTATCTGTTTCAACTGTACTTTGATCAAAAGATATTGAGAGAAATGCTCTCCTGATTGATTTTTTGTATCTTAAAATTTTGTACCTCAACACAATATTTATTATAGTTTAAAATTTGTTCATAAAACAAAAAATATGCATATGATAAAACACCTTAAAGAAGCTCTAAAATTTTTCAAGTGAATAACTATGAAGTATAGAAGCTAATAATTGTATATATAACATTTAAATTAATTAATAATCTTGGAAGCGAAAAGAAATTGTAGCAGAGTGCTTTAAATGAATTACGAGTTGCAAATATTATCCAGAGGCAAATTTTCTGTAGTACAATATCATCAACTAAATGGTTGTTTATTATGCTACAAGACCTTAGGTTGTTGTACTAACATGATGTTGTATCGTATGTTGGGTGATTTGGGGGAGTACATGCTTAGCCATATTTGAAGGAAATCATATGTTCAATATTAGAATTAATGAGCAAGTCACATGGTTGATGTTTATGATTCTTAATAGTTAATTCCAATGCATCAATGTGGAAGGTGCTCCTCCTATGCTGGATAGTAAACTCATTACTGGGCAGAAGCCACACACAAACATGCTCAACGTAAACACGGATGGCTGTTGTATGGGTAATCCTGGTGAAGATGCTGGCAGAGGCATGGGAATAGCTTTTTATTCATATTACAGAATCTCAACTAAAAATAATCGTGAGGTCAATGTCGTACTCAAAGGGTTACAATGGTTTCTGGTAAACCACCTTGACAATGTTATAATTGAGACTGATTCCATGACACTAGTAAACTGGATAAAAGCTACTAGTAAAGGAACTTTGACTATCAAAAGTGAATTGGAGCAGATCATCAACCTACTTGATGAAGTGAACAACTAGGTAAAGCATTTCTAGAGGACGCTTGCAAATATTATGCCTAATATAGGAGCAAAGGAAAAGAAAGGTTTTTTCTTCACTACTTCTACATTGTTGCCAACCCATGTTAAAGCTACTGTAATGATTGACAAGAATCAACCACCCAATCTTAGAGTTAGAAACAAGTGGAAATATTCATTTTTATAATTTGCTTTGTTGTAGACTTTTAGCGGTGTACATGTATCAGAAAGGTTCGTTTGCTACTTACTTTTTGTACACAGTCATACTTTGTAGAGTCCTACTATTCATAGGACACAAGTTATACGAGGTCTACCAATTTATTGTTTGCTCTCCACATAGAGGCAAGGATAACACTCTTTATAATTTTATATCTCTCTTTTTTGTAGATGTATATAGGTTGGGGTCTCCCTAACCCCTGTATTATTGAATACATCTAAACCTTTATCCTAGATGAGTTTTATAAATGTCTATAGGCTGATGTAGCATGTTGTGTAAGATCTTTCGAGCAATGAAATTTTTTTCAGACAGATATCTAGACTGTCTAAAGATCCCTATTTTACGTATCAACAAAACTTATATCCACTGATATTCAGATTTAAAAAAAAAAAAGCAACAACCAGCTAAGATATGAAAATAGAGAAAATTAATGTTACCTGATTAATCATTAGGTTGATACTAAGCTTTACTGAATAGTAAATAAATATAAAATTGTCACCATATTATTCAAAAGAATTGACACTCATTTAGTGTCTTTTCTAATTTGCTAGTCTATCCAGCTATACGTCAAAGAGAGTGAATTGCAATTTTTCAAAAAATATATCAAAAGAAATTTCAAGTTCAAAGTTCGTACAGATAAGCAATAAACATAAGCATGGAACAATGGTAATAGAACTAGCCGTCGTTACAACTCTTGCTTAAACTTTAGTGGATGCAACAGGACTGTAGCTGATTGATAGAGTTTTAATTGTTGCCCTGTTTTATAATAAATTTACTATCGTTACAACTATTGTTAAAGTTTCTCTTTACTTCTAACAAATCGGAAAAGGTGGGTGCAGTTATCAAGATGTTGTACGATACATTATATAATTTAGTATTCATTATACTTGAATAGAAACACAAGTCACAAGTGTATGAGAGTTTTCATTATATTATTCTCATCTTCTATCATAAGATAAATTCAACACTCTATGATACAGAACGAGTTGCAACAACAATTTACTTGTACTACTTTACATATTTACAATGGTACTTTTAAGTGATCATGATGTAAGATTATTATATACAGCTGTGTCTCATAGAATAGTTAAATCTCTATTCATTTTGTACAGCAGTATATTTTTTCTAGTTACCAAGATTTCTTAACAGTGTTAATCATGAATATACTCAGCTCGAGTCTTCATTTGTTCAAGTAAGAAGTAAATAACATTAAGTTTGTTTCTGTTCAACAACACAATATGATACTGTTTGATTTGAATCTAGTCCACACAACTTAACCTTTATACTTTTATAATATTCAGAGGTTTCATTAAATTAAACTTATCATCCATCTATCATCACCATATTGTTTCTTCACTTCATAAAATAATAGGGAAACTAGAGGAATCTATTCAATAAATTGCAACCAATTGAATAAAAATCAGAGATCGCAAACATAACCTAACAAACACATATTAATGAAAATGAAGTTAATAGATTACTACACAAATAGAAACATAAAAGCAAGGATGCATAGAACATTAAAATCTACATACCAATAGGGATAATAAAAAGAGTAGAACATTAACTCATAAAGTAAATTTGGAGAGTAGCGATCTTCTTATCTAAATACTTTGTCATGGACGTCACTGATACTTGCTTGATATCTCCCTCTGATGGAATAATAGTCCTCGAGTTCTAGGTTACTAGTGTTTTTCTTATGCGGGTGGGACTTGAGAGGGTCTTATTTTTTTTTTAAATGGGAATATTCCTTATAAGAAGGGGAAAATAATTTTGGCAGAAGTGTGAGTCTTCCTTATTTGAAGGGGTAATGGTTGGAAAAGTGCGACTGTTATTTTTCAAAAAGAAATTTAACGATATTCTGTCCATTCTTTCTAATTGTTACTAGAAATGTACTTTATTACTGGCCATTATACATTAGTCGTTGATATTTAGCCTTGTTTTAATACATTAGCGGCAATTAGATTAGTGTCACAAAACAATTATCGCTAATCCCATTTTTATAGTAGTGCATCCAACCAATCCATTCCCATGATGACATAAAAATCAACCATTCTACCAAATCCACCAATGTAACTCTACAGCGTAATGATATAGGAAAATTCTGAAAGACTCTTTTAGCCACAACAGAGTCACCCACCGGGGTAGTAAGCACAAAAGGTTCACCAAAGATATCGGGTAGAACATCAAAATTTTTAGCTACAAGAGGAGTTACAAATGATAAAGTAGCATCGGGAACTACTAATGCATACACATCAATGGTGTACACTTGTAACATACTGGTGACGACATCTGGAGAATCCTCTTTTACACCCTTAGAGCAGAGAACAGAGAAGCGGTTCTTCTTAGGATGATCGGAACTAGAGACACGTGCTTGAGCTTTGATATTCTTCTTTCCTCTATCCTTAATCATGGGACAATGTTTAACCTTATTTCCATCCTTTACACAACCAAAGCAATTACCCGTTCCCACCAAGCATTAACCTATATGTTTCTTACCACACTTGGTACAAGTAGGTTTCTCACTAGGTGAATTTCAACTTCTTCCACCTTGTGACCTAGGGTTAGACACTGTATCCTTTCTATCCTTGGAAAATTTAGTAGGAACTTGGTTGGAGAATATTTTATTGAACTTAAGCTTGTCTTTGGATTTACAACTTTCCCTAAGAAGTACCTCCTTCATAAGCCTCTTCCCTCTTTAATTTCCTATTCATCCTTATGATCCTAGTCTTCTCAATTTGTTGAGTATGAACCATCAAATGAGAAATGTGCATTTTGTCATGAAGCATCGCCAAACAACACTCTTCCACATGATCATCGGATACACTTGTCACAAAAGGCTCATTTCATCTCTAGGATTAGACACCAAAGAAGGAACATATTTGGAAAACTTAGTGAATTTCAAAGATTCTATAACACTCATACCTCCTTGACGAAGGTTGATGAAGTCTTCCAGTTTTGCCTCTCTTTTATATCTTGGAAAAAACCTATCAAGAAATGTCCTGCTAAAGACATCCCAACTGATGAGACACGCTCTCAAAGTCCTATTGTCTCTCCATCGAGTACACCATGTTTGAGACACATCCTTGAGTTGACAAGAGGCTAGCTCGGCATTCTCATTAGAACTCACTCCCATAGAATACAAGATATTGTAGAACTCATCAAGAAAGTTTTGGGGGTCTTCATTCACCTTACACCCAAAGAAAATTGGAGGGTTCATCCTTGTGAACTCCCTCAAACAAAAAGCCATGGTACTACCATTTTGGTTCATACGAGGTCCCTCTTTCCAGTTTGCTTGAGTTGTCATGGCTTCAGCTTGAGTAGTTACTGCTTGAGCTTGAGTAGTCATAACATGAGACAAGTTGATGAAGCAAACCTTATCTTTCCATACGTGATGGCCAGAGGATTGACCGGAGCATGGTTACCTTGTGTAGCATATTCTTAAGAAGGAGCTCGATTGTCTTGCGGAGGAACTCCCGCATTAGATTCGGTAACCTTGTGTAGCATGTTCTGAGGAGGAGTTATGTTGTCTTGTGGAGGAACTCCCACATTAGCAATCTCTTCTTCAACTCTTCTTGCTAATTCCCTTCTAGTAGTCATAGCCTATAACCACAATAAAAGGGCTAGAATAAAAAGGAGACACCGAGTTACAACTTTTGAGCCACAACTTTCAAGATTAACAAAGAGGTAAGAATTTCCTAACCATCACATCGCCTCTCATTTATAAGTGTGGCGTTCTTCAAACCCATGAACAAGACTCTACGAAGATGTAGTTTAGTGAGACATCAATCATAAGATAGTTCAACCTCATGCTGTGTTACCAAGTTTGTCTCGACCAAAGGAGCACCCCCTAGACGTAACCGACGTCTTCGTCCTCGAAGAGGACTTGGAGTATCCCTTAAGATTCTTCATAACCTATCATAGGTCAAAAATGCAGAAAATTAAAATTTTTACATAGTGAAGTATACTTAGACTTCTCACATATCATGTGTGGAGTTTACATAGACTTCTCGTTTAGGCAATATAACAAATTCATAAGATATAGTCTAATGCTTTGTCTCACATTATAACACCTAATAGAGAATTACAACATTGGAAATAGCCCTTACTTTAATACAATATGCAACATATACACTTACAACAACGGTCTCAAATGATAAAGGAAGGAATAAGTGTCTTTAGACATAAGAAACATCGTAGCTAGAGTAGAAGAATGACAACATCCCTGACCATGAAGACTTACCAATACCATGGGAAATATGTCCAACTTTTCCTATAAAGTAGCCTCCTACCCTTTAATGACCCGAAACTACATAGTTTGGGAAAAGGGAATGAATATGGGCTAGTACAAACCACATGTCTTAAGCATGGAAACATATGCAAGTAAACCATTGAAATCATGCTTAAAAAGACATTTTGTTCAAAAGTATGCTAAGTCACTTTTTAAAACCTCTATGAAAATATAAGAGTATATATAAGCCAATAATCATAAAATTACTTAAGACAAGTTCATATCAAACATAAGACGAACATTAGCAGTAGGTCATATAAACACGAATAGCTTCAACATGAAGTCATAACAACAATTCATGTACTAGAGTTCGTAACATCAAAGCATATAATGTCGTTACTCAAAATCCCCTCCCAAGCCTTCAAGTGTAATGCTTATGTAAAGCCTCATAACCCCACATAATCAAGTAAACTATGCAAGAGACCTTAAGCAATGTGTACATTTCATATTTCTTCATATCATGCAAATTCATCATCATATACACCAACATAGACAAATATCATATTCATCACATAAATTCAACATCATGTAAATTAAACATTTGTATTTACTTTATAGCATAAGTACATTATAAGAACCTCCTAGGACTCCTTTTAAGATCAACTTGTGCAATGTGTAGGTAAAGTCCCATACCCCTACCTACACTAAGTAGATCCCCTTAAGTCACCGTAGTTAGTGTTCACTTTATTACTTTGATTTATTCATTTTACTTTCAGGAAGAATCGCCTTAACCGAATATAGACCATGTGAGCTAAACATGGAATCTGGTATCATGAAACCCTAAACCGGAACAAAACATGAACATATCATTTTATGTTGATCCACTAGCTAGTATCCTATGGGGCAAAATAGTTAAGGAAATAAGAGATATATATTGAACTCTCTTCAAGCCCATTAGCATTGGAGTCCTCGTCTTATGAGAATCCTTTTGAACCTACCTTCCCACATAGGTTGGGACACCTATAATATCTAGTTCCCTTGGTGCGAAGCTAAAGTCCCCTTTTGAATTGTTTTTAAGCCTTTCTTAATCATTATATCGTAATATAGGTCATGGGATACTAACCACTTCTATAATCATATCATTCGCTAATTAGCTATTTAATGAGAATTTCCTTTCATTGCAACTCTTAATTAGTGAGATCAACACTTCATAATAATATTATAATTGGGCACACAAGAGAAACACATTCATACTTGATGGATCATACCTCTATTAACTTAATATATTCATATATAATACTTCAATCAACATCATAATCAAGCATAAACCATCATCATTGAAGTAAAGCACTCATAATCACAAAGTCTTACCAAATTGTCTCCACCTCCTTGAAGATCATACAATAAATCTAACAATATTCATCCATCATTTCATTTATTATAACCATATAATAGTAATCTATACACAAACTAAGTCCATTGCATCATCATTAATCAAATCAACCTAAATTTTTAACCTAGGGTTAGGAAAAAGGGTTGAATCATGAATTTTTCCATAGAACTAGGTTAAAGAATAAGAACTACAAAAATTAACAAATATAAAATCATAATGTATCAAAATAAAAAAATATAATTCAAAATCAAATCTATTTGAAAGATCATTCACGAAATTGGAAGAAAACCAATCTTTTAGACAACATTAGAAATAAATTTTCAAGAGCCTCTTGGGGAAAGATATCTCAAGAGTGAATAGCTTCCATACCTTATCATTGCTTGAATAATGATGGAGAATAGATTAATTTTTGCATCCATAGTGAATTTTGAAGGTTAGTCTTCAATGGGTCCTTGGTAATGATAAAGAAAGTAGAAAGAAATTTGAGAGAATTGGATTTGGGAACAATGGAGTGTTAAGTTGATTTATATGAAGTCAAACTCTTTTATAGTCCCTAACTAACTTAATTAACCACCCCTAAACCCTTAATTAATTTATTAACTAATTATCTAACTTAACTACTTAACTCTAAAACTTATAAGTAAAGTCGAGGGCCAAACGATGACTGCCTATCTACGGGGCGTCGACCAGACTATGACCCATTACAATTAGTCTGTCGTCTTGGTCATAAAATGGATTTGGAGTTCATTTTCCAAAATTGCTAATTGTGAAATTACGACCACCATCAAAGGGTATTTGACCCACTGACGGCTCATTGTTTGGTCCGTCATTAGCCACTTTCAATTTGACACTTTTTGATTAACTGCAAGGGACCTCTTCAACGACCCTTTGGGTGATCCTTGTGGAGTCGTAACCGGACTTTTAAACCCAAAAAACACTCTACTATGTGTTAAACACCTTTTTACAAAATTTGACTAAATTCTATGTCTTAAAACCCCTTGAATCATATCAACGCACACTAGATCATCTTTTTAATTCTCCAGACGTTATGGTCGTTTATTATTGTTTTAATTCTATACTTCCTAATTAGTTCCAATACATTAATTTAAACAAGGAAACAATGGTTTAGAGTTTAGTTCATCATGTGAGGATCTACATCAAGTCATGGACTTTCGGAATGTTACAATTTTGGTCTTTTCCTTACCCATAAATATTTAATTCACTTTTTGTAATATTTTAGGGACCTAATCCTTTTAGATTCAGTTTTATAATACTAATATACACATAAGGTTTGGTTGAGAGTTCAAGAAAAGAAAATAAGTGAATAGAGGGGAAGATCATGCGTTCATCGACGTTCTTGAGTTTAGTTGCGGATTTTCGCGATGGGTTTAATCCCTAAGACGTATGTAAGTTTCCATAGTGTTGGGTTTGTTCAACCACACGTCAATAATGTTATTTTAAGCACAATTTCATTCGTAAAGTTGAATGATTTGACTTCTTGATAAGTACTCTTGAAGTTTCATTAGGTTTTGATGTAAGATTAAACTTGGGTTAATTTTAAACAACCATATCTCATAGAATATTAAGAGTTACGTGAGTCATAACCAATGAATTTAAATTTAATTAATTTAATTTCCAACGACACCAACTTTGCATCAATGTTATGACTATTTTAGTAACCTCTACAATGTTGTTACAAATTAACCGATGGGAAAACATTACAAAGGGTTATTTTTTTAACCTATAAGAAAGCCCTAAAAGAATTTCTTAACAAATAAAATGCTAAAAAAAAATCTTATTTTCATGTTTACTAATGAAAATAAAAATCATTGGTCATGGAGATTTCAAGAAACTTATTCAAGATCTCAAGAAAAATATTCTTGATTGTTTACCTTTAAACAAGGGTTTCAAGACTTCTAATCAAGTTCTTCTTTAAGGTTAGCCATGATTTTTACAGATTCTTCAAGAACCTCATTCTTCTAGGTATGTAATTCTATCATGGTGTTGGACCAGTTTGTCTGCACGCCCTACATCTACTTTCACATCAGTAAAAGAATATTCTAGGATTCTACCCCTAGATTCTAATATTGTTGAGATAAGTTGATTTTGAATTGTTGAGTTCATGGTTCTTTTAAAGGTTATATTCCTAAGTATCGAGTCTCTATATCTTCATTGAGATCCTTCATATCATGAACCATGACTCTTGGATTCATAATTCATATTCAACAGAGAGTTAAGTGTAAAGTTCAGGAACGATTTTGAGTTCAATTGAATTTTTTGAGATCAACTATTGATCAGAGATAATATTGGAGGAAGTACGTAAGAGAATGAGAAGAATTTTACTCATTAGTTCCATGTAGTTATGTAGACCCTCAAGTCGAGTCGTTCGTTTTTATTACTTCGGCATGAACTCCATCAGTTGAGTACCTTTGACAGGAATATTCTTTTCAAGTTCTAATTCATCAGTATTGAGTTATATGTATGGTTATTAAAAACCTTCCATTGAGTTCTTCACGTCTGTAATTCGACATGAACCATATTTATGTAGTCTTTTACAAATATTTTAACTTTGTTTAAAGACTTAATCATCAAAATTGAGCAAAAGAATTAATGTTAAGTTCATTTTATTAAAATTTATAAATGGGAACTAGGTATTCCCAAGAGAAAATGTTTTACATTTAAGGTGAGAAAAATAGAGATTTGCAAAAGAATTTTGAGCAGCTCCAGTACTATCTCTTTTAAGAAAATTGATGATCTTGAGAAAGAGTTCCTAAAACGTGATTAGTATGGAAATAAAGTATGTCATCAATGTTTAAAAAGTATGGTATCTAGACATACAATCAATGTCTATGAAGTATGACTTTCCCAGTCATCAATGATAATCTTAAAATATGATATTGATATGTTTTATGAAAAGGTTTTCAAGAGGACGTACCTTTTTATCATGGTAGTTTTGAGTAATTAACTCAAACTAAAGAAAGAAAATATTTTTGAATATATGAGGTAAATATATTTTTGGGAGTAGTATTTAGTATCGATATGGGGATGCGAGTTTATAATAACTCAAGTCTCCATAAACTATGTAAGCATCATGGTTATTAATGGGTTATACTTTTTAGATGATCACATAAGTTAAGCTAGTGGATCCACATAGTTATGTTAGGTCCCTAATGGTGGCAAGGTGTAGGATGGTCCTTGGTAGAGTGAGGTAAAGTACTGTATCATCACTATAGATTTTAAGTTATTGTTGTTGGTTAGAGAAACTCCTAAAAGTTATAATATTTTTATATACATCAGTCAATTGTATTTTCATATACATTTAGAGTTATGACGTATCTTTGTTATATACACAAAATGGACATCCTATTTTTAATCAAATTTTCTTTATATTGCACTTGTTTTAGACTTCCTTATATTGAAATGAGTTCAGCTAAGCATCAAGAGTTGACTATTTCGAGTTGAGTACCTTGAGTTGAGTATCTTGAGTTTATTTGTGCTTGATTGAGTCGAGTATGATATCTTTGAAATTAAATATCTAATCTTTGAGTTGAATATCTAATTTTTTAGTTGAGTATATTATTCTTCATTTGAGTTGAGTATAAAAAAGGTAAGTATGTTTCCTTTTTGTCAAGTTCAAGTCTATGTTTATGTTTTAGATTCCCCTTATATCTCGTGCATTCCACGTACTGAATGATGCAGACCCATGTATTCAGCATCAACAACAGGAGATTCAATGATACACCTGAGAGTTTAAGTTAGATATGGTGAGCCTCCTTACATTAAGAGGATTTCATTTACTTTTCAGTTTAGTCAGGAGGCTGTGAGTCTTGTCCTGACTTCCACCTTTTTTTGTTTGAGGCTTAATAAATAGTCATTTTAATTAAGAATTCTATATTATTCATTTATTTTATTTAATGTATTAAAGATTAAGGTTTCCTATATGGCAAGTTAAATATGTTAATTTGATTATTCAGAGTTTTCGTTTGAGTTAAAGCATTGTAATTGAGTTTCAAGATTATTATTTTGTTTAAAGGTGTTGCATGCTTAAGTTAGTATTACGCTTGTAGTCATCCAGGATGAGGGTTCTCTTGGAGACCTGCAATGGTTCTTCATTTTTGGCCACAACCATGGTATAGACTCAGGCAGTGACAAACTTGGTACCAGAGCCAGGTTTCAAGTGTCCTAGGGTGTCTATGAAATCTTGTCAAGTAGGATCGTGTTTATTTATATGAGGGCCCACTTCTATAAATGAGGTACTACATACATTTAACAAAAGTTTTCTTTATTTTATAATCTTAATCATGTAAAAGACCTATGTCATAGAGATGTAGTCTAACTCGTGTGTACTACGATTCATTCGACTACCCACTATGCTAGAGATGGTTTAAAAGTAAAGTGTAAATATACTTATGGATGAGTTGTTCTTCGGAAGAGTCTTGAGAAAGTCATGAGACTTCAGAAGGGCTAGAGAGAAGCCCAAGAGTAAGTTAAGTGTTTAGTTTCCGAGGAATGCTCTCATATTCATATGAATCGTGTGTCTGAGATAAAAGTGACTTGTAATCTTTTACTTAAATCTTGTTTAAGCTGAGATATTTATGACAAAGTATATTTAGGTCTTCGGTATTATTTTCATTCGAAAAGGTAGCATGAGCTACGGAATCATGAGCAGCAGTAGTGAAAGAGCCCAGAGTTGGAGGAAAGTATGTGGAGGTTTAGTAATCCTAGAAATGAAGGTTGTGTTTTTAAGATTTATAGTACTAATGTTGTGTACCTAGTAAGTTGGTGATGAAAAGTTTTCCCTTATTGGAAGTCGTGTTCCTAATAAGTTGGTGATGAAAAGTTTTCCCTTATTGGAAGACTATGAAGTGACCACTTGTGAAGAGCTTAGGATAGGAGGTAGAGTGAATATTGCAAGCCAATATGAGTTAGAATATACCTTAACTAAAAAAATGTTATGATAATGTGGCATTGTGTTAGTAATGGCCAGATGTAAGGGGTGAATATATATAGAAGATCTATAGTATTCATAATGTGATAGATTAATGCTTATGAATTTTGAAGGGAAAAGTATTCAGAGGATGATAGAATTATTTAAGAGATAATGCGCAATAAGTAGTACTTAAGTTGTGAAGTGGAATGTGATGGTAAGTGGAGTATGCTTAGTCAGAGGTAAGAATTGACTAATTCTCAAGATGTCCTAGAAGTATTGAGGTATTGTATATTAAGTGAGTAATCATTTGATATTTAGGTTTAGTAATAAACATTAAGCTTGAATTTGAAATGAGTGTCGTGATCCAAAAGAATGGAAACATAGGGGTGATGATGTTAGACTTGAGACTTAATCATGAAGACTTGACATAGAATGGGTGAGATATTGAGATGGTTGTTGGAATGAACATGAGTAGTAGATACCCTAATCTTGAGATAAGAGAAGTTAAGTGTGGCTAAGTCACAAGTGTAAAAAGATCATTCAGAGAATGTACACTAGTTAGAGATGTGGAATAGGTCCATAACTTTCAAGAGTTAACTTTAGACCTAAGCAGTAGATGATAAGATGAAAAACTAAGTCAATTGTTGAGAATGAGATAGTAATGAGTTCAAAAGAGTTTGGGGTATATCTTTTTAGCGGTTCTTTTAGTAATGTAGTTGCTAGAGTACTAAGCTTGAACGTGAAGTCATCAAACAGTATTGATATGAGCCCATGGTTGATTAATGTGGGGGTAAGGAGTAATTCTCTTGGGATGAGATTTCCTATAAAAGTATAGAAGTCGAACATAAAGGTTTGAGTTAAGATTGAATATACTGAGGGTGTTCCATTAGAATCATACCTTAGTAAGAGTAACCAATTCCATACCGAGTCTAACCGTCATTCAAGGACAAATGATCCTAAAAGGGAGATAATGTAACACTCAAGAAACATTTTAAGATAAGACATGAACCATCCTTGGTAGTGAGTATGTTTTTCCCATATATTTTAAAATTTCTTAAGCATTAAGGTCATTTCACTACTTTAGCACCGTGAATTCCAAAAATAATTAAATTGAAAATAGCAAAATCTAAAAATTTTCAAGTTAAGCTATGTATATGTTTTGGGTCAACTTCAAACGACCATAAATACTATTAAAAGATTATTTAGGCATTATACAAGATACATAAGAAATATCCTTAAATTATCTTCCCAACGCCGTCGAGTTTGTTAATTTTCAAGTTCGGATGAGTGAGATATGACACATTGAAGTTAGGTTGTCTAGTAAAAGAAAGTTAGCCGACACTAATGAGGGGTATTTTTGTTCTTTCCTAACCCAATAAGATTTAATTCATTTTACATAATATTTTAGGGATCTCGTCCGTTTAGGTTCAGTTTTATAATTCTAATATACACCTAAGGTTTTAGTTGAGAGTTCAAGAAAAGAAAAGAAGAGAAAAGAGGGGAGGATCAGGCTTCATCGACGTTATTGAGTTTAGTTGCGGATTTTATCAATTTTTTTAATCGTAAAAGTTATGAAAGATTCCACAGTGTTTGTTCACCGACACGTCAATCATGTTATTATCAATGAAATTTCATTCGTAAAGTTGAACAATTAGAGTTCTTGATAACTTTTCTTGAAGTTTCATTAAGTTTTGATGTAAGACTCTACTTGGGTTAAGATTAAACAAACATATTTCTTAGAATATTAAGAGTTACATGAGTTGTAACCTATCCAATTAAAGTTAATTGAATCTATTTTCCAACACCACCAATTTCGCGTCAATCCATTTAATGAGTAAAAAGTTGTGACTATTTTAATAACATGTAGAATGTTGTGACGAATTAGCCAACATAAAAACATTAAAAAGAATTGTTTTTGTTTTTTTAGCTCCAAGAAAACCCTTAAAGAATTTCTTGAATTATAAAAAGATTAAAAAAATGATTTTCATGTTCACTAATGAAAATCAAAATCCTTGGTCATACAGATTTCAAGAATATGAAGAAAATTTATCTTGATTGTTTAGCTTCAGTCTAGGGTTTCAAGGCTTCTAATAAACTTCTTCTTCAAGGTTCTTCGAAATTCATAACTGTTCTTCAAGAATCTTGTTCTTAAAGGTATGTAATTCTATCATAGTGTTGGACTAGTTCTTCCTCACGCCTTACATCTACTTTCACATCAGTAAAAACATAATCTAGGATTCTACCCCTAGATGTGGGTAGTGTTGAGATAAGTTGATTTTGAGTTCTTTGAGTTAATTTTTCTTTTAAAAGTTCAATTCCTAATTATCGAGTCTCTACATCTTTGTTGAGATCCTTCATATCATGAACTATAAATCTTGAATTCATAATTCACTTTCAAGAGAGAGTCAAGAGTAGAGATCAAAAATGATTTTGAGTTCAATTATAAATCTTTTGTGATAAACTATTGATTTGAGCTAACATTGGAGGAAGTAAGTAAGAGAATAACAAGAGTTGTACTCTCTAGTTCAATGTAGTTATATTGACCTTCAAGTTGAGTCGTTCGTGTCATAACTTCAGCATGAACTCCATTAGTTGAGTACCTTTGAGAGCTATTTGATCTTCTTGTACTAAGTCTTGAGTATTGAGTTATATTTTTTGGTATTTGAAGTCTTGAATTGATTCGTTCACATACATAATTTGACATGAACCATATTCAAGAAGTCTTTTACGAATATTTTAACTTTGTTTTAAGACTCAAGCATCAATGCTGAGAAAAGAATAAAACTAAAGTTTATTTTTTTTAAAATGATATATGGGAACTAAGTTTTCCCATGAATAAATGTTTTACATTTAAGATGACAGGAAACTGAGATTTCTAAAAGTTTTTTGAGCTCAGTTTGATAAAAAGATGAGTTTGAGAAAGACATTCTAAAATATGATTAGTATGGAAATCGAGTATGTCATCAATATTAAGTAGTATGGTATATAGATATACCATTAATTTTTATGCAGTATGGCTTCCCGAGTCATTAATAATCATATTGAAATATGATTTTGATAAGTTTTATGAAAGAGTTTTCAAGAGCAGTTACCACTTTAAGAGGGTAGTATTGTGTAATTATCTCAAACTAAAGAAATAAGTTGTCTTAAAAATATATGAGGTAAGTACATTTTTGGGTTTAGTATTGAGCACCGAGATGGGGATATTAGTTCATAATAACTAAAGTCTCCATAAACCATGTAGTCAGCATGGGTATCAATGGGTCATACTTTTAGATGATCACATAAGTTAAGCTAGTGGATCCACTAAATTAAGTTAGGTCCTATATTGATGGCAAGATATATGATGGTCCTTCAAGGCGTGAGTTGAAGTGTTGTATCGTCATTATAGCTTTTAAGTGATGGTTATCGGTTATAAAACTCCCACAGAAGTTATTTCATTTTTATATACATCAGTTAATTGTATTTTAATATATATTTCAGATTTATTGTAACGACCTGTTTAGTCGTTTTGAGCAGCAGATTTTTATTTCTGGAAAATTGGCTGAGACGACGGACCCCACGACGGACCGTCATGGGCACGACGGACCGTCGCATGGTCTCGTTTCAAAACACTTAGAAATTCTGAAATTGGGTACTGAAAATCGACTTTCTGAACTTCGTGACGGAATGGCAGGACGGACCGTCACAGGCGTGACGGACCGTCACAGATTCTTCAGTGGAAATCCAGTCTCTGAACCTTGCGATGACCTGCAGGACAGACCGTCGCAGGCACGACGGGCCGTCGTAGGTTGCGTAATCCCAGTCTGGGTCGGATTTCTTTATATGTTTTAAGGGACGTTTTTGACTATTCCTGCTTTAATTATAAAGTTAGAGGGTTAATGTTAATAAGTATAATTACTTGGGGGTTAAAAGAGGTAACCTTAAGTTAATTAGTGGGTTATTATTGCAATATTTCATTCTAATTATATGCTAATTAGGGTAAAAGGAAGAGGGTTTGAATAAAGAAAATAGAAAGAACAAGAAGGGAGAGAGAGAAACGATCGAGAGAAGAGGAAAACACCAAGCTTTGGGGAAATTTGCTTGCTTGATCACTAATCTTCGGTGGAGGTAGGTTATGGTTATTTCATGCTATTCGTAGTAAACTCTTAATAGCGAATGATATGTATTGATAGTATTGTAAACCCTGCTATGTGCTTAATTGTATGCTTGCATGAATGTGATTATATAATTGTGATAAGATAAGCATGATGAAGCTATTGAATCCCAAATCTTGATAAAAACCTAATCTCTTGTTAATGATGAGGCCTTGGTATAAAAGAAGGTGTGATGAACTAAAGTAATGAGATTGATGATGCCTTGGTGAGAAAGAAGGCTTGATGAATTGATAGAAGGAGATTAGGGGATCGGAGTGTCACGTTCCGACACATAGAATTAAGGGATCGGGTGTCACGAACCGACACGTAGATTTAGGGGATCGGGTGTCACGAACCGACACGTAGATTTAGGGGATCGGGTGTCACGAACTGACACGTAGATTTAAGGGATCGGGTGTCACGAACCGACACGTAGATTTAGGGGATCGGGTGTCACGAACCGACACGTAGATTTAGGGGATCGGGTGTCACGAACCGACACGTAGATTTAGGGGATCGGAGTGTCACGTACCGACACAAGAGGATTAATGAATACGAGGGAGCGGAGTGTCACGTACCGACACAAGAGGAATAAGGATAATGAATCTTGAAAGATGCTAATATACTCAATCTAATGAATCTAATTCCCAAATGAGTATGATATTGAGGCTTGAGTCCTCATGTGTGAACTTGACGGAAATTGTTAATGACATAGTACTTGTTGTTGCTACATGTTGAGTATCATAGTTGAGTTTATGATAATACTTGGTATATACTATTTTCTATTTTGAGTTGGCCGATGATACCTACTCAGTACCCGTGTTTTGTACTGACCCCTACTTTTATGTTTTCTTCTTTGTTATTTGTGGAATGCAGCAAACGTGCCGTTGTCTTCGACTCAACAGTAATTCAAGCCAGTCTTTACTACATCGGAAATTCAGGGTGAGCTAATGCTTCTAGCTTGGACTGGATCTTCTTCTTCAAGTCTTGATGCCTTGAACTTCTGGCATGGACTAGCTTCTTATGTATTTTTAGCTTCTTAGGCATTTTTAGTTAGTAATTTGATCATAGATGTTCTTGTGATGATGACTTCCAGATTTTGAGGAATAATAGTTATTGAATTGGTTTTTATTAATGAGTTTAAGTCTTCCGCATTATTTTCTGTTGATATTATATTGAAATGTTAGAGTTTAGATTGGTTGGTTCGCTCACATAGGAGGGTAAGTGTGGGTGCCAGTTGCGGCTCGATTTGGGTCGTGATAAACTTGGTATCAGAGCATTAGGTTCGTTGGTCTCATCACACAAGAACGAGTCTAGTAGAGTCTTAAGGAACGGTAGGGGGACGCCTTTACTTTTCTTTGAGAGGCTATAAGACTTTAGGAAAATTCCATTCTTTCTTTCTTTCTTTCGTGCTACTACTTGAATCCAATTGGTATCTAGGTGATACAAATTGGTATCTGACCATCTTCACTCTATTTCGCAGATGGTTAGAACTAGAGCAACGACTGCGCCAACACCAACACCGGCAAGACAAGAAACGTCTGAGCCAGCCACTGGGGCTGTGGCTCGAGGAAGAGCAACGGCAAGAGGCCGTGGTAGAGGTCGTGGGAGGACGTCCTCTAGAGGAAGAGGACAAGTACCTAGTCCATCTGATGCTAGGGCGGTGACTCCTCCACCGACTGAGGAAGTAGTAAGGGTGGGGGAGGATGGGAGAATGAACAAGTGCAGAATGAGGAAATGCCACCCCAACCTACCCCAGAGATGATCAATCAGGTTCTGGCTTATCTTAGCGGGTTATCTGATCAGGTCCAGACACCCCCAGTGTTTTCTGCACCAGCACCTCCGATTTCAGAGGTACGACATGCCGCTGCTGGGGCTCCCCGCATGGATGCCTCATTGGAGATAGGCACGTTTCCTCGTCTGACTACGGGGCCCATAATGACAAATGATCAGCATGAACTTTTCAGTAAGTTCTTGAAATTGAAACCTCCAGTCTTCAAGGGTTTTGAATCTGAGGATGCTTACGATTTTCTGGTTGACTGTCATGAGCTACTACACAAGATGGGTATAGTAGAACGGTTTGGCGTTGAGTTCGTGAGTTATCAGTTTCAAGGGAACGCCAAAATGTGGTGGCGATCACATGTTGAGTGTCAACCGACAGAGGAAACACCTATGACTTGGGCCTCATTCTCTAGCCTATTTATGGAGAAGTATATCCCCCGGACTTTGAGGGATAGGAAAAGGGATGAGTTCTTGAGCCTAGAGCAAGGTAGGATGTCGGTCAATGCATATGAGGCTAAGTTTCATGCACTATCCAGATATGCCACCCAACTTTGTTTCAATCCACAAGAGCGGATTCACCGGTTTGTGAAGGGGTTGAGGTCAGAGTTGCGGATTTCGGCCTTACAGGTAGCGGCTACGGCAAAATCCTTCCAAGAAGTGGTAGATTTTGTGGTAGAGGTGGAAGGAGTGAAGCCAGATGAATTCACCATGGCAACGACATCAAAGAGGTTTCGAAAGGCAAGTGAGTTTAATGGTTTTACTCTAGAGGACAGGGTTCCGGAGGTTACTCAGTTCGACCCATTCAGTCTTCACTACAGACTGTAGTTAGGGGTCCACATCAGACCGGTCAACACTTCTCTGAGAGACCTATGCTTGACTCTAGAGAGTGTTATGGATGTGGGGAGACTGGACATATTAGGAGGAATTGTCCCAAACAAAGTTATAGACCCCCAATAGCTAGAGGTAGATGTGGTCGTGGTAGAGGCCGTTATACTGGAGGACGTGGTGGTCGAGGTAATGGTGGTCACCAAAACGGCCGGGGTGATGGGCAAACTGGAGCCACTACATCACAACATGGTAGGGGTAACGGACAAACAAACGAAAGGGCCCATTGTTATGCTTTCCCTGGGAGATCGGAGGCGGAGACATCTGATGCTGTCATCACAGGTAATCTTCTGGTTTGTGATTGCATGGCTTCTGTATTATTTGTCCCTGGATCCACATTTTCTTTTGTGTCTTCCTCATTTGCTAATGGTCTAAATTTACATTGTGAATTACTTGATATGCCTATTCGTGTTTCTACTCCGGTGGGTGAGTCTGTGATAGTTGAAAAGGTACATAGGTCTTGTTTGGTGAATTTTGTGGGGAGCAACACTTATGTAGATTTGGTTATCTTAGAAATGGTTGACTTTGATGTAATTCTGGGTATGACTTGGCTTTCTCCGAATTTTGCGATCTTAGATTGTAATGCTAAAACTGTGACGTAGCCCAGCCTGGGACAGATCCGTTAGTGTGGGAGGGCGACTACACTTCCAATCCGGTGCGTATCATCTCCTTTCTTCGTGCTAAGAAAATGTTTAGTAAAGGGTGTTTAGCTTTCTTGGCACATCTCAAGGATGACACTACCCAAGTACCTTCGATTGAGTCAGTTTCGGTAGTCCGTGAGTTTTTGGATGTGTTCCCTGCAGATCTTCCTGGTATGCCACCAGATAGGGATATTGACTTCTGCATCGATCTTGAACCGGGTACTCGCCCCATTTCTATACCCCCTTATAGAATGGCTCCCACGGAGTTAAGAGAGTTAAAGGCCCAACTTCAAGAGTTGTTGAGCAAAGGCTTCATTAGACCAAGTGCATCTCCATGGGGTGCTCCGGTTTTGTTTGTGAAGAAGAAGGATGGAACTTTTCGGATGTGCATAGACTACAGACAATTGAATAAGGTAACTATTAAGAACAAGTATCCTCTTCCTCGCATTGATGACTTGTTCGATCAGTTACAAGGTGCTTGTGTCTTCTCTAAGATTGACTTGAGATCCGGTTATCATCAATTGAAAATACGAGCAACGGATGTGCCAAAGACTGCTTTTCGAACCAGGTATGGGCATTACGAATTTGTAGTGATGTCTTTTGGTCTTACGAATGCCCCTGCTGCGTTCATGAGCTTGATGAACAGGATTTTTAAGCCATATTTGGATCTCTTTGTGATCGTATTTATTAATGATATACTGATATACTCAAAGAGCAAGAAAGAACATGAGGAGCATTTGAGAATGGTATTGGAAATGTTGAGAGAGAAAAAGCTTTATGCCAAGTTCTCTAAGTGTGAGTTTTGGCTAGATGCAGTGTCCTTCCTGGGGCACGTGGTTTCTAAGGATGGAGTGATGGTGGATCCTTCTAAGATTGAGACAGTGAAGAATTGGGTAAGACCTACTAATGTGTCAGAAATAAGGAGCTTTGTTGGGTTAGCTAGCTACTACCGCCGATTCGTCAAGGGATTCTCTTCTATTGCTTCCCAATTGACGAACTTGACTAAGCAGAATGTTCCATTTGTATGGTCGGACGAATGTGAGGAAAGCTTTCAGAAGCTCAAGACTTTGTTGACTACCGCACCTATCCTTACCTTGCCAGTAGAGGGTAAGAACTTCATTGTTTATTGTGATGCATCCTATTCTGGGTTGGGTGCAGTGCTAATGCAAGAGAAGAGTGTTATTGCTTATGCTTCAAGGCAATTAAAGGTGCATGAACGTAACTATCCGACCCACGATTTGGAATTGGTTGCGGTAGTGTTTGCGTTGAAGCAATGGAGGCACTATCTATATGGGGTTAAGTGTGAAGTATACACGGATCATCGTAGCCTACAGTATGTCTTTACTCAGAAAGATTTGAACTTGAGACAGAGGAGATGGATGGACCTACTGAAGGACTACGACATCACTATTTTGTATCATCCGGGAAAGGAGAATGTTGTGGCAGATGCTTTAAGTAGAAAGGCGGGAAGCATGGGAAGTCTAGCTCACTTGCAAGCTTCTAGACGCCCATTGGCTAGAGAGGTTCAGATTCTGGCTAATGACCTTATAAGGTTAGAAATAAATGAGAAGGGAGGATTTTTGGCTTGCGTGGAGTCAAGATCTTTCTTCCTTGACAAGATTAAGGAAAAGCAGTTTAATGATGAGAAACTGATCCGGATCCGAGATAAAGTGTTGCAAGAGGATAAAGAAGCAATAATCGATGAGGAAGGTGTTTTGAGGATTAAGGGAAGGGTATGTGTACCCCGCGTCGAAGATTTGATCAACACTATTCTGACAGAGGCTCATAGTTCAAGGTATTCGATACATCCGGGTGCAACCAAGATGTACCGTGACCTAAAGCAACACTTTTGGTGGAGTAGAATGAAGCGTGATATTGTTGATTTTATTGCCAAATGTCCAAACTTTCAACAAGTAAAGTATGAAAACCAGAGGCCCGGAGGAACACTTCAGAGAATGCCCATTCCTGAATGGAAATGGGAGAGAATTGCAATGGATTTCGTGATTGGTCTTCCAAAGAAAATGGGTAAGTATGACTCTATTTGGGTGATTGTTGATAGGTTAACTAAGTCTGCTCATTTCATTCCGGTTAAGGTGACTTACAATGCAGATAAGTTAGCCAAAATTTACATCTCGGAAATCGTTCGATTGCATGGGGTTCCACTCTCCAACATATTAGATAGAGGTACGCAGTTTACTTCTATGTTTTGGAAAAGATTGCATGCGAAATTGGGTACTAGGTTGGACCTTAGTACTGCATTTCACCCTCAGACCGATGGTCAGTCTGAGCGAACGATTCAAGTGTTGGAGGATATGCTTCGTGCATGTGTGATAGAATTTGGTGGTCATTGGGATAACTTCTTACCCTAAGCAGAATTTTGATACAATAATAGTTATCACTCAAGTATTGACATGGCCCCATTTGAAGCATTGTATGGTAGGAGATGTAGGTCTCCCATTAGGTGGTTTGATGCATTTGAGGTTAGACCTTGGGGTACTGACCTTTTGAGGGATTCGTTAGAGAAAGTGAAGTCTATTCAAGAAAAGCTTCTAGCGGCGCAAAGTAGGCAAAAAGAATATGCAGATCGAAAGGTTAGAGACTTAGAGTTCATGGAGGGTGAGCAAGTCTTGTTGAAGGTTTCGCCCATGAAAGGGGTGATGCGGTTTGGTAAAAGAGGTAAACTAAGCCCAAGGTATATTGGTCCGTTTGAATTACTTAAGCGAGTAGGGGAGGTGGCTTATGAGTTAGCCTTGCCTCCAGGGCTGTCCGGAGTGCATCCGGTATTCCATGTGTCTATGTTGAAAAGATATCATGGGGATGGAAACTACATTATCCGTTGGGATTCAGTTTTTCTTGATGAGAATTTGTCTTATGAGGAGGAGCCTGTTGCTATTTTAGATAGAGAAGTTCGCAAGTTGAGGTCAAGGGAGAGTGCATCCATCAAGGTGCAATGGAAGAATCGACAGGTTGAAGAAGCTACTTGGGAGAAGGAGGCTGATATGCGAGAAAGATACCCACACCTGTTTAAAGATTCAGGTACTCCTTCTTGCCCTTGGTTTTCTTCTTGTGATCGTTCGAGGACGAACGATGGGTAAATTGGTATCTATTGTAACGACCTGTTTAGTCGTTTTGAGCAGCAGATTTTTATTTCTGAAAAATTGGCTGAGACGACGGACCCCACGACGGACCATCATGGGCACGACGGACCGTCGCAGGGTCTCGTTTCAAAACACTTAGAAATTCTGAAATTGGGTACTGAAAATCGACTCTCTGAACTTCGTGACGGAATAGCAGGACGGACCGTCACAGGCGTGACAGACCGTCACAAATTCTTTAGTGGAAATCCAGTCTCTGAACCTTGCGACGACCTGCAGGACGGACCGTCGCAGGCACGATGGGCCGTCGCAGGTTGCGTAATCCCAGTCTGGGTCGGATTTCTTTATACGTTTTAAGGGACGTTTTTGACTATTCCTGCTTTAATTATAAAGTTAGAGGGTTAATGTTAATAAGTCTAATTACTTGGGGGTTAAAAGAGGTAACCTTAAGTTAATTAGTGGGTTATTATTGCCATCTTTCATTCTAATTATATGCTAATTAGGGTAAAAAAAAGATGGTTTGAATAAAGAAAATAAAAAGAACAAGAAGGGAGAGAGAGAAACGATCGAGAGAAGAGGAAAACACCAAGCTTTGGGGAAATTTGCTTGATTGATCACTAATCTTCGGTGGAGGTAGGTTATGGTTATTTCATGCTATTCGTAGTAAACTCTTAATAGCGAATGATATGTATTGATAGTATTGTAAGCCCTGTTATGTGCTTAATTGTATGCTTGCATGAATGTGATTATATAATTGTGATAAGATAAGCATGATGAAGCTATTGAATCCAAAATCTTGATAAAAACCTAATCTCTTGTTAATGATGAGGCCTTGGTATAAAAGAAGGCGTGATGAACTAAAGTAATGAGATTGATGATGCCTTGGTGAGAATGAAGGCTTGATGAATTGATAGAAGGAGATTTGGGGATCGGAGTGTAACGTTCCGACACATAGAATTAAGGGATCGGGTGTCACGAACCGACACGTAGAATTCTATATTATTCATTTATATTATTTAATGTATTAATGATTAAGGTTTCCTATATGGCAAGTTAAATATGTTAATTTGATTATTCAGAATTTTCGTTTGAATTAAAGCATTGTAATTGAGTTTCAAGATTATTATTTTGTTTAAAGGTGTTGCATGCTTAAGTTAGTATTACGCTTGTAGTCATCAGGGATGAGGGTTCTCTTGGAGACCTGCAATGGTTCTTCATTTTTGGCCACAACCATGGTGTAGACTCAGGCCGTGACAAACTTGGTACCAGATCCAGGTTTCAATTGTCCTAGGGTGTCTATGAAATCTTGTGAAGTAGGATCGTGTTTATTTATATGAGGGCCCACTTCTATAAATGAGGGACTACATACATTTAATAAAAGTTTTCTTTATTTTATAATCTTAATCATGTAAAAGACCTATGTCATAGAGATGTAGTCTAACTCGTGTGTACTACGATTCATTCGACTACCCACTTTGCTAGAGATGGTTGAAAAGTAAAGTGTAAATATACTTATGGATGAGTTGTTCTTCGGAAGAGTCTTGAGAAAGTCATGAGACTTCAGAAGGGCTAGAGAGAAGCCCAAGAGTAAGTTAAGTGTTTAGTTTCCCAGGAATGCTCCCATATTCATATGAATCGTGTGTCTGAGATAAAAGTGACTTGTAATCTTTTACATAAATCTTGTTTAAGCTGAGATATTTATGACAAAGTATGTTTAGGTCTTGGGTATTATTTTCATTCGAAAAGGTAGCATGAGCTATGAAATCATGAGCAGCAGTAGTGAAAGAGCCCAGAGTTGGAGGAAAGTATGTGGAGGTTTAGTAATCCTAGAAATAGAGGTTGTGTTTTTAAGATTTATAGTACTAATGTCGTGTACCTAGTAAGTTGGTGATGAAAATTTTCCCTTATTGGAAGTCGTGTACCTAATAAGTTGGTGATGAAAAGTTTTCCCTTATTGGAAGACTATGAAGTGACCACTTGTGAAGAGCTTAGGATAGGAGGTAGAGTTAATATTGCAAGCCAATATGAGTTAGAATATACCTTAACTAAAAAAATGTTATGATGATGTGTCATTGTGTTAGTAATGGCCAGATGTAAGGGGTGAATATATATAGAATATCCATAGTATTCATAATGTGATAGATTAATGCTTATGAATTTTGAAGGGAAAAGTATTCAGAGGATGATAGAATTATTTAAGAGATAATGCGCAATAAGTAGTACTTAAGTTGTGAAGTGGAATATGATGGTAAGTGGAGTATGCTTAGTCAGAGGTAAGAATTGACTAATTCTCAAGATGTCCTAGAAGTATTGAGGTATTGTATATTAAGCTAGTAATCATTTGATATTTAGGTTTAGTAATAAACATTAAGCTTGAATTTGAAATGGGTGTCGTGATCCAAAAGAATGGAAACATAGGGGTGATGATGTTAGACTTGAGACTTAGTCATGAAGACTTGACATAGAATGGGTGAGATATTGAGATGGTTGTTGGAATGAACAAGAGTAGTAGATACCCTAATCTTGAGATAAGAGAAGTTAAGTGTGGCTAAGTCACAAGTGTAAAAAGATCATTCAGAGAATGTACACTAGTTAGAGATGTGGAATAGGTCCATAACTTTCAAGAGTTAACTTTAGACCTAAGGAGTAGATGATAAGATGAAAAACTTAGTCAATTGTTGAGAATGAGATAGTAATGAGTTCAAAAGAGTTTGGGGTATATCTTTTTAGCGGTTCTTTTAGTAATGTAGTTGCTAGAGTACTAAGCTTGAACGTGAAGTCGTCAAACAGTGTTGATATGAGCCCATGGTTGATTAATGTGGGGGTAAGGAGTAATTCTCTTGGGATGAGATTTCCTATAAAAGTATAGAAGTCGAACATAAAGGTTTGAGTTAAGATTCAATATATTGAGGGTGTTCCCTTAGAATCATACCTTAGTAAGAGTAACCTATTCCGTACCGAGTCTAACCGTCATTCAAGGACAAATGATCCTAAAAGGGAGATAATGTAACACTCAAGAAACATTTTAAGATAAGACATGAACCATCCTTGGTAGTGAGTATGTTTTTCCCATATATTTTAAAATTTCTTAAGCATTAAGGTCATTTCACTACATTAGCACCGTGAATTCCAAAAATAATTAAATTGAAAATAGCAAAATCTAAAATTTTTCAAGTTAAGCTATGTATATGTTTTGGGTCAACTTCAAACGACCATAAATACTATTAAAAGATTATTTAGGCATTATACAAGATACATAAGAAATATCCTTAAATTATCTTCCCAACGCTGGAGTTTGTTAATTTTCAAGTTCGGATGAGTGAGATATGACACATTGAAGTTAGGTTGTCTAGTAAAAGAAAGTTAGCCGACACTAATGAGGGGTATTTTTGTTCTTTCCTAACCCAATAAGATTTAATTCATTTTACATAATATTTTAGGGATCTCGTCCGTTTAGGTTCAGTTTTATAATTCTAATATACACCTAAGGTTTTAGTTGAGAGTTCAAGAAAAGAAAAGAAGAGAAAAGAGGGGAGGATCAGGCTTCATCGACGTTATTGAGTTTAGTTGCGGATTTTATCAATTTGTTTAATCGTAAAAGTTATGAAAGATTCCACAGTGTTTGTTCACCGACACGTCAATCATGTTATTATCAATGAAATTTCATTCGTAAAGTTGAACAATTAGAGTTCTTGATAACTTTTCTTGAAGTTTCATTAAGTTTTGATGTAAGACTCTACTTGGGTTAAGTTTAAACAAACATATTTCTTAGAATATTAAGAGTTACATGAGTTGTAACCTATCCAATTAAAGTTAATTGAATCTATTTTCCAACACCACCAATTTCGCGTCAATCCATTTAATGAGTAAAAAGTTGTGACTATTTTAATAACATGTAGAATGTTGTGACGAATTAGCCAACATAAAAACATTAAAAAGAATTGTTTTTGTTTTTTTAGCTCCAAGAAAACCCTTAAAGAATTTCTTGAATATAAAAAGATTAAAAAAAATGATTTTCATGTTCACTAATGAAAATCAAAATCCTTGGTCATACAGATTTCAAGAATATGAAGAAAATTTATCTTGATTGTTTAGCTTCAGTCTAGGGTTTCAAGGCTTCTAATAAACTTCTTCTTCAAGGTTCTTCAAAATTCTTAACTGTTCTTCAAGAATCTTGTTCTTAAAGGTTTGTAATTCTATCATAGTGTTGGACTAGTTCTTCCTCACGCCTTACATCTACTTTCACATCAGTAAAAACATAATCTAGGATTCTACCCCTAGATTTGGGTAGTGTTGAGATAAGTTGATTTTGAGTTCTTTGAGTTAATTTTTCTTTTAAAAGTTCAATTCCTAATTATCGAGTCTCTACATCTTTGTTGAGATCCTTCATATCATGAACTATAAATCTTGAATTCATAATTCACTTTCAAGAGAGAGTCAAGAGTAGAGATCAAAAATGATTTTGAGTTCAATTATAAATCTTTTGAGATAAACTATTGATTTGAGCTAACATTGGAGGAAGTAAGTAAGAGAATAACAAGAGTTGTACTATCTAGTTCAATGTAGTTATATTGACCTTCAAGTTGAGTCGTTCGTGTCATAACTTCGGCATGAACTCCATTAGTTGAGTACCTTTGAGAGCTATTTGATCTTCTTGTACTAAGTCTTGAGTATTGAGTTATATTTTTTGGTATTTGAAGTCTTGAATTGATTCGTTCACATACATAATTTTACATGAACCATATTCAAGAAGTCTTTTACGAATATTTTAAATTTGTTTTAAGACTCAAGCATCAATGCTGAGAAAAGAATAAAACTAAAGTTTATTTTTTTAAAAATGATATATGGGAACTAAGTTTTCCCATGAATAAATGTTGTACATTTAAGATGACAAGAAACTGAGATTTCTAAAAGTTTTTTGAGCTCAGTTTGATAAAAAGATGAGTTTGAGAAAGACATTCTAAAATATGATTAGTATGGAAATCGAGTATGTCATCAATATTAAGTAGTATGGTATATAGATATACCATTAATTTTTATGCAGTATGGCTTCCCGAGTCATTAATAATCATATTGAAATATGATTTTGATAAGTTTTATGAAAGAGTTTTCAAGAGCAGTTACCACTTTAAGAGGGTTGTATTGAGTTATTATCTCAAACTAAAGAAAGAAGTTGTCTTAAAAATATATGAGGTAAGTACATTTTTGGGTTTAGTATTGAGCACCGAGATGGGGATATTAGTTCATAATAACTAAAGTCTCCATAAACCATGTAGTCAGCATGGGTATCAATGGGTCATACTTTTAGATGATCACATAAGTTAAGCTAGTGGATCCACTAAAATAAGTTAGGTCCTATATTGATGGCAAGATATATGATGGTCCTTCAAGGCGTGAGTTGAAGTGTTGTATCGTCATTATAGCTTTTAAGTGATGGTTATCGGTTATAAAACTCCCACAGAAGTTATTTCATTTTTATATACATCAGTTAATTGTATTTTAATATATATTTCAGAGTTATTGTAACGACTTGTTTAGTCGTTTAGAGCAGCAGATTTTTATTTCTGGAAAATTGGCTGAGACGACGGACCCCACGACGGACCGTCATGGGCACGACGGACCGTCATGGGCACGACGGACCATCGCATGGTCTCGTTTCAAAACACTTAGAAATTCTGAAATTGGGTACTGAAAATCGACTCTCTGAACTTCGTGACGGAATGGCAGGACGGACCGTCACAGGCGTGACGGACCGTCACAGGCGTGACGGACCGTCACAGATTCTTCAGTGGAAATCCAGTCTCTGAACCTTGCGACGACCTGCAGGACAGACCGTCGCAGGCACGACGAGCCGTCGCAGGTTGCGTAATCCCAGTCTTTGTCGGATTTCTTTATACGTTTTAAGGGACGTTTTTGACTATTCCTGCTTTAATTATAAAGTTAGAGGGTTAATGTTAATAAGTCTAATTACTTGGGGGTTAAAAGAGGTAACCTTAAGTTAATTAGTGGGTTATTATTGCCATATTTCATTCTAATAATATGCTAATTAGGGTAAAAGAAAGAGGGTTTGAATAAAGAAAATAGAAAGAACAAGAAGGGAGAGAGAGAAACGATCGAGAGAAGAGGAAAACACCAAGCTTTGGGGAAATTTGCTTGCTTGATCACTAATCTTCAGTGGAGGTAGGTTATGGTTATTTCATGCTATTCGTAGTAAACTCTTAATAGAGAATGATATGTATTGATAGTATTGTAAACCCTGCTACGTGCTTAATTGTATGCTTGCATGAATGTGATTATATAATTGTGATAAGATAAGCATGATGAAGCTATTGAATCCCAAATCTTGATAAAAACCTAATCTCTTGTTAATGATGAGGCCTTGGTATAAAAGAAGGTGTGATAAACTAAAGTAATGAGATTGATGATGCCTTGGTGAGAAAGAAGGCTTGATGAATTGATCGAAGGAGATTAGGGGATCGGAGTGTCACGTTCCGACACATAGAATTAAGGGATCGGGTGTCACAAACCGACACGTAAATTTAGGGGATCGGGTGTCACGAACCGACACATAGATTTAGGGGATCGGGTGTCACGAACCGACACGTAGATTTAGGGGATCGGGTGTCACGAACCGACACGTAGATTTAGGGGATCGGGTGTCACGAACCGACACGTAGATTTAGGGGATCGGGTGTCACGAACCGACACGTAGATTTAGGGGATCGGAGTGTCACGTTCCGACACATAGTAGTAGGGGATCGGAGTGTCACGTACCGACACAAGAGGATTAATGAATATGAGGGAGCGGAGTGTCACGTACCGACACAAGAGGAATATGGATAATGAATCTTGAAAGATGCTAATATACTCAATCTAATGAATCTAATTCCCAAATGAGTATGATATTGAGGCTTGAGTCCTCATGTGTGAACTTGAAGGAAATTGTTAATGACATAGTACTTGTTGTTGCTACATGTTGAGTATCATAGTTGAGTTTATGATAATACTTGGTATATACTGTTTTCTATTTTGAGTTGGCCGATGATACCTACTCAGTACCCGTGTTTTGTACTGACCCCTACTTTTATGTTTTCTTCTTTGTTATTTGTGGAATGCAGCAAACGTGCCGTCGTCTTCGACTCAACAGTAATTCAAGCCAGGCTTTACTACATCGGAAATTCAAGGTGAGCTAATGCTTCTAGCTTGGACTGGATCTTCTTCTTCAAGTCTAGATGCCTTGAACTTCCGGCATGGACTAGCTTCTTATGTATTTTTAGCTTCTTAGGCATTTTTAGTTAGTAATTTGATCATAGATGTTCTTGTGATGATGACTTCAAGATTTTGGGGAATAATAGTTATTGAATTGGTTTTTATTAATGAGTTTAAGTCTTCTGCATTATTTTCTGTTGATATTATATTGAAATGTTAGAGTTTAGATTGGTTGGTTCGCTCACATAGGAGGGTAAGTGTGGGTGCCAGTCGCGGCTCGATTTGGGTCGTGACAGTTATGTGGTATCCTTATTATATAGACATAATTGATATCATTTTTTAAACAACATTTCTCTATATTGTACTTGTTTTAATTTGCTTTATCT
Organism: Solanum arcanum; assembly: GCA_027789145.1. NCBI lineage: Eukaryota > Viridiplantae > Streptophyta > Magnoliopsida > Solanales > Solanaceae > Solanum > Solanum arcanum. The sequence goes on from CM050941.1 coordinate 27,390,784, forward strand.
TGAAATAGTTCAGTTCAATATCAGGAGTTGTGTATTTCGAGTTGAGTACCTTAAGTTGAGTATCTTTAGTTTATTTGTGCTTCACTGAGTAGAGTATCATATCTTTGAAGTTGAGTTCAAATCTTTGAGTTGAATATTTGATCTTTGAGTTGAATATCTTATTCTTGATTTGAGTTGAGTTGAAAAGAGGTAAGTATGTTTCCTTTCAATCATGTTGAAGCCTATATTTATGTTTTAGAATTCCCCTTACGTGTTCGTACATTGCAGGTACTAAGCCATTTTGCCTGCATTTTCTCACAATACAGACACAGGTACTCAGGATCATCATAAGAGCTTTGGTGATACATCCAAGAGTTCGAGTTAGTTATGGTTAGTCTCATTGCTTTCAGAGGATTTCATTTACTTTTCCATTTAGTCAGGAGGTCGTGGGTCTTGTCCCGACTTTCATCCTGGTCAGTCAGAGGCTTTATAGATAGTCAAATTAATTAAAAAGCTTGTATTATTCGTTTATTTAGTTAAATTTATTAAAGATTTAAGTGAACTATTCGGAGAGTTGAATATATTAATTTTATTATTTAATGTTATCATCTAAGGTAAATTTTTCAGTGAGTTTCATGATTTTAATTTTGTTTTAAGCTTTTGCGTACTTAAGTTAGTCTTCTGTTTGTAGTCAGCCAAGATGAGGGTTCGTTTAGGATCAGCAATGGTTCTTGAGTGCCGGCCAAGTTAAGGGTGTAGACTCGGGTCATGGCATTGACCATCATTCGTTATAACAACAAAGAAACCTTTTTAAAAAAAAATTACCTCTTTATGATAGTTTTCCAAAATATAAATTGTGTAATAATTTTTAATAAAAGATAAATTATGTATAAAGATAAAATACAGAAATATTAAAGGTAATCCTTATTAGTGTCATGCACATAGCAAATTTCAAGTATGAATTTTTAAGAAAATAATTATACTTAAATGGGGACATCATTTATGTTCATAACCTCAGGAACAAAGATTATTGATATTTTAAAAAAAAAATGGTTAGATTTGTTTACAATGTAGAGGGAAGTAAAAAAATGCTATAAAATTAAAGTAATGTCATTTTCTCGTCATATTTAAATTCCCAATGTATTATGAAATGTTTTAATGATATATGGTCAATAGGATCTCAAAATACAAATAATTGTATGACTATCTGTATTAATCATTTAAAAACATTGGCCCTATGTTTTTTTAATTATAATTATTTACTAAACATTCATCTATGAATATTAATTCTATTACAAGATTGTATAATATATATGCGATACACACGTTCAATGCACATGCCTTAAAATTAATATTGTATAATAAGTGGGAAGATTCAATGTGAAACTATTAAATTATCATTTTTCCCTTTCATTAAAATAATTAAAACAAATAATATAAAATATAATCAAATATTTAGTAAATAACTCATTTAAATCGGTGCATGAATCAAATTCACATTAACAGTTAATTTTTCTTTTTCTATAAAAATCAAGAGTATATAAGAATTTTTCCATTAAATAAATTTGATCTGGACTAAAATCATTGAACTAATTTAATGCAAATTAATTTTATCTACTCAAAGGTGATCCTAGTTGCTGCTATAAAATGCCTAGAATGGTGTTCATGTGTATGATCAGCAGAGCATAAGATATTATCATGCAAATATGAATTTTGCTCATCATTCTATATGTGCAATAATTTCTTCTTGTTTATATCCGCTACTTCTTGTCCTGCCTAAGTATTTCATGTACTTTATTATGATTTTGTTTTTCTATTGGAATATCTCATGTCCTACATGAAGAAATTACCGATACACAATTCATGTTCTATAATTTTTCATAATTACTGGTGAAATTTATAATGAAATATTAACAAGTTATTTTGACATGCTTATTTTGCTCTTGATAGAGTGTTCTACTTTAGTATAAATATATTTTCGAACTTATTCATAATGAATAAAGCGGAACAATTAAATCAGAAAACAAATATGTCTTTATTTTGTTCTTTAAAAAATAAAGAATCCATACCCTAAAATAAAATGGGTCATTGGATTGGAGATAAAGGATGGATCATACTCTATATAGTATATATCTGATTTTGAGGTTGTTTGTTTATTTAAAATTTGGTTGATATGTATAGTAAATTGACCCTATTAGTCTATCATTTATGTGTTGCAATATTCATTCGTCAAATTAAACATATATCTAGAATAAGTCATTTTGAAAAGTTTATATTTCACAATTTATATTAATTATTCATAGAGGGATTTTATAAATAATGGAGTATTATTTGGTTCTCTTCATAAATCACGTGTACAATACTTCTCTAAGGTTAAAAAGAAGATGTATATGCGATATAATAATCAAAATAATTGACATTTTAATTATGGTGATTGCTGCAAATGTGTTTCGTAATATACCAAGTGTTTATGTCATATATTTGCATATGTACCATACTGATCAAATCTTTTAGAACTTATAAATTATATGCATCAAACGTCTATATACTGTGATAATAAGCTATTTATTGTTGATGTAAAATTTTAACCATGGCTGGTAACTTGCCAAACTCCAATCTATAGAATCTTGACTTTAGTTGGACAAATAAATAGTGAAGTAGTAATTTTCCAAATTAGAATGTCTACTTTGTCCTAGGAGATATTATTTTAATTATTAGAATGTGATATTCTTCTGCCTAATTATTGAATGTTAATTATTTCTCATATCCAAAATTTGTTTTAAATTAAAAGTGGAATATGAAGGGTCATTCTCCACTATTGATGCAAAAAAAACATTGAAAATTAAATTTTTATATGTTTTTTAAGAACAAATTTACAAATACTTATGTTATAATAGGAATAAAATTGCACTATTTAATATGAAAAGAAAAGAGAATGAGCAATTGCACATGAAGGATAACAAAAAAATACTAGATATATGATTTATTTAATGTTCTTCTTCGTAGTATATTTTTTATTATTTAGTAAAATAAAATATAAATAGTAAAATTACTATTGTTAATTTCCGAATTAACTATTTTTAGTATATAGAAATTAAATAATATTAAGGGACAAACATGCAAAACACTGGAGATGTATATATAAACATTTGGACACTTAAATTTGATCTCAACATACAACTATTAACACTTCAACTCGTTCCTATTGTGTTTTGTGGACATCCATCATTAACACTTCACTTAAATTTTGGAAATGCTTAGACTTTAGATCAATGATCATTAAATAGTGAAGACGACTAGAGATATCTAGATATGTATATTAAAAGTTTAAGGCTTATTTATCCATTAAGGATAAATTCAAATGTTTGTTTAGAAGTTTGAGTGATTATTATAGAAAGTTAGGAGTCGTTAAGTTTGAAGAAAAATTATACTGAAATTAATTATGTTGTGATTAGTTAGTTATATCGTTGTTTATTTATTTTTATCATTATTAAAATTTACCTGCATTGAATAATGAAGGTCAACAACCATTAATTAGATGATGTAGTTGCTAAATTTTTTTGGTGGCTGAATTTTATATATTTAAACAAACTTGGAAAGGTTGGGTCCAACCCATTAATCAACATGATAATTTTTTATTTGCATTGATGTAATGTAACTTTTATGCACTATAACGAGCTTTGATTGTATTATACATACAATACATTTTTTGCTTCTCTTATTGATTGCTTCCTCACGATAATCCTATAAATGATCTGCTCAATTAATTCGGTCCGTGTTTTACTTATGCACCACAAATCAAATGATGGCATACATTGGGGATTAGGGTAAAAATCGATTACTAAGAAATTTCTCTTCAGTTTATCAAACTTTTAATCCACTTCTCTAATGCCACTTTCTGAATTGAAAATGATCCTTTCTAGCGGTGAAGCGTTGACAGAATGATGAGGAGGTAGAGGTCTAAGTCAAACAAAAATTTGATGCAAACTAATTTGGAGAGTAATACTCGCTAAGACTTTTCCAACACTTGAGTTCCAAATTACAAGACAATACTGGAGGTCTCGAGGAATAAGGAAGTTAAACCAGTTATCGTCTAAAGCTATCTTACTAGATGAGATATGCACCACCAATTTTATCCATCTAGGTGAATGTGGAGTGAACTGGCTAGGAGATATGGAGGAACATGAGTAGAAGAACTTAAAACATTCTCGGAATATATTTTGTTTTAACTTTCCTTGAGCAAGGGTATTACATTAAGTCGTACAATTATGTGTATCGTAAGGCAAAGGTCGATACTACGGAAAGCTTGACTGCAGCCAAAGCTATAGGATCTAGAATGGCCCACCTTGAAGGACCAAATCCTTGGGTAACTAAGTTTACTTACTGAGTGGGCGCCTTCTGGATCCTACAACTCTTGTTGCAATCTTACTTTCCGCAGTATAGCCTTTGACTTATTTTATGACTTAAGGGATTGCCCTGGATTAAGAGAAGTAAAAAGGAAACAACCACCGAGAATGTTTTGAGTTCTTCTACTCATGTTCCTCCACATCTCCTAGAGAGTTCAATCCATATTCACCAGATTGGCAGAAATTGGCGGTGCATATAACATCTAGTAAACTAGGTCTAGAAGATATCTTGCGAGCTTCCGCACTCCTCAAGACCTCAAATTTGGTCTCTTAGTAGGGACATAAGTGTTTCAAAAGCTCGATTTTAGTATTACTCTAAAAATCAATTTGCACAGTGGTTTGGGATGACATAGACTGTTCCTCTAATTCGTCACCATTCTATCAAGGCTTCACCACTAGAAAGGATCCTTTTCAATTCAACAAGTGGCATTAAAGAATCAGATTTGAATTTTGATCAACTGAAGAGAAATTTCTCATTTTTTGAATTTCATCTTAATACCAAATGTTTGACATCATTTTAGTCGTGGTGGTCTACTTAAATAACTAAAACACGGACCGGATCAGCTGAGTAGATCCTATATAGGATTACCGTTGTGGAAGCAATTCAGAAGAGAAGGAACAAAGGTATGTATATGAAACTTTTACCCTTTATGTATAATACAGTCAAATATTGTTATAGTGCATGAAAGTTTCTATGAAACATGACAATTACAGTGTAGGAGAACAAATTTTCTCCTAGACTCCAACCATCAAGACTAGATCCATTAACCTTGTAATTTATAAGTTGAGAAAGAACCTAGATATTTCACACAAGAATGTTCTATAAAAGCCACCATTTTAGTAATTCCAGATCTTGAATGTTTACCCGAAGGAATCAAATGGGGTCGTAAGAAACTTTTACTTCAGTTCGAATCTTGAAACTAGAAAAATAAAAACATTCATACCTAAGAGCTATAGTACAAATATAAAACCTATTATTAGAGACCTCTTTTTGAATAGCGCACACTCGTTTCCGCCAACAACAATGACGGCTCTTAATATGGTAAGATTAACAATTAGACCAAAATCATTAATATTTTAACAAAAAATTAATTCATACTTATAATGATAGATAGATAATTTCAAGTGTGTTATGATACTAGTAATATGAAGAAGAAATTCTATATAAGAGAAGACTTATTATTTCTCTTGAAGGATTATTTTACAACGAAGAGAACCTCTCTATTTATAGGGCAATCTAACATGGTCCCCAAATAGGATTCCTACCATACCCTAAAAGGACTCCACAAAATAGATATTTCCTTTAATACAAATACTTTATAACAAAAATGAAATTAAACTGACTTAACTACTAATTACCTGAGGTGACAAAAGTGTTAAGAAATGAGGAGCTGGAAAAATCTTCCTGATTGTACGGAGTTAGCAACTCCAATGAAGTTAGTTAGTTGCATTAGTAGTCATTTGATTCATGTTAGACCTATCATATATAAAATTTGTATGAGTATTAAGAAATCATGCTTGATGAAATAAATTTTTCTCTCTTTTTGAATACAATTCTCTCAGCTATTCTTCTCGAATTCATTTTCGTTGAGAATATGTCTCCGAATATTGTAGAATAAAATAGTTAGCTAATTTAAAGGTTTTTCAATTACTTTATTAGAGTCCTATGTACATGAATCTAGGTTTTAGTTCTTTTATTTGTTATATAAATTTTAGTGGTATATTTTTTTATTTTTAGTTAGCAAGTATATCTATAAATGTATGTCTCTGAATTATTAATAAAATAATTCCCTTTGACAATTATGAATTTTTTAATTTTTTTATCAAAAAAGAAACAATTGTTATCTAGAGCTTTCTTCTAAAGGGACTTATCAGTAGAAAAATTTATTTTCAAAATAGTTTTTCGCGAATGACTCCTTTTTTGGACAATGAAAACTATCAACTATGGGTTTTGAGGATGGAAATGTACTTGCAGTATCTTGATCTTTTGTAATCCATGAAAGAGAAATATTAATTTAATCTGCTACCAAATAATCTTACTGTGGCCCAAATAAGGAGGCTTATGAAGCAAGATGTCATGGTTGAAGGAGCATTATTATGCAACCACAAGACTTAAACCAAGGGAAAATTCTTGAAGAATTACCCACCTTGTAAGCATTGTGCAAAAATGGAAATCCTCTATATAAATGTTTGAAGAGACTAGATGCACAATGCAAAATTTCAAAAGAACATGATCATAAAGCTATGATTTCCAAAAGCAAAATTTCAAAAGGATGAAATAATTAGCCAAATCACTATTAAAGAAAAAGAAGAAGAATAAGAAGAAGGACGAGGAGGAGGAGATGGATAAAAAGACCACTTATTTGTGGAAAAATGTTTTTCAACCAAAAATTTTAATTTTTTTATGATTGATGGTGGTTACAAAAAATACATAAAATATGAAAGAAACCTTCTTAAAGATTTCATTCCTATGAAAAATAAGAAAGTCAAAATCGGGAATTAAGATTGAATTCTTGCAAACGAAAAACCGATCTATTGTAATTAAACAAATGCGGGTAAAAAGGTTATTTCAGATGTTTTTTATGTTATAATATTTATAAAAGTTTATTTATTGTTTTTCACATAATAATAAAAATTATTAAAATTTTTATTTTGAGATAAATATATCGAACATTTGACTCTGCTAACCAATAGATTTTACATGTTGAAATGTGAGGTAAGAGCTTCTAATTTAATTCATCAGAAGATGCACATAGGCCGTGCAAGACAAAATATGAATTAGCATATTTGTTGACAAGTTCAATTTCATATTAAAATAAAATCTACAATTCCTTATCCAAAGAGTACTGCTGAGAATATGTCTCTTGATATGGTAAATTAAAATAGTTATCTTCATTAACGATTCCTATGTGACTTGAATTTCGTAGTTAGTTATTTTATATGTTATTTGAATTTTACTGGAATATTTTTCTATTTTAGTTAGGATTTATAGTTATAAATAGATGTCTCTAAATTATTTATAAAGAAATTTCCTTTCACAATTCTGTAGCCTTTTTTTCTCCAAGTCTTTCAGTGTTATTTTATACGTTTCTTTATTTAAAAAAGAACAATTTATATGGATTAGAATATTCATCTTCCTCGAGATTCTATCTCTGAATTAGTCATTTTCATAATTTAATGTATCAATTGGTATTAGAGCCATCAATCTTTGAGATCGATATGGAGACACAAAGAACAAACAAAGAAAGAGCAGCACAAGAAATAGATAATAGATTTGTTCAGATTCAGGATCAATTGAAGAAATAAATGAAGGGTATGTATAATATCCATGATCACAATGCTCAAACAGAAAATGAATTTGATCAGATCAAGTAAGCAATTGAATATTTGGATATAAGGGGCAGATATAAGGAATTTTAAAGGAAAGAATATTCAAATGCATGAGAATGTTTCATAGAGTGTCAATTTGAGAATTGATCAAAATAAAAACCAAACTGTGTTGTTTATCAGGGTGGTAACACTTTTTCTCGTTATTCTACGGAAAAATATCCTAAATTTTCAGGAAGAGAGTTGTGAACTTGGTTATATAAGAATGATTAGTGAATCTCTATGAATGAACTTCCCTTTAATCAAACGGTGAGGATGGTATCTTAAGAGGTAAATTAGATATTACATTTTAACTCACAAAGTGTAACCACCCCTTATTCAAATCCTCTCGGTGCTAAGCATAGCTCCTCTACGGAGTCTTAAACATTCATTACTAAAGATATAAGAATAACTATTGGACAACACATCCAAACTCACTAAGGGTATCCATCCTCTAACCTACATTAGAAAGCTCTTGGGAAAAATGAAGGTTGTTACTAAACACTTCATCTCAACTCACAAAGACTGTTGACCCCAAAACTTCCCCATTAAGATTCATTCACTTCATTTATTCAAGTGTGTGTATGCGCATGTGAACACACGTTTCATATAATTACAATTTTCATAACATTGACTCCTAAGAGTATTCATAAATTCATTCATCATGTATCACAAACTAACATACTTCACATAAATATATACTTCACTTAAACATTCTCTATAAATCATACATAACAAGCATTATAAGGCAAGGCACATCAACTAGAACATCATCATTATCATTTTACTTCACATTATATTCCTTCATGACCGTATTCATAATGAACATTAAATTCATATTCATACACTTCAAGTAATCACGCCAACAAAGGTGGACCATACCACTCAAGAGCATTTCACAATAAGAACTAAAAAACATAACCGACTTTCCATTCATCTAAGCTTTCACCACATATTCAGAATTTCTCCAATAATTCATCAATAAATATCTCTTAGGTCAGTAGCTACAACAAAATTTAACCATAAAGAAAACATTACTCTTACACGTTCTAATGATGTTTGTTTAACCCATTTCATAGGCTAGAAGTTGATAAAAAGCATAAACATGGTTTTTTTTGAAGTTTTGACATTAAAATAGTAATTTAACAATTAGAACAACTCATTTTTATCATAAAAACGTTTTTATGCAAAGGCCCATACTTAGAGTCAAGGAATAAAAAAGTTGGAGTATGAAACACTTTTTGAAATATCTTAGAAGTGGATCCTTGAGTGAAAGAAGGTTCAATGATTACTACCACACCTCAATGAGAAGAAACCCACTAAAATTTGATGAATAAAATGTCAACCACCAGCCCTTCTAGCCTTTCCTTGAGTTCTAACTACTATAGAGTTTGAGAGAGTCTTTCTTAAGGGAGGGGTTTGTTTTTTTTTTTTTTTAAAATTAAGTTTAAAATTAGGTATAAGTGTTTTAACCCTATTAATATACCTAAGATACCCTAAAAATATCATTCATGGTTCATAAAAGACTTGGGGTGAATTTACCAAAACCCTAAGCCTTAGCAAAAAGATGTGATAGCTTTACAGTGACCAACTACTGGGCGTTGACTGAATGATGGTTCGTCCTGTTGGGCGTCGTTTGTTTCAGAGACTTGATCCATGGGGGTTAATCTTCCACCACTAAGGGTGTAGATACTCCCCCAAACGACGGTTTATTGAGGCTGAGGCGTCCATTGTCCAGTTTCTGCAGCTTGGTTGCAAAGTCTCGGGTCCTCTTCTAGGACCCCTTATGGATCCTAGGTGGAGTCATATTTGGACATTGAAATCCTAAACATAGTAATCTAGGTCTTAGTAAACTCCAGTACAAATTTCAACTAAAACAAACACATAAAACTTGCTAAAACATATAAGGAAACACAAGCACATTACAAGGCACATCTTCCAAACGTCGTTGATGTTCTTGGACGTTTTACCTCCAAACATCATCGAACTTTATACACTGCCTAAATGACTAATTATAAACCATTTTAGGAATTTAGACCCTCATCACACTCATGATTAGGTCTAGTTCAACCTAGTTCGATTTAGGGTTTTACAAATATGCACAATATGAAGATATATGAAGTATAGACATTGGTTACGGTCTTGATTAGTTTACTTGATTATGTGGGTAATGGGTTTCACATAAGCATTGTACTTATTTTCTTGGGAGGGTATTGTGAGTAAGGGTCTTAAATGCTTTGATGTTGTGAACTCTAGTACATGAGTTGTTGTAATTACTTTATGTTGAAGTTATTCATGTTGTTATGAATTTTTCTTAAGTTAATCTATTGTCATTGGATGGTATGTGCTATTACATGTTTATAAAGGTTTTTAAAATTGAATTAGCATGGTTTTCAATAAAATTTCCTTCTAAGCATGATTCAATTGTTTTACTTTCATAGGTATCCATGCTTAGTACATGTTGTTTGTACCAACCCATATTCTTTCCCTGTTTCCAAATAGTGTAGGTTCGGGCCATTGAAGTGTAGGAGGTCACTTTGAAGGAAGACTTGGACATATTTTCCAAGTTATTGATAGGTATTATCATTGGTTGGTGTGTTCTCTTATATTTTTATAAAGCTTTTTAAAAGTGACTTAGCATGGTTTTCAATAAAATGTCCTTTTAAGCATTATTTCAATTGTTTTGCTTTAATAGGTTTCCACGCTTAGTACATGTTGATTGTACCAACCCATACTTTTTCCTGTTTCCAAAAAGTATAGGTTTGGTCCATTAATGTGTAGAAGTTCACTTTGAAGGAAGACTTGGACATATTTTCCAAGTTATTGATTGGTCCTTAAGTTCATGGATGTTTCCATTCTTCTACTCTATCTATGATGTTAATTATGTCTAAAGACACTTATTTCTTCCTTTATCATTTGAGAGTATTGTTGTAAGCCTATATACGACATATTATATTGAAGTAAGGGCTATGCCCAATATTGTAATTCTCTATCAGATTGTTTAATTTGAGAAAAAGTATTAGACTATATCTTATGAAATGGTTATATTGCCTAAACGAGAAGTCTATGTAAACTTCATAAGCAAGGATTTCATGTAAACTCCATATATGATATGTGAGAAGTCTAAGTATACTTCACTATGTAAAAGTTTTTAATTTACATATTTTGATTTTTGATATGTTAAGATAAATGCTAAGGGATAGTCCAAGTCCTCTTCGAGGATGAATACGCTGGTTATGTATATGGGGTGCTCCCTGGTCGTGACAAAAAATACTCATCACTAATTTCTGCTAACTTTCTTTAATTGGATAGGCTAAACTCAAAAGGTGATTTCAGTCATCCAAAGTCTAAAATTAGAAAACTCGGCGGCGTTGGAAAGTAAATTCAAAGATCATTTTTATTGTATCTTGGATCACACCTAACTCATTCTTTAGTAGGAGTTATGGTTGTTTGAAGTTGACCTAAAACTCATACTTAGATTAACTTGACAAATTTTAGATTTTGCTTTTTCCAATTTAATTCTTTTTGGAAGTCAAAGTGATAAATCTAGTGAACTCACCTTAAAACATAACAAAATTTTAAACTCCATGTAAAAGAATTACTCACTACGAAGGATGGTTCAAGTCTTCGCTCAAAATTTTTTCTGGGGTGTTATGGTAAAATAGAGACTTGAGTGTATGCCAAATATTTAGCATGACGAATGCTTTATTATACACACACACACACTTTTTCGTAGCTTAACTTTAATTTTAATATATTACAACCATCATCTTTAGTGAAAATATTTCATTTCATTATGTCTATAGCTTATCTTTAGTAAGACCCCAAAAAAGAATTAGGTTAACTAGACCCTAAATGTTGGTATTGATAGTATAAGGTCCTAAATATGTCTAATATTTTGTATAGAGGCAGTAGCTAAAGTATTAGAGGTGTTGGAAGTCAAACGTCAATGGACGACTAAGACGTTTGACGACTAAGTCACCTAAATCTATAAAATGTGGTTCTATTTGTTTATGTGTTTTTCATGGTGTTTTAAGGTTCTTAATTTATTTAATATATAATGTAAATGCATTTCTTAATGTTTCATGAAGTTTGGAGGTCAAACAACCAAGAACGTCCAAGGTGTTCGAATGATATCCCTTGAGTCGACCTTGTACATCTAGGCGAGTTTAGTCGAGTTTTATGTGTTTGTTTGTATGAAATTCATGTGAGAGGTGTTGAACTTATAGACTATAGTATTTGGGTTGGAAACGTCCAAAACATTATCCCAAAGGACCATTTGAGGGTCCTTGAGGAAAGACCCAAAATTGTTGGCAGGCAGTCCATGCCAGACCCCAAACGACGTAGAAGTCGACGACTCGTAGGCCTGTTGACGCCCCGTGAAAGGGTGTCGTCTGTGGGAACCTACACATGGGATGGAAAGGAAGCTTGGTCAGCCACTGTAGCTACCGACAGAGGGTTGTGACGCACCATCGTGGCTGTGACGCCCTGTCAATGGCAGGCGTCGCACGCAACTGCCTTCCTGCGTTGGCCGCTTCCATGTTAGGGGTGAATTTACCAATTCACCCCACTTCTTAATTAAGTCATGGACGGTTATTTAAAGGCTAATCACATGGAAGATTTCATTCTTCTAAATCATTAACCCAAAACACTTAGAAAATATCCCAAAACCTTTATTGAAGTGCAACTTGAAAAGGAAGCATTGTGAGGGGTTTCTGTGTCTAAATTCTTCATCAAAGTGAGTAATTATCAACCTTTATGTATGGATTTTGATCCTTGAAACTCATTTCATCCAGGAGCCCAACTCTAAACGTGTTTTTCAAAGTTTTCTAAAGTGAATTGTCCTATTTCATAAATCTACCATGGGTTGGTGCATAAATGAATTTTAAACATTGAATTATGATCTAATTGATATTGTATTAATGATTTCAATCTAAATTACCTATGAATCCGTGCATTTGGATGAACCCTAGTTTTTTACTATAATGTGGGTTACTTGATATTAAGTTAATAGTGATAAATAATTATGTAGTTTCTTTATGCGCTTTCTAATGATATAAGCACTGTATTATATTGTTTTCTAATTTATACCATATTGTTAAACCTATATTGAATTGATAGAGATTTCATTAGATTTTATAATTATTGCTTGAATTGTTTGTTATGGCCTTGGGTAAGGGCCTTGTGATGTTGAGTTGGACGATTTAACATTGAATTGAAGTGTGAATAAGATAATGAAGGTATGCTGCCGGGATTTATTTAATTTGATATTAATTATACTTAGATTCTATCGTGATTTGTATGTTCCACTTATGGTGGCGGTTTTATGTGTTTTACTTGAAATTGACATGTCCTTGTCGGCGTTAGTTTATGCAATATTGTGAGTATGGCCTTACTGGCAACTACTTGAAGTTATGTGGCTATTTTTGTAGTTTGATTATGTGAATCATGACATTATCTATTTATATGTGAATTTATATAGTCATATATGTATGCTTCTACTTATGTTTCCTTAAGTGATCTTGTTAGACTATGACTTTGACATTATGATTAGAGTGTTAGGTAAAGTAACGTTTATTCCTAATTTACTTTATGAGTCTATGTGGCATATATTAATGATGTTATGATGGCATAAATTATGAATTGAAGATGTTAGGTTATTTTCGAGGTGTTTCTAGAATGACTTGTATTATGTGCTAAGAGTGAAGTATATAATGTCTTGTCTTAGTTGACTTGTATCTCTTGCTTTATATGCATATGTTTATGAATATCTAATGTCTTTATTTTGGGTTTTATAACTTTTAGTCTTTAATGTATAAATGATATTATCTTTAAACAATTTTATGAGAGTATCTTATCTGCAAATCTTGACTTAAGGGTAAGGTTAAAGTTGATTGAAGTGTAAGCCGTAATGGTATCCTTCAATGTAAAGGAATGATAGACTTACGGTTAGTTGGCCTGAACCGCATCATATTAATCCTTAGGAAATTCATCATGAGCTTCTTGTCGCCATTGTGAGGTAGCCCTAGTGGACCTTCCTTGGTAGGGTAAATGTGATTGGGTTATGAACTTGTTATGGAACTCTTTTATGTGAACCTAATGTATGAATTACTCTATGAGAACGAAGGCTAGAAGCGAGTGAGTATGGTAAGGGAAAGTAGTTCTAGTTAAGTATGAGACTAGAATACAAAGTATGCCCTTCATATTACTTAACCATGTGCCTATATGGGATGTGTCTAAGTTCTACCATTGGCAAGTAGCACAACATCATTGGAGTAGGATAGAACTCTGGAATCCATGTCTGGCTATCATGGTCTATGTCGGTTATTGCCTATTTTAATCATATGGAATACCTATTAGTATTTGAGGATTTCATGGAGTTTCGGTGGTGGTATGGGATATAATATAGACATTGCACAATAGATTTTGAAAATGTTATGTAAAGTTCCTAGGTCTTGTCCAAGACCATTATTTGAATGTCCTTTATGTGATGTATTAGTTTTATTGAACTAAAGAACTAATGAATTATGTAAAGGAATATTTAAATAAATGAGTACCTAATCTAAAGTGACTTAAAGTATTGTTTAGTTAAAGTGTGAAGAGGGCATAAGGGATGATCTCTTCATGTCTTATCTTTGGAAGTTTTGAGGATGACTCTTGTTAGGGAAGTTGGTTGATTTTGTGGACATGATCTAAGAATTAGGTAGTCCTAAAGACTATTTAGGTAATCTCGAAGAGGTCATTATGGATGTTATCTTCTTGATTTACTTAAGTAGGTCTTTTGATAGCCCTTGGAAGGAGAATGTCATATCACCTATGTGTTGATGTATTATGTGAGCATGATTCTATCTTAGGGAGTCTATAGGATCTCTTAAGTGTGTGTGTAAGGGATTGTATGGGTGGTCGCTTCACAACTCACTCAAGTGAGACTTACAATTCACCTTTGGTAGAATAATCTTACCTTGATGTTTATTATTGTTTTGTAACTATGTATGTGACTCATTGTAGGTAATCTCAAGGGTCGTTTAGGCACATCTATAGAGGGTGTATGGGAGGTCTCTCTGTGTGTGACTTAAGTGAATCTTAGGATGATTTTAAGTGAGGAAATTACATGTAAAAGTATCTTATGTGTTTCTCAAATTATTTATGATGTTATTATGATTGTAATATTATTTTCAAATGAAAAGATACATAGTTCCAATAAAGTTTGTTTTCATGATTTTTCTGCATAAAGCCATACTTAGTACATATGGTTGTTCTAACTCCATGCTTTTATATATCTATATTGTTCTTGGTGGGTGAGGAGCTTTAATAAGTGAAGACTTGGATTTAAAAGATCGTTCAAGAGAAGTTGAAGTATGTCCTCACTTGACTCGAGGGCATGTAT
Source organism: Solanum arcanum (assembly GCA_027789145.1). Taxonomy (NCBI): domain Eukaryota; kingdom Viridiplantae; phylum Streptophyta; class Magnoliopsida; order Solanales; family Solanaceae; genus Solanum; species Solanum arcanum. The sequence continues at coordinate 27,405,922 of CM050941.1, forward strand.
GTCTTTTATGCATTGTAATAGACAATGTATTTCTATATCCGTATTTTGAAGTAAGGGTGGTGTCCGATGTATTCTTGTGTCTTAAGATGATGAGATTGAGACTTAGTATTTCCTATTACTTTTATATGAAAGAGATTTTGTAGAATATATTATGTTTTGTGAAAAGTTTTAATTCCCCACTACTTTTCACTATGTATATGAAATTAATGACATGAAAGAGGCTTGTCTAATAACTCCGAGAGTTCGACGATGCCGGTTACAATCAAAGATTGTGTACCCTAACTTCTAGGGTATGGTTTTGTGATGTGACAAGCTTGGTATCAATGTATAGAATGGTGTAAGTAGTATTAGGAATCAAGAAGTCGCATCAAGTCACATTTATTAGGGTCTTGACCATCGGTGTGAGTCGCAACACATCTATGGCGAGAGGCTATAGGACGATAGAGTTTCCCTTCTATTCCACTCCTACGTAGTGCCGTAGAGTAAATGTTATGATTATCCTTCTTATGAGTTCCCTTGTGTTTTTAGAAGATAAATACTAGAAACATGGACTCTAGAAGGTTGGAAGAGGAGCAGGTGAATGAAGAGGTTCCCCCTCAAGTTGAGCAAGTTCCTCAAGGTGGACGAGGAGTTCAAGGTACCCGAGATTCCCAAGTGCCTCCCCAAGGTGATCCTATTCCTAATGTGGAAGGAGGTATTGAGGTTTTGTAGATGTCTAATAGGGAGATTAGAGAGGCTTTGATTGCTATAGCCGAGAAAGCTAATTTGAATATGATGCCTAGGGTTGTGGAGAGCACTATGACATCTAGGTTGAGAGATTCCGTGAGGATGAATCCTCCTATTTTTCTTGTCTCTAAGGTAATTGAGGATGTCCATGAGTTTCTTGATTGTGTGTACAATGTTTTGAGTGCTATGGGGGCTACATCTAGGGAGAAGGCGGAGTTGGCTTCGTACCAATTGAAAAAAATGTTTCTCAAATTTGGTAAACTCAATGGGAGGATAAGAATGATTGTATCCTATTGAATGGGAAGAATTTAAGAAAGTTTTATGTACTTTCCCCAAAAGAGGAGAGAAATTAAGGTGAAGGGGTTTATCAATCTCAAGCAAGGCAATATGAGTGTTGCAGAGTAATATTTGAATTTCTAGACTTTTTCTAGGTATGCCCCTTATCTTATGTCCAATCAAAGATATGAAATGAGTCATTTCGTGATGGGGGTAGCTGACTTAGTGGTGGAAGAATGTCGTACCGCTATGTTGCATGATTATCCCTAGCTAGACTCATGGTGTATGCACAATCATTTGAGGAGTCTAAGCTTAGGAGGATGGCTAAAGGTTTAAAAAGGAGTGGTGTTAGTGATCAAGATCAAACTAGGTTTAAGAAGAACTTTCAATCCCAAGGAGAATCTGGGAGTGCTATGTTCAAGGTTGAGAAAGGAGGTGGTGCCAAGGATGGCAAGCCTACTTGTGCAAATTGTCGCAAGAAGCATTATCGTGAGTGTCTATTGGGTACCGGTAGTTTTTTTTTGTTGTGGTAAAGATGGGAAAAAAATGAGAGAGTGACCTATGATTGCTTCTAGAGGAAGAGTGGGTAAGAAAGTTGCTCCTAGTGTTCCAAAAGATGATGCTTCAACAAAGAGGCGTTTCTATGCACTCGGTTCTAGGGTGGAGAATCCAGATGAGAAGGAGAGTGATAATGATGTTGGAAATATCTCTTTCTTTTGTTAAGATATGAGTTCCTTCTAAGTGGGGGGATTATGGTTTGTAGAAAGGATAGAAGTCGTTCAAATTGTTGCTTGTGCATGATGTTAGGAGTTTTGGTTGAAATTGAATTTCATTAACTTCCTGCATTGTGTGTTCTATGAAGCCATGAATATGTTTTAAGATGTGTGTATATGATGTTACTTTGTATATTAGCATGTTTATATCAAGAATTGCTTAAAATGTGGATTTAAAAAAAAATCATTGTTGCATTAAAATTGCATGATTCCATATTTTTGAGAAAATGACTAATTAATTTGTTTGCCTAAAAATATAATAATGTGTTTAGAACTAATGTATATGAGTAGGGTATTGAGAGTAAAATGAGGCTTGACTATTTGGAATGAAGAATGTGAGTTTTGTAGAGTAATGAGTTATAGAATTGTCTTCTAGTTCCTTGTTGTGTTCTGAATCTCTTGACTATGTGAAATTTATGTTTTACTCCTTGTTATATGTTGTATGTAATGGTTATTATCTGCTAGTTGAATCTCTCCTCTTGGAAATGTTCGGAGAGTGGCAAGTGTCATTCGAGGACGAATGTTGTCCAAGTGGGGGAGATTATATGACCCCAAAAATGACTTAGGTGAAATAGAGCCTAACATTTTGGTATTGATTTTATACTGTCCTAAATATGTATAATATATGGTATAGAGGCAGTAGCTAAAGTATTAGAGGTGTTGGAAGTCAAATGACAAGGGACGACCAAAACGTTTGACGAATAAGTCACCTAAATGTCTCAACTAAGGTTCTGTCTATTTATGTGTGTTTCATGGTTTTTTAAGGTTCTTAATTGAGTTAATATATCATGTATAGGCAGTGGTTAATGTTTCGTGATCTTTGGAGGTCAAACGACCAAGAACATCCAAGGCGTTCGAAAGATATGCCATGAGTCGACCTTATACGTCTAGGTGAGTTTCGTAAAATTTTACGTGTTTGTTTTTGATTAAATTCATGTGAGAGGTGTTAAAATTATAGACGATCGTATTTGGGTTGGAGATGTCTGGGAAATTATCCCCAAGGACCATCTAAGAGTTCTTGAGGAAGGACCCAAAACTATTGGCATGGCAGTCCAAGGGAGACCCCAAACGACGGAGCAGTCGACGGTTCGTAGGCCTGTTGAGGCCCCGTCAAAGGGTGTCGTCGATGGGTACTTAACCATGGGAGGGAAAGGGAGCTTGGCCAGCAACTGTAGACAACGATGGAGGGCTGTGATTCCCCGTCGTGGCTGTGACGCTACGTCAAGGGCAGGCGTCGCACACAACTGCATTCCTACGCAGGTTGCTGCTAAGTTAGATGTGAATTTGTAAGTTCACCCCACTTCTAAATTAAGTCATGTACGGTTGTTTAAGTTTATTTTGGATATTTTAATTAAGTATATAAAGGGTAATCATATGGAAGACTTCATTATTCAAAATCATAAACACAAAATAGTTAAAAAAATATCCCAAAATAACTATTGAAGTCCAAATTGAGCAGGAAGCTTGGTGAGGGGGTTTTGTGTCTTAATTCTTTATCAATGTCAATAATTATCATACTTGAGTTATGGATTTTGATCCTTGGAACTCGTTTCATCAAGGAGCCCAACTCTCAAAATGTTTTTCAAAGTTTTCTAAAGTAAATTATCCAATTTCATGATTCTACCATGGGTTGTTGCATAAATGATTTCTAAACATTGAATTATGATCTAATTGATAATGTATTTATAATTTCAATATAAATGACCTATGAACCCATGAATTTTGATGAACCCTAGTTTTTTAGTATAATGTGGGTTACTTTATATTAAGCTAATATTGATGAATTATTATGTAGTTTCTTATGGGCTTTATAATGATATAAGAATTATATTCTATTATTATCTAATTGATCCTAGATTGTTAAAACTAGATTGAATTTCTATAGATTTCATTGGATTTTATGATTATTGCTTGAATTGTTGGTTATGACCTTGGGTAAGGGCCTTGTGATGTTGAGTTAGACGATTTAGCATTGAATTGAAGTGTGAATAAGGGAATGAAGGTATGCTGCCCAAATTCCTTTAATTTGATATTAATTATACTTTGATTCTATTGTAATTTTTATGGTCCACTTATGGTGGCGGTGTTATTTTTGTTATTTGCAATTGATCTGGCCTTCGGCATTACTTTATGCAATATTGTGTGCATGGCCTTATTGGCAATTACATGAAGTTATATGGCTATTTGTATAGTTAAATTATGTGAAACATGACATAATCTATCTACATGTAAAGTTATGCAGTCATATATGTATGCTTCTACTTATGTTGCCTTGAGTAATCATTTTACTATGACTTTAAAATTATGACTATAGTGTTAGGTTAAATCTTAGTTAGTTCTAATTTACTTTATGATTCTATGTGCAGTATATTAATGATATGTGTTGAGAGTGAAGTATGTGATCTCTTGTCTTAGTTGACTTGTATCTCATGCTTAATATATATATGGTTATGAATATGTGATGTCTTGATTATGGGTGTTATAACTCTTAGTCTTGAATGTATGAATGACATGTAACTTTAAATGATGTTATGAGAGTCTCTTATGTGCAAACCTTGACTTAACGGTAAGGTTAAGATTGATCGAAGTGTAAGTCATAATGGTATCCTTCAAAGTAAAGGAATGATGGACATAAGGTTAGTTTGCTGGAACAACATCATATTAATCCTTAGGAAATATAACATGAGCTTCTTGTCGCCATTGTGAGGTAGGCCCAGTGGACCTTCCTTGGTAGGGTAAATGTTATTGGGTTATGAACTTGTTATGAAACCCTTTTATGTGAACCTAATGTTTGAATTACTCTGTGAGAACGAAGGCTACCACCGAGTGAGTATGGTAAGGTAAAGTAGTTCTAGTCAAGTATGATACTAGAATTTAAAGTATGCCCTTCACATTCGTTAACTATGTGCCTACATGGGATGTGTCTAAGTTCTACCATTGGCAAGTAGAACAATATCAGCGGAGTAGGATAGAACTCTGGATTCCATGTATTACTATCATATGGAGTACCTATTAGCATTTGATGAGTTTATGAAGTTTAGGTGGTGGGATGGGATGTTATCTAGACATTACACAATAGACTTCAAAGATGTTATGTGGAGTTCCTAGGTATTGTCCAAGACCATTATTTAAATGTCCCTTATACGATGTATGAGACTTAATGAACTAATGAATTATGTTAGTTAGTATGTAAATAAATGAGTAACTAATTTAATGTGCCTTAAGAATTCCATAGCTAATGTATGAAGAGGGCATAAGGGATGAACGTTTGATGTCTTATCTTTTGATGTCTTGAAGATGACTCTAGTTATGGAAGTTGGTTTATATTGTGGACATGATTTATGCCTTAGGTAGTCTTAAGGATTATTTAGGTAATCTCCAAGAGGTCATTATGGACGTTATCTTTTTGATTTACTTATGTAGGTCCTTTTGATAGACTTTGGAAGGAGAATGTAATATCACCTATGTGTTGAAGTATTATGTGAGCATGATTCTATCTTAGGGAGTCTATAGAATCTCTTAAGTGTGTGTGTAAGGTATTGTATGGGCGGTCGCTTAACTACTCACTCAAGTGAGACTTAGAGTTCACCTTTGGTAGAATATTCTTACCTTGATGTTTATGATTGTTTTGTAAGTATGTATGTGACTCAATATAGGTAATCTTAAGTGTCGTTTAGGCACATCTAGAGAGGGTGTATGGGAAGTCTTCTTTGAGTGACTTAAGTGAATCTTAGGATTAGTTTAAGTGAGGAAATTACATGCTAGAAATATCTTATGTGCTTATAAATTGATTTATGATGTTATTATGATTATAATATGATTTTTAAAATAAAAGAGGCATATTTTCAATAAAGTCCTTTTTCATGATTTTTATGCATAAAAGTCATTCTTAGTACATGTGGTTGTACTAACTCAATGTTTTTATCTATCTATATAGTTCTTGGTAGGTGAGGAGCTTTGAGAAGTGAAGACTTGGACTTAGAAGATCGTTCAAGAGAAGTTGAAGTATGTCTTTACTTGACTCGAGGGCATATATGTCTTTTATATTTCTTATTGAAGTATTGTAATAGACTAAGTATTTCTATATTCATATTTTGAAGTATGGGTCGTGTCCCAAGTATTCTTGTATCTTAAGATGATGAGATTGAGACTTTGTATTTCCTATTACTTTTATATGAAAGAGATTTTGAAGACTATATTATGCTTTGTGAAAAGTTTTAATTTCGCACTACTTTTCACTATGTATATGCAATGAATGATATGAAAGATCCTTGTCTAAGAATTTTGAGAGTTCGATGATGCCGGTCACAATCAAAGATTGTACCCTAACTTCTAGGGTATGGTTTTGGGATGTGACATCTTTCTAGAATTGTAGTCTTCCTCTTTATTTCTACCGCATACATATCATATATTTGTTGTCTAATGAAAGTATCTAGTAAGTTTTATCGGGATATAAAATATATACCTTTTTGAATAACAAAAATTATTTTTTGAAGAAAACTTGAAGTGTTATTTATAGAATCCTTAATTTGATTTAACAATATTGTATGGTCAATCACTGTTTACTTATCTATCTTTATATAGCTATCAAGGAGTGTATCTTATAACATAACATTTTCTAAAATTAAAATGAACACAAATTAATAGGAATCTCATACATAAAAAATCGCATAATCAATATAGATATAAAAATAAAAAATATATTGAACAATACATAGACAATCAATAAGGAAGATGAAAATATATGTCCATCCTCTGTTAACTATAGTATTCCATTTCATTAAAATATCTTCCCACCAACACGTAACGTTCTCCGTTCATTTTTTCTTACATATCTATTAAAAAATTATTATTATCATGCTTATATTATCATATTATCAGTAAAGGTGAAAATCTATTTTTCAAATACTGGATTAAATATAAAAACTAATAATTCAATGGACTATGTTGATGTTCGTTTTTGTGATAAAATTAAAATGGAACTCCTTTGTTTGAGAGTGAAAGAATAAAAAATCAAAAAACAAAGAAGAAATGTCTTATCCAAATCACGTCATTTTATTCGCATTGTTTATTAGTCTTTTCCATAACTTTTTGTCACTGTTGACTTAGAAAAAATGTAAGAAAATATATTTTCTACATTTTGTTAACATGCTCTTTCTTATGTGGTACCTCATTTCGTTGAATATTTAACTTAATCAACTTCTCCAAATAACCCTTGAGATTTTTGAAGAAGAAAAAGAGAACAAAACTTAAAATAAAATTGTATTTTATGTCATTGCCCAAAACAAGTCTTGAGTAGCACCCACACTTAACCTCCTATGTGGGTGAACCAAGAAATCTTAACCCCTTAATTATATCAATAATTCAACCACGAACACCAATAAATTGCAGAAGTTCAAAACTTATTAAAGTAACAATTCAAAGAAACATTTAATCCAGTTATCCCATTAATTTATTTCGTCAAGCCTTATTTATCAAGGCATCACTTCAATAGAGAGGGTTCAACATGATAAATTCCACTGGCTGAGATGCTTAGACCAACCACAAACCACACCACCAAGCTATACAACCACACAATCAAGTACATAGAAAACTTCACAATATCACTCAAAACATATTAATCACTATTGAGAGTCTATCTATCAAATAGAAATAACCATAACCTACCTCCACCGAAGAACTGAAGTCAAGTAAACTATTTATCCAATATTTTTCCTTTCCTCAATGCATCTGAACCTTCAAATCTATCAAGTGTATATATGCATAATTTGTAAGTAAACAAACCTAAAAAACCCAGATTATTCTATGGCTTGCCTATACCAATCAATTTACATAATTCTATATTCAATATCTTAAAGTTCAAACGTAAGTGTAAGTATTAATTCTTCCCATTAACTTAACTTTAATTTAATTCAAATAATATACTACATTTTATATTTAATACATATATCAATGTATCAATTTTTAGCTTTTAATATAGTAAACGTAAACCACTGGTCACGATTTCCCTAACAGCCAACATATGTAATGCCACCATAAACTAATCAAAGGAAAGTAAATGTGACAGGGATACCCACGAAACCCATTAAAAAAAATTTAAGAACATAATGGTGACAACTCAATTTGATAAAAAATTTCACCTGCCATCCACCCACTATACTTAATGATACAATAATTTGCCACCGGTTTGTCATAATACTTTACCATAATAAAACCCAGGAGACAACTTTGTCTCCAACTAAGTTTCAATAACGGATTATCCAACATAAGGAAACAATACTCGATACCACACTTTCCCTTACAGTTTCTCGACTACCCATCTCCATATTACTCTATTGTCTCTACCTAATTTCCTTAAACACCAGTCAGAAAATGATAACCAGTCCAGCAACTACGCATAATACATGTAACAAGAAAAATTGTAGAGAATTCTGACCTGAAGTCATTTGTAGAATTGGTTTTCTCCAATCTTGTGTGGCTCCATTATTTCTTAATTTCTTCTTTTCTACAGATCAATTAACACCCTCATTATCATATAATAAATTATACAAGGTGATAAAAAGGACCACAATTTGTATTACTACTATTTTCTTATACCACCAACATAGCGTATTATTAAAACTATCCCACTAATTTTATAATTATAACTACAAATAGTCAAAAATACCCCTTCAGAATCTAGTGGGAAGTGTTTTATGAAGTAAGAAAAATCTATGTACTTAAAACGACCAAAAGGGACGTTACAAGATATAACAATTTACCCATCGTTCGTCCTTGAACAATCAAAAGAAGGCAAGGGTAAGAATGGTTACGTGAATCGTTAAAAAGGTGTGGATATCTTTCATGCATATCAACGTCACTCTCCCAAGTGGACTCTTTAATTTGCCGATTCATCCACTGAACCTTGATAGATAAAATTTTTGTTGACTACAACTTGCGAAGTTCCCTATCTAAAATTGCTATAGGTTCCTCCGTATAAGACAGATTCTCATCAAGCATAATTGAATCCCAACAAATTACATAGTTTCCATAACCTCAGTATTTTTTCACCATAGACATATGAAATACCGGGTGCACTCCCAACAACCCTAGAGGCAAGACTAATTCATAGGTCACCTCCCCCACATGCTTAAGAACACCAAATGGACCAATATACCATGGATTGATATTACCTTGCTTACCAAACCACATTACACCCATCATGGGTGAAACCTTCAGCAAGACTTGTTCACCATCCTTATATTCAAAGTCCCTAACCTTTTGCTCTGCATACTCCTTCTGTCTGCTCTGAGCTGCTAAAAGCTTCTCGGTAATGAATTTCACTTTCTCTAATGGTTCCCTCAAATGATCAGCATCACAAGATCTGACTTCAAATGCATCAAACAAACCAATGGTAGACCTACATATCGCCAATACAATGCCTCGAATTGGGACATATCAATACTTGTGTGATAGCCATTATTGTATTAGAACTATGCCAAGGGTAAAAATCAATCTATTGATTACCAAAATCTATCACGCATGCACGAAGCATATCCTCTAGCATTTTAATTGTTTCCTCAGACTGCCTGAGGGTGGAATGAATTACTAAGATCCAATCTAGCACCCGATATAAAAAGCAAGGTCTTCCAAAAATTTGAAGTAAATTGTGTTATTTTATCTGATATGATGGAGATTGGAACCTAGGTTCTCTGCATTGTAAATCATCTTTATTGGAATAGAGTGACAAAACTTACTTAACCTGTCAATAATTACCCAAATATAATCAAACTAATTCAACGTCTTCAAAAAACCAACAATAAAATCCATTGCAATTCTTTACCACTTCCATTCATGAATGGGCTTTCCTTAAAGTGTCCCTCTAGGCCTCTGATTTTCATACGTTACCTTTTAACATTTCGGACATTGCCCATCTTTGTTGTACCGGGATGTATACCTCCAAATATGCACCTCTTCAAGTATAGTATGAATCAAATCATAAACATGCAGCACACATACCCATCCCTTAATTGTCAAGATGCCTTTCTCATCAGTTAGAGTATTTTAACCTCTCCTTGCAATACCATATTCGGAATTTGACTCAGCTTCTCGTCATCAAACTACTTTTCCTTAATCTTGTCGAGGAAAGGAGATTGTGCCTCCATTCTGGAAAACAATCCTCCTTTCTCAAGTATTTCAAACCTCATAAGGTCATTAGAAAGAGTTGAAACCTCTGTATCCAATGGGCATCCAGAAACCTGCAAGTGGGCCAAACTCCCCATGCTCTCTACTTTTCTTCTCAGAAAATCAGCCATATCATTGTCTTTCCCGGGTGATATAGAATAGAAATATCATAGTCTTTCAATAATTCCATCAACCTCCTTTGACTCAAACTAAAATAATATGGAGTGAACACTAATTGTAAACTGTGTGATCTGTATGCACTTCACACTTGACTCCATATAGATAATGCCTCCACTACTTCAATGCAAATACAACTGCATCCAACTACAAATCATTGTATCGGATAGTTATGTTCATGCACCTTAAATTTCCTTGAAGCATAAGAAATTACATTCCTCTCCTGTATTAGAAGTACACCCAAACAAAAATAAGATGTATCACGATAAAAAATAAATTTGTTACCTTTCACTTGTAAGGCAAAAATCAGCGTAGTAGTCAACAAGGTCTTGAGTTTCAGGAAGCTTTCTTCACACTCATTCGACCATACATGTAGAATATTCTGCTTAGTCATATTGGTCAGCTGGGATGCAATGGAAGAGAATCCCTTGAGAAATCGACAGTAGTAGCTAGCTAAACAAACAATGCTAGTTATCTCTCAACAATTAGTAGGCCTTACCCGATTCTTCACAGCTTCAATCTTAGTGGGATCAACCATCACAGCCTCAATAGAAATAACGTGCCCTAACAAGGACACAGAATCCAACAAAAATTCTCACTTGAAGAATTTTGCATAAAGACTTTTGTCCCTTGACAACCTCAATACAATTCTTAAATGCTTCTCATTTTCTTTCATGCTCTTTGAGTATATCAGTATATCATCACTATATACATTGACAAAGAGGTCCAAAGATGTCTTAAAATTACCATTCATAGGTCTCATGAAAGAAGCACGGTAATTCTTAAGCCCACACTACATTACTTAGAATTCATAATGCCCATACCTGGTTCATAAAGTTGTCTTTGGCATATTTGTTGCCCGTATTTTTAATTGATGATAATTGTACCTCAAATAAATTTTAGAGACAGCAAAAACACCATGTAACTAATCGAATAAATCATCAATGCGAGGAATGGGTAATATTCTTAATAGTTACCTTTTTAATCTACAGGTATTCTATGCACATTCAGAAACTACAATTCTTCTTCATCACAATAAAACTAGAGCACCCCAAGAATATGAACTAGATCTATAAAACCTTTACCTAGGAAATCTGAAGTTGGTCTTTGAACTCCCTTAACACAGCTAGGGCCATTTTATAAGGTTGAATGGAAATGGGGAGAGTCCCCGGCTCAAATTCAATACAAAAATAAATATCTCTATTTAGTTGCATACTAGGAAGGTATGCACGAAAATATCCACAAACTCACGGACTATAAAAACACACTCGATTGAAGGCACTTTGGAAGTATTATCCCTGAGATGTGACTAGAAAGTCAAACAACCCTTACCCACAAAACTCTTTTAACAAAGAAAATAAATAATACAAAATTGAGTGGAAATATAGTCACCCCACCCACACTAGTGGATTTGTCCAAGGGTTGGCAAAGTTCAGAGTCTTCGAATTACAATCTATGATAGCAAAATACGGGGAAAGCCAAGTCATACACATAATTACATTAAAATCTACCATCTATAGAATAATCAAATATATATAGTTGTTGCTCCCCACAAATGTCACAAGTCAATACCTATACACCCTCTTAACTGTCACGGACACATCAACACGAGTAGAGACACGAATAGGCATGTTAAGCATTTCACAATGCAAATAAAGACCAATAGCAAATCAGGAAGATATATAAAAAATGTGGATGTAGGATCAACTATTACATAAGGCATGCAATCACAAACCAAAAGAGTACCTATGATAACAACATCAGATGTCTTTACCTTTGACCTCCTAGGGAAAGTAAAAAATGGGCCTTGTCTCCTGTCTTTCCATTGGCCCTACTGGGATGTGCTCAAATAGTTCAAACCTTCCTGCCACCACAAGTGAACTAGTAACCACTATTGACTTGGTCACACGTCCTCCTAAATGACAGCCTCGACCATAAAAACTTCCACTTATAGCTCCTGGAATCTGTAACTCTTCTTCAGACTATATTTCCTAATATTTCCAACCTTTCCACACCCATAACAAGTCCTGTAGTCGAGTGTACGCCTCTGTGAAGATAAAGAAGTTTGGAGATAAAGTCAAAACTTATAAAAGACTTACTAGTCATCGCCGGACCCTCAGTTGAAGCATTCAATAAAGAGGGGATAGACGGGTGGATAACCCCTGAACCCTACCCTATGGAGTAAGAACTACTAAACTCACATCCCTTACGGAACTTTTTAAATGTCGACACCTTGGTGACGATATCCGCCTTCACCCTCTCTACCTCTACCACAAAATTAATGACTTCCTAAAAGAACTTTCTAGCAACATCTACCTGTAAAGTTGGAATCTAAAAATTTGACCGCAATAACTTCACAAAGCGGCAAATCCACTCTTGCAAACTAAAGCAAATTTGAGAGGCATAAGTGGATAATGTAAAAAATTTGGCCTCATAGGCTGCAAAAAAATATCATTCCTTGCTCTATGATCAGGAAGTCATCTCTACTCTAGTCCCTCAAAATCTGGGGTATATACTTCTTCTTAAAGAAGCTAGAAAATGTGGCCACATTCATAGGTCCTGCCTTTTCTTGTTGACACTCAACATGAGACCGCCAACACATTTTGGCATCCCCCTGAAATTAATAGGTGATAAACTCAACACCAACTAGCTCAACAATGTCCATCTTATGTAGCAGCTCATGAAAATCAACAAGGAAATCATTACGTATCTTCATATTTGGTATCTTTGAGGACTCGAGGTTACAAAATTAAGAACTTCATTAAGGGATAATGTTGGTCACTAGACATTATGGACCCTATAGTGAATCGTGGAAACTTGTCTTTCTCCAAATATGCATCCATATGGGTAGTCATAGTAACTACTTGTTGTACTCCTTGAATTTTATTTGTGATCATGAATTTTTAGAGTGATGGTGTTGAAGAGTATGGGTGTTTAGTTGCGACACATGAATGAAGCAAACATTGGTCAAACCAAAGATATTGGAGCTAGATATGAAGCATCACGAATCTCCACCAGTGATACCTTCTATTGAGGAGGCTCCAAAATTAGTGCTTAAGGCTCTACCACCCCATCTGAGGTATGTATTCTTCGGTAGAGATGATACTTTGCCAGTAATCATTGCATCTAATTTGAATGGGCAACTAGTAAAGTGTTTGGTGGAAGTTTTGAAGAGTTTCACATGAACCATTGGTTTGACTGTTTTGAACATTATTGGGATCCCTTTTAGTATTTGCTCACAATAAATCAAACTCATGCCTGATCACATGTAACGACCTGTTTAGTCGGTTGGAGCAGTAGAACTATTTTTGATAAAACTGACTGGGTCGATGGATCACACAACGGACCGTCATGGTCAGGCGGACCGTGATGGATTCCGTCGTCCCATACTGTGTAAATTCTTCTGCTGCTCTCCTCATTACCCTTGACGACAGGTAGGACGAGCCGTCATAGGCACGACGGTCCGTCAAGGGCCTTCGTTCCAAAACACTTCAACTCTGAAATCTGGGTACTAGGATTGACTATCTAAACTTTGTGACGGACCTGCAGGACGGAATGTCGCAGGTACGACGGACCGTCACAAGTGGCGTAACTTCACTACTGAATTTAAACTCTCTGAACTCTGTGACGGACCTGCAGGACGGACCTTCATAGATACGACGGGCCGTCACAAGCGGCATAACCCCGACTGGGTCGGATTTCTACTAAAAGTTTAAAAGGGGTGTTTTGGACTATTTATGATTTTAGTTATGGAATTAGTGGGGTAAGTTTAATAATTTATTTACTTGGGGGTTAAAGAAGATAATAAGGGAATAAATAGTGGGTTACTTTTATCATCTTTTATAATTGATTATATGATAATTAGGGTAAAAGAAAAAGAATCTGGGAAGAAAATAAAAAGAACAGAGAGGGAGAACGAGCGAGAAAGAGAGAGAACGAAGAGGAAAGCAAAGGCATTGGGGAAGTAGCTTGCTTGATCACGTTTCTTCGGTGGAGGTAGGTTATGGTTTATTTCTATGTGATAAATAAACTCTAAATAGCGATCGATATGTATTGGGTGGTATTGTAAAGTCTTCTATATGCTTGATTGTGTGTTTGTATGTTGTGATTGTGTAATTGTGGTGGTCACAATGATGAGACTGTTGAATATCCAATCTTAAATCCTCTCTATTAATATAACGCCTTGACATAAAGAAGGCTTGATGAACTAAAGTAATGAGATAAAGGGGATCGGGTGTCACGTTCTGACACGGTAGTATTATAGGATCGGAGTGTCACATTCCGACACGATAATGATAAAGAGAATGAATCTTGAATTATGTTAATGTAATCAAATTCAAAGGACCTATTTCCCAAATGAGTATGGTGTGGAGGCTTGAGTCCTCATAGGTGTGCTTGGTGTTGTTGTCAATGGTTCTTATACTTGTTGATTGTCACCTGTTAAGTATTACGGTTGATTTTATATTATTATTCAGTATATATTGTTTTCTATTCTGAGTTGGCCGATAATACCTACTCAGTACGTGTTCCTTGTACTGAACCCTAATTGTAATTTTCTTCTTTGTTATTTGTGGAGTGCAGCAAATGTGCCATCGACTTCGACTCGCCCTCAACTCTAGCCAGTCTTCAGCATATCAGAATTTAGGGTGAGCTATTATTCCTAGCTCGTGCTGGATTCTCTCCTTCACGTCTTGATGTCTTGAAGTTCGGACATGGACCATCTTTTTACCATTTTTAGCTTCTTAAATACTCTTAGATTTAGAAATTTGAGGATAGATGTTCTTGGTGTGATGACTTCCAGATTTTGGGAATAATAAGTATTTAACTTTAGAGTTGATTTAATTGATTTCGTTAATGAGTTTTGGATCTTCCGCAGTATTTTTACTATTCAAAATTGATATACCGATAAATGTTGGGGTTTAGATTAGTTGGTTCGCTCACCTAGGAGAGTAAGTGGTGGGTTCCACTCGCGGCTCATTTTGGGTCGTGACAAACTTGGTATCAGAGTGTTAGGTTCGTTGGTCTAATCACACAAGAACGAGTCTAGTAGAGTCTTGAGGAACGGTAGGGGGACGCCCTTACTTTTCTTTGAGAGGCTATAGGACTTTAGGAAAACTCCATTCTTTCTTTCTTTGGTGCTATTACTTGGATCCAATTTGTATCTAGGTGATACAATTTGTTATCTGACATCTTCACTCTATTTCCCAGATGATTAGAACTAGAGCAACAACTGTGCCAACACAAACACCGGCAAGACAGGGTGTGTCTGAGCCAAACATTGGGGCTGTAGCTTGAGGAGGAGCAGTGGAAGAGGCCGTGGTAGAGGTCGCAGGAGGACTTTCTCTAGAGGTAGAGGGCAAACACCTGGTCCAGCTAGTAATAGGGCGGTGACTCCTCCACCGACTGATGAGGTAGTAAGAGAGGGTGAGGAAGGAGAAAATGAACCGATGCAAGATGAGGAATTACCACCCCAACCTACCCAGGAGATGATCGACCAGGTTCTTACTTATCTTAGCGGGTTATCTGATCGGGGCCAGACACCTCCAATGTTTCCTGTACGAGCACCTCAGGTTCCGGGAGTACAACATGCAGCTGCTGTGGCTCCCCGCATGGATGCCTCATTGGAAGTAGGCACGTTTCCTCGATTGACAACAGGGTCTATAATGACGAGTGATCAACATGAACTTTTCACTAAATTCTTAAAGTTGAAACCTCCAGTCTTCAAGGGTGCTAAATCTGAGGATGCCTATGATTTTCTGGTTGATTGTCATGATCTGCTACATAAGATGGACATATTAGTACGATTCAGTGTTGAGTTTGTGACGTACCAGTTTCAGGGGAATGACAAAATGTGGTGGCGGTCGTATGTTGAGTGTCAACCAGCACAGGCACCACCTATGACTTGGGCATCATTATCTAGCTTATTTATGGAGAATTATATACCCCGGACATTGAGGGATAAGAGGAGAGATGAATTCCTGAGCCTAGAGCAAGGAAGGATGTCTGTTGCCGCTTATGAGGCCAAATTTTGTGCGCGATCCAGGTATGCCACCCAGCTTTGCTTCAGTCCACAAGAGCGGATTTGCCGCTTTGTGAAAGGATTGAGGTAAGATTTGCAGATCCCAGCCTTACAGGTAGCTGCTGCAGCAAAATCCTTTCAAGAAGTGGTTGACTTTATGATAGAGGTGGAGGGGGTGATGCCAAACAACTTCACCATGACGTCGACATCTTAGAAGTTCCATACGGGAGGTGAGTTTAGTGGTTCTTACTCCAGAAGGCAGATTTCAGGAGGTTACCCATCCCGACCTATTCAGTCCTCACTACAGGCTGTAGCTGGGGGTCCATCGCAGACCAGTCAACATTTCTCTGAGTTTGGAGGTTATCCCCAGACTTCGTCATTCTCAAAGAGACCTATGCTTGACTCCAGAGATTGTTATGGATGTGGAGAAACTGGACATATTAGGAGGCATTGTCCAAAACAGAGTTACAGACCCCCAATAGTCAGAGGTAGAGGTGGTCATGGGAGAGGCCGCCATTCTGGAAGATGTGGTCGCCAAGGTAATGGTGGTCACCAAATCAGCCGGGGTGGCGGGCAAGTTGGAACTATTGCAGCACAACATGGTAGGGGCAACGGGCAGACAGGTGATAGGGCCCATTGTTATGCTTTCCCCGGGAGGTCTGAAGCAGAGACATTTGACGTTATTATCACAGGTAATCTTTTGGTTTGTGATTGCATGGTTTCTATATTATTTGATCCTGGATCCACATTTTCATATGTATCTTTCTCATTTGCTACTGGTCTTGATTTACTCTGTGATTTGCTTGACATGCCCATTCGCGTCTCTAGTCCTGTGGGTGAGTCTGTGATAGTTGATAAGGTGCTTAGGTCTTGTCTTGTGACTTTTGTTGGGAGCAATACTCATGTAGAAATGATTATTCTAGAGATGGTTGATTTCGATGTAATTCTGGGTATGACTTGGCTTTCTCCAAATTTTGCAATCTTAGATTGTAATGCTAAAACTGTGACACTGCCCAAGCCTGGGACAGATCCGCTAGTGTGGGAGGGTGACTATATTTCCACCCCATTTTGTATTATCTCTTTTCTTCGTGCTAAGAGGATTGTTAGTAAGGGTTATTTAGATTTCTTGGCCCATCTCAGGGATGATACTTCCAAAGTACCTTCGATTGAGTCTGTTTCGATAGTCCGTGAGTTTCTGGATGTGTTTCCTGCAGACCTTCCTGGTATGCCACCAGATAGGGATATCGAATTTTGAATTGATATGGAGCCGGGTACTCGCCCCATTTCCATACCCCCTTATAGAATGGCCCCAGCTGAGTTAAGGGAGTTAAAGACCCAACTTCAAGAGTTGTTAAGTAAAGGTTTAATTAGACCAAGTGCATCCCCTTGGGGTGCTCCTATTTTATTTGTGAAGAAGAAGGATGGAAGTTTTCGGATGTGCATAGACTACAGGCAACTGAATAAGGTAACTATTAAGAAAAGGTATCCTCTTCCTCGCATTGATGAGTTTTTCGATTAGTTACTAGGTGCTTGTACTTTTTCAAAAATTGATTTGAGATCTGGTTATGATCAATTGAAAATACGGGCAGCAGATGTGCCAAAGACTTCTTTTCGAACCAGGTATGGGCATTATGAATTCTTAGTAATGTCTTTTGGGCTAACGAATGCCCCTACTGCGTTCATGAGCCTGATGAACGGGATTTTTAAGCCATATCTAGATCTCTTTGTTATTGTATTTATTGATGATATACTGATATACTCATAGAGCAGGAAAGAACATGAGGAGCATTTGAAAATTGTATTGGAGTTGTTGAGGGAGAATAGGCTTTATGCCAAATTCTCCAAGTGTGAGTTTTGGCTAGATTCAGTGTCCTTCTTGGGGCACGTGGTTTCCAAGGATGGAGTGATGGTCGATCCATCTAAGATTGAAGTAGTGAAGAATTGGGTAAGACCTACTAATGTTACAGAGGTAAGGAGCTTCGTTGGTTTAGCTAGCTACTACCGTCGATTTGTCAAGGGATTTTATTCGGTCGCTTCCCAATTGACAAATTTGACTAAGCAGAATGTTCCATTTGTATGGTCGGACGAATGTGAAGAAAGCTTCCAGAGCCTCAAGACCTTGTTTACTACTGCACCTATTCTTACCTTGCCAGTGGAAGGTAAAGATTTCATTGTTTACTGTGATGCATCTTATTCTTGTTTGGGTGCAGTGCTAATGCAAGAGAGGAATGTAATTGCTTATGCTTCGAGGCAATTGAAAGTGCATGAACGCAACTATCCGACCCACGATTTGGAGTTGGCTGCAGTCGTGTTTGCATTAAAGCAATGGAGACATTATCTGTATTGGTTCAAGTGTGAAGTCTATACAGATCATCGTAGTTTACAGTATGTCTTTACTCAGAAAGATTTGAATTTGAGGCAGAGGAGGTGGATGGAACTACTGAAGGACTATGATATTACTATTTTGTATCACCCAGGAAAAGCTAATGATTGTGGCAGATGCTTTAAGTAGAAAGGCAGGGAGCATGGGAAGTCTAGCCCACTTACAGGTTTCTAGACGCCCATTGGCTAAAGAGGTTCAGACTCTGGCTAATGACTTTATGAGGCTGGAAGTACTACAGAAGGGAGGATTTTTGGCCTTTGTGGAGGAAAGATCTTCTTTTCTTGACAATATTAAGGGAAAATAGTTTACTGATGAGAAGCTGAGCTGAATTTGAGATATGGTATTACGAGGAGAGGCTAAAGAGGCAATAATTGATGAGAAAGGCATTTTGAGAATTAAGGGAAGTGTATGTGTGCCCCGTGTTGGTAATTTGATTCGCACTATTCTTACAGAGGCTCATATTCAAGGTATTCTATACATCCTGGTGCAACCAAGATGTATCGTGACCTAAAACAACATTTTTGGTGGAGTAGAATGAAGCATGACATTGTTGATTTTGTTGCCCAATGCCCGAATTGTCAGCAAGTAAAGTATGAACACCAGAGGCCCAGAGGAACACTTCAGAAAATGCCCATTCCTTAATGGAAATGGGAAAGAATTGCAATGGATTTTTTGGTTGGTCTTCCAAAGAGTTTGGGTAAGTTTGATTCTATATGGGTTATCGTTGACAGATTAACTAAGTCTGCTCATTTCATTCCAGTCAAAGTGACTTACAATGCAGAGAAGTTAGCCAAACTCTATATCTCAGAAATTGTTCGGTTGCATGGAGTTCCAATTTACTTCTAAGTTTTTGAGAACATTGGATGCTGAATTAGGTACTAGGTTGGATCTTAGTACTGCATTTCACCCTCAGACCGATGGTCAGTCTGAGGGAACGATTCAGGTGTTGGAGGATATGCTTCGTGCATGTGTGATAGAATTTGGTGGTCATTGGGATAACTTCTTACCCTTAGCAGAGTTTTCATTCAATAGTAGTTATCACTCAAGTATTGATATGGCCCCATTTGAGGCACTGTATGGGAGGAGATGTAGGTCTCCCATTGGTTGATTTGATGCATTTGAGGTGAGACCATGGGGTACCGATCTCTTGAGGGAATCGTTAGATACAGTAAAATTCATTCAGTAGAAGCTTCTAGCAGCTCAGAACAGGAAGAAAGAATATGCAGATTGAAAGGTTAGGGACTTGGATTTTATGGAGGGTGAACAAATCTTGCTGAAGGTTTCACCCATGAAAGGGGTGATGCGGTTTGGGAAGCGAGGCAAGCTTAGTCCGAGGTATATTGCTCCATTTGAAGTTCTGAAGCGCGTGGGGGAGGTGGCTTATGAATTGGCATTGCCTCCAGGACTCTCAGGAGTGCACCCGGTATTTCATGTGTCTATGCTGAAAAAATACCATGGGGATGGAAACTACATTATTCGTTGGGATTCAGTTCTTCTTGATGAGAATTTGTCTTATGAGGAGGAGCCTGTTGCTATTTTAGATAGAGAAGTCCGCAAGTTGAGATCAAAGGAGATTGCATCTATCAAAGTTCAGTGGATGAATCGGCCAGTTGAAAAGTCCACTTGGGAGAATGAGGCTGATATGCAAGAAAGATATCCACATCTCTTTACAGATTCAGGTACTCTTTCTCGCCCATGCTTTTCTTCTTGTGATCGTTCGAGGACGAACGATGGGTAAATTGGTATCTATTGTAATGACCTGTTTAGTCGGTTTCGAGCGGTAGAACTATTTTTGATAAAACTTACTGGGTCGACGGATCACGCAATGGACCATCATGGTCACGACGGACCGTGATGGACTCTGTCGTCCCATACTGTGTAAATTCTTCTGCTGCTCTCCTCATTACCCTCGATGACAGGTAGGACGAGATGTCATAGGCACGACGGTCCGTCAAGGGCCTTCGTTCCATTACACTTTAACTCTGAAATCTGGGTACTGGGATCGACTCTCTGAACTTTGTGACATACCTGCAGGACGGACCGTCACAGGTACGACGGACCGTCACAAGTGGCGTAGCTTCACTACTGAATTTTAACTCTCTGAACGCTGTGACGAACCTGCAAGACTGACCGTCATAGATACGACGGGCAGTCACAAGCGGCGTAACCCCGAATGGGTCGGATTTCTGCTAAAGTTTTAAAGGGGTGCTTTGGACTATTCATGATTTTAGTTATGGAATTAGTGGGGTAAGTTTTATAATTTATTTACTTGGGGGTTAAAGAGGATAATAAGGGAATAAATAGTGGGTTACTTTTATCATCTTTTATAATTGACTATATGATAATTAGGGTAAAAGAAAAAGAATCTGGGAAGAAAATAAAAAGAACAGAGAGGGAGAACGAGCGAGAAAGAGAGAGAACGAAGAGGAAAGAAAAGGCATTGGGGAAGTAGCTTGCTTGATCACAATTCTTTGGTGGAGGTAGGTTATGGTTTATTTCTATGTGATAGATAAAATCTAAATAGCGATCGATATGTATTAAGTGGTATTGTAAAGTCTTCTATATGCTTGATTGTGTGTTTGTATGTTGTGATTGTGTAATTGTGGTGGTCAGAATGATGAGACTCTTGAATCTCCAATCTTAAGTCCTCTCTATTAAGATAACGCCTTGACATAAAGAAGGCTTGATGAACTAAAGTAATGAGATAAAGGGGATCGGGTGTCACGTTCTGACACGATAGTATTAGGGGATCGACTGTCACGTTCGGACACGGTAGTATTAGGGGATCGGAGTGTCACGTTCCGACACGATAATGATAAAGAGAATGAATCTTGAATTATGTTAATGTACTCAAATTCAAAGGACCTATTTCCTAAATGAGTATGGTGTGGAGGCTTGAGTCCTCATAGGTGTGCTTGGTGTTGTTGTCAATGGTTCTTATACTTGTTGATTGTCACCTGTTGAGTATTATGGTTGATTTTATATTATTATTCAGTATATATTGTTTTCTATTCTAAGTTGGACGATGATACCTACTCAGTACGTGTTCCTTGTACTGACCCCTACTTGTAATTTTCTTCTTTGTGTATTTGTGGAGTGCAGCAAACGTGCCATTGACTTCGACTCGCCCTCAACTCTAGCCAGTCATCAGCATATCAGAATTTAGGGTGAGCTATTATTCCTAGCTCGTGTTGGATTCTCTCCTTCACGTCTTGATGTCTTGAAGTTCGGACATGGACTTAATTAAGGGATAATGTTTGTCACTAGTCATTATGGGCCATGTAGTCAATCGAGAAAATTTGTATATCTCCAAATATGTATCCATGTGGGTATCCATATAAGCTATATGTTGTATTCCTGGAATTTGAAGTGTGATCGTGAATTTTGAGAGTGGTGGTATTGAAGAGTATGGGTCTTTGGTTGCGGCACTTGAATAAAACAAATATCGCTCTAAACCAAAGAAATAAGAGCTAGGTAAGGAGCATCGCAAGTCTCCACCGACGAGACCATCTATTGAGGAGGCTTATAATTAGAGTTTAAAGTTCTACCACCTCATCTAAGGTATGTCCTCTTGGGTAGATATGACACTTTGCCGGTAGTCATTGTATCTGATTTTAATGGGCAACAAGTAGAGTGTTTGGTGGAAGTTTTTAAGAGGTTCAAACGAGCCATTGATATACTCTCTGAATTTGTTGTGATCATGAATTTTGAGAGTGATGGTGTTGAAGAGTATGAGTCTTTGGTTGCGGCACTTGAATGAAGAGAATATCGTTCCAAACCAAAGAAATTGGAAGTTGATATGAAGCATCACGAGTCTCCACATGTGATACCATCTATTGAAGAGGCTCCAAAATTAGAGCATAAGGCTCTACAATGTCATCTTAGATATGTATTATTGGGTAGATATGACAAATTTTCATACACTCAAATTACACCTCCGTAAAGAAGTATAAGTGGTCGTATCAAGTAAAGAACCCAATTATTGAGTTGGGGTCGATCCTACGAGGAAAATGGTTTAAACGTAACTTTATTATATTATTACTTCTATTAAGCCAAGTCCTTTTCGAAAGGAGGTAATTAATGGTGGGAAATTTGTGAAACAAAAGTCTTGTTATCTCTAAGTAAAACAATTAACAGGAGTAAGTCCTTAGTTTTTATCAAGTTTTGACAAACTAGGGTGTAAGTGTCCCCCATAGGTTCATAACATCGTATTTCTAGCTATAAGAAATATTGCCTAGTGTTTTGCATGCAAAGTGATAATTTAGGTATCTCTAAATCCTTGGTCCGGCATTTAGAGAATTTCACCCCTTACCTTGGTTCAGCTACGTGTGTCTAAGTTACATACCCTTACCTTTACTTCATATTAAGCATCATATTCGATATATGGATGAGTTATTACTTCGCACCACTCGACACTAGACTATTAGATAGTATCCCACTAAATCTATGTTGATAATTTTTATCCTATTAACTACCTCCTTGGTCCGGCAAATAGCAATAAGGTGAGTTCTAACGCGTGCACTCATTAAAAAGACTTAGAAGCAAAAGAATTATCAATGCATGCAATAATCTATTTGAGAATTCTTATTAAGCTAGGTTTACTTTGTTAATCACCTAGGGTTCCCACAACCCTAATTGTGGATACCGTTACACATGCATAGAACAACAAAATTCATATTGGATAAACAATAAATCATGTACTTACTTTTACAAATTCCAAGAAAATTCAGAAATTCAACTTGAAACAATAAGAATTCACTTGAAAACCAAAGTCGGAATTTTGAATTAATGCTAAAGGTGCAAATACCCAATCTCCAAAAACAAACGAACAATAATAGTAATAGGATCCAACCCCAAAAACAAAGTTTAACACCCTATTTATAACATATATTTTCCTAAATTAAAAGGAAATCAAATAAAAAAAGTCGTCCAAAAACGTGGCGTTAATCGACGACCCCCACAGATGGTTCATCGATGAAACGATGGACTATCGATTGCCTCCGTAAGTCCAGACTTAGTATATTTTTTTTCATCTTTCAAATACATCTTCTATGATTCAATCAATGGACCAAAAGTATTGTTCGTCGATGCGTCTATGATTCGTCGATGCCTTCCATCGTTCCATACTTAGACTTTCTTCAACTTCGGGTACACGACTTTCTCTGATCAGATTAACGATTAATCAGGATGGTCCGTCGATCCTTCCATATCCCCACACTTTTATAGATTTCCCCGAGTTTCTCTACAGTCCCGTACAGTCAGTCGACAGTCATCATCCATGGTCCGTCCATGGAACGACGGACCGTCGATGGCCTTCGAGGGAAACCTCTACACTAAATCTCAGCGGCCTTCTGCGTTTTTGTTTTGGACAATTTTCCTACAAAACAAAGATAAAAACATATTCAAACTTCTACAAAAAGGCTCTAGAAACACACCAATCTTAAGTAAAAAACATTGAAAGTACCGTGAAACCACTGTACATATATGTGTTGGTGCAGAAAACCTTGGGGTGCCTGGCCTTGGTCAGATAACACGCTGAAATAAGTGAGGACCTAATTAATCATCTCTAGAGTAGGTCGGGTTGGTACTTCCTTCTCTTTAACCTGATTATCTTCCACTTCATTACCTTTTCTCACTATTTTGTCATTCTGTGGAGGAGTCACCGCTCCATTGCTAGCTCGACCAGGTGCTTGTCCTTTGCCTCAAGTATTCCTGCTTCCAATGTGTCTATTGCGTCCCCTCGCAGCTGATCCCCTGTAGTTGTATCCCAATCGTTGGTGTAGGAGCAACTTGTCTTACCGGTGCTTGTGTTTCCACATTTGTTGCTCTAGTCGTAACCATCTACAAAATAGAGAGAAGAAGGTGAGATACCAAATTGTATTACCTAGATATTAATTTGATTCAACTAATCGCACAAAAGAAACAAAAATATGAGTTTACATAAGGTCCTATAGCCTCTTGAAGAAAAGTAAGGGCGTCTATGTACCATTTCGTAAGACTCTACTAGACATGGCCTTGTATGATGTGATCATCGAACCTAAGGATTTGTTAACCTAGTTTGGAACAAGCCAAAATGAGTCGTGAGTGACACCCACACTTAAACTCTTAAATGGGAGAACCGAGAAATTTAGGTCCCTATTTATTTCAATAATTGAACTACAAATACCAATAAAATGCAGAAGTTCAAAACTTATTAAAATAACCAATCAAATAAACATTTAAAGTCTAACACTGATTATCCCCAAAAACAAGAAAGTCATCACATCAAGGGCATATATTGTAAAAATACCTAGTCGGAAAAAATTAGTGATACAAAATTAAGTAAACAAAACGGTTCACGTCCAGAATTTAATGACATCATGCCCTAACTGAGAGAATCCAACACGAGCAAGAAGGAATAGCTCACCCTTAAATCAAAGATGCAGGAGACTGGCAAGAGCTGAGGGAAAATCGAAGTCGATGGTATATTTGCGCACTCCACAAAAGAAAAACAAAGAAATCACAAGTAAGGGTCAGTACAAGTAACAAGTACTCAAAATGTATCATAGGTCAACCCAGAATACAAACTAATATATATTCAATTATAGTATATAACTATGTATGGTACATGGCAGGTGGCAATCAACAAACAACATGAAATAGTGACAACATCACCAAAGTAGGTACACAATCAATTACAATATGAAGACCACATGTCGGGACTTATTCCTCCATACTATACTCATTTGATAAATGGGTTCTTTGTTATTGAGTAAATTAAGTTAATTCAAGTTTCCTTTATTTTAATGTTATCATATCGGAACATGACACTCAGATCCAATTATTTTATGTTATAACATGACACTACGATCCAATAATACTGTGTTGGAATGTGACACTCCGATCCAGTAATACCGTGTCGAAACATGAAACTCCGATCCAATTATCTCATTAATTTATTTTATCAAGATTTTTTAATTAAAGGCATCCCTTCGATAAAGAGGGTTCAAGATTATAAATTCCTAAGGTGACTGAATCTTAGACAAACCACAAGCCACTCAGTCAAGTACATAGAAAATGTCACAATATCATTCAATACATATCAATCGCTATTGAAAATCTATCTATCAAATAGAAATAACCATAATTAAGATCCTCAAAATGAATTAGATGTCTAGAGTCTCACATGTGCCTTAAAATTTTAATAATATGTTAATAAGGTGTTTTACAACATGTATTCTTTTTTAAAAGTTATTTGGAGGTCATTGTAACGTGGTTTCACAATATTTTTAATGTTTTTTCCTTGAGTTTAGTGTGTGTCCAAAAGCCTTTTTGTATTGATTTTTATGTAAGTTTCTCCTTATTTGCAGGAAATCTGTCCAAAGATGAACGTGAAAATTTTTGAGTGAAGAAATACAGAAGAGACCACCTATGAAGCTTATGACGGTCCGTCGAGCTTGTGACAGTCCGTAGGTGGTATCATAGTGAAGTTGCTGAAGGAAGATGGGGAAGTCCGACCTAGTGTGGGATTAAGGAAGTCCACGACTGACCGTCATAGCCACGACAGTCCGTTTGGCTGGTTCGTTGTAATGATCAGAGACTAGTCCTAGTACCTAAATTCCAAGAAGTTAAAGTATTATGGAACAGAGTCCCTCGATGAACCATCATGCTTGGAACGGTCCGTCATACCTGTTCGTTGAGGGTAATGAAGAACGAAGTAGAAGAATTTTTGAAATATGGGACGACGGAGGCCATAACAGTCCGTCGTGACCACGATGGTCCGTCATGAGGTTTGTCGACTCAAACGCGCTTTGACAAATTTTCAGTTATTAGAATCCTTCTGTTATTAGGCTTTCGTTTTTATTCAAAATAGTTCGAAAAACCTCATTTTTGGGGTTGGACTTTTCCCACAACCCTAGTTATGGAGTTTAGTTACCCATGGTCATAATCACACTATTCATATATTTATTATAAGAATTCATGCACTTACTTTAATGAGAGAGAATAAAATCCAGAAATTCACTTGATTAATCAACAAAAGCACCAACAATCAATTCCACAAAAAGTGTAACAAATGCTGAAATTAATCTTTCAATAATTGAACAAGAGAACTAAAGATTATCAAAAAGTCTAACCATCAAAAAGTCTAACTATCAAAACGTCTGACTATCAAAAAGTCCAACCCTAAAAATGAGGTTTTTCGAACTATTTATAATAAAAACAATAACCTAATAAAAGAAGGATTCTAATTACTGATAATCTGTCAAAGTGCGTCAAAGTGGACGGACATCGTGACGCACTGTCGTGGTCACGATGGGCCGTCACGACCTCCTTCGTCCCATACTTCACAAATTCTTCTGTTGCTTTCTTCATTACCCTCAACGAATTGGTATTACAGACCATTTAAGCACGACGGTCCGTCTAGGGTCTCTGTTCCATAATACTCCCGTCTAGGGTCTCCGTTCCATAATACTCCCATCTTCCTTTATCAGCTTCACTACGATGCCACCTACGGACCGTCACAAGTTCGACGGACCTCATAAGCTACGTAGATGGTCTTTTCTGCATTTTTTCGCTCAAAAACTTCCGCGTTCATCTTTGGACAGATTTCGTGCAAATATGGAGAAACTTACATAAAAATCAATACAAAAAGGCTTTTGGACACACACTAAACTTAAGGAAAAAGCATTAGAAATACAATGACACTATGGTACATCTGGTCAAACGTCCTAGAACGTCCTCTAATAATCTATGTGCATTGAGTATGAGTTGCTTATTTGACTTTTGAGTGATGATGTTCGGCATCACTATGTGTGATTTAAAAGAATATTGCATGTTGAGCTGTTAATGAAATGAAATTTGAAGACCATTTTAAGATTAGGAGAAGAATGTTCTTCCTATGAACATGAAAAGATCTTATGTGTTTGATGCATTAAGAAGTGAGTGAATGAAGGTTTTACTTGCTTAGTGTTGCATTGAGTGGAAAATGCTATGAAGTTGGTCTTCCTTTTAATTTTGGTGCATTGAATATTATGTGTTGTTGAATTTTCTGAGCTTCTCTATGGTTAATTGAGTCCTTACAAGCGTTTAAAATCCCAACTGTCTTTCGAGGACAAATGTTCCCAAGTTGGGGATATTGTAAGACCCTCGAAATGAATCAAGGTGTATAGATACTCACATGTTCCTAAAAAAGCCTGTTTTATGTTAATAAGGTGTTTCACATCATGTATAGTTTATTTAAAGTTATTTGGAGGTCAAACATCTAAGACGTTCGAAAATTAGTCTTTAGACGTGATAGTGTTTTCTAGTGTGCCTTCGCTTGTTTTACGTGTTGATTGGTGCTAAAATTTGTATGGAAGGACCTTAAAATTTATAATTGTATTTATTTTCGAAACATGTAGAAACTACTCCCCAAAGACCATCCAAAGGGTCCTTGAGGAGGACCCATAGGCTGGCCAAGGACTGCCTTGACAATGTGCAATCGACGACCCAATGAACGACGATTCGTGCCTTCATCGACGACCCAACGATTGGCGGCGTTCCTCAATACTTAAAATTTTGAGATAAGACCCCCAATATGGACACTCTGTCTCAAACGATAGAGAAGCAGTATGGCTCCTCGATCAGAAGATGCTCCGCCGACTTCCCTCCGTAGTTGCAGCCTCCAACTACTTGCCATGCACATTTTCCATTAAAGGGGTGAATGGTAAATTCACCCCACCTCCTAAATAGACCCTAGGAAGTTATTATATCTAATTTTGGGTATAGTAATTTACTTAATAAAATCAAAACCCCAATTAGAATTCATGCTTAAAATTTCACCCTTCCCTCTCAAAACAAACTCTCTCCAGAAACCTCCATTGCAGATGTAGCAAAAGAACATCTTAAAGGTTGTATTTTCATGGTTTATTCATAAAAATTTCGTGGTCTTCCTATAAATTAAGTATGATAATACTTCATCCGCAGTTAACCATTCATCTAAGGAGTTCCTTTAAAGGTTCTCAATGAGATTTCGTGATCAAAATTGTTATCTTTCAATCTTGTCTTAGGTTCATTGTCAACATGATTTCAAAATCATACTAATTATGAGCTGATGATTAGCTATTGTTTAATTGGTAATTTTAAATCCCATTTAATGAAGAACCCATGATCCTTCCAAATTATCAATTTAGCCTATAATGTGGGCATTGTGAAATTGATATTAGGTTGATTGAATTGTGTTTCGATTATGTTGAATTGTTTATTGCTACTGTTTTCTATAAAAATTAATGTTGAATTATTGGTAATTGATAAATTATGATTAAAGATTAGAGAGAATTTGAAAGTTTTACTTATTTCCTCTATTTTGTATAGAATTGGCAGTTGAATAGGGTTTGAATGGCATTGTGTGGTATGATCCACTTATGGTGGTGGTGTTTACTTTCTTGTCTTTATATTATGATCATGGCCTTGAAGGCAAATTTATGTATTTTGAATGTGTGGTTATGATTATCACACAATTATGAGCAGTGTACCTAGTCTCTAATGGTAGTATCATGTTCTAGGTGTTGATAATGTCTACTACGTTTGAATGAAGGTGTTAGGGCTAGGTATGGTCTATGTGTCTATCGTAAATGAAGTTGTAGTGATGGATGACCCCCTACCTATATAACCCTACATGAAGGTGTTGTCAAAATCATGGTTAGGAGTCTTAGATTCAAATGTTGAATATGTCTTGTCTCCTACACTATAATGTGGTGTGTGGTCCATGAATGTATGTGTGTTTTAATCCTTAGAGGGTGGTTGCCTCAATGATATGTTGATTACTGTTATGTGATCATGTTGACAAATGTACACACACACTCACACTTCATGCATATCGACGAGTAGGACAAATTTGTTGTGTCTAAGTAAAGGATAATTCTCTTATGCATCATTCCCTACTACTATACATGTAAAGTTTATGTCCATGAAAGTACGAAAATGTATATTAACTAGGATAACTTGATATATGTACTAGTATAGTTAAGTATATGAGACTTTGCCTATACATTGCACATGTGTACCTTGATAGAATAGTTCCTAGGGTGATTTCTCTATGTACATGGATATGAATGAATGATTAAGCTATGAACATGAAAGTTTATGCTCTGATGTTAAAGTATATGATATGATAAAGTATGTATATGTGTAATGTTTAAATGTGGTATGTGAAAATTTTCCTCATATATGAACATGTACAAACACATGAATGAATGAATGAATGAAAGCATGCATGATAATCTAGTAAATAGAGTCAATTGAAAGGTTTTCTCAATTGTAATCTAAACTAGACTATGCTATGAATTTATTATGTCCATGTGACAGGATATTTTAACATGATTAAGGTTTATGAAAGGACAATTCTCATCTATAACCTACAAGGTATGCATATGAGGGGTTAATCTCCCAAAGCCTATTTTTATGAAACTATATTTCACAAAGGCGTTTAAAAAGGGAACTAAGCTTAGCACCGAATGAACTTTACAATGAGAGTTGTTGACTCCCCTTGGAGGTAGCTTCACCCTATGGTTTCTCATGAGGTGTTGACTCCCCTTGGATTTACATTAACCCTATGGTTTCTCATAAGGTGTTGACTCCTTTTGGAGGGAGATTCACCGTATGGTTTCTCATGAGGTGTTGACTCCCCTTGGAGGTAGATTCACCCAATGGTTTATCATGAGGTTTTGACTCCCCTTGGAGAGAGATTCACCATGTGGTTTCTCATGAGGTGTTGACTCCCCTTGGAGGGATATTAAACCTATGGTTCCTCATGATATGTTGACTCCCCTTAGACGGAGATTCACCCGGTGGTTTATCATGAGATGAGTACTCCAATACTAATGGGCATGTAGAGGGTCCAATACATATCTCCTAGTTCCTTGACTATGCCGCCCACATAAGACCTAGAAAGTGGATCAACCTAATATGCTAGAGTGGTGTTGATGTTCTACCTTTGAAAGTAGATCACCTTCTTTTGGTGTAGGGTTCCATGACACCGAATTTCATATTTAGATCAAATGTTCTTATTGTTGGTTAAGGGTAGGATTTCCCTAAAGTAAAATGGACAATCGAAGTATTTTAATGAACCCTAACTAGGATAACCTAACGGAAGTTTCTTTGTTTAGGTGAAGGTATGTGACTTTACCTACACATTGCACAAGTAGCTCTTGAAGGGAGTTCTAGTAAGGTGTTCTATATGAATATGTATATTTATTTTATGCATGACATTGTGGCATAGGCCTACTTGTGTGATAATATGCATAGCATGAGTTATGTGGTGTTTATAGTAGGAAAATCTTATTTTATATGCATGACGTTGGTTTTACTTGCGATATTTCATGTTGATGTATGAAGTAAATGATAAGGCTTGTGATCTCTTTGTTAGTTTACTTAGTATGTGTGAGGTTATGGAGATTCACATGTACATTTCACTAGTATGGTTATATTGGGATTATGAGTAAGGTCTTATGATTTTTTAATGAAATGAAGTCCAAGCATGTATTTGTAGAATATTAACTATTATGATGCTATTGGTAGTGTTGACTTGTATGTTGTCTTGGAACGAGTCTTTTATATGGTTCATGAAGAACGTTGGGTCATATGTGAAATATGTGTCTCATGATACACTATATTCCTATGAATGTCTATGTTTGAGTTAATGAAAGTTATGTGAATGTTCTCATTGGTGAACTATTTGTTTTAATACTTCACCATATTCATATCCAGGAGACAAGTTTGTCTCCACCTAAGTTTCCATTACTTATTATCCAACCCAAGGCAAAACTAATTAATACCACACTTTATCTTACAGTTAATGACCACCCACCATCTCCGTATTACTCTATTGGATCAAACGAATTTCTTTACACACCACTTATACATTAATTATCAGTCCAACACCTACGAATAATACATGTAGCAAGAAAAATTGAAGAGAATTCTCACCTGAAGTCGTTTGTAGAATTGGTTTTCTCCAGTTGTGTGGATCCTTTGTTTCCTATTTTCTTATTTTCTACATATCAATTAATACCCTAATTATAATATAACCAACTGTACAACGTGATAAAAGTGACCCCCTGCCTTTTTACTTCTATTTTCTTTAACTACCAACTAAGCATATTATTGAAACTACCCCAGTAATTCTCTAATAATAACTATAAATAGTCCAAAATACCTCTTTAGAATCTATTGAGAAGTACTTTATGAAATAATAAAAGCCTAGTACTCAAAACAACTAAAAGGGTTAGTATAATTTAAGAGTGAGAGGAAATGCGCTATTAATAGCTAACAAATAGTAGTATGAATAGATGTTAATTGTGCCTTATAAAAAAGTTACAACCTTTCAAAAAATTCATTGCTCAGCGGAAAATTCACAACTCATCAAAAAAAGCATAACCCTTAGGAAAATTCACAACTGTTTGAAAAAATCACTACCCTAAGGAAAAGTCACAACTCGTCGAAAAAAGCATAATCCATAAAAAAAAGTCACAATATTAAATGTGAAAAGGCATTTTCTTTCAATATTATAAAATTAATAAATATAATAAATTGATTGTTTTTAATTGGGGGTACTATATTAATTCATCATTCATGTTTTGAAGCTCATGCTTGTAAAGAAGTATCAATAGACTTTTGTAGAATTGTAGTCTTCTCTTTTTTTCTGCCACATTCATATCATATATTTGTTGTCAAATGAATGTATGTAGTAAGTTGTATCATGATATAAAACCTTTAACCTCTTGAACAATAAAACATTATTGTTGAATAAGATTTAAAATTTTGTTTATAGAATCCTTAATTTGATTTAACAATATTTTATGACCAATGACTATTTTTTTGTATCTATTTTCACATAGATATGAAGGAGTATATGTTGTGACATAAAATTTTCTAAAATTAAAATGAACACAAAATTATAGCAATCTCCAACTTTAAAAATTGCATTCTCAATATAAATATAAAAAATAAAAAGAATATTGTCACAACAACATGCTCATTCGAATGAGATTACTCTTACTAGACTAAAGGTTGTAGTATATTGTTCGAACACCCAACAAACAAATGCAAAAAACAACATGCTCATTCATAATTTAAAGAGAACTGAGAAGAGAATTTGTACCTTGATCTACATTTTTTTCCAAATTCAAAGAGAAGTGGATATCTTTTCTTTATATCCTCTTCGACTTCCCAAGTAGCTTTCAAAAAAAAAAAAATTGGTTCCTCCAAAGGACTTTGACTGGAGGTACTTCTTTTGTTTTCATTTTGTGAACTTGGCGATCTAGAATCTAAACATAAATCTCCTCATAAGAGAAGTTATCTTTGATCCCAATGTTTTATGTTGGAATAATTAATAAAGGATTGCCCATGCACTTCTTGAACATGGAGACATGAAATACCGAATGAACCGCTGCTAACTCTTGTGGTAGCTCCAACTCATAAGCTACATTGACAATTCTCTTTTTCATTCTATAAGGTCCAATATAACGGCGAATCAACTTTCATTTCTTACCAAACCTCATAACACCATTCATGGGTGAATATTTCAAGTAAACCCAATCATCTACTTGAAACTCTAATGCTCATCTCCTAACATCCGCGTGGTATTTGTGACGCTCTGTGCCATTTTCAACCTCTATTGAATCACCTTCATCTTCTCCACAGCTTGGTGAACTAAATCTTTCCCTACCAATCCTGCTTTACCAACTTCAAATCATCCTATATGGGATCTGCATGTTCTCCCATAAAGAGCTTCATATGGAACCATTTTGATGCCAGAATTGTAACTATTGTTGTGAGAAATCTCAATTAGAGTTAGGTGACTTAAGTTCACCTTTAAACCAAACCTCTTTGAAAAGATTTTCTGAATTGTGCAATAAATTTTGCCCCTCTATCTGAAATAATCGAGACCAGAACCCCATGAAGTGTTACCACCTTTTGAATATACAACTTACCATTATTTTTTGCTTAATGAGTAGTCTTTATCGGAAAAAAAGTGGGTTGATTCTTTCATGTAGTCGACAATCATCCAAATAGAATCATATTGTCTCGATGACCTTGGTAAGCCTATGATGAGATCTATATTAATAATCTCCCACTTCCATTCCGGAAGATTTATATTCTAAGCCAAACCATTTGGCAGTTGCTGCTCTACTTTATCTTTTTGGGAATTTGGGCACGTTGCAACAGACTCTGCAATTCACTTCTTCATACCATTCAACCAATATACCTCCATAGAGTCATGATACATCTTCGTGGAACCCGGATAAATATAATATCATGAGCTATGATCTTCCTCCATGATTCCCTCTTGGAGTCCATTTACAATTGGTACACACATCCTACCTTGATATCTCAATACATATCTCCCCCTTCTTCAAAAAGTAATACATTTTGCTCATGAACATTTTGTTTCATTTCAAGCAAAATGAGATCTTAGTCTTGCGTGCCTTTTACTTCTAAGACTAATGAAGACTTAGCCTCATCATCACCACTAGTCCTTCTATGGAGTCCATGAGTAAGAATCCTAAGCGTGCTAGTCTATGCACATCTTTGGCAAGTTCTTTCTTCTATTCCTCAAGGTGGGTGTAACTACACATAGAGAACCTCCTTAAGGCATCAACAATATTATTATCCTTACCTTGGTGATAAGGAATATGCATATCAAGGATAGTCTAACCCCCGTCCTTTGTCTAAGATTAAGTGCCCTCTGAGTGAACAGATATTCTAGGCTCTTGTGTTCACTGAATACATCAACATTAACGCCATACATAAAGTAAAGTCATATAATCAAGGCGAATAGTACCCCATCCAACTCCAAGTCATGAGTTGGATAATTCTTCTCATGAAGTCTCAACTGTCTAGTGACATAAGCTATAACTTTGTCATTCTACAATAATTTAACAAATTGTTCCAGATAACCCTTGAGATTCTTGAACAAGAAGAAGAATAGAAAACACAAAATAAAATCATAGTTTAAAAAATTAGAGGAAACCCTCTATTTATAGCTAAGAAATAGAAGAATAAATAGTTGCTAATGGTTCTTTAAGAGAAAGGTTACAATTTTTCAAAAAAATCATTGTTCATCGCAAAAGTCAAAACTCGTCGAAAGAATCACAACCCTTAGAAAAAATTACAACTCTTATGAAAAATCACAACCCTTACAAAAAGTCAATACTCATTGAGAAAACCACAACTAGTCATAAAAGTCACAACCCTTTAATGTGAAGATGTATTTACTTTCCATATTATAAAAACTAATAAATAAAATAAATTGACTACTTTTAATGGGGTGGTATTATAGTAATTCAACATTAGATTTTAAAGTTCATGTTTTTAAGATAGTATAGATCTTTTAGAGTTAAAATCTTCTCCTTTTATGCTGCCGCATACATATCTATGTTTGTTGTCTAATGAAAGTATCTAGTAAGTTGTATGTTGATATAAAATATTTAACTTTTTGAATAATAAAAATTTATTGATGAAATAGAACCCTTAATTTGATTTAAGAATATTTTATGACCAGTCACTATTTTCATATCTATTTTTATATAGCTATCAAGGAGTGTATCTTGTGACATAACGTTTTCTAAAATTAAAATGAACCCGAAATAATCTCATACTTTAAAATTAGCATACTCAATAAAATTATAAAAAAAAGAAAATAATGTATGAAACAATACATAGACATTCAATAAGGAAGATGAAAATACATGTTCATGTTATATTTACTATAGTGGTCCATGTATTGATTTATCTTTCACCAACAGGTTCATTTCTTCTTTCATTTTTATTTACATAACTATTCAAAAATTATTCATATCATGAATATATTATCATATTATAAATAAAAGTCAAATTATATTTCTCTAATTGCGGACTTAACTTTAAATTAATGATTGGAAAAATGCATAAGTACCCCCTCAATCTATGCTCGAAAATCCAGAGACACACTTATACTATACTAAGGTCCTATTATCCGCTTGAACTTATTTTATAAGTAATTTTCTACCCCTTTACGGATTACGTGACACTATCTTGAAAAAGAAATTCAACCAGTGTTGGCCCCACAAGAAAGTGTCACGTGGGCCGAAAAGGGGTAGAAAATTATTAATAATATAAGTTCAGGAGGACCTTAGTAAAGTATAAGTGTGTCTCTTAGAATTTGGGAATAGGTTGAGGGGTTACATGTGCATTATTCCTTAATAAATAAATGGACTATGTTGATGCTCGTTGTTTTAGAAAAACTAAAATGAAACACTTTCATATGTGGGAAAGAATAAATATTAAAATCAAAGAAGAATATCTTACCCAATTAATGTGACTTTTTCCGCATTTGTTAATAAGTCTTTCCCACAATTTTTTATCATTGTCAACTCATGAAAATGGTAAGAAAAAAATAGGTTGAACCCATTGGTAGCCCCTTAAAATTGGCATCAATTTTCACTTATACACCTCAAGTAGGCTTTCTTCATTTTTAAACACCTCAAATAGGGGTCCGCTATGCATTTTGGCACCTTTTTGCCAATCAGTTAAAATTACAAAGTGTGTGTAACACACATGTGGATGACATGGCATTATGACTAATTAAAAACTGACATGTGTTATTTGAATGTAAAAATATTAATTTTAAAATAAATTTGGAAAAAACATCTTATTTTTCAGCAAAAATAAATAAATAAAGTTAAATTATCCATTTTCTACTATCCCACCCCACCCCTAACCCATCTGCCTTAAGTTCCTTTTGTCTCCCCAAATTCTATAATTCTCTTGATTATTCTTCCAATTTTATTTTTTTAAAAAATCATTATATTATACCTTTTCTTTATTGGTTTTGAAAATTATATATGACATTTTGTAATTTTTTTGAAAAAAAATGTCTGTCTTTTTCTAAAAAGTCATTTTTTAAAAATTTTGTTCTTATAACGTTTTTAAAATAAGTGTACTATTTTTTTTTATTTTTTTAATATTTTGTAAGTTTTTTTATCTTGAATTTTCATTGGGAAGGTGAAATTAAGTAGTAGGGCTAAAAAGTGAAGAAGAAGGGAAAAAATTGAAAAACAAAAAACCCTCACGAGCTCAGAATGCGTGCAACACACACATATCAAGTCAGCAAGATGTGTCAAAATGACACAACGAGGCTGAACATGAGGTGTCTAAAATGAACAAAGTCTAGTTGAGGTATCTAAATGAAAATTGATGCCAACTTTAGGGGTCTACCGAATGATTCAACCAAAAATATATTTTCTACAATTTGTTAACAGACTCTTTCTTATGTGGTACCTCGAATTTCTTTGAATTTTTAACTGAATCATCTGTTCCAAATAACCCTTGAGAATTTTGAAGAAGAAGAAGAGTAGAAAACTTAAATTGATATCGTAGTTTAAAAGATAGAGGAGATCCTGTATTTATAGCTAACAAATAGAAGTATCAATAGGTGTTAATTTTCTCTAATAGAAAAATTTACAATCTTTCGCGAAAGTCATTGTTCATTGAAAAAATCACAACTCATAGAAAAAAGTACAATCCTTGGCAAAATTTACAACTCTTTCGAAAAAACAAAACTCTTCTTTCACAACCCTTCGAAAAAACTACAACACATCAAAAAAAGCATAACCCGTCAAAAAAGTCAGAACCCTTTAATGTGAAAAGGTATTTACTTTTCATATTATAAAATCAATAAATAAAATAAATTGATTATTTTAAATGGGGGGGGGGGGGTATTATATTAATTCAATATTCAAGTTTCAACGTTCATGCTTTTAAGATAGTAAACATTAAGATATAGATATAAATATCGATTTTTGTAGAGTTGTATTTTTTTCCTGCCACATACATATCATATATTTGTTGTGTAATGAAAGTATGTAGTAAATTATATTGTGATATAAAATATTTACCTTTTTGAATAATGACAATTAATTGATGAATAAAATAAAAATTGTTATTATAGAATCCTTCATTTGATTTAAGAATAATTTATGACCAATCACTCTTTTCTTATCTATTTTACATAGCTATCGATGATTGAATCTTGTGACATAATATTTCTAAAAATTACAACGAACATCAAATAATAGGAATCTCATACTCAAAAAATTGGATACTCAATACAAATATAATAAAGTAAAACGTATGCAACATTACATAGACAGTGAATAAGGAAGATAAAATATATGTTTAAGCTATAATCACTATAGTTTTCCATTTAATTGAAATATCTTCCCATCAATATTTACTTTCTCCGCACATTTTTACTAACATATATATTAGTAAAAGTATTAGTATCATGATTATATTAGCATAAAATAAGTAAAAGTGAAATTTTATTTTTGAAATAGTGGATTTAACATAAAAACTAATAATTCAATGAACTATGTTTACCCGTTATTTTTGAAAAACTAAAAGAAACTCTTTAGTTTGAGGGTGAAAGAATAAAAATCATAAACAAAGAAGAATATATTACCCAAATCATATACTTTTTTCGCATTTGTTTATTAATCTTTTCCATAAGTCTTTATCATTGTTAACTCATTTAAATGATAAAAAAAATATTTGCTATAATTTGTTAACATACTCTTTCTTATTTGCTATCTCGAATTTCGTTGAAATTTTAACTTAACCAACTGTTCCAATTAACAATATTTTTAAGAGAAAGACGAGTTGAAGTCGTAGTTTAAAAGTGAGGAAAAACTCTCTATTTATAGCTAACAAATAGTAGGATGAATTGGTGCTAATTGTGCCTTATCAGAAAAGTTGCAACCTTCGTAAAAGTCATTGTTCATCGAAAAAGTCACAACTCATCGGAAAAAATAAACAACCCTTAGAAAAAATCACAACCCTTCATTCTCAACCCTTCGAAAAGTCACAACTCATCAAAAAAAGTACAAACCTAAATTTGAAAAGGTATTTACTTTCCATATTATAAAACTAATATATAAAATTAATTGAGTACTTTTAATTGGAAGTGTTATAGTAATTCAACATTCAAGTTTTGAAGTTTACACTTTTAAGGTAGTGTCAACGCCTCAATTAATCTCTATCTTTTATTTTAAAAATATCAGTGAATCAATTATTAATTGAAAAATATATATACATTATATATGGAAAGTAAGAAATACTTTTTTCTCAAAAGTAACCGGATTTTGAGGAAAAAAGGTCTGTGGAGATCATCAATTTTTTACAAAATATAAATTTTAAATAAATTTGAATAATAAATCACGTTTACTCCTTTTTAATAGCAACAGAATGTGAGCTTTTAAAAATATTTATTATAATTAACGTGAAATCAGTTTTAAAAATTCTTTTTTCATAAGTAGAAAATAATGATCCTAAATCATCATCATCTCTCTCTCTATATTACACTACTACTTCTAAACAAATTGAAAAACGTTTAAAATAAAAGTATTTATTTTTAAAAACACGCATTGTAGGGAAGTTTCTTTTAAATTTATTATTTAACTATCATTTAATGTTTTATCTTTTTTCTTATATGCATTTTAAATAATTATATATTAATAAAGTACAATCTATAATCTACATGTTCTATCTTTATTGATAAAAATACTTTAACTAATAATAATAATAATAATAATAATAATAATAATATATTATAATTATTATTATTATTATTATTATTATTATTATTGTTATTTGTTTAGCTTACATTAAAATTTTAAACTTCGTAAACTTTTAAATTATAATTATTCATTTAAGTAAATAAACTAATAAAATGATATATTTAATCTGAATTAAATTAATATAAAATATGATTGTTTAGCACTTTTCCTTTAAATTTATCCCATTTCTCCATTATTCTTGAAATACGGATGCACAATTTAAATTTAAAATTTCAATAATCAACGATTTTATCTTCATTTTTTAAGATTTTTTTTTTTCAACTAATAGGAAACGGTTATCAAATTCAAACGCTTTATATATATACCACTGAAAAAAAAAATTATTGTTTACAAACTGTTTTCTCAACTTTTTGTAATTCTCTTGTTTTTTCTTTTTTCTTCTATAGTTTTTGTGCTTAATTTTTTCTATAAATTCCTGATTTCAAGTGTTAATATCTATATTCTTTTTTGTGTAATATGTTTTCGAATTCAAAAGGTAATATTTTAATGTTTTGAAGATCCTTGAAGCTGAAAAGCAACACCAAAATCACTTCTAAATATTGCTAGAGGTTTGTTTCTATATTATCTTTTTAAATATTTGATAAATTTGTTGATTATATAAACTCATATCTCTTTTTTTTTTCTTCCAAATTTTCAAAAAATTGTAGACGGATAAAACTATCACTATCAAAATACAAAAGACATTAAATAGTTTATCATAATACTATACATTAATTAGAATGATGTGCTAATTTCTATATTCTTTTTCCAGTTTATGTTATCGAATTCAAAAAGTGATACTTTAATATTTAGAAGATACTTGAAGTTGAAAAGCACCACGGAAATTACTTGAAATTATTGCCAGAGGTTTGTTTCTATAATATTTTTTTTAAAATATTTGATAAACTTGTTCATTATATTAATTCAGATCTCTTATTTGTTTTCTATATATTTTTTTTTTTATTTTCAACTTTAGCACAAGATAAATGATACTTTGTCGTAGCTAAATTTATTGACTGATGTTAATAAATTCTTGAATTCAAGTGCTAATTACTATCTTTATTTTCGGATTGTGACTATCCATTTGGTCGTTTTGAATACTAGAGATTTTCTTATTTGATAAAATATTTATCAGTAGATTTTAAAGGGTAATTTTAATAATTAAATTGTTGGCGGGTATTTATGAAACAATTAATTTTTTTATCAGATAGTTAATGGCCCATGTGTAGAAAGAAATTTGATATTTATTAGTTCACAATTGTTAATCTAAATAACTAAAACAAATTAAGAAAAGGACTTACTTGTACACGGCGGGAGCAACCGCATGTCTTGAACAGGTAAAAGTACTTTTAAGTTTAATATTTCATATACTGATTTCTAAGAGATAAGACAACCTATTAGTACTATATGTTGACATATGTATATTGGAAAATATTAAATTCTTCAAATTGGTTAGGAAAGAGTGATTTCAATTGACTGATTACTAATGACTGAAAAGAGATCAGAGCTGGGAAAATTACTATTTAGTAGCGTGGATATATATAATTGGATCGGTAACAAAATTTTGGATAAATATAAGTTTTCACAAGTTCTAGTTCATATGTTGAATTTGCTAAATCGATTAGCACGTTTTATTATTTATATTGTCGGTTAGGAATTGTTGCAATTTTGGTTCTTAAAAGCTACATGTCTTATCGTATCTCTATGTTGGAAAACTTATGATTCTGGATTATGTTTGTAGGTAGGTAATTAATGAACAATGATGATTAAGTAAAGAATGATCTTTAACTGTTATAGGTAGTGTTAGGGGTAGGAATATATGATTGCTTCAGTTTATTTTCTTATGCTTATTCGATCCAAGTTTATGCTCGTAACTTTACCGATTATTTAGGGTTTCTTATCTTATTTTATTGCTATAGTTACTTTATAAAAATCAAGATTTGATATAATGAGAGACCCAATTAAATATTAGGTGTATTGAATTATTTAAATTCCTTTAAAGTTATGCTAGTTGGAGGAATTAAGATTTTTCCCTAGATTTGAACTTTAGGAAATGATTATATAATTAGATGTATTTTTGGGTCTAGACTAGACATAAAATAATACGAGTGTTTATAGACTCATTTACAAATTAGGTGCATATACTTGATAGATTTAAAAGGTCCGGATGTATTGAGGAAAACAAAAGAATTGGAGAAATAGTTTGTTTGACTTTGGTTCTTCGGTTGAGGTAGGCTATGAGTTATTCTATTTGATTGATATACTCTTAATAGTGATTAATATGCATTCAATAATATTGTGAAGTCCTCTATTTACTTAATTATCGAATTGTTTGGGTTGGTTTTTTGGTTGTGATTGTCTGAAATTCTGAGACCGTAAAATTTATAATCTTGAACCCTCTTTATCGAAATGATGCTTTCAATAAAGAAGACTTGATGAAATATTCTCAATAAATTTAAAAGTTGTGATAATAAGATAAATTAATGGTATTATTGGTGTTACAACCCTAAAAATAAACTAGACTTATCTAGAGATTCACTTGCTCTTTAAGGAATGTTAACTAGCTTAGTTTATGGGTTTATGAGTTTAGAAGTCAGTCCAGTTGAGTTTGAAGTCAAACGTCAAGGAACGACAAAGACGTTCGACGACTAGTCCTTATGTGTTAGCTTGTTTTCTAGTGTGCCTTTGTATGTTTCGTAAGTTGTTTGGTGCTTAAATTGATGAGACAGGTTCCTAAGACCTATATGTACATGTTTAGGAGTTTAACGTCCGGGTATGACTCCACTTACGACACACGGGGAGCTCTAGGGGAGGACCCCTACTCAAAGGCTGGAAGATACCAGGCAGCAGTTTGGCAGTGCCAAACGACAGCTTGTCGACTTGGGGCGTCAATTGAACCTGAAAGATTGCAAGTCCTTGAGTCTCTGAATCAAACTACGAGCCCTCATCAAGGTGACGTCGTCCAAACGATGACCCATTGTCTCTGGGTGTGGTTTGACATCTGTAAACTGCCTGCAATCTCGGCCAAGATTAGGGTAATTTGGGGAATTCACCCCAAGACTTTTAAATGAACGGGAAACTTGTGTTTTAGGTTATTTTAATATTATTATTGTGATTTAACTCCCATTTAGACCG
Organism: Solanum arcanum; assembly: GCA_027789145.1. Taxonomy (NCBI): domain Eukaryota; kingdom Viridiplantae; phylum Streptophyta; class Magnoliopsida; order Solanales; family Solanaceae; genus Solanum; species Solanum arcanum. The sequence continues at coordinate 27,448,189 of CM050941.1, forward strand.
TAAAACATATATCAAAATCCTTTCCCTCCTTAGTTATCTCCAAAAACCTCGATGAATGTTCAGGGTCAAGATGGAGCTTGGATGATGAATTTCATTGGAGTTCTTCTTCAACTCTCTTTGTATTTCTTCTAATAAGTTATGCGAGTTCTTTATCCAAGGTTTTCTATCACCTTATATCCAATTTCAAAGTGATTTCAAGGATTTCAAAGTTATGCAAAAAAAAGTCCAATTTCTACTCTAAGTCATGGGTTCTTGCATGAAACGTTTACAAAAAATGAGATATGATGTTATTAATCTACAATTGAGATTTTCTAATGAAAATCTCTATGAATCCTTGAACGTCTCTAATCTTTACATTTGTCTATAATGTGGGTGATTTGATCATAACATGATCTTATTATATTCATGTGTAGATTGTATTGAGCTATTGGATTGTGTATAGATCATGATAGAATTGTATATAGGTTGCCTTAAATTGATTATACTCATATTGTACATTGTTGAATCCTTGGTATTATTAGATTGTTGGCTTAGAATTGTGTATATGGCTTTTGCTAAAAACATTTGTTAAGTGATTTGATTGAAAAGGCTAAGGAATGTTCATAATGATGATGGAGAGGTTGTAAGTTGATTTGATCTCACTATATTGTGTAGAATTGTTGTATAAATTGCTATTGATTGGTATGGTCAACTTATGGTTGCGTGTTTATGTGATGAACATGGCCTTGTCGGTATGATTATGTAAATTATAGTAGTATCATGCTAGGGTTTATCTGAAGGTATAATGTTTAGATGTTTATGTGAAGTAATGTGATCATGTAGAAGATGTTATGGTCTTCATGATTATGTTTGGTGATGTTATGATGTTATATATGTGTGATCTTGTATAATGTAAAGATATGAAGTGAAGTACTCTTGTAATGCTTCTGTAATCTTGTATGAGTGTTAAGGTTATGATTCTTCTTTAAGTGTAGTATATGATGATAAAAGGTCTAAGAAGTATCTTATGTGATAATGTTGAATATGTGTGTGTGAGGTTGAACTATGTCGTCCTTAAATAATTATGTGTGATTGTGGTAGACTATGATAAACTATTATATATGTCGATAGGGTATCTTTTTTGGTAGACTTAGTGTCCCTACTTGGTACTTGAGTTATATTGTGTAAGTGATATGATGAGTGTTGTGTTTATTTTGTATACCTAAGTCCCTCTTCATGATGCATGAGAGTTAAGTGATTATGCGATCCTTTTACTTTGTAGGATAAATCACCCTTGTCATGTATGTGTCTGAGTGATTGATATATGACCTTGAACATGTGAACAAGGTCAATGACTTGGAACCTTCAATGTAGAAAAGAAGGTTATAGAACCCTTGAACTTGAAAACCGTAATGATATCCTTCTTATGTGAATGATGAACTTATCGATAGGTCGGATAGAACGACATAAAACAATCTCTAAGAAAGTCATTAAGATATCGTTATGAACATTGAGTGGCATCCCTAGTGGACCCATCCTTGGTAGAAGTAGTATGATTTGGTAAGACTCAAATATGGTACCTCTTAATATGCCTCTTTGTGATTGAAGGTTCCTTGAGGGAGATATTTGTAGTCTATTTATGTGACCTTAGATGGGTCTCTCCTAAGTGGGGAAGTATGGTGTTTTGTAAGGGAGTTGGGAGTTAGATCTCTTTATCTTTTCTTTATGTGCTTATTCAAGCCTAAAACTAGGAGTTCCTAGTATTTTGGTTGATGTTGTAGTCATTTGTGAAAATCGAGTTTCCAAATATTCTCCTAATGATATGCCTGTTTTGATTTGATTCTTGTTAAATGAGAACATAAATTTCATGAATGGTATATCCTCTTGTTCATTTGAATTTAGGGTAGATTGTATATTTTCTTCATAAGGTAAAATAATGAGCATGCCTAAATTGTTTTATGAGATTGATTTGTTGAGCATGCCAAATATGTTGTGGAGAAAATTGCTTAAATGTGCCTTACTTAAAATTTTGCATGACTATGCTTGGATAAGAAATTTCATGATGTTCTATATTATGTTTAAATGAGAATGATTAACTTAGAGAAGGAAGTTCCTCCTGATGCATGAGAAATGGTAAAGAGTGGCGCATAAGGAGCTGATAGATCTACTTTTTCTTGCTTGAATTGCATTAAATGGTTTGATGTATTTTTTTGTAGAGCTGTATTCCTCCTATATATGTGCATGATATATGATTTTGTCTGCTTGAATGGGGGTTGTACTCTTTGGTTGTTATCCTTTTTAGAGCGAAGTGTCATTCGAGGACGAATGTTCCTAAGTTGGGGAGAATTTAACAACCCTAAATATGAACTAGGCTTATCAACAACTTCATTTGTACATTAAGGGCTGTTAACTAGATTGATTTTTAATGTTTATGAGCTTTGAAGTAAGTCCGGTTGAGTTTTAAGTCCAACGTCTCTAATCTTTAAATTTGTCTATAATGTGGGTGATTTGATCATAACATGATCTTATTATATTCATGTGTAGATTGTATTGAGCTATTGGATTGTGTATTGATCATGATAGAATTGTATATAGGTTGCCTTAAATTGATTATACTCATATTGTACATTGTTGAATCCTTGGTATTATTAGATTGTTGGCTTAGAATTGTGTATATGGCTTTTGCTAAAAACATTTGTTAAGTGATTTGATTGAAAAGGCTAAGGAATGTTCATGATGATGATGGAGAGGTTGTAAGTTGATTTGATCTCACTATATTGTGTAGAATTGTTATATAAATTGCTATTGATTGGTATGGTCCACTTATGGTTGCGTGTTTATGTGATGAACATGGCCTTGTCGGTATGATTATGTAAATTATAGTAGTATCATGCTAGGGTTTATCTGAAGGTATAATGTTTAGATGTTTATGTGAAGTAATGTGATCATGTAGAAAATGTTATGGTCTTCATGATTATGTTTGGTGATGTTATGATGTTATATATGTGTGATCTTGTATAATGTAAAGATATGAAGTGAAGTACTCTTGTAATGCTTCTGTAATCTTGTATGAGTGTTAAGGTTATGATTCTTCTTTAAGTGTAGTATATGATGATAAAAGGTCTAAGAAGTATCTTATGTGATAATGTTGAATATGTGTGTGTGAGGTTGAACTATGTTGTCCTTAAATAATTATGTGTGATTGTGGTAGACTATGATAAACTTTTATATATGTCGATAGGGTATCTTTTTTGGTAGACTTAGTGTCCCTACTTGGTACTTGAGTTATATTGTGTAAGTGATATGATGAGTGTTGTGTTTATTTTGTATACCTAAGTCCCTCTTCATGATGCATGAGAGTTAAGTGATTATGCGATCCTTTTACTTTGTAGGATAAATCACCCTTGTCATGTATGTGTCTGAGTGATTGATATATGACCTTGAACATGTAAACAAGGTCAATGACTTGGAACCTTCAATGTAGAAAAGAAGGTTATAGAACCCTTGAACTTGAAAACCGTAATGATATCCTTCTTATGTGAATGATGAACTTATCGATAGGTCGGATAGAACGACATAAAACAATCTCTAAGAAAGTCATTAAGATATCGTTATGAACATTGAGTGGCATCCCTAGTGGACCCATCCTTGGTAGAAGTAGTATGATTTGGTAAGACTCAAATATGGTACCTCTTAATATGCCTCTTTGTGATTGAAGGTTCCTTGAGGGAGATATTTGTAGTCTATTTATGTGACCTTAGATGGGTCTCTCCTAAGTGGGAAGTATGGTGTTTGGTAAGGGAGTTGGGAGTTAGATCTCTTTATCTTTTCTTTATGTGCTTATTCAAGCCTAAAACTAGGAGTTCCTAGTATTTTGGTTGATGTTGTAGTCATTTGTGAAAATCGAGTTTCCAAATATTCTCCTAATGATATGCCTGTTTTGATTTGATTCTTGTTAAATAAGAACATAAATTTCATGAATGGTATTTCCTCTTGTTCATTTGAATTTAGGGTAGATTGTATATTTTCTTCATAAGGTAAAATAATGAGCATGCCTAAATTGTTTTATGAGATTGATTTGTTGAGCATGCCAAATATGTTGTGGAGAAAATTGCTTAAATGTGCCTTACTTAAAATTTTGCATGACTATGCTTGGATAAGAAATTTCATGATGTTCTATATTATGTTTAAATGAGAATGATTAACTTAGAGAAGGAAGTTCCTCCTGATGCATGAGAAATGGTAAAGAGTGGCGCATAAGGAGCTGATAGATCTACTTTTTTTTGCTTGAATTGCATTAAATGGTTTGATGTATTTTTTTGTAGAGCGGTGTTCCTCCTATATATGTGCATGATATATGATTTTGTCTGCTTGAATGGGGGTTGTACTCTTTGGTTGTTATCCTTTTTAGAGCGAAGTGTCATTCGAGGACGAATGTTCCTAAGTTGGGGAGAATTTAACAACCCTAAATATGAACTAGGCTTATCTACAACTTCATTTGTACATTAAGGGCTGTTAACTAGATTGATTTTTAATGTTTATGAGCTTTGAAGTAAGTCCGGTTGAGTTTTAAGTCCAACGTCTCTAATCCTTAAATTTGTCTATAATGTGGGTGATTTGATCATAACATGATCTTATTATATTCATGTGTAGATTGTATTGAGCTATTTGATTGTGTATAGATCATGATAGAATTGTATATAGGTTGCCTTAAATTGATTATACTCATATTGTACATTGTTGAATCCTTGGTATTATTAGATTGTTGGCTTAGAATTGTGTATATGGCTTTTGCTAAAAACATTTGTTAAGTGATTTAATTGAAAAGGCTAAGGAATGTTCATGATGATGATGGAGAGGTTGTAAGTTGATTTGATCTCACTATATTGTGTAGAATTGTTATATAAATTGCTATTGATTGGTATGGTCCACTTATGGTTGCGTGTTTATGTGATGAACATGGCCTTGTCAGTATGATTATGTAAATTATAGTAGTATCATGCTAGGGTTTATCTGAAGGTATAATGTTTAGATGTTTATGTGAAGTAATGTGATCATGTAGAAAATGTTATGGTCTTCATGATTATGTTTGGTGATGTTATGATGTTATATATGTGTGATCTTGTATAATGTAAAGATATGAAGTGAAGTACTCTTGTAATGCTTCGTAATCTTGTATGAGTGTTAAGGTTATGATTCTTCTTTAAGTGTAGTATATGATGATAAAAGGTCTAAGAAGTATCTTATGTGATAATGTTGAATATGTGTGTGTGAGGTTGAACTATGTTGTCCTTAAATAATTATGTGTGATTGTGGTAGACTATGATAAACTTTTATATATGTCGATAGGGTATCTTTTTTGGTAGACTTAGTGTCCCTACTTGGTACTTGAGTTATATTGTGTAAGTGATATGATGAGTGTTGTGTTTATTTTGTATACCTAAGTCCCTCTTCATGATGCATGAGAGTTAAGTGATTATGCGATCCTTTTACTTTGTAGGATAAAACACCCTTCTCATATATGTGTCTGAGTGATTGATATATGACCTTGAACATGTGAACAAGGTCATTGACTTGGAACCTTCAATGTAGAAAAGAAGGTTATAGAACCCTTGAACTTGAAAACCGTAATGATATCCTTCTTATGTGAATGATGAACTTATCGATAGGTCGGATAGAACGACATAAAACAATCTCTAAGAAAGTCATTAAGATATCGTTATGAACATTGAGTGGCATCCCTAGTGGACCCATCCTTGGTAGAAGTAGTATGATTTGGTAAGACTCAAATATGGTACCTCTTAATATGCCTCTTTGTGATTGAAGGTTCCTTGAGGGAGATATTTGTAGTCTATTTATGTGACCTTAGATGGGTCTCTCCTAAGTGGGGAAGTATGGTGTTTGGTAAGGGAGTTGGGAGTTAGATCTCTTTATCTTTTCTTTATGTGCTTATTCAAGCCTAAAACTAGGAGTTCCTAGTATTTTGGTTGATGTTGTAGTCATTTGTGAAAATCGAGTTTCCAAATATTCTCCTAATGATATGCCTGTTTTGATTTGATTCTTGTTAGATGAGAACATAAATTTCATGAATGGTATTTCCTCTTGTTCATTTGAATTTAGGGTAGATTGTATATTTTCTTCATAAGGTAAAATAATGAGCATGCCTAAATTGTTTTATGAGATTGATTTGTTGAGCATGCCAAATATGTTGTGGAGAAAATTGCTTAAATGTGCCTTACTTAAAATTTTGCACGACTATGCTTGGATAAGAAATTTCATGATGTTCTATATTATGTTTAAATGAGAATGATTAACTTAGAGAAGGAAGTTCCTCCTGATGCATGAGAAATGGTAAAGAGTGGCGCATAAGGAGCTGATAGATCTACTTTTTTTTGCTTGAATTGCATTAAATGGTTTGATGTATTTTTTTGTAGAGCGGTGTTCCTCCTATATATGTGCATGATATATGATTTTGTCTGCTTGAATGGGGGTTGTACTCTTTGATTGTTATCCTTTTTAGAGCGAAGTGTCATTCGAGGACGAATGTTCCTAAGTTGGGGAGAATTTAACAACCCTAAATATGAACTAGGCTTATCTACAACTTCATTTGTACATTAAGGGCTGTTAACTAGATTGATTTTTAATGTTTATGAGCTTTGAAGTAAGTCCGGTTGAGTTTTAAGTCCAACGTCAAGGAACTACTGATACGCTCAAACTTACTTCTCAAATGAGAAGTAAAGCGGTCGTGTCAAGTAAATAGCCCAACTAGTGAGGTTGGGATAGTTCCCACGAGGAAAATAGTCTAGACTTAACTTTAACCTAGTATTACTATCGTTTGGTCAATAACTTTCTTGGAAAGTAAAAATATAAAAAGGGGGGTTTGTATTACCTAATGAGTAAAAATATCTAATGTAATTGAAAGAGACAGTTGACGGCTTTTAATATTGGGTTTTAATAAATGAATTAAAACAACTAGGGTTTACGTGTTCCCCACAGGTTCGTAACTTGATAATTCTAACTATAACAATTCTTTCCTAGTATCTTGCATGCAAAGTGATAAGTTATGTATTTCTAAATCCTTGGTCCGGCATCTAGAAAATCTCACTCCGCACCTTGGTCCGGCTACGTGTGTTGCTTTCCTAACCCATATCTTTACCTCATATTAAGCATCGTATTCGATATTTGACTAAGTTATCACCTTGTACCAATCAATACTAGCCTATTAGATAGTATACACTAAATCTATGTTAATAATTCTTTTCCTATTAGCTACCTCCTTGGTCCGGCAAGTAGCATTAAGGCGAGTTCTAACGTTGATCATCCGTTAAAAAGACTTCTAAACGAAAGAATTATTAATACATGCAAGACACTATTCTAGAATTGTTATTTTAGTTAGGTTTTATCTCATTACTTGCCTATGGTTCCCACAACCCTAGTTATGGAATTTAGTTACTCATAGCCATAAACACAATATTCAAATATGTTAAATTAGAATTCATGTACTTACTTCAATGAGAAAGAATAAAGTCCGAAAATATGCTTGATTAATCACCAAAAATCACTTGTATCAATCTCCAATAATCAAACACTCAAAAACACCAAGTCTAATAATCACAAAGTCTAACTATATGGAATTTGATAATCAAAGAGTCTAACCCCAAAACGAGGTTTTTGAACTATTTATAAAAAATAAAAACCTAATTAAACAAGGATTCTAATTTACGGAAATCACAAACGCAGCAGTGGTCGACGGACTACTCGACGGACCGTCGTAGTCATGACGGATCGTCGTGGGATCCGTCGTCCCATACTTGTCCAATTTCTTCTGTTGCTTTCTTCATTCCCTCGACGGCAAGTGTGACGGACCGTCATAGGCACGACGGTCCGTCGAGGGTCTTCGTTCAAAATACTTCAACTCTTGGAATGCAGTGCTGGGATCACTTCTGCGATCTTCTGACGGACTGCGGGACGGACCGTCATGGCCATGACGGACCGTCACAAACTTCGTGATCCCACACTTGGTCGAATTCCCCATCTTCCTTCAGCAGCCTTCTCTACGCCACCTACGGACCGTCACAAGCACGACGGACCGTCATAAGCTCCGTAGGTGGTCTCTTCTGCAATTTTCGCTCAAAATCTCCGCATTCAGCTTTGGACAGATTTCCTGCAAAACAAAGAGAAACTTATATCAAGATTAGCACAAAAAGGATTTTGGACATACTAAACTTAAGGAAAAAGCATTAATTATACCGTGAAACCACGGTATATCAACACCCTCAACTTAAATTCGTTGTTTGTCCTCAAGCGACGCACTATGACTCACTACACAATCTTTGTACAATAGTATTCATGTTTTATCCTTTGCAATCATTTGGCTATCAATCCCGATTAATCCCATCAAATCTATGCATGCTATCACTATTAGGCTTGAATTTTGTGGGATTCGAACATGACACAGACTCACCATGCACCAACACCTATCATCTTCAATTTCTCACCGAGGTGCTAACAATTCCGGTATTGCAACTAGTGTCCTCACTTTAGAACAAAATCCTCATTTTTCACACAATGATTTCAGTTTGAGTATAAGGATTACATTTCAACACTCGCTCTCAGAACAAAGTCACACTCATTCATACCTATTGCCATAAGCTTGCCCTTATTTTCACTGCCTTAAGTTCGCTGTACAACCCTTAGGATCACGATAGGACTTTTTTTTAGCTTGTAACGTAGGCTCAGAGTCAGGTAGGGTATACTTAGGTATACTTTAGTAACTTTTTGCCCTCCTTGACATATCGGCTAAACCTTCCACCCTATATCACTTTATCTTGCCCAGTTTCTTCTATTCTTTCACCTTGCTGTTTCCCTTCTTTCTTCATTTGCGTAAGTGACTCTTTTCTTTTCTTGTTTGTAATTCTTGAATATTTTTTTTTAACGAGTTCTTGAGTCACTTCACTTTTGTTCTTTCTCTCTCTTAGTTCTTTCAACCCCACTTTCCAGGGCATTCCTCAAAGCCACCCTCAACTCATGGCTTTGCCATGAGTCAAGGTACACAATACCCAAAATCGGGTCAGGCCATAACGAAGGTTGTTTACACATTAGCCACCCTCAACTTATGCTTTTGGCATAAGCTGAGGTGCACATGTCCAAGGAGGGACCAGGGCCAACATATTGTTCCCAGAAAAGGTCAGTTGGGGTGAAAAAGAAAGGTCTAATTTTAAGCTCAAATTATTTGGATCAAAGAAGGATAACTTTCATTTGGTTTCTTTATTTAGGCTAGAAATGGGCTATATTGAATAAGGTCCTATGATCATTTCCTAATTGTTTGTTACAGCTTACTTTTAGCAGGACTAACCAGGCAAGTTCTAGCTCAGTACCAATAGTGGACTATTCAACTTTCCTCACACTCACTTGACATCTCATCACTATACCGCAGTTATCGGACACCTAGTTTGACTTGAAGATTTAGGGTAATGCAATGGTGTAACTCTATTTCATGTTTAGAGCCACACAATTATCGATTACTACGCCTAGTCATGCAACATTTTCCGCTTTATCGGGATGTCATTTTAGCCATCATGCTTGAGTTAAACTTATGTACAAAAGATATAACGTGCCGGTTCAACAGAAAAATAATCAGTCTTTTGGGGAAAAAGAACACAGGCAAGAAAACCCCAAAAGAGGATAGTGAGTTGGGCTACTCAGACTTCACCCTAACACTCACTTTCAATTTACCCCACCCCTAACAAAAAGCATGCAATTGTCCCCAATGCATAAAAAAATCTAAAGATTAGAGGGGTAGGTGAAGCAAACCTGTGGCGCATAGCGCCGTCGATCAGCAAGCTGGTGGGTCCGATTTCCCGGAACCGCCAGCCTCTGCAATCTGGACACCATCAGTGGTGTCCTCAGCAATCTTGACACCCTCAGTGGTTTCCTCAGCAACAACCGCACCCTCAGTGCCTCCGGCGGTCTCTACAGTATGGGAGCTAGAGGCCCCAGCCGCTATCTGTGATGCTCGGATCCGGTGTGCCTCCGCCTCAGCAATTGAGGCTCTCCTCGCGGCCTCCATCTCGCGGCGCTCCTTCTTCTTCGCTCGCGCCTCATCCTCTCCTCGATCCCTACGCCTCTTGGCACTCTCTGGAGGGGGGGATGGTGTAATTTCAGAAGTAGTGAACAGTGCCGCCAACACTGTGTCCTCAGCAGGCTCGGCAGAAGGGGCCTCAGAATCCGGCACCCTCGACGCTAGTATCGTGGCGATGTCGGCACAAAGACTGTCGACTGCAGTCTGAAGAGTCGACACATCTACCGGAGGGGCTGGTCGAGCTAACACTCGCAACTCGAAGGCGTCTATCTGCGCGGTTAACCTCGGCAATCTTCCATTGCATCATCCTCTGTCTGGCGCCGACTCGATGTAATAGACTTCTGCATCCACGGCTGGATATGGTGCAGAAGAGTGGCCATTTGCGCCTCCAGTTTTTGGACCCTAGCAAGCGGGGCGATGTGATAGAGGGGTGTGAGAGGCTTCGAGGTGTGCTCCTACCCGGGATAGACTCGACCGGGGTAGTGTCAGTAGATGCCTGTGTAGACGTCTGGGCCTGGGCAACCATATCCACAAGATCATCAGCAAGAGGTGGCAGCTCTGGACGTGGCCCTCTGCGTGGTGCCAACTCATTGGCCTCGTCTCTGATGAGGCCGACATCAACGGTGCCGGCGGTCTTCAATCGATCTATGTGCCACACGGCACACTGCGCACTGCAAAGGGCAAAGATCATGCGGAAAGGGGTAGGTGGTGGTGACCTTGAATGCCTCTCGTGCATGATCGCCTGGAGAAGCCATGCATAGTCCACCTCAAAGTCGGCTATCATCGCCGCCATCAAGATCGCCAATCCCAGGTGACTATGTTATCGGCGTTTGTGGGGAAAAGCGGTGACACGAGCAGCCACAAGAACTTGGCGACGAACGTGAGGTTGGCCTTCTTGATGGCCCCTTTCGGCTCAGTGACCCAGTCGGCACCTTCTCCGTCGACTGATAGGTGCAGGGCCATCCACCTCTTGGTGGTCTCTCTCAGTGTCCGCTCGCGCATGAAGTGTCCATCCTTGACTATCTGCCAGCGATAGTCAAACTCGGCAGTGGTGGGGGTCCGCGTAGCCTCAGCACTCTCGCCGTATAGGAACCGGCGGATGGCGGGCAGGGAAATGTCGACCTGCACGCCTCGGACTAGAACTCGCTCAATGGGGCTGTTTGGCGGTGCGGCCGCTGTCGATCTGTGATCGGAGAGTTGCTACGTAGGACGCGTAGAACTCTCGGACCATCTCCTCACTGTATCGTCCCAACGGACGGGCTGTCCACTCTAGGCGATGCCTGGTGAAGATGTTGTGGATCTCCGGCATCGAGGGGAGACTCCCTGTAAGTACCCGCCGCTCCAGGGTGAGTGTTCTAGACATTACTCCTTTATCGGTCAAGAACTTCGCGTCGGAGTAAATCTGAAACTGGCCTTCAACGCACCACCGGTTTGGCTGGTCAGAGGCTGGAGTGGGGACCGGGGCTGGTGCGCCGGATGTGGAGTCTGAACTGTCAGCCTCATCAGACGAGGCCGACGCTGCAGCAGTGGCGGGTGCGGGAACCTCAGCAGATCCTGAAGCTTCCTCGGACCAGGATACTCCTAAGGAGCCAGACGCTCCTTCCTCGATAGTGGCCGACCCAGAGGGTGTGCCGGTCAGCGTGCGCTCCTCATCAGACTGGGAGGCAGTGACTACGCCGGACGCCACCGTCTTCTTGGGTGTGGCTCGGGGGGGCACGTGCAGCACGGGAAGGGGCGGAGGTGCCTGGGGGCATGTATTCAGGGTTCCGCTCATCATCAGACCTGATGATCAAGCGTGCAGACGGGGCCACAGACTTGGATCACCCGCGTGCGTAAGCTCGGTCGTGCTTGGGTGCCATGGTCGATAGTACCTGAAAAGGATCACTATTAGTACGAGTAATGTCAAACAAGACAAGCAAGCCCATACAACATAAAACATTTAAAATAGTGTGTTAGTGATAGTGAAACTGTATCACACGACGGGACAGATGACGGCTCGTCGTGGATACGACGGACCGTCATGAGGTCCGTCATGTTGTACTTGGTCGAAGTTCATAGAAAGAACCCTGCAAGAGGGGTCTCTGATCATCATGACGGTCAAGCAGGACGGACCGTCGAGTGTACGACGGCCCGTCGTAATTGTCCGTCATAGGACACTTAGAAAAGTTTTAGAGACCCTTAGAAACAGGGTCTCTGACAACCATGACGGTCGTGAAGGACGGACCGTCGTGTGAGTGACGGTCCGTCGTAAGTGTCCGTCGTTGGACACTTGGAAAAATTTTGGAGACCCTTTTCAGAGGGGTCTCTGACAACCATGACGGTCGTGCAGGACGGACCGTCGTGGGTGTGACGGTCCGTCGTAAGTGTCCGTCGTTGGACACTTAGAAAAGTTTTAGACCTCCTTAGAAACAGGGTCTCTGACAACCATGACGGTCGTGCAGAACGGACCGTCGTGGGTGTGATGATCCGTCATAAGTGTCCGTCGTTAGACACTTGGAAAATTTTGTGGAGACCCTTTTCAGAGGGGTCTCTGACCACCAAGACGGTCGTGCAGGACGGACCGTCGTGAAGACAACGGTCCGTCACAGGCGTCGTCGGGAGGGTGCTAGGTCTTATGCGACGGACCCTACGACGGTCCGTCGTGTACACGATGGACCGTCATCGGGGTCTCGTTCTGACTATCAGAGATAGAACTGTAAGTACCCTAAGCAACCCCAATGAACCCACGTTGTCTTGTAGTGTTGTGGACCTATATGTGTCTATCCCAACTACCTAGGAAACTATTAATGTGAAATCACCTATGTCTAGGGTTATGAACATGGCAAATTCAAACATGTAGAGCCTAGGTCTAGATATAAGCATATCAAGGGAACAAGATACGACTAAGAACAAATCTAATACTAACTAATAAATAAAAATACAAGAGAAATGAGTACAAATTTTGAGACACATACCTTGGAAATTGAGAAAACACAAGTGGGGAATGATTCAGGTAGCAAGGTAGATACCAAAAACAGCAGCACCGACAAGTAACTGATAGTGATAAAGTTTGGGGAGATTGTGGAGGCAATGATCAGTGGGGGGGATTTGAAAAGAGAGGGGAGATGAGAGGAATGAGGAAATAATGGGGGAAATATGGAGGGGCGGGAGTATAAACGGTCAGATTTTGAAAAGGGTCGTCCGGGTCGGGTCGGGTTAATTTCATTAAACACACGACGGTTCCCCGACGACGGTCCGTCGCATGTGTGACGACCCGTCGTGGGTTTCGTCGTGTGTGCCCTAAATTCAAACTGAGAAAACGTGCACTGGTGTGACGAATGAATCTGACGGTCCGTCACGTGTGCGACGGTCGTCGATGTATCCATCGATGGGCTGCTGCAGTAGTTTTCTGCGAATTTCGTGATGTGCTGCAAATTTAAAACCCATTAATAGAAAAATGCTACTATTAAAAAGACGATAAGTATTGGGTTGCCTCCCAACAAGCGCCTGATTTAATGTCGCGGCACGACTGGGACCACTTGATTACTCAGACTTCATCAAGCTGGTATGCCTCGATCACTTCATTCGCCAATTCAGCATGCCCGAGATAGATTTTTATGCGCTGTCCATTCACCTTGAACCGCACACCCTCCTTAGTTTCCATTCAACTGCTCCATGAGGGAATAGTTGGGTAACCGTGTAAGGACCAGTCCATTTGGACTTGAGTTTGCCTGGAAACAAGCGTAATCTGGAATTGAATAGAAGCAGTAAATCCCCGACCATAAACTCTCATTTTTCAATTTTGTTGTCATGATACTTCTTCATCTTTTCTTTATATAGGGCTTAGCTTTCATAGGCTTTCAAGCGAAATTCATCAAGTGCATTCAACCCATTTAACCGTTGCTCTGCAGCTTCGCTCCAATCCATTTTTAACTTCTTCATAGCCCACATGGCTTTATGCTCTAACTCAACCGGAAGATGACAAGCTTTCCCATATACAAGTTGGTATGGAGACATACCTATGGGAGTCTTATAAGCTGTCCGGTAGGCCCACAGAGCATCATCAAGCCTCCTTGACCAATCTGTTCGACTAGCATTCACTGTTTTGGACAATATCTGTTTGATCTCCCGATTTGATACCTCAACTTGCCCACTAGTTTGAGGGTGGTAAGGCGTGGCCACATTATGGCGAACACCGTATTTCTCCAATAACCCCTTGAACAATCTGTTACAGAAGTGGGAACCCCCATCACTAATAATGGCCCTTGGAGTGCCAAAACGGTAGAATATATTCTTTTTCAAGAATGCAGTGACACTCTTCCCTTCATTGTTTGCGAGAGCTACGGCTTCGACCCATTTAGATACATAATCAACTGCTACAATAATGTACTTCATCCCATGAGAACTCACAAAAGGGCCCATAAAGTCAATACCCCACACATCAAATAACTCAATCACAAGAATGGGGTTTAGAGGGAGCTCTTGCTTTCTTGAAATACCACCCTCTCGTTGACATTTGTCACATGATTTAGCAAACCCATGAGCATCTTGATGAATAGTTGGCCAATAGTAACCACATTGCAATATCTTGTGAGCGGTTCGGATACCACTGTGATGTCCGCCAACAGGTGAAGAATGGCATGCCTCCAATACACTCAACATTTCACATTCTGGCACACATCGTCGAATAAGCCCATCGGCACAACTCCTATACAAGTATGGTTCATCCCAAAAGAACTTCTTCACATCGTACATGAACTTTTTCCTTTGATGAAAGGACAAGTCTGATGGAACAATATCACTAGCCAGATAGTTCGCAAAATCTGCGAACCATGGAATCAAGTCTTGTGAAGCAGCCAATACATGTTCATCGGGGAAAGTATCATCAATGTCAGTCTTATCCCCTAACTCTCTCATAGCTTCATCCTCTAGACGGGACAAATGATCAGCAACTTGATTTTCAGGTCCCTTTTCTATCCAAAGACTTCAAAGTCAAATTCTTGCAAAGAATAATACCCAACGAATCAGCCTTGGTTTCGCATCCTTTTTCGCCATCAAATATCTCAGTCTTGAATGGTCAAGATGCACTATGACTCTAGTACCTAGCAAATAGGAGCGAAATTTCTCAAAAGCAAAGACTCATGCGAGGAGTTCTTGCTCGATCATCGTGTAGTTCTTCCGGGCTTCATTTAGGGCTTTAGTAGCATAGTAAATTGGGTGAAGGATTTTGTTTCTTCTCTGTCCCAATACTACACCAAGAGCCACCCCACTAGCATCGCACATTACCTCAAATGGACTGCTCCAATCCGAGAAATAATAATAGGTGCAGAAACTAACTTCTCTTTTAGCTCACCGAATGCTTTAAGACAGGACTCATCAAAACAAAATTTACATTCTTTCTCCGATAATTTGCACAATGGGTGTGCAATCTTTGAAAAGTCTTTGATGAATCTCCGATAAAAACCTGCATGCCCAAGAAAACTTCTCACACCTTTCACAGAGATCGGCGGGGAAGTCTCTCTATTACCTCAACTTTAGCTCGATCAACCTCTATGCCCTTTTCTGAAATGCGATGACCTAACACAATACCCTCTTTCACCATGAAATGACACTTTTCCCGCTTTAGTACTAAATTGCAGTCTTCACATCTCTTAAGGACCTCGGATAAATTGGACAAACATCGCTCGAATGAATCACCAACCACGTAAAAATCATCCATAAAAACTTCTATAGTATCCTCCACCATGTCGGAAAATATTGACATCATACATCTCTGAAAGGTCATGTGCATTGCACAACCCAAACGGCATTCTTCTGAACGCAAAGGTCCCATATGGACAAGTGAAAGTGGTTTTCTCTTGATCTTCTGGTGCAATAGAAATCTGATTATACCCCGAATACCCATCAAGAAAACAATACCACCCTTTTTCGGCAAGTCTATCCAACATCTGATCCATGAAGGGCATAGGGAAATGGTCTTTTTCAGTCCATGAGTTCAGTTTATGGTAATCCACACACACCCTCCATCTAGTAACCGGTCTCATTGGGACAAGTTCATTCTTTTCGTTGGGGACCACAGTCATTCCCCCTTTCTTAGGTACACACTGAACTGGGCATACCCAACTACTATCAGCGATTGGATATATGACTCCGGCATCCAACCACTTGATGATTTCCTTCTTCACAACCTCTTGCATAGGAGGGTTCAAGCGTCTCTGGTGCTCAACACTCGGCTTATGATCAGGCATGAGTTGGATTTTATGAGAGCAAATACCGGGGATCCCAATAATGTCCGCAATAGTCCACCCAATAGCTCTTTTGAACCTTTTTAGTACCGTCACCAAACTCGAACTCATTGTGCATCCAAGTCTGACGCAATGATTACCGGCAAAGTGTCACCCTTTCCTAAGAATTCATACCTGAGATGAGGTGGGAGAGCTTTTAGTTCTAATTTTGGAGCTTCCTCTATAGATGGTTTCGCGGGTGGGGACTCGCGATTCTTCATATCAAGCTCAAATTTCTTTGGTTTAAACCGAACATCACCTCGGTCAAGAGCGACTAATGACTCATACTCTTCAATGCAATCGCTATCAAAGTTCATTATCACTGCCGCTAATGCTTCGACACCTAGACGTTCTTCAATTTGTGTCTCAAATGTCTCACCCATGTTGTAGGATATCGCAGATACCGATTGGAGCTCACCACTCTACTTCATGGACCTACAAATGTTAAAGGTTACTTCCTCATTGTTCAACCGAAATTTCATCTGCCCCTTTTCCATGTCTACTAAGGCTCTTCCCGTATCAAGGAATGGTCTCCCAATAATAATGGGCACTTCAAAATCGACTTCGCAATCAAGAATAACAAAATCTGCTGGAAATATGAACGACTCCACTTTTACTAACACATCGTGGAGTATCCCTATAGGCCGTTTTACTGTTCGATCGGCCATCAGTAGCCGCATCGCATTGGGTTTTGGATCACCCAAACCCAACTTCTTGTAAATTGAGAGGGGCATGAGATTTATGCTTGCCCCCAGATCACATAATGCTTTCGCAAAATGTAATAGCCCGATTGTACAAGGAATGTTGAACGCACCCGGATCTTCTTTCTTTTGGACCAGAGATCTTGTAGCAATAGCACTACAATGCTGCATTCTATCATCATCCTCAAAAGTGACCGATCTTTTCTTTGTGACCAGATCTTTCATAAACTTGGCGTAATCGGGCATTTGTTCTAAAGCTTCTACCAAAGGGACATTGATAGAAAGTTGCTTCAACATTGTTATAAAACGCCGGTATTTACCATCCTCGGTTTTTTTCACTAATCTCTGAGGAAATGGGGGTGGTGGCCTAGGCATAGGAGTAACCTTTTTAGGCACTTCAGCATCTTTTGCAGTGTTATCATCTAATTCAGCATCAACTTCTACCACTTTATCAGATTCTGTTGTCACCTTATTCTCATCAGATGGCATAGGTGGATCAATGGTTTGCTTGCCACCGCGAGTAGTAATTGCCATACAATGTCCATCATTTTTTGGATTTTGGACAGTGTTGCTAGGAAGAGTGCCCGGTTGCCGTGTGTTCACAGTTGCAGATAATTGGGCCAATTGTACCTCAAGTTGCTTAATTGATATTGCATGGGTATCAACTTTTTGCCCAATACCCGCTAGATCATTCCTCAACTCTTTATTTTGCTCATCACTAGCATCGAACCTCCTCATCATCTTATGCAACATATCCTCAACTCGCGACATACTACCTCCACCATCCCTGGGAGTAACTTCACGATTTTGAAGAGGAACATAGGGTCCATTCCTGTCGTTTTTGTTACCATAGCTACCCCTGTTGAAGTTGTTGTCGCGATTGTAGTTTCCATCTCGGACATAATGACCCTCACGATTGTAGTTACCATAGTTCCGACCTTGGTTCCCTTGACCTTGGCGCCAATTTTCCTGATTAGAGCCTTGGGCACTTGGTCAGAAACCCCCCATCTGTTCATTTACTGCATAGGAATCCTCCTCATAATAACACTCATCGTTTGGAGGTGGTGGTTTAGCCAAGTAGTTGACTGCATTAATCTTTTTCTCGCACCCCAACGACATGTTTTAGTACCAACCCAAGCTCAGTTCTCATCTGAGCCATTTCTTCACGAATATCATCTGTGGCTGGGTTGTGAGTGGACTGCACTGCGAAGGTGTTTCTCCTTGTATCGGACTTCCTAGTACTCCAAGCTTTGTTGTTACGGGAGATTTTCTCTAACTTCTCAGCAATCTCGGCAGAAGGACATTCTCCATAAGATCCGCTTTGCTATAGTGTCCAAAGACTGCTTTATTGTTATCATCCTGTCCCCGATAGAAGTATTCCTTCAGTGACTCATCATCAATACGGTGATTTGGGACACTTCTCAAGAATGAGGTGAATCTATCCCAAGAACTACTAACCGACTCTCCTGGTAGTGCCACAAAGTTATTCACCCTGTCTTTGTGGTTTAATTTCTTGGAGACCGGATAGTAGCGTGCTAAGAAGACATCCCGTAGTTGGTTCCAAGTGAAGATAGAGTTGTATGGGAGCTCAGTAAACCACATAGCAGCCTCTCCCGTCAGTGAGAGAGGAAACACTCTGAGACCTATTACATCTAGATCCAAATCAGGCCTCCCCACGCAACTCTTACACACTGCCCTTACCTTAGCTATATGGGCATGTGGATCCTCAGAAGGTAGCCCTGAAAACAAACCTCTGGCAGTGAGCATTTGCATCAGACTACTAGTTACCACAAAAGTGTGGCACTGTGGGTAAAGGAGGCGTAACCGGTGGCCCCTCTGAATCTGCTGTGTTATCATAGCCTCTGTAGTATGCTTGGGGCGGTGGAGCGGGATTCTGTCCCCTCTGTTGATGTTCACCCGGAGCATTGGGTAACATCTGACCCTAAACATCAGCAGGAGCTGGGATGTTCTGGTTTGGGTCCTCATCATTGATTCCCAAGTTTTGATTCATGTTGCGCAGTTATGCGCTCTAACTCACGATCGTAGGGAAACAATGGTTCTCTTCCGCTCCGTGTATTTGGCATACAGGGAGAATAGTTCTGCAAGGAAATCAAAAACAATAAAACAAAGTAAAATCAAGAAAATATCAACTAAACTATAGTAATAAGTTCAAGTTAATCTAAAAGCTAAATTCCCCGGCAGCGGCGCCAAAATTTGATACGCTCAAACTTACTTCTCAAATGAGAAGTAAAGCGGTCGTGTCAAGTAAATAACCCAACTAGTGAGGTTGGGATCGTTCCCACGAGGAAAATAGTCTAGACTTAACTTTAACCTAGTATTACTATCGTTTGGTCAATAACTTTCTTGGAAAGTAAAAATATAAAAAGGGGGGTATGTATTACCTAATGAGTAAAAATAACTAATGTAGTTGAAAGAGACAGTTGACAGCTTTTAATATTGGGTTTTAATTAATGAATTAAAACAACTAGGGTTTACGTGTTCCCCACAGGTTCGTAACTTGATAATTCTAACTATAACAATTCTTTCCTAGTATCTTGCATGCAAAGTGATAAGTTATGTATTTCAAAATCCTTGGTCCGGCATCTAGAAAATCTCACTCCGCACCTTGGTCCGGCTACGTGTGTTGCTTTCCTAACCCATATCTTTACCTCATATTAAGCATCGTATTCGATATTTGACTAAGTTATCACCTTGTACCAATCAATACTAGCCTATTAGATAGTATACACTAAATCTATGTTAATAATTCTTTTCCTATTAGCTACCTCCTTGGTCCGGCAAGTAGCATTAAGGCGAGTTCTAACGTTGATCATCCGTTAAAAAGACTTCTAAGCGAAAGAATTATTAATACATGCAAGACACTATTCTAGAATTGTTATTTTAGTTAGGGTTTATCTCATTACTTGCCTATGGTTCCCACAACCCTAGTTATGGAATTTAGTTACTCATAGCCATAAACACAATATTCAAATTTGTTAAATTAGAATTCATGTACTTACTTCAATGAGAAAGAATAAAGTCCAAAAATATGCTTGATTAATCACCAAAAATCACTTGTATCAATCTCCAATAATCAAACACTCAAAAACACCAAGTCTAATAATCACAAAGTCTAACTATATGGAATTTGATAATCAAAGAGTCTAACCCCAAAAATGAGGTTTTTCGAACTATTTATAAAAAATAAAAAACCTAATTAAACAAGGATTCTAATTTCTGGAAATCTGCCAAAACGCGGCTGGGTCGACGGACTACTCGACGGACCGTCGTAGTCATGACGGACCGTCGTGGGATCCGTCGTCCCATACTTGTCCAATTTCTTCTGCTGCTTTCTTCATTCCCCTCGACGGCAAGTGTGACGGACCGTCATAGGCACGACGGTCCGTCGAGGGTCTTCGTTTCAAAATACTTCAACTCTTGGAATCTGGGTACTCGGATCACTTCTCTGATCTTCACAACGGACCTGCAGGACGGACCGTCATGGCCATGACGGACCGTCACAAACTTCGTGATCCCACACTTGGTCAGAATTCCCCATCTTCCTTCAGCAGCTTCTCTACGCTGCCACCTACGGACCGTCACAAGCACGACAGACCGTCATAAGCTCCGTAGGTGGTCTCTTCTGCAATTTTCACTCAAAATCTCCGCATTCAGCTTTGGACAGATTTCCTGCAAAACAAAGAGAAACTTATATCAAGATTAGCACAAAAAGTCTTTTGGACATACTAAACTTAAGGAAAAAGCATTAATTATACCGTGAAACCACGGTATATCAACTACCAAGAAGTCCGACGACTAATTCTTATGTGCTTGCATGTGTACTTGTGTGACTTTGCATGTTTCGTGAGTTTTTTGGTGTTTAAATTGATAAAAGAGGTTCATAAGACCTAGATGTACAAGTTTAGGGATTTGAAATAAGGGTACGACTCAACCTAGGACCCACGAGGGGCTCTAGCCACAACTCAAAGGCTAGACGCTGCCAGGCAGCAGTTTGGCAGTGCCAAACGACGACCCAAACGACATTAACTCATTGAAGTGATATCTCGTCGACTTGGTGCGTTGTATGAGCCGTCTAGCCTGCAAGTCCTTGAGTATCTGAATCGAACCACGAGCCCTAATCAACGGGACATCGTCCAAACAAAAGTCCGTGGTTGGTGGGCGTGGTTTGACACCTGCAAACTACCTACAATCTCGGCCAAGCTTGGGGTGTTTTGTTAAATTTACCCCAAGTATTTGAAAAAAGGGAAGATTTTGTTAGGTGTATTTAAAGTGTATTACAGTGATTTAAACCTATTTAGACCTTAAAACAAAATTCAAAACCCTTTCCCTCCTAAGTTTTCTCTAGAAACCTCTATAGGTCAAGGTCAAGATGGAGTTTAGATGATGTATTTTAATAGAATTCTTGTAAATTTTCTTTTTAAATTATTCTAATAAGGTATGAGAGTTCTATCGAAGTATATATATCACCTTAGATCCAATTTCAAAGTGAATTCAAGGATTTCAAAGTTATTAAAAAGTGCAATTCTACTCTAAGTCATGGGTTCTCGCATGAAACATTTTGAAACAATGAGATATGATGTTATTGATGTATAATTTATGTTTTCTAATGAAACTCTCTAAGAACCCTTGACCTTCTATAATTTTTATGTTTGGATATAATGTGGATGATTTGATCATGTCTAGATCTTAGTAGATTCATGTGTAGATTGTATTGGACTATTGAATTGTGTATAGATCATGATACAATTGTATATAGGCTGCCTTAATTTGATGATAATTATATTTTATATCTTTGAATCATTTGTATAATTTTGTAGTTGTTTTAGAATTATGTATATGGATATTGATAAGAGCCTTTGTGAAGTGATTTGATTGAAAAGGCGAAGGAATATTGTCGTTGATGATGGAAAGGTTGTAAGTTCATTTGATCTCTCTATATTGCGTAGAATTATTATAGAATTTCTATTGATTTGTATTTTCCATTTATGGTGGCATTGTTTATGTGTTGATTATATGATGAACACGGCCTTGTCGGCATTAATATGTAAATTGTAGTAGTATCATTTATCGGCTTATATAAAGGTATAATGTGTACATATTTATGTGAAGTAATGTGATCATGTAGAAGATGTTATGGCTTATATGATTATGTAACGTGATGTTGTGATGTATACATGTGTGATATTGTATAATGTGAATATATGAAATGAGTACTCGTGTAATGCTTGCATGATATTGTATGAGTGCTAATGTTATGATTCTTTTTCAAGTGATAGTATATGATAATCAAAGGTCAAAGGAGTGCCTTATGTGATACTGTTGTGAGGTTAAAGCATGTTGTCCTTCAATAATTATGTATGACTATGGTAGACTATGATGAGTTTCTATATGTGTTCAAAAGGTATCTTGTTAGGTAGACTTAGTGTCCCTACTTGGTACTTGAGAGTGATATTGTGTATGTGATATGATGAGTGTTGTTTCTTGATTTTGTAGACTTAAGTCCCTCTTCTCGATGCATGAAATTTAGGTTAATATGTGATCCCTTACCTTGGTAGAATAAATCACCCTTGTTGTGTATGTTTATGAGTGATAAGCATATGACCTTGAACATGTGTAGAAGGTAATAATTTGGAACCTTAAATATAGAAAGAAGGTTATAGAATACTTGAAGTTGAAAGAAGTAATTGTACCCTTCTTGTCTGAATGATGGACTTAGGGATAGGTTGGATGGAACAACATGAAACCAATTCTAAGAAAGTCATTGAGCTATCCTTATGACCATTAAGTGGCATCCCTAGTGGACCCATCCTTGGTAGAAGTATTATGATTTGGTAAGACTAAAATCTTGTACCTCTTCATATGCCTCTTTTTTGATTGAACTTAGTGAATGAGAACAAAGGCTAAGCATGGAGTGAATATAATTGGGGAATAACTCTACTAAAGTTGAGATTAGATTACAAAAAAAACCCTTGATATTCCTTAACCATGTTCCTACACAGGATATGTCCTAGTTCTACCCTAGGAAAGTGGATCATCATCCCTCGCAGTAGGATAGAGTTCGGATTTGTTACCTAGATAATATTGTATATGTCGGTTAATGCATATTCTCGTCATTTGGGATGCATTCTAGTATTGGAGAAGTTCTACATCAAGTAGGTAGTGGAAGGGGACACTATCTATACATGACACGAGTAGGTTTTTAAGATACTAGGATGAGGGTTAACTAGGTCTTCCCCAAGTCCATTGTGTGAAGTCTTATAGATATATGATTGTCTCTAAAAGTTGATTTAATGATAGTAGGTCTTTTAATTGGAGTATGTTGTATAAAAAGGTTCTTATCTTGGGTAGTTTTGAATATTTCTTAGGTAGGCTTGAAGAGGGTGTATGGACAATCTCTTCATGTTTGACTTAGGTGAGTCATAGAGTAACCTTAGGTATGGAGTCTAAATGATGTAAATGCTTTTCTTATTGAATATGGAACTATGTGATATGCGCTGAAATTGAATAACCTTACTTTAGGTAGTCTTGAGGATCATCTAGGTGTGTGTGAAGGAATCGTATGGGACGCCACTTCATATTTTACTCAGGTGGGTCTTAAGATAATCTTTAGTAGGGGGTCTAAGTGAATATGGTCATGAGATCTTTGTGTCACACCTGGAGCCTACACCTAGATGTGTCCGACAGCTAATGACCATTGTTGGACTTGAGGGAAACCTTGTTCTGGCTTCTTATCTTAGCAGAAGACTTAGCTTAACTCAACTATAATTAATTAACATTCTCAAGAGAAATACTTAATTATATTAGTCTATAAAAAATGATACTCAAGTCGCAAAATAAATCCTCCGTAAATAAGGAGATACCCAAAAATGAATCATCTGACTGTCTATGAAAACTCCACTATATTAGATGGATGTTGGGACACACCCCAAAACATCTTAGAATTGAAATACTAGAAAGCAAATTATAGTGTCCTCTGGAGTGCAAGGAGGCTCAACACTAATTCTTAATACTCAATTGAATCAACAAGGTCCTTGATGCTGATCCTTGTTACATTGAATGTATGAGTATACAAGTTGGAAAACATGACAACAAATTAAAGCTTGAGATGATTAAGAAGATCTTATATATATATATATATATATATATACCACTTAATTCCTTTATAGCTTTTGAGAAATGAACTCACTGTTCGCTCTTTGTTTTACTTGAAACTTAACTCTTGGGGAATACTAGTTTCCTTATAGGTTTTGATGTTTAGACTCAACTCTTACTAATTGCTAAACTTGTAACTTGAGCCTTAAAAAAGTAAAAATGTTTGTTGAAAAACTCATAAAAACATTAAGAACTCATTTTGACTTGCTTCTTAACTTTTCGACATGATTCTTAACTTCTTTTTCTTTGATCTTAACTTTTCATAAATTGGATTATGGATTCAAGGAAGATGATATCATGTCGATGGCTGATTTCATGATGTTCAGATGTACTTTACATTGTTGGAATCAACTAGGAATTATAGTATGAAAAGATAGGGAAAAACGAGATCTCTAGGTGACCCTAGAGCTCTAAGAGGCACGGGGCACCACTCATGAAGGAAAGACACTGTCTTGAGAGGCTCTGTATATAATGAAACACCAGGATCTGTCAAAAAGAGCCTTTCCTGAGGGGCTCTAGCAGGCGCGGCGCCCAGGGCTTATCATACAAGCTTTTCGACTTCTCTTATCCGATTTCAAATTCTAAACCTTCTAAAATTCAATGGATCTCTTCCCAAAAAATTTAGATGACGAATATTCTCAATACCCAATAGTTTAGACTCATAAAATAGACTGAAACACAAATCACACAACCAAAGGTATACTATAACTCAACCAACAAGAATTCAACGGTTTTTCATCAAGAACTTCAATGTTCATTATTTAATCTACTCTAATTGCAAAGAATTAAACATTTGTTGTGTGAGTGGAAGAACACAACATAGAAATATCTCATATACTCTATCTATGATTATCCTGACGAATTCCACTTGAAGAACTTAGCGTTCTTGATGAATTCTTGGCCCTTTTCTACTTTCTCCTTCTTCTCTTCTATTTCTCCCAATCCCTAAGTGTATTCACCTTTTCTAAAACTGAATTTAGACTTAGTTTCACCCCTAATAAACCCTAAAACAAATTTGGAAATGGTAAGGTGAAAAGACCACTTTACCCTTACTAAAAAACGGATTGGACTTTCCTCAGTCCAACAAACCAACTTTTGATATGCATATCTCCCTCATATAATATCGAAAATGCGCAAACTCGTTTGCGTTGGAAATATCTATTCAAGGGATTTTAAACCATATACAGAACAGTCCATAACTTTTTTTGATCTAGCAGTTATGGCCGTTTTAAAATGTCATAAAAGATACTTTTACACATTAGAATTTTTCCAGATGTTTCCTACTCTTCCAAAAAATAACTATTCTAAGTTTCTTTGTTTAATCCTAGATATTCAAGTATATGAAATGTTATAAGGTCTCCCCCGTGGGAACATTCATCCTCAAACGAGAACTCTTTCATTAAGCTAAGGGTAGTAACAGGATTTCGGCTGTCAACAAACAAATGAAAGTAATAACATGCTTACACAGAGTCTTATAAAGATCTTTGAAGAAAATTTAGTACCTTGACTTGCATTCTCTGTGGATTAGAAGAAATGTGGGTATGTCTTCTTTATATACTCCTCATCATCCAGTGTTGCCTCTTCAACAAATTGATTTCTCCAAATGACATTGACTTATGCAACTTCTTTTCGTCTGAACTTGCGAGCGATCCACAATTTGAATCGGATTCTGTTTATAGGATAATCTATCCTTCATCCCAATATTTTCAGTTTGTTCAATCAATGAAGGATCACCTAAGCACTTCTTCAACATAGACACATGGAATACCGGATGAACTGTGGCTAACTCCTCGGGTAACTCCAACTTATATGCTACATTGCAAACTCTCTTGGAGATTTCTTTAGGACCAATATACCAGGGACTAAGTTTCCCCTTCATACCAAACCATGTAACCCCTCCATTGATGAAACTTTCAGTTACATCAAATTATCCACCTCAAACTCTAACGACCTTTTTCTAAAATATGTGCAGGATTTTTGACGACTCTATTCCAATTTGAATCTATCTTGAATAACTTTCACCTTCTCCACACCTTGGTGAACTAGATGTGGTCCTATCAAACCTGCTTCATAACCTTTGAACCACCCAATAAGAGATCTGCATCTTTTCATATAAAGAGCTTCATCTGGAGCCATTTGGATACTAGAATGATAGCTATTGTTGTAAAGAACTCAATGAGAGGCATGTAATCATCCCAATTCTCGTTGAAATCAATCACACAAGGTTTGAACATATAATCTAAGGTTTGGATAGCACTCTCCGGTTATCTATACGTTTGAGGATGAAAAATAGTATTTAAGTTCACCTTCGAACCCTAACCTTTCTGGGAAGACATCCTGAACATAGCAATAAATCGTGCACCTCAATATGAAATAATAGAGACTGGGTCCCCATAAGTCTGACTTTTTGAATGTACAACTTAGCATAATCCTCGGTTTAATAGGTAGTCCTTACCTGTAAGAAATGGACTGACTTTTTCATTCTATCGACAATCACACAAATAGAATCATGCTGCCTACGAGACCTTGGAAAACCTATGGTGAAGACCATATTAATCATCTCCCACTTCTATTATTGAAGTTTTATCTTTTGATCCAACCCTCCAGGTTTGGTGTTCCACTGTAACTTGCTAGCAAATCGGACATTTGGCAACAAATTCAGCAATGCCATTTTTCATTCCATCCCACCAATATAACTCTTTTAATTAATTGTACATCTTGGTGGAAACAAGATCAATGGAATATATGGAGCTATGAGCCTCCTCTATGATCTTTTCTTGGAGTCCATCCACCCTAACCATCTTCTTTGTGTGAGATAATATATTTTCTGGGTGAACACATATTTTAGGCTGTTGTGACTAGTGAATATGTGTCATATCAAGGGAGCACACCCTAGAAGAAAGCAGTTTCGTCATCCTTGAAGAGGACAAAGGCTAACCTCTTAGCATTCATCATTACATTTCATAGGTTAAATTGGTGAAATTTAAAAACTTTTTAGTTACTTCTAGATTGAGGTTTGCATAGACCTTTTGCATACACTTAATATATACATAGGGAGTTTACATAAACTACTCGCATAGAAAGCACTACATAGGCTTCTACTTTTATTTCACGGACGTAATATAACAATACTAATTCATCAGAAGTCAAGGATACGTCTCATATTAAGCCATCTAAACAAGTTCAAAATTGGGCATAGCCCATACTTTATACAATAAAGGCCACATATAGGCCTACACAACTTTGTATTCAAATGAAAGAGACTAAACAACTGTAACAACCCTAAACATGACTATGCTAAGTAATGTCTAACGTATCTAGAATGCCTAAATTAGACCGGGTTCACACGGATTGAAGCGCGTAGAACCAAAACTCTGAACCTCTTAAATAGACAAGCCAACTAACGTGGTGTGTTAGTTGATCTAGAGAAGGTTGGGTCCAACCATGTAGGGCACCCGAATATGAATATTTGTCCGGATGAATCTTTACTGGACTTAAAAAAGGGGAAATCTTAAGTTTTGACGGTCTAGGGGTAAAATGATATTTTTCTAGGCCAAGGGTAGTATCGTAATTACCCTAAATATATAATTAATTATTTAATTAATAAGGTGGAGGTTCATTTTTGATAGAAAGGGCCGAAATTGCCCATTGAGCAAAATCTTGCTCCACGTGGGTTCAAACCTAGGTGGGAGCAATGATTTTACTTGATTATTTATATTGGCGAATTTATTTAATTAATTAATATTTAAATGCTGATTTAAAAAAAAGGAAAATCAGATTATTATTAATTAATTAATTAATTAATACGGCGGTTTGGGTCGGGTTGACCCAGAGGGACCCATTTTGGCGATGGGGACGTTAAGGGTTTGAACCTCAACGGAAGCAACATTTAAGTGGATTAAATTGAGTTTTATAATATGATTTTATAAGGTCATTATGGTTATTTCACTAAAATAAATAAATCAGATTTTCAAAGTTTGAAAGAGTCCTAGTTGAATAAGTCTAAACTACTTCATCTAATCCTAAGCCACTCACGTCTTTCACGTGTATCTCTCTCTCATTACACATATTCTTTCTGGCTGACAAACGTGAGAAAAAAAATTAGAAAACAAAATTTCTTCACACTTGAAGTACTTGCACGCAAAACAGAAATGAGAAAGTAATCCGAAAACGTTAAGCAAAACATAATACGTTAGTCGGGCAAGGTGTGAGTTTCTGGATTGGAAATGAATTTGGTGAAGTTGTTGGCTGCAAGTTCAAGTGTTGAAAAACGTTAAAATCATGTATGAGTTTTCATACTCTTGGTCTATTTCCCAAGAGACCCTTAAGACTCAGATAATTCTATTCCGAAACTAGGATTGTTCCCCATTACATATTCCCGGTCACTAGATCCTATCACTGATCTTAGGTTGGTATATCTGCAGGTAGATTAGATATGAAGTGTGATTTTCGTGATAATGTGTTCATGATTATGTGTTTGGAATTGTATGAACGATGAAGTATGTCTGCAAAATTTTCGTGAAAATATTGTGTATGCCGTGACATGATTTTTTGTTTGAAGCCTTAAAAATGATATGTTTTTATCGTTGAATTTTATGTGCGAATATTTATGTAAATCATGAGGTGTAAAAGTGGTGTAATGTTGCTGGATTTAATAGTAATTCTTGGCTAAATGTAATCATAAAAAGATTTCATTTAAAGATGCACCAAATAATCCACGAAATGCCTTAAGAATTAACGTATGAATGTTAATAATAGAAGCTGAAAATAGTGAACAAATTTCCAGCATTTGGTAGGTTTTGTTCAGCCAAACAAAGTGGTACAAAATGCAATGAAAAATAAATGTAAAATAAGTGAGATCACCAAGGATTGAAACCAAGACCTCATTACATGAAAGCTACATAAAAATCAACAAAAGATTGATAGGAAAATGGATTGGAAGAGACCAAATTTTCCACATGCTGGAAATTTTGAGTCTCGGCCATGGATGAGGAAAATTAGCTATGTTCTTACAATTTTTTTAATGTGAGGTCATTGGGTATTGAACCCATGACCTCACTAAATGAAAATTACATAAAAATTTCATGAAAAAAAAGTAAAGGACAAAATAAAATGTGGAGGAATTGAACCTATAACCTCTTGAATGGATGAGAGAGTTTGGAGAAATAAAGGAGAAAATAAATTTGGAGAATGGGGATTGAACCCACAACCTCTTGAATGGATGAGAGTGTTAGGAGAAAAATAGAGGAGAAAATAAATGTGTAGAGTTGGAATTGAACCCACAACATCTTGGATAGGTGATAAAGTTAAGAGATAAATTAAAAGAAAAATAATGAGCTTCTGGGGGATTGAACCCACAACCACGTTGACTTTAAATGAAGGAGAGGAGAAAAAAAATATTATTGAATTGATGGGTATCGAACTAGGGTCCCCTAAATCTGAAAAATGAAATTATCAAGTTTAAAATAAGATTAAGTGTTGTCCAAGGGATTCAAAATCAGGATCCCTTGCCAATTCCGTATTGATATATAAGTCATATGTAAGTAAATATTTAATGAATGCTGCCTTTAAAGATCGAAACCAATATCTTTGCATATCTACATGATGCATAAGTCTTGTACCACATAATCTTGGGTAAACATGAATCACATAGACAAACTACGAATGAAGCCTCATGGCTTATATTTGTGGACTCATAAGTCTAGCATACATTTAAAAGTAGGTGAGCCTAAGATGTACGTGATAAAATGATGTAACCCTAGAAGGGTTAAGTAAGTCGTAGAAACACACTAAATTGCCAAGTGCATTGTCATGATTAAATGAAAATTCACGTCAAGAGGTGAGTAATTATGAAAAGCAAATGTATTAAAGTTAATGAATGAGGTGACAATATGATAAGAGGCTAATGCGAAAGATGAGAGCAATCTCAAATGAGCCTAAGTAAATGTTACCAAAACGTACTCACCTATGAGAGTGTAAAGATAATGAAAAGACCAATTTCTATGAATAATCTAATGAAAGTATTGAAATTAATGCATACTTAATACTAATGATGAGATGAGAAATCATCTAATGAGCTATGATGTCCTCATTCTAGAAGCCAGCTTCCATGATGTATGAGTTGAATGTAATAAACTTTATACTGAGCAACAATAGGCTAGCTATGACCGGTGATTCCTTCCTTCGGGAAGGTCAGAGGTTCACATAACTATTATGAGATGAGACAGTCTGGCATGCCGGGTATTGGTCTTCTTACATCTCCTAGTCTTTAAACCTATACTGCCAATATAGGGAACTAGTAGGGTTCGATTCCCTATATATGCTAGCATGCTTTGGTTCACTTTGAACGGTGATTCGACCTCTTTTCGATGTGGGGATTACACACTTCTTTTGATGATGCTCACATGATCTATGTCGGTTAAGGTTCAATTTCCCAAAGAAAGAATGAGGCTAGACTCAAGGAATGCACATAACAAAATGAACGATACCAAAAGTTTTAGGATCGGATAATCAAGTGGTGAGATAGACTTAAGTAATGACACTAGGTTATTCTTGGTCATTGCAAAGCTAACCTGATGAGAGTCTTATACTACATCCTAGGTATGACTAGTGATTGCACTAGTATATGAATGAACGAAAATAAAGTACGTATGAATGAATGAAACAAACTATGTGTTTGCTAAAGAACGCTCCCTATTTGAGGTCCCATATGTTGAGCGCTCATTTTGGGAAGTCCTAGTGTCAAGTCAACGATTCCAAGGTCTCATGGAATATGAAAGAATAATGTGAACTACGCGATATTATATGTGCAATACGTTATGTGCTGCTTGCAAAATGATAAGTATGATGATACATGTTACTCTCATTGCATGACTTTCCTAATCAAAATTTGGCAAGTCCACTAACCTTCCTAATCCAAATTTTGCAAGTCCACTGACTTGATTTTCCATAAATCATGTTGTTAGGAAAGAGCTATTCTTACTCATGCATGTCCTTGGTGTGTGTTTGCATATACCCATACTTAGTACAAGTGTGTACTAATCGCATAAAATATCTACTTTTAGGTGCACGCACAGCTGGACATTTGAGCTTGCAGTACGACGGTGTAGCTATCTGGACATGGAGAATTCATCCGGATTTCCTAGGCCCTCATGCTTTAGAGGACGCTTGCCCATTATTTTATAGCTTATGTATAGGCTTGAGTTTGTGGAGTATGTTCCACTAGCGTTTCTTTCTCATCTTATTTCATACATTGTGTTTGTGCCATTTTGGCAAGTATACACTTTGTGCAGTATGGAACTATTTCTTCCAGTTAATAATCTTAACATTAGATGGTTGATTGTGAAAATTTATGAGTTTAAGTAGAATGTCTTCTATGAATGTTAAGAAACAAAAAGTTCAAATTTTTCGCTAAAATTAACGTAGATGAAGTAACAATGACGTAAGTAGGCTTGTGTGGGACCTTTGAGAGAACGACGTCAGTCTCGTCTGGGGTCTAGATTCTAGTCGTGACAAAGTTGGGATCAGAGCATTAGGTTAAATTTCAAGGATAATAACTTCACACCAACCACATCGAGTAGTTTCTAATTCATGGTAGTGAAGTGCGTCATTATCCTGATTTAGAAAATGCATGATGCGCAGGAAAATTCCCTTCTTCTGATCTTATCTTGCTTTCTTGAATATCTGATTTCTTGGTGTTAAG
Organism: Solanum arcanum; assembly: GCA_027789145.1. NCBI lineage: Eukaryota > Viridiplantae > Streptophyta > Magnoliopsida > Solanales > Solanaceae > Solanum > Solanum arcanum. Next base: position 27,480,088 of record CM050941.1, read on the forward strand.
AGAGTATCTAAAATAACCTCTTGGGAATCAAAAAGATAAATACTAGGAGATACACAGGCAGAGAGACTGGAGGAGCAGCTACTCGGTAAATCAAGTTCCTCCCCAGGGTCCAGCTGGTGGAACGGAGGTGCCTGTTAACCCAACTAGGTTGACAGATGGGGAAGTGAGGAAAAATTTTGTACATATGGCCCAAGCCATCACTTTACAAGCTCAGGCTATGACAACCCAGGCGGAGCAACAAGGTATTCCAAGGGAGAACCCACCTGCCATCACCATGGCTAACAAGTTAAGGGACTTCATGAGGGTTAATCCTCCCGTTTACAATGAATCTAATATTAATGAGGATCTCGAGGAGGAGTGTAGGGAAATTATGTTGCATTATATCATGAACCTTTCAAGGCTTATGGTACATGTCCAACAAGTGGAAAAAAGTAGTAAGAGGATGAACACTAGGGCAAGGAACATGTCAAGGCAAGTTGAGGAGAATTTTTCAAGGAAGAGTAGAACTGAAATAAGAGATAAGTCCAGGTTTATAAAGGAACTCCCCCACCAAGGGGAGTCAAGTTCATTCAAGGGTCACTATGATAGGGATTTCGAGGACAGAGTTAAGAGAAACAGTGAAGTAGATACACCTCAAGAGAGGCCACCTTGTTGGAATTGTGGAAAGCTTCATGAAGGAGAGTGTAGGAGGGTCTCTAACCCTTGTTACAGTTCTAGAAAACCGGTTCATATGATGAAGGATTGTCAGTATATAAGAGGTCGAGAAAATGGGAAGGAGAAAGTTCAGCCGAATGGTCCAAGTGAAGAGTTTCAAAGGAGGCAACGATTTATCGCCCTCAAGTGTAGCGGTGGGAAGACACCTCTTGTGATGTCTCCGGTGCGTAGCCTAAATTAGTTTTACATGTGTACTGTTGTATATACTTGTATGAAGTTAACATGTTGGAGTCGTCATGTTAGTTGCTGACTTATGTGTTTATTAATGTTGTATGCTTTGATGAGACTAGTTTAGGAAGAAGTTCCTTAGTCTATTAATGCGAAGCTGCTAGTAGGTTTCAAGGATGTGCACCAACCTACTAATATGTAAATCAGATACATAAAAACATTGAATAGCTTAGGCATGGATTTTCTTCATAAGTGTTATGCTACCAAAGACTATCAAACCAGGGTAGTGAGGTTTCAGTTGCCAAATGAGATAGGATATAATGGGTAGGGCGTGGGCCAATTCAACAAAACCATTTCAAATCTTAAGGCCAAGAATATGTTATCTAAGGGGTTAGATATACTCCTCCTAAGGTTGTTTTTTTAAGAAACTCTAAGTTTTAGTGCAATATTCAATTTGGTGTTGTAAGTCCAAAATTGTATGTGTAGTAATTGCACTACGTGAGTTAAAATAAATTCATATTTGCATGTCACTTTGCTGTTTTTGTATAGCGTGGACATGATATTTTTTGTTTTGTGGTATGAGTGGTGAGGTGAATCAAGTTAAGTTTGATTGAGAAGGAAGTTCCTCAATCTCAAATATGAAGATTCAGATATGCTTGATTAATATGCACTATCCAAAGTAAGTGTGAAACAGAAATTCATAAAGAGTAAAGTCTCAAGTATGTTAACATATTTTTCAAAATCACCCTCTTTATTTTAAAATTATGTATAGTGTCATTTAGGGACGAATATTCCTAAGCGGGGGGGGGGGGGAGGTAATGTAACAACCCTTAAAATGACTATGCTAAGAAGCAATGTCTAACGTATCTAGAATGCCTAGATTACACTGGGTTAACACGGGTTGATGGGTATATAACCAGACCTCTGAACCTCTGCAACAGCCAAGACAACTAACTTGGTGAGTTAGTTGATTTAGGAATGGTTGGGTCCAGACATATAGGGCACCTGAATAAGAAGATTTACCCGGATGAGTCTTTAACGAACTTAAAAGAGGAAATCTTAAATTTGGAGGCTCTATGGGTAAAATGGTCTTTTTCAAGGCTAAGGGTAGTGTCATAATTACTCTAAATATGAAATTAGTTATTTAATTAATAAGGTTGAAGGATATTTTGGGTAGAAAGGGCAGAAATTGCCCATTGAGCAAAATCCTGCCCCACCTTGGTTCGAAACTAGGTGGTAGCAATGATTTAACTTTATTTTTTGTATTGGTGAAATAATTTGCTTAATTAATATTTCAATTCTAATTTAAGAAAAAGGGAAATTAGATTATTATTATAAATTAATTTTTTATTGGGGCAGTTTGGGACGGGTTGACCCGGAGGGACCCGTTTTTGCGATGGGGACGTCACTTGTTCGAACCTCGATTGAAGCAACAATTAAGTGGATTATATAATTTGATCTTTTAAGGCCATTATTGTCATTTCACTAAACTAATTAAATCAGACTTTAAAAGTTTGAAAGAGTCCTAGTTGACTAAGCGTGTGTTTGGTATGATGGAAAATGTTTTTCTAGAAAATGTTTTCCTGGAAAACAAGTAGATTTTGGACTTATTTTCTCATGTTTGGTTTGTGAGTAGAAAATATGTTTAGGAAATGATTTTAGTGTTTGATTTATGAATGAAAAATGTTTTTGAGAGACATCTTTTATTTTTACTAGAGTAGAAAATAATTTTGAACTTGAAAATATTTTTTAAAAATAATTCTTATTTGGGGTGGTGGTGGGGGTTAGGGTGGGGGAGGGGGCAAGAAGGGGGGGGGGTAGGAGTGAAAAAATAATAATTTGAACTTTGTAGTTTTTTTTTTTAATTTTTTTTTGGAGGTTAGGGGTGGGTTGGGGGCTTGCCGGGTTGGGGGAGGGGGTAGGAGTTTAAAAATAAAAATTTGAAGTTGAAAATATTTTTAAAAAGAAAAATTATTTTTTTGGGGAGGAGGTGGGGTTGGGGAGGGGGAGACTGGCCGGTGGTGGGTGGGTGGGGGTCAGGGATTCAGAAAAAAATATATTTTAAGACTGATTTTGTTTTAAAATTGTTCTTTTTCCCAAAAAAATGTAATTTAAAATTGGAGGAGAGTTTTTGAAAATGTTTTCCTTAAGTTTTTGAGGGGAAGTCATTTTCTTTAACTTTGAGGAAAACGAGTTTATGTGGAAAACATTTTCCAAAACTTTTGTCCTAAGCAAACATGAAAAAAATTAAAAAGATTTTTCAGAAAATGTTTTCCATCGTTCCAAACACACTCTAAGTCTAAAAAACTTCACCTAATCGTAAGCCACTCACCTCTTTCACGTTTAACTCTCTCTCCTTCATGTCTATCTTTCTCTAATTTCACCCTTTGTTTTTGGCTGCCAAACGTGAGAAAAAAATCAAAAAGCAAAAGTTCTTCACACTTGAAGAACTTGCATGCCAAAACATTAACGAGAAAGCAATCCAAAAACGTTAAGCAAAACGTAATATGCTAGTCGGGTAAGGTGTGAGTTTCAGGATTGAACGTCAATTCAGAGAAGTTTTGGGAAGCAAGTTCAAGTGTTGAATAACGTTAAAATCAGGTATGGGTTTCTTAATATTGGTCCCTTTACAAAGAGACCCTTAGGACTCAGATAATTCTATTCAGAAACATGGATTGTTCCCCATTACATGTTCCTTATTACTAGCTCCTATATCTGATCTTAGGTTGGTATGTTTGGTGGTAGATTAGGTATGAGGTGTGATTTTCGTGATAATTTGTTCATGATTACATTTTTGGAATTGTATAAACGATTAAGTTTCAGAAATTTCATGAAAAATATATGTGTATGCCGTGACATGATTTTCAGATTTTAAGCCTTAAAAATGACATGTTTTTATGGTTGAATTTTATGTGCGAATATCTGTGTAAATCACGTGGTGTAAAAGTGGTGTAATATTGCTGGATTTAATAGTAATTCTTCGCTGAATGTAATCATAAATAGATTTCACTTAAAGATGCACCAAATAATCCACGAAATGCCTTAAGAATTAACGTATGAATGTTAATAATAGAAGCTGAAAATAGTGAACAGATTTCCAGCATTTGGTAGGTTTAGTTCGGCCAAACAAAGTGGTACAAAATGCAATGAAAAATAAATGTAAAATAAGTGAGATCACTAAGGATTGAAACCAAGACATCATTACATGAAAGCTACATAAAAATCAACAAAAGATTGATAGGAAAATGGATTGCAAGAGACCAAATTTTCTGCTTGCTGGAAATTTGGAGTCTCGGCCATGGATGAGGAAAATTAGCTATGTTTTTATTTTTTTTAAATATGAGGTCATTGGGGATTGAAACCATGACCTCAACAAATGAATATTACATAATAATTTCATGAATAAAATAAAGGAGAAAATAAAATGTGGATAGTGGGGATTGAACCCACAACCTCTTGAATGGATGAGTGAGTTAGGAGAAAAATAAAGGAGAAAATAAATTTGGAAAGTGGGGATTGAACCCACAACCTCTTGAATGGATGAGAGATTTAGGAGAAAAATAGAGGAGAAAATAAATGTGGAGAGTGGGAATTGAACCCACAACCTCTTGGATAGGTGATAAGTTAAGAGATAAATTAGAAGAAAAATAATGATCTAGTGGGGCATTGAACCCACAACCTCCTTTCCTTAATATAAAGGAGAGGAGAAAAATAATGAAATATTATTGGGTTGATGGGCATCGAACTAGGGTCCCCCAAATCTAAAAAATGCAATTATCAAGTTTAAAATAAGATTAGGTGTTGTCCAAGGGATTCGAAATCAGGACCCCTTGCTCAATTCCGTGTTGATATATAAGTCATACGTAAGTAAATATTTAATGAATGTTTCCTCTAAAGATCGAAATCAATATCTTGGCATATCTACAAGATGCATAATTCTTGTACCACATAATCTTGGGTAAACATGAATTACATAGACAAACTACGAATGAAGCCTCATGGCTTATATTTGTGGACTCATAAGTCTAGCATACATTTAAAAGTAGGTGAGACTAAGATGTATGTGATAAAATGATGTAACCCTAGAAGTGTTAAGTAAGTCTGCGAAACACACTAAATTTCCAAGTGCATTGTCATGATGAAATGAAAATTCACGTAAAGGGGTGAGTAATTATGAAAATTAAATGTATTAAAGTTAATGAATGAGGTGACAATATGATAAGAGGCTAATGTGCAAGATGAACGCAATCTCAAATGAGCCTAAGTAAATGTTACCAAAACGTACTCACCTATGAGAGTGTAAAGATAATGAAGAGATCATTCTCTGTGAACATTCTAATGAAAGTATTGAAGTTAGTGCATACTTAATACTAATGATGAGATGAGAAATCATCTAATGAGATATGATATCCTCATTCTAGAATCCAGCTTCCATGATGTATGAGTTGAATGTAATTAACATTATACTAAGCACCGATAGGCTAGCTATGAGAGGTGATGCCTTTCTTTGGGAAGGGCATAGGTTCACATAATTCTCATGAGATGGGACTGTCCGGTATATACCGGGTATGGGTCTCCTTATATCTCTTAGTCTTTGAACCTATACTGCCAATATAAGGATCTAGCAGGGTTTGATTCCATATACATGCAAGCATGTTTTTGTTCACTTCGGCCGGTGATTCAACCTTTTTTCAGTGTGCCGATTAAATACTGGATTTCATGATGTCACATGATCTATGTCGGTTAAGGTTAAAGTTCCCAAAGAAAGAATGAGGCTAGCCTCAATGAATGCACATAATGAAATGAATGATACAAAAGATGTTAGTATAGGACAATCAAGAGGTGAGGTAGACTCAATTAATGACACTAGGTTATTCTTGGTCATTGCACAGCAAACCCGATGAAAGTTTTAAACAACATCCTAGGTATGACTGGTGAGTGCACTAGTATATGAATGAATGAAAATGAAGTACGTATGAATGAAAGAAGCAGACTCTGTGTTTGCTAAAGAAGACTCCCTTGTTGAGGTCCCATATGTTGATCCCTTATTTTGGGAAGTCCTAATGTAAAGTTCATAATACCAAGGTCTCATGGCATATGAATAAATGATGTGAACTACATCACATGATATGTGCAATAAATTATGTTCTGCTTGCAAAATGATAAGTATGATGATGGATGTTACTCTCATGGCATGACTTTCCTAATCCAAATTTGGAAAGTCCATTGACTTTCCTATTCCAAATTTGGCAAGTCCACTGAATTTACATTCCATAAATCATGTTCTTAGGAACGATCTACTTTAAGGTGCAGGCACATGTGGACGTTAGAGCTTATAGTACAAAGTTGCATCCCCGACGTGGGGTATTCATCCGGATTTGGTAGGTCCTCATGCTTTCGAGGACGTCTGCCCATTGTATTCTAGCTTAGATTTAGGTTTGAGCTAGTGGAGTATGTTCCACTAGTATTTCTTTCTCATCTTATTTTAGACATTGTATTGGTGCCATTTTGGAAAGTATACACTTAATGCAGTATGGAAATATTTCTTTCATGTGATGATTTTAATATTAGATGGTTGATTGTGAATGTTTATGAGTTCAAGTAGAATGTCTTATATGAATGTTAAGTAGAAATAAGTTTAAATTTTCCGCTAAAATTAACCTAGATGAAGTGAGGATGGCGTATGTAGGCTTGTCTGCGACCTCTTAGAGGTTAACGATGCTGGTCTCAACGGCCGGAACATACATATTTGTAGAAACATAGAAATATGGGTTATACACACTTGTACTATGTATGGGAATATGCACATATAATATTGTAAATCATTCTAAAGGGGAAATTTGTTAAAAATCATGCTAAGTTACTTTGAAAAACCTTATGCACAATCAAAAACACATGTAAGCCAATAATCACATTTTTCTTAAGAGAAAAACATACAACAAAAGACCAACACAATCAAGTATAAGCAAGTCAACATGCGTAATAGTATAATTGAATACATAGCTAAATAACCCCTACATCATGCTATAACCATAAAGCACATATAAATGTTAACAAAAATACACAACATGCAAGACCTCTACTCCGAACTCCTATCAAGTCCACATGTGCAATAACCAGGCAAAGTCCCCATAACCTTACTCCACTAAGTAGACCAAACAAAGGATAACAAGTATTGCCTAACTTCATATAGTATAGCTTCAAAATAATCATCATTGTAAGTAGTAATATACACCTTTAGCATATTCATAAGTGAAAAAAAAATCATATAATAATATCAACATGTATCATTAACATATGTAAAATATTTACTTTATGTACGTACGAAAAACCTTCTATGATTCCCTCAAGGACAACTAGTGTAATTTATAGGTAGAGTCTCATACCCCTACCTAGTCTAAGTCAAACTCCTTAGGTCACCCTAGTTAATGTTAACATTATTACTTCATTATACTTTCGGGAATACTTATCTTAACCAACATAGAATAAAAGAGCTAAATGTGGAATTCATTGTCATGTAACCCTACACTAGAAGAAGGTGGACTACTTGCAAAGGTAGTACCAAAACACGAACATAGAAGTCTAGGTAGATCTACTAGCTAGTTCCAATGGGGGAAACATAGTTCAAGAGCTAGGAGATATAATTGGGACCCTTTTGATACACAATTGCATTGATGTTACCATCTCATGAGAACCATTGTGAACCTACCTTCCCACTATTGGATTGGTAAAATCTCACATATAGTTTACTCGGTGCAAACCTAATGTTCATATTTGAAATATCTTTAAGCCTTTATTAATCATCATAAATTAGTATAAGACATAGGAGAAAAACCCCTTGTATATTGATAGTCATTATATCATTACGAATTGCATGAGAATATTCTTTCAATATAACACTCAGATGTGCCATCAACACATTATCATCATCATGTCATAGTAAGGAACATATACAATTCATAACCAACCTTATATCATTACATCTTAACATAATCTCACACCTTCACACCATCAAGATATTTAAATTGTATCATCATACCAACACCTACTTAGTGTAATCAAAATATATAATTCAATTGAACTTCATCACCAAGTACAAGCCATCATAATTGATGTAAAGGTTCAGGATCATAAAGTCTTACCAAATAAACCTTCAACCAGAAATCATCATTGGTATTAGCCTTAACTAATCCAATTTCATCCATTAATAGGTGTAATAGCATCATTCAATACCAATTAACACAATTACTAACTCAATTGCATCAATATTTGTCAATTCAACGTAAGTTCATCACCAAGGGTTAGGGAATTTAGGTCAATTCATGATCTATTCCACAAATTAGGCAAATTCATCAAGAACCAATGTAATTGAACCATAATAACACATTATATAATCTTTATAATAAAAAAAACCATAAAGAATGCAATTTAGAAGATCAAATTCATATTCGAAAGAACCAATATGAAATCATATTTTTGAAAACCAATTTTGGCGAACCCTTTGGGGAAAGGAATCCCAAAGGTTGAAGGATCTCATACCTTGTTATTATTTAAGGATTTATGGTTAAAAGTAGTATTGTTTGTGCCCTATAACAGTTAGACCTTGGAAATCTTGGAGTTTCCATAGGAGAGTAAGTAAAGAGAAGGTAGAGCAATTTGGGTTTGGGAAAAGTCATGAGTTAAGGGAGGTTTTAGGCTTAGGGAAGGTTATATAATTAATTAGCTAACCTAATGAACAACATCCTAATAACTAAATAAAGACCTAATAATTAACTTAATTAAATAGTACCAACTAAAAAATGAAATTATAGAGTAGGTCCGCCTACGAGACCTTAACTTACGCGTCGTAGGTCAGTCGACGGGGCCTTGGACAAACTATTATTCATGTCCGTCAAATTTTTTAGAGAGTTGACACTTAGGAAACTTCTGAAAATTGGATAAGTCCTTATTGACGGAGGCATTGATGCCCCGTTGATAGGGCTTCGCCTTGTCGCCTGCAACCATCAATGGCTATTGACAACTTTTAATCCAAAATGGATGTGTCCTCTTCAAAGACCCTTAGAGTGGTCCTTGGGTATTCGTACCCCGATGTTTTAACCCTAAACATTCTAATTTGTGTTATACACCTTCTCACCATATTTCATTATATTTTGACTCTTAGAACCTTGTGAACTAGGCTAAGGCACATTAGCACCTTTTTCACTAGTCTCTGGACGTCATGGACGTTCCTTGACATTTTGACTCTAAAACTTCCTTAATGACTATACATTATTATTATTGAACTTAAAAAAATATTACGAACCTTAGATACTCATGTAAGGTTCTAGATTAGGTTTTCGATTTTTGAAGTGTTACATTATCCCCCATTAGGAACATTGGTCCCCGAATGACATTAAAATCTTTTGAAAACGAAGGATAGACTCAATACTAGAAGCTCAACCAACAACAACAAAATCAACATGAGTTACAAATCAATAAACAAAAGATCATGGCAGTTACACTTAGCAACTCAAACATCATTTACCATATATGAGATCTCAATTTAACAACATGAGGAATTTCCTTCTCAATAACAACATGAGCTCAATATTATATATAAAGTCACGTATGCCAATTATTCATTTTAAAAAACATAAACATGTTCAATACAACTTCATAAAGGCAACAAGATACTAAAATACACCAAATGAGTGCAATCAAGTAAAAAAGCATCTTTTAACATAGAAATCCATTTTAGCATAAAGTTTTACCATAATATGCATATCTTTTGCAAAACAAGTCAAACTGAAACTTATTAGTTATTTTAACTATTAGGAAGAACAACTAACCTTAATTAGAAAATACAAGAGGATAACGGGACTTCATGTCAGCCTCGGCCTCCCATATTGCTTCCTTAACTAGGTGGTTTCTCCATAACACCTTTACGGAGGTCACCTCTTTCTTTATGAAAATCTTCACTTTGTGATCAAGACTTTTCTCCGAAACCTCTTCATCGGAGAGATTATCATCCAATCCTAGACCTTCAATAGGAAGAATAAACTCTAGGTCACAAATGCAATTCTTAAGCATGGATACATAGAAAACTGTATGAACCGAAGGTAGTTCACTAGGTAATTTCAACTCATATGCGACCCTACCAACCCTTTGCAAAAACTCATCGGGTCCCACATAGAGAGGACTTAACTTCACTTTATTAACAAATCTCACCACTCCTTTCATATGTGAATCTTTCAAATACACTTTATCACCTTCTTAAAATTCTAACTCTCTGCTCTTGTTGTCGACATAAGACTTTTGCCGACTATAGGCTGTTTTCAATCAATTCCTTATGAAGTGAACTTTATCAAATGTCTTATAGATCAATTCAACACCAAGAATTGAATATTTACCCACTTCAACATCTCCTACCATACAATGCTTCAAAAGGATCTATAGCTATATACGAATGGTAACTATTGTTATAAGAGAACTCTAACAAAGTCAATTTCTTATCCCAACTTCCCTTAAAATCTATTACAGAAGCTCTAAGCATACATTAAGAGTTTTAATGGTACACTCCGCTTGCCCATCCGTTTAGGGATGAAAAAAATATTTAACTTTAATCTTGTACCCAACCCATTTTGAAACGATCTCCAAACCTTGATGTTAGTTGTGTGCCCCTATCCGATGTAATGGATAAAGGAATACCATGAAGACACACAATCTCATCTATATAGATCTTGTCATATTCCTCCGCTGAGTAAGTGGACTTAAGGAAAAGAATGTGAGAGGACTTTGTCAACCTATCCACCACTACCCATTTTGAGTCATTCTTCCTTCGAGTCCGAGCAAATCGCACTATAAAATCCATATTAATGTCTTCCCACTTCCAAGTGGGAACTTGGATATCTTGAAGTAAACCACCCGACTTTTGGTGCTTGGAATTTACTTGTTTGAAATTTGGAGACTTTCCTACAAATTCCACTATGTTCCTTTCAAACCATCAAACAAAAATACTTCTCTAAAGTCATGATACATCTGAGTAGAACCTAGATGAGTTAAATAACGAGAACCATGAGCTATCTCTATGATCCGATTTCTCATATCATCCATATTTGACACACACAATCTCCCTTGGTACCTCAAAATACCATCCCGCCTAAGAAGAATGACTCAATAATATTACTAAGAACTGATTCCTTTCCATTATTGATGAATCAAGGTATTGCTAAGACTTTACCTCAACCACCAAAGACGATTCAGAGTTATGATGGACCATAAAACCATCATTTAGAGAATCTTCTAATTGAACACCCAAAAGAGCTAACCTATTGACATCTTCACTAGGTCCTTCTTGTGCTCTTAAACATGAGACATACAACCCATAGTCATACGACTTAGAGCATCGCGCAACCATCACGTGGGAATCTGGATTTGGTCTTGTGATGCAGGGATGACATGGACCCTATTGCCTCAGCTAAAAATTTGAAAATAAATTGGGGAATTAGCGCTGAGAAGCGCACCTACTTCTCAGATATCGTAAAAGTCATATTTTAGGTATTTTTGCTTCACAAATAAACCCATTTAAGTGAGGGGTATTTTTGGTAATTTTATGAGTGACTATATAATGTATTAGGGTCAGTTTTAGGTCCATTTTAACAAAAAAATGAAGTTCCACAAGTTGAAATAAAAAATCTCTCTGTCTCGCAAATTCTCTCTTCCTCCAAAACTCCATTGAAAGCCAATAGAGCTCCAAGAAGAAGATCAACACTTCAAGTTTTTCAATTCAATTTCGTGGCTCTCTCATACATAAGGTATGGTTTCTTTCATTCTTGGTGTTCCTTTCCCCAATAGGTCTTTCAACAGACGATTTGTAGATGCCCCAAAACAAGAGTTTTTCTCCTCACATGGGTCTTCTTTGTAAAATGATATTATGAGTTAATTGATATGAATTTTAATGGGTTGATGTTTTTTAAGTATGAATTGATGGTCAATTGGTGAATTCTTATGACCTTTCCCTTGACCCATGTCTTTCCCCCAAATCCACAATTTATTGGATTGATAAAGGTGAATTGTTGAGGGTGATGAACATGTTACTTTTTTACTTTGATTTTAGTTATGTTAATACTTCATGAATTTCCCTATTTGATATGTTGGTTGTTAGTTATTGGTTATTGAAGTATGAATTCCTATGAAGGGCAATGAGGTACGATCTTGATGCTCGTTTAATCTCAATTAGGCAAGGTGAAATCTACACATGTAGTAATGATGCTATAGCCAATTGTGTTATGATGTTGGTGACAAGGATCCCTCATACCTAACCCTAGATCTATGAACTTACTATGAGGTATGCAATAATTTTATGATGTGATCATTATATGATTGAATATAGTTTGTAACGATTATTATGTTGTGTCTAATATGAATGGATGGTTGTCACTTGTGATTACCTATGAGCTATTATTATAAGATGTTTACTTAGAGGTCTAATATATACTAATGTAAACTTTTACGATGTTATATGATGATTACTAAACGAAATAGTTGCTTAGCACCAATAGACCATGTTAATGAGATTGAAGTCTCACATTAGTAAGTCTGGATTTTCTAGTTATGCGTTGTCTAATGAGATGGAAACCTCCATGTTAGTAAGTCAGGGTTTATAGGAACATTCACATTGACTTTTAAATATGAACCTACATAGGAATATAGCTTAGTGTATCCACCTACATAGCTACGTACGAATAATTTTACCTTAGGCAAGTGTTAACCCTCTCTTTTAGGTGTGGGAGTAGCACACAAGATTACATGTAAATCACATGGTCTCATGTTGGTTATTGAACTTCTTAACCTAATTTAAAAGTTAATTTAATAAGTTAAGCATGTGAACACTTATTAGGGTTGCTTGAAGGCTACTACATACGGTAAGAGAGGGTATGGGACTTCTCTTACTCATTGCACATGTGGGATCCTAAGGAATGATTGTAAGTAGTGTTTTTTTATTATGATTATGATTATGGTTACGATAAATAAGTTATGAGTAAGCATTGATGTATAAGAATGTTATGAAAATATGTTGTAAGTATGAAATGGGTTGCTCACTGTGATACTTAGCGATGGATGGGATTATGAGGTTCTATCTTTTGCATTGCACAAGTATTGTTTGGGTGATTTACATGTTGGGTTGCTATTATGTTGAATTTACTTATTCCTTTTCTCATGCATTGTTGATTTTGTGCATAGGAGCCATACTTAGTACATATGATTTGTACTAACCCATATTTTATCCCTTTTTGAAGAAATTTTAGGTTTGGGTCATGGAGGAGATTCGTGGTCATTGATGAAGAAGACTTGGATCTTTCTTAAGTCAATTGTTAAGTCCTCGTGTGTTCTGAGGATAAAGCCACTCATCAAGACTTATTGATTTTGTCTATATTTTGAGAAAATTATTCCATTATCATGTTAATACTTTCATTGTATCCTATAAGACATATTGTAATAGACTAAGGGCTATGCCCAAACTGTTGTAATTTATTCTTTAGATTGTTTAATATGAGACAAAGTGATAGACTAAATTCCTGAATGTTGTATGTTATTTATGCGAGAAGCATATGTATGCTTCCCATGTTAAGGTCTATGCAGACCTCTTTGCTATATAAGAAAAAGTTTTATTTTCCCCATATTTTCTTACCTATGGTGTGCTATAAAGAACGCTAAGGGGTTTGTCTTTGTCCTCTTAAAGGACGACAACACTGGTAACGACTAGGGTGTACTTTGGGTCGTTATAAACATTGTATCATAGTATCATATCATTAGGTTAAAGTAAATCCTAGGATTCATGTCTCACTAAACCATCTATGTAGGGTATTATTCATAATTCTGAAGTGCACCACATTTATGAATGAGAGACTATGTGATGCTTAGCAACTTTCACTCTCTTGTTATTGCTTAATAGTGCCTCACAGTCCTAGATCTATTTTGTACTTTCTTAAAACCTTTTTATTGTGCTTATAGGCAATGAATACAAGAGGAAAACACTCGAAGGGCCAGAGAGGAGAATTTGAATGAGGCGGTTCCTTCTCAAGCTTCTCAAAACCCTCAAGTTCCCATTAAAGAAGGGGCTATGTCTAATGTTTATATAAGTTGTCCATTCATAGCTTGACTCAAGTGTTGTCTACAGAAGTTGCTAGGAATGCAAGAATGCAAGTGAACCCCAATGCTAACACCACTGCTTAAAGGATTAGTGATTTCACAAGAATGAATCCACTTACTTTATTTTGTTTTAAGGTGGAGGAGGACGCACAAGGGTTCACTGATGAAGTGTTCAAAGTTCTTGGTGCTGTGTGTGTTTCTTCTCAAGAAAAGGGAGAACTAGCCGTCTACATACTAAAAATCGTAAACGAGAACACCAAAAAACCTAATTCAGCTTTACATAAGATAGCCAAAGTACGGTTGAGCTCAAGTTTGGTATGATCAATGGAAGGATGAGAGGCCAGTTATAGAAGGTTAAATTACTTGGGGAGCTTCCAAAATGGCTTTCCTTGTAAGGTTTTTTCCTTTAGAACTAAAAGAGAGGAAACTTCAAGAATTCATCAATCGTCATCAAGGGAGTTAGAGAGTGAAGTAATATAGCCTTAAGTTCACTAAACTATCCATGTATGCTCCAACTATGGTTGCAGATTCTAGAGCTAAGATGAACAAATTTGTTATAGGGATATTCGATCTTGAGGTTAGTGAGGGTAGGCCGTCTATATTGATTCATATCATGGACATGTCTATCCTCATGCTTTATGCCGAAAAAATTGAGGAGTAAAAGCTTAAAAAAGTTTGTGGGGATTTGAAGAAAGTAAGAACCAAAGATACGAATTCTCCAAGGCTCTACAAGAAAAAACAAGGTTAAAAAGGAGGTTTTCAAACCAAGGCCCTTGTAATGATCCAAGGGTCAACAAGAGTGGTGCCTACTCCCAAGCCCCAAAAGGGGAAAATGGAGGATCTTATGTTGAGAAGTCTTTTGTGAAAAATGTGATAAGAGACAAGATCGTAAGTGCCTAGTTGGTATGGGTAATTGCTATGGTTGTGGAAAAAGTACTCCCATGAAGACAAATTGCCATATGAGGAAGTCTCAAGAAAGGGAAAATTCTCAAGCTCAAGCAAGTGTCCCAAATCCGGACGCTCCTAAGAAGAATTGCTTCAATGCTCTAAATCCCGAAGTGATACAAGATAGCACACCGGACGTGGTCACTGATATGTTAAAGTTATTTTCCTTTGATGTATATGCTTTGTTGGATCTGGGAGATACGTTTCTATATGTGACCTCTCTTGTACCCATGATGTTTGATATGCTACCTAACATATTAGGCGAACCTTTTTTTGTTTCTACCTCGGTGGGTGCTTCCGTAGTTGTTGATATAGTGTACTAAAGTTGTCCAATTTCCTTGACCAATAGAGTCACATTACTTTACTTGATAGAACTTGATATGCTAGATTTTGATGTCATATTGGGAATGTATTGGTTGCATGCTTGCTTTGCTTCTACCTGGTTGTAGGTCAAGGGAAGTCAAATTCAAATTCCAAATGAACCCATTTTTGAGTTGAAGGAAGGGAACTCAAATCCTAGGGGTAAGATGCTTAAAAGTTTGCAAGTTTATTGCAAAGGGTTATCTTTACCACATAGTGAGAGTTAGGGATCTTGAATTCGAGGTCCCTCCAATAGTGTCACTACTTGTAGTGAGGAAATTTCCAGAGGTTTTTCCCGATGATCTTCCTAGAATTTCTCTTGAACGGGATATTGATTTAGGCATAGACTTATTGGCGGATACACAACCTATTTGAATCCCTCCTTATTGGATAGCCCCGGCCGAATTAAAGGATCTAAAGACTCAACTCAAAGATTTGTTAGATAAGGGATTTATTAAATCGAGCATATCGCCATGGGGTGCTTCAGTATTGTTTGTAAAGAACAAGGATGGGTCGTTGGGAATGTTCATCGACTATCGACAATTACACAATGTTACTATAAAGAACAAATACCCGTTCCCTACGATTTATGACTTGTTTGATTAACTCCAAGGATAAAGCTACTTTTTGAGGATTGACTTGAGGTCGGGTTATCATCAACTTGTACAAAGGGAGGTTGATATTTTGAAACAGCATTCTGAACAAGATATGGTCACTTTGAGTTCCTAGTGATGTCATTTGGTCTAACAAATTCCCCAGCGGTGTTCATGGACCTTACGAATCATGTTTTTAGAAAGTATCTTCATTTCTTTGTGATTGTCTTTATTTATTATATTTTGATATACTCAAAGAGTGAGGATTATCATGTAATCATTTGAGAATAGTTTTTCAAGTTCTCAAAAATAATAAACTCTTCGCTAAATTTAGTAAATGTGAATTTTGGTTGAGATCGGTAGCTTTCCCTTGTCACATTGTCTCTAGTGTAGGGGTCGCTGTCGATCCGAGGAAAATAGAAGTGGTCAAAAGTTTGCCTAGACCTTTTAGTCCTACCGACATTCGGAGTAGTCTATGGTTGGCTGGTTGCTATAGGAGGTTTGTTGAGGGATTTTCATCTATTGCATCTCCGTTACTGGCCTTAACCCAAAACAAGTCCAAGTTTAAATTGTTTGAATCTTGTGAAAAGAGCTTCCAATTATTGAAACTTAGACACACCTTTGCTCCAGTATTGACCTAACCAGAAGGTACCGATGGGTTTGTGGTTTATTGTGATGCCTCCTGATTGGGTCTAGGATGTGTGCTCATTCACTGTGGATAAGTCATAGCGTATGTGATATACTGTGGTTTCACGTTATAATTAATACTTTTTCCTTAAGTTTAGTGTGTCTGAAAGCCTTTTTGTGTTAATTTTGATATAAGTTTCTCTTTGTTTTGCAAGAAATCTGTCCAGAGCTGAAAGCGGAGATTTTGAGCGAAAAAATGCTGAAGAGACCACCTACGGAGCTTATGACGGTCCATTGTGCCTGTGACGGTCCGTAGGTGGCAGCGTAGAGAAGCTGCTGAAGGAAGATGGGGAAGTCTGACCAAGTGTGGGATTACGAAGCTTGTGACGGTCCATCATGGCTATGACGGTCCTTCCTGCAGGTTCGTCGTGAAGATCAGAGAAGTGATCCCAGTACCCAGATTCCAAGAGTTGAAGTATTTTGAAACGAAGACCCTCGATGGACCGTTGTGCCTATGACGGTCCGTCACACTTGCCGTCGAGGGGAATGAAGAAAGCAGCAGAAGAAATTGCACCAAGTATGGGACGACGGAGTCTACGACGGTCAGTTGCAACCACGACGGTCCGTCGCGTGGTCCATCGACCCAGCCGCGTTTTGGCAGATTTCTAGTAATTAGAATCCTTGTGTAATTAGGTTTTTATTTTTTATAAATAGTTCGAAAAACCTCATTTTTGAGGTTAGAATCCGGGAGATTAGACATCATATTATTAGACTTTGTGTATTAGTGTTTGATTTTTGGAGATTCTTACAAGTGATTTTTGGTGATTAATCAAGCAAATTTTCGGACTTTATTCTTTCTCATTGAAGTAAGTACATGAATTCTTGTTTAACATATTTGAATATTGTGTTTATGGCTATGAGGAACTAAACTCCATAACTAGGGTTGTGGGAACCATAGGAAAATAATGAGATAAACCCTAGCTAAAATAACAATTCTAGAATAGTGTCTTGCATGTATTAATAATTCTTTCGCTTAGAAGTCTTTTTAACGGATGAATAACGTTATAATTCGCCTTAATGCTACTTTCTGGACCAAGGAGGTAGATAATAGGAAAAGAATTATTAACATAGATTTAGTGTATACTATCTAATAGGCTAGTATTGATTGGTACGAGGTAACAACTTAGTCAAATATCGAATACGATGCTTAATATGAGGTAAAGATAAGGGTTAGGAAAGCAACACACACAACCGGACCAAGGTGCGGAGTGAGATTTTCTAGATGCTGGACCAAGGATTTAAAAATACATAATTTATCACTTTGCATGCAAGATACTAGGAAAGAATTGTTATTGTTAGAATTATCAAGTTATGAACCTGTGGGGAACACGTAAACCCTAGTTACTTTGATTAATTGATTAAAACCAAACATTAAAAGCTGTTAAGTGTCTCATTCAAGTTCGTTAAATATTTTTACTCATTAGAAATACAAACCCCCCTTTTTATGCTTTTACTTTCTAAGGAAGTCATCAATCGAACAATAGTAATAACAAGTTGAAGTTAAGTCTAGACTATTTTCCTCGTGGGAACGATCCCAACCTCACTAGTTGGGTTATTTACTTGACGCGACCGCTTTACTTCTTATTTGAGAAGTAAGTTTAAGAGTATCAGTATGCCTCTAGGCAATTCAAGCCACATGAGAAGAATTATCCAACACACAACCTTGAGCCTGCGACCGTAGTATTTTCTCTAAAGATTTGGAGACACTATCAATATGGGGTGTTTGTCAACATGTTCACGGATCAAAAGAGTCTAGAATATGTATTCACCCAAAAAGACTTGGATTTATGCCAAAGAAGATGGTTAGAGATTCTAAAAGACTATGATATGAGTGTTCTTTACCATCCTAGGAAAGCTAATGCGGTGGCGGATGCTTTGAGTCCAGTTTCTATGGGTAGTTTGGATCATGTGGTTGATGACAAGAAATAATTAGTGGAGGATTTTCATTGGTTGGCACGTTTGGGTGTCCGATTTGAAGAATCTTTAAAGGTTGGTTTTGTGGTTCGTCACTACTCCGAGTAATCTTTAGTGGTGGATGTGAATCTAAGCAACGTCTTGATCCTCTATTGATGGAGTTGGAGGAGTCGATCCTTAGAAAGAATATTGAATCATTATCCCAAGGTGAGGATAGGGTACTTTGTTACCAACAAATATTATATGTACTTTATGTGGATGGTTTAAGGGAGAAAATCATAGATGATGCTGATTGATCCCGATACTCCATCTATTAGGGGGACACCAAGATGTATTGTGACTTGCATAATTTCTATTGGTTGAATGGAATGGAATGAAAATAGAGGTAGCTAGGTTTTTGTAGAGGTGCCCAAATTATCAACAAGATAAAGACGAGCATCAAAGACCGTGTGGTCTAACCTAAGATAATGATATCCCCACTTGGAAATGAAAAGATAACAACATGGACTCTATGGTAGGGTTGCCTCTAACACGTCAACAACATGACCACATTTGGGTCATAGTTGATAGGTTGACTAAGTCAGACCATGTCCTTCCCGTATAGGTTTTCTACTCGACAGAGGAAAATGCTAAATTGTATGGTAAGGAAATTTTAAAGTTGTTGGGGTCCCCTGTCCATCATATCGGATAGAGGGAACTCAATTCACTTCAGGTGTTTGGAAATCTTTGCGATATGGACTTGATATGCGAATAAAGGTTAGCACCGCCTTCCAACCTTAAATGGATGGACAAGCATACAACAATATTCAAACTCTAGAAGATATGTTGACGGGTTGTGTGATTGATTTCAAGGGAAATTGGGATGATCACCTACAACTAATTGAGTTCTCCCACAACAATAACTACCAAGTATCGGTATGGAACATTTTGAAGAGCTTTAAGGTAGAATGTCTCGGTCCCCAATTGGATGGTTTGAAGTGGGTGAAATTTCTCTTCTTGGTCTTGAGTTAGTGTGTTTATTGATATACTGTGGTTTCACGGTACAATTAATACATTTTCCTTAAGTTTAGTGTGTCCGAAAGTCTTTTTGTGCTAATTTTTATATAAGTTTCTCTTTGTTTTGCAGGAAATCTTTCTAAAGCTGAATGAGGAGATTTTAAGCGAAGAAATGCAGAAGAGAGTACCTACAGAGCTTATGACGGTCCATCGTGCTTGTGACGGTGCGTAGGTGGTAGCATAGTGCAACTGCTGAAGGAAGATGGGGAAGTCTGACCAAGTGTGGGGTTACGAAGCTTGTGACGGTCCGTCGTGTCTATGACGGTCTGTCCTGCAGGTTCTTCATGAAGTTCAGAGAAGTGATCCCAGTACCCAGATTCCAAGAGTTGAAGTGATTTGGAACGAAGACCCTCGACGGACCGTTGTGCCTATGACGGTCCTTCATACTTGGCGTCGAGGGTGGTGAAGAGAGCAGCAGAAGAAATTGCATAAGTATGGGATGATGGAGTCTATGACGGTCCGTCGTGACCACGACGATCTGTCGCGTGGTACGTCGACCCAGCTGCGTTTTTGCAGATTTCCAGCAAATAGAGTCCTTGTATAATTAGGTTTTTATTTTTTATAAATAGTTCTAAAAACCTCATTTTTGAGGATAGACTCCGGATAGTTAGACTGTGGATTGTTAGACATCATACTATTAGACTTTGTGTATTAGTATGAGATTCTTGATAATTTTAGACTTTTGATTATCATTGATTGTTGGTGATTCGTGGTGATTAATCAAACAAACGTTTGAATTTTACTCTTTCTCATTGAAGTAAGTACATGAATTCTTATTTAATATATTTGAATATTTTGATTATGACTATGGGTAACTAAACTCCATAACTAGGGTTGTGGGAACCATAGGCAAATAATGAGATAAAACTTAACTAAAATAACAATTCTAGAATAGTGTCCTTCATGTATTAATAATTCTTTCGCTTAGAAGTCTTTTTAACGGATGGCCAACGTTAGAACTCGCCTTAGTGCTACTTGCCGGACCAAGGAGGTAGATAATAGGAAAAGAATTATTAACATAGATTAAGTGTATACTATCTAATAGGCTAGTATTGATTGGTACTAGGTAATATCTTAGTAAAATATCGAATACGGTGCTTAATATGAGGTAAAGATAAGGGTTAGGAAAGCAACACACGTAGCCGGACTAAGGTGCGGAGTGAGATTTTCTAGATGTCGGACCAAGAATTTAGAAATACATAACTTATCACTTTGCATGCAAGATACTAGGAAAGAATTGTTATAGTTAGAATTATAATGTTATGAACCTGCGGGGAACACGTAAACCCTAGTTACTTTGATTAATTGATTAAAATCCAACATTCAAAGTTGTTAAGTGTCTCTTTCAAGTTCATTAGTTATTTTCACTCATTTAGAAATAGAAACCCCCCTTTTATTGTTTTTACTTTCCAAGGAAGTCATTGACCAAACAATAGTAATAACAGGTAGAAGTTAAGTCTATAATATTTTCCTCGTGGGAACGATCCCAACCTCACTAGTTGGGTTATTTACTTGACACGACCGCTTTACCTCTTATTTGAGAAGTAAGTTTGAGCGTATCAAATTTTGGCGCCGTTGCTGGGGAAATTAGCTTTTAGATTAACTTGAACTTATTACTATAGTTTAGTTGATATTTTCTTGATTTTACTTTGTTTTATTGTTTTTGATTTCTTTTTAGAACTATCCTCCTTGTATGCCAAATACACGGAGAGGAAGAGAACCCATGTTTTTCTACGATCACGAGTTAGAGCGTACAGTACGCAATATGAATCGAAACTTGGGAATAAATGATGATGATCCGAACCAGAACATCCCAGCTCCAGTTGATGTTCATGGTCAGATGTTACCCGATGCTCTGGGTGAACATCAACAGAGGGGACAAAATCCCGTTCCACGACCCCAAGCATACTACAGAGGGTATGATAACAAAGCAGACTCGGATGGGCCACTTGTCTTGCCCCCTCTACCCACAGGCCACACCTTTGTGGTAACTAGTAGCCTGATGCAAATGCTCACTGCCATAGGTTTGTTTTGTGGGATACCTTATGAGGATCCACATGCCCATATAGCTAAGGTAAGGGCAGTGTGTAATAGTTGTGTGGGGAGGCCTGATTTAGATCCAGATGTAATAGGGCTCAGAGTGTTTCCTCTCTCACTGACTGGAGAGGCTGCTATATGGTTCACCGAGCTCCCATACAACTCAATCTTCACTTGGAACCAATTAAGATATGTTTTCTTAGCACGCTACTATCTGGTCTCCAAGAAACTAAACCACAGAGAAAGAGTGAATAACTTTGTGGCGCTACCACGAGAGTAAGCTAGTAGTTCTTGGGATAGATTCACCTCATTCTTGAGAAGTGTTCCAAATCACCATATAGATGATGAGTCACTGAAGGAATACTTCTATCGGGGATAGGATGATAATAACAAAGCGGTGTTGGACACTATAACAGGTGGATTTCATGGGGAATGTCCTTATGCTGAAATAGCCAAAAAATTAGAGAAAATCTCCCGGAATAACAAAGCTTGGAGTACTAGGAAGTCTGATACAGGGAGAAATACCTTCGCAGTGCAGTCCACTCACTACCCAGCCACAGATGAGATTCGTGAAGAAATGGCTCAGATGAGAACTTAGCTTGGGTTGGTACTAAAACATGTCACTAGGGGTGCAGAAAAGATTAATGCAGTCAACTAATTGGCTAAACCACCACCCCTTAATGATGAATGCTAAAATACGGAGGACACTTATGCAATAAATGAGCAGATGGGGGGTTTCCGACCAAGCGCTCAAGGTTCAAATAAGGATAATTGGCGCCAAGGTCAAGGGAACCAAGGTCGGAACTATGGTAACTACAATCGTGAGGGTCATTATGTCCGAGATGTAAACTACAACCGCGACAACAACTTTAACAGGGATAACTATGCTAATAGAAACGACAGGAATGGTCCCTATGTCCCTCCTCAAAATAGTGAAGTTACTCCTAGGGATGGTGGAGATAGTATGGCGCGAGTTGAGGATATGTTGCACAAAATGATGAAGAGGTTCGATGCTAGTGATGAACACATTAAAGAGTTAAGGTGTGATTTAGCTAGTATTGAGCAAAAAGATAATACACATGCAATATCGATTAAACAGATTGAGTTGCAAATGGCCCAATTATCTGCGACAGTGAACACACGGCAACCGGGCACTCTTTCTAGCAACACTGTCCAAAATCCAAAGAATGATGTGCACTGTATGACAATCACTACTCGGGGTGGTAAGCAAACTATTCACCCACCAATGCCGTCTACTGAGGAAAATGTTTTAAAAGATAATAATAATGTGGTAAAAAGTAGTGGTGAAGCAGAGGAAAGTAATGGAAAAGATGCAGAAGTACCTATGAAGGTAATTCCCATGCCTAGGCCACCACCACCTTTCCCTAAGAGAGTAGTGAAAAAGACCGAGGATGGTAAATACATGCGTTTCATAACAATGTTGAAGCAGCTTTCTATCAATGTCCCTTTGGTAGAAGCTCTAGAACAAATGCCCGGTTATGCAAAATTTATGAAAGATCTGGTCACCAAGAAAAGATCGGTCACTTTTGAGGATGATGATAGACTGCAACATTGTAGTGCTATTGCTACAAGATCCCTCGTACAAAAGAAAGAAGATCCGGGTGCGTTCACTATTCCTTGTACAGTTGGGTCATTACATTTTGCGAAAGCATTATGTGATCTGGGGGCAAGCATAAATCTCATGCCCCTCTCGATCTACAAGAAGTTGAGTTTGGGTGACCCAAAACCCACTGCGATGCGGCTGCTGATGGCTGATCGGACAGTGAAACGGCCTATAGGGATACGCGAAGATGTGCTAGTAAAAGTGGAGTCATTCATCTTTCTTGCTGATTTTGTTATTCTTGATTGTGAAGTCGATTTTGAAGTGCCTATTATTCTTGGGAGGCCATTCCTTGTTACAGGTAGAGCCTTACTTGATATGAAAAAGGGTCAGATGAAATTTTGGTTGAACGATGAAGAAGAGACCTTCAACGTGTGTAGGACTATGAGGCAGAGTGGTGAGCTCCAATCGGTATCAGCCATATCTCACAGAGAAAAGATAAAGAAAGAGAATGAAGAAAAAAGTGTAAAACAAGAGTTTATGGTTGGGGATTTGGTGCTTGTAGACAGTTCTGGGGTGCCTTGTCCTGCGAGCAAGCTCAAGTCCAAATGGACTGGCCCTTACTTGATTATCCAAGTATTCCCTCATGGAGTAGTTGAGTTAAAAGCCAA
This sequence comes from Solanum arcanum, assembly GCA_027789145.1. Classification (NCBI taxonomy): domain Eukaryota; kingdom Viridiplantae; phylum Streptophyta; class Magnoliopsida; order Solanales; family Solanaceae; genus Solanum; species Solanum arcanum. The sequence goes on from CM050941.1 coordinate 27,503,925, forward strand.
AGAGGGAGTGCGGTTTAAGATGAATAGGGAACGAATAAAACTCTATTTTTGGCATAGAGCATCGGGGAATGAAGTGATAGAGGCATACCATCTTGATGAAGGCTGAGTAATCAGGTGTCCTCAAGCGTGCTGCGACGTTAAATCAGGCGCTTGTTGGGAGGCAACCCAATACTTATATTTTTATTTCCTTTCATTCTTTCTAGTAATGGTAGCATTTTCTACTAATGAGTTTTAAATTTGCAGGCACATCACCCGGAAATTCTGTAGAAAATCACTGTGCAACAGTCACCAACAGACACATGCGACAGACCATCGCACTCTCGACGGTCCATCCTGGACAACTGTTCTGGTTGTCAGAGACCCTATTCCTAAGGGTCTTTCACAATTTCTAAGTGTCCTCCAACGGACATCTAAGACGGACCGTCATACTCTCGATGGTCCGTCCTGCATAACCATCATGACTGTCAGAGACCCCTCTCTTAAGGGTCTCCATTTTTTTTAGTGTCCCACGACGGACATGGACAACGGTCCGTGCTGATTGTCGGCGCTTTGCGCCCCAGGTTTGCTTCACCTACCACTCTTGTATTTCAATTTTTTTTATGCATTGGGGACAATTGCATGTCTTTTTTTTGGAGGTGGGGTAAATTGAAAGTGAGTGCTTGGGTGAAGTCTGAGTAGCCCAATTCACTATCGTCTTTTGAGGTTTTCTTGCCTGCGTTCTTTTTCCCCAAGAGACTGATTACTTTTTCTGTTGAACCGGCATGTTTATATCTTTTGTACATAGTTTAATTCTGGAGCATGATGGCTAAAATGATATCCTGATAAACTGGAAAATAATGCATGACTAGGCATAGTAACTGATAATTGTGTGGCTCTAAGCATGAAATAGAGTTACACCATTGCATTACCCTAAGTCTAAATTCGAACTAGGTCTCTGATAATCTGGTATAGTGATGAGATGTAAAGTGAGTGTGAAGAAAATTTGGATAGTCCACTATTGGTACTGAGCTAGAACTTTCCTGGTTAGTCCTACTAAAAGTAAGCTGTAATAGACAATTAGGAAAGGATCATAGGCCCTTGATAAATATAGCCCATTTCTAGCCTAAATAAAAGAAACCAAATGAAATTTATCCTTCTTTGATCTAAATAATCTGAGCTTAAAATTAGACCTTTCTTTTTCACCCCAACTGATCTTTTCTGGGAACAATGTGTTGGCCCTGGTCCCTCCTTGGACATGTGCACCTCAGCTTATGCCAAAATCATAAGTTGAGGGTGGCCAATGCAGTAAACAACCTTCGTTATGGCCCTGACCCTATTTTGGGTATTGTGTACATTGACTCATGGCAAAGCCATGAGTTGAGGGTGGCTATTATGAGGAATGCTCTGGAAAGTGGGGTTGAAAGAACAAAGAGAGAGAAAGAACAAAAGTAAAGTGACTCAAAAATTAGTTGAACGAAAAATAAAGAAAAAGAAAAATATACAAGAAATACAAGCAATAAAATAAGAGAGTCACTTACACAAATGAAGAAAGAAGAGAAAATAGCAAGGTGAAAGAATATGAGAAACTGGGCGAGACAAAATGATAGAAAGTGGAAGGTTTAGCCGATATGTCAAGGAGGGCAAAAATTCACTAGAGTATACCTAAATATACCCTACCTGACCCTGAGCCTATGTTACTAGCTAAGAAAGTCCTATCGTGATCCCAAGGGTTGTATAGCAATCTTAAGGCAGTGAAAATAAGGTCAAGCTTATGGCAATAGGTATGAATGAGTGTGACTTTGTTCTGAGAGCGAGTTTTGAAAAGTAATCCTTATACTCGAACTGAAATCATTGTGTGAAAAATAAAGATTTTGTTTTAAAGTGAGGACACTAGTTGCAATGCCGGAATTGTTAGCACATCGGTGAGAAATTAAAGAGGATAGGTGTTAGTGCATGGTGAGTGTGTGTAATGTTCTGACACCACAAAATTCAAGCCTAATTGTGATAGCATGCATAGATTTGATTAGATTAATCGTGATTGATAGCCAAATGATTGCAAAGGATAATACATGGATACTATTGTACAAACATTGAGTAGTGAGTCATAGTGCGTCGCTTGAGGACAAACAACGAATTTAAGTTGAGGATGTTGATATACCGTGGTTTCACGGTATAATTAATACTTTTTCCTTAAATTTAGTGTGTCTGAATGTCTTTTTATGCTAATTTTTATATAAGTTTCTCTTTGTTTTGCAGGAAATCTGTCCAAAGCTGAATGCAGAGATTTTTAGCGAAGAAATTCAGAAGAGACCACCTACGGAGCTTATGACGGTCCGTCATGCTTGTGACGGTCCGTAGGTGGCAGCGTAGTGCAGCTGCTGAAAGAAGATGGGGAAGTCTGACCATGTGTGGGGTTACGAAGCTTCTGACGGTCCGTCTTGCAGGTTCGTCATGAAGTTCAGAGAAGTGATCCCAGTACCTAGATTCCAAGAGGTTGAAGTGTTTTGGAAGGAAGACCCTCGACGGACCGTTGCGCCTATGACGGTCCGTCATACTTGTCGTCGAGGGTGGTGAGGAGAGCAGCAGAAGAAATTGCATAAGTATGGGACGACGGAGTCCAGGACGGTCCGTCGTGACCACGACAATCCGTCGTGTGGTCCGTCGACCCAGCCGCGTTTTGGCAGATTTCCAGCAAATAGAGTCCTTTTTTAGATAGGTTTTTATTTTTTATAAATAGTTTGAAAAACCTCGTTTTTGAGGTTAGACTCCGGATAGTTAGACTCTTGATTGTTAGACATCATACTATTAGACTTTGTGTGTTAGTGTGAGATTCTTGATAGTTTTAGACTTTTGATTATCATTGATTGTTGGTGATTCGTGGTGATTAATCAAGCAAAATTTTGGATTTTACACTTTCTCATTGAAGTAAGTACATGAATTCGTATTTAATATATTTGAATATTGTGATTATGTCTATGGGTAACTAAACTCCATAACTAGGATTGTGGGAACAATAGGCAAATAATGAGATACAACTTAACTAAAATAACAATTCTAGAAATAGAAACCCCCCTTTTATTGTTTTTACTTTCCAAGGAAGTCATTGACCAAACAATAGTAATAACAGGTTGAAGTTAAGTCTAGACTATTTTCCTCGCGGGTACGATCTCAACCTCACTAGTTGGGTTATTTACTATACACGACCGCTTTACTTCTTATTTGAGAAGTAAGTTTCAGCGTATCAAATCCGTGGAGAAAGTTCAACTCATAAGGGAGAGGTTGAAAATGACTTTTAGTCAGCAAAAGTCTTATGCCGACAATTGAAAGAGAGACCTTGAATTTGAAGTAGGAGATTGGGTCTATTTGAAAATTTCACCCATGAAAGGGGTGAAAAGGTTCGTAAAGAATGGGAAGCTAAGTCCTCGTTATGTTGGCCTGATAGAAATTTTAAAGAGAGTTGGGAGTGTTGCCAATGAGTTTAGGTTGCCAAATGAGTTGGCCATGATTCATCTGGTGTTCCATGTTTCGATGGTTACGAACTATATAGGTGATCCAGTTTCCATTTTTACTCTAGAAGGTTTAGAGGTAAAGGGAGATCTATATTATGATGAGGTCCCCGTTGATTTTTTGGATCGTCATGTTAATAAAATTGAGGAATAATGAGGTTACCTCCGTAAATGTTTAATGGAGGAACCACCTTGTTGAGGGAGCTACATGGGAGGCCAAGGCCGACAAGAAATCCCACTATCCTCATATTTTCCCCCTTACTCCAAGTCAAGGTTTAGGTTAGTAGTTCTTCATTTGGATATTATGTATAATATTGATCATCTCATATATTTCATGCTGAAGTTGAGTTCTTCTCTTTCCATCAAAAATGTTTATTATGATGTCTTTAACTTAAGTGTTTTGTGTGCTATAAGTAATAATGGAAGATTATAATGATCATGTTTGATGTTGTTTTGATAAGAAATTAGCATGTCAACTTTTAATGTTCCTATTGACTTTATATTGAAATGGAGAAGGTAGTACCTCCTTAAGCGATACAAAAAGTTGAGCTTTTGTTATGGTATCTTTGGATTAAGTTCCTATTTGTTTATGATATGTTTTTAAGTTGAAGGGATTAAAAATGTCCTCTTATGATCAATAACTCATTATGGTTTTTGCTGCGGTTGGCTGCTAGTCTTGAGTCTTTCTTATTTTACCCCAATAGAGGGTTTAAGGTGTTATTCGGGGACGAATGTTCCTAAGGGAGGGGTATTGTAATACTCCTTGATTTACAAGACCTTTAATAGAGTCTAATTTGTTGAGTAATAATGATTTTAGACCTAAATAGTTATAAAAAAACTTCTTTAAGAAGTATTGGAGCCATAGGATTTACGAAAAGCCTTAACGTCTAGAAACTAGTGAAATTCAACTATGTGGATGTCCCTATGTTTGGTGAAGGTTTCGTTGGGTCATATGAATTCCAAAACATGTAAAGGACAGTTATAGGTATAATATAGTATGGAGGGTCAAATATTACAGTCGCGACACTCCAAGGACCACCGGAAGGGTTCTTGGGGAGGACCCGAAGTTGGGCAAGCAAGCTGCCAAGGCAGCTTGCTCGCAGCCAGATTAGGGTGGCTGCTGCGCGTCGTGCAACAATCACGTGGGAATATTGATTTGGACTATCAATGCGGGGCTTACATGGAACCTACTGCCTCAGCTCAAAATTCAAAAATAAATTGGGCAACTAGACTCGCGACGCGCACCTTCTTCCTAGATATCATAAAGTCATATTTTGGGTGTTTTAACTTCACAAATAAACCCATTTAAGTAAGGGTTATTTTGGTTAATTTAATGAGTTAGTATATAATGTATTAGGGTCAGTTTTAGGTCCATTCTAACACAAAAATAAAGTCCCACAAGTTTAAATAAAAATCCTCTCTTTGCCAGATTCTCTCTTCCTCCAAAACTCCATTGAAGACTAATAGAACTACAAGAAGAAGATAAGGACTTTAAGTTTTTCAACCCATTTTAGTGGCTGTCTCATCAATAATTTATTATTTCTTTATATCTTGCGAATCCTTTCCCAAGGAGGTCATTCAAAAGATGATTTCTAGATCCCCCAAACCAAGCTCCATACATGGCTCTTTTTTCAAAAACAAAATTTTGAGTTAATTTTGATGAATTATGAGGAATTGATGTTGTTTAAGTATGAATTTCTGGTCAATTGATGAATTCCCATATTTTTTCCCTTGACCTATGTCTTTCTCCTGAATCTCTAATTTCTTGGATTGATTAAGGAGAATTGTTGAGGGTCAAGAACATGTCACTTGTTTACTTTGATTTTATTTATCTCAATACTTAATTATCTGCCCTATTTAATCTGCTGGTTATGAGTTCTTGGGTATTGATGTATGAAGTCCCATGAGGGCAATGAGGTATGATCTTGATTCTCCTTTGATCTCAATGATGTAAGGTGAAATCTCCCAATGTAATAATGATGCTATAGCTAATTCTGTTGTTGTGATGTTGATGACATGGATCCCTCCTCCCTAACCCTAGATCTATCAATTGACTATAAAGTATGTAATTATGGTATGATGTGATCATTACATGATTAAATGTAGTTTCTCATGATTATGATGTTGTGTTTAAAAATGAAATAATGGTTTTCACTTGTGTTCATGTATGAGCTATTATACTAAGATGTTTATTTATACGTCTAAAAGAGACTAATTTGAACTTTTATGATGTTATATGATTATTACTAAAGTTAATTGTTTCTTAGAACCGAAATTGCATGTTAATGAGATGGAAGTCTCAAGTTTGTAAGTCTAGCTACCCACATGGGTGTCCTCACGTTAGTAAGTCCGGATTCCCTAGTTACGTGTTGTCATATGAGATTAAAACCTCCACATTAATAAGTCAAGTTTTCTAGAAACAATCTCCTTGACCCTTAACTATAAGCCCACATAGACTCTAGCTTAGTAGATCCACCTAGGTAGCTATGTATGAATGATTGCACCTTAGGCAAGTTTTAACCCTCCCTTTTTGTTGTGGGAGTAGAACACCAGATTCCTTGTAGATCACATGGTCTCATGTCGGTTATTGCACATATTTCCCTAATGTAAAAGTAAATGAATAAGTTAAGTATGTTTACACTTATTAGGGTTGTATTAAAGGCTACTACATAGGGTAAGGGAGGGTTTGGGACCTGTCTTACTCATTGCAAATGTGGGATCCTAAGGGATGATTCTAAGTAGTGTTCCTTTATGATTATGATTATGATTAAGGTTATGATTAATAATATATCAGTAAGCATTGATGTATTAGCATGTTATGAAAATCTATTGTAAGTATGACGTGGGTTGCTCAGTGTGATACTTAGCCTTGGATGGAATTATTGGGTTTTATCTTGTGCATTGCACAAATATTGCTTGGGTAATTTACATGTTGGGTTGCTATTATGTTGAATTCACTTATTTTACTTCTTATATATGTATGGTGAGTTAAATTTATAGAAATCATGATTTTGACTAAATAGTCTGTTTCTCATGCATTGATGATTTTGTGCATAGGAGCCATACTTAGAACATGTGGTTTGTACTAAGCAGTATTTTCTCCCTTTTCCCAAACATTTTTGGTTTGGTCCATTGAGGAGATTCATGGTATTGAAGAATAAGACTTGTCTCTTTCTTAAGTCATTTGGTGAGTCCTGATGAGTTCCGATGATAAAGGCACTCATCAAGCCTTATTGATGTTGTCTATGATTTGAGACAATTAATCCATTCTCATGTAGAGACTTTCATTGTAGCTTATACAACATGTTGGAATAGACTAACGGCTATACCCAAAATATTGTGATTCATTCGTTAGATTTTTTAATGTGAGAGAAAGTAATAGACTAAATTCCTATATGTTGTATGTTGTTTATGCGAGAAGCTTATGTATGCTTCATATGAGAAGTCTATGTAAACCTCAACTATATAATAAAATGTTTTTAATTTCTCCATATTTTCTTACCTATGATGTGTTGTGACGAACGCTAAGGTCTTGTCTTAGTCCTCATAGAGGACAATGACGCCGGTAAACACTAAGGTGTAATTTGGGTTGTTACAATACACATCAACATGAACACCGTATGAGTAATGCCTCCATATTTTCATGGAAAATAGCATGATCGCTAACTCAGGATCACGAGTTGGGTAGTTCTTCTCATGAACCTTAAGCTGTCTAGAAGCATAGACTATGAATTTCCCTTGTTGCATAAGGACACAACCCAATCTCACTCGGGATGCATCACAATAGACCACGAAAGACTCATTACCCTTTTGTAAAGTCAACACCGGAGCGGTGGTAAGCCTATCTGTGAAGATTTTGAAGATTCTTTCACAAGCATCCGACCACTAAAATTTCACATTCTTTAGGGTCAAAGTTATCGAAGGAGAAGCAATGGACGCAAAACAATACCCAAACCTCCCGTAGTACCCGGCTAGACCCAAGAAACTTCTTATGTTGGTTGGAGCCAACGGTCTAGACTAATTTCTTACCGCCTTTGTATTCTTTAGATCAACTTATAAACCTTCATTAGAAATAATATGACCAAGAAAAGCCACCGAACTTACAAAAAACCCACACTTTCCATACTTGGCAAATAGTTTGTGTTCCTTCAAGACTTGTAGCACTATTTTAAAATGCCTCATATGATCAACCTCATATTTCAAATACACCAAGATATCGTCAAAGAAGATAATGACAAAGGAATCTAGGTATTTTTTAATAAACCCTATTCATTAGGTCGATAAATGTCGACGGGGCATTAGTCAACCCAAAATACATCACCTAAAACTCAGAGTGACCATATCTTGTTCCAAAGGCCGTTTTGGGATTATCTTCTTTTCTCACCCTAAGTTTCTGATATACTGACCCCAAGTCAATTTTGGAAAAGTATCTTGCCCCTTGGATTCAATCAAACAAAACAAGTCGTCAATCTTAGGGAGAGGATACTTATTCCTAATGGTCACTTTATTGAGTTGTTGGTAGTCAATACACATCCTAAGAGACCCAATCTACTTCTTCACAAATAAAACTGGAGCACCCCATGGGGAATACTAGTTTAAATGAAGCCTTTGTCTAGTAATTGCTTGAGTTGATCTTTCAACTATTTCAATTTGGTCGTAGCCATCATACAAGGAGGAACTGAAATTGGATTTTTATCCGGTAGAAAGTCTTACCAAAGTTAATTTCTCGTTTAGTAGGAATTCTGGAAAGGTCATTAGGAGAGACCTGCGGAAATTCCCTCACTAGGGGGACTAACTAAATGGTAGGAACTTCGGAGTTTAAATCATTGACTATCACAATATGGTATAAACACCCGTTATATATCATTTAAAAGATTTTAAACAAGAAATGATACGAGCTCTAGGAATAGATTTTCCCGCCTTCAACTCAACGAGGGGCTCATAATGAACGTTAAACTAGAAATCTCTTGTCCTACAAACTATATAAACAAAACAAGCATGCAACAAATCCATCCCCAAAATGATATCAAAATATACCATATAAAAGGTTCTACCAATTCAACATGGGTAACTATATTGGGAAATATTTTAAGAAAATCCCTATAAACTCATTTTGCAACCACCGAATCACCCACCAAGGTAGTCATTATAAAAGGTTCATTCAAGCTATTGGGTAAAATATCAAAATTTCTAGCTATCAAGGGAGTAAAAAATTACAAGGTAGCACCCGGATCAAGTAAAATATAAGCATTCATAGAGAAGACTTGTAACATAATGGTCACCACACCCAGAGAACTCTCTTTTTCACCCCTAGAGCGGAGGGCATATAAATGATTATTTCTAGGAGCATCAACATTAGAATCATATGCTTGACATTGTCTACCAGTCTTGTATTTCCCCTTAATATCAAGGCAATCCCTAACCTTGTGACCCTCTTTCCACAACTATAAAAATTTCCCGTCCCAACTAGACATTTACCCAATTGTTTGTTACCACACTTGGAATAAGTTGGTGTATCACTTTGTGACTTTCCACTTCTAGCCTGTTGGGACTGAGGGTTAGCCACCTTATCATCACAGGACTTGGAAAATTAGAAGGAACTTGATGGGATAACTTCTTCTTTAATATACTCTTGTCTTGAATTTTCAACCTTCCATCGAAAGAACAACTTCCAAAAGACTTGGACTTCTTGGCCTCTCAATTCCTCCTCCTTGACCTACTTTCTTTCACTTTCTAAGCATAAACCATTATACAGGAGAAATTCATAATATCATGAAACATAGTCTAGCAACATTCTTCCATAAAGTCATCGGACATTCCCATAAGAAAATGACTCATCTCATTCCTTAGGTTAGACACTAGGATGGAGCATACTTCGACAATTTAGTAAACTTCAAGGAGTAACCAAGTACACTCATATATCCTTGATGAAGGTTGATGAATTCTTCAACCTTAGCTTCCCTCAACTCTCTATGAAAGAACCCATAAGGAAAGATCTCTTGAAGATCTCCCACGTTATTATACAACCTCTTAGAACCCTATTGTATCTCTATTGGGTGTACCACGTTTGCGTCACATCCTTGAGTTGATAGGCAGCCAACTCGTCCTTTTCAGCTGTAGTCACTACCATAGAAAATAGGACCTTATAGAACTTAATCTAGGAAATCTTGATCCTAGTAAAGTCTCTCAAAAAAGATGTCATAGTGCTAGCGTATTGACGCACACGAAGTCCAACTTTTTGATTCACTTGGATTATCATTGCTTGGACTTGAGAAGTGACACCATTTGCTTGCGAAGTCATGGATTGGGCCAAATTGAGAAAAGCTGCCCTTATCTCTCCATTGGTAATTAGAGGAGGAAAAACCGGAGCTTGATCATCCATAACAACATCTTCAAGTGGAGGGTCTTGATTGTCTTGCGGAGGAGCTTGTTTTCATGAGCCCCCTCACTAGAAATTCTTTCCTCGTCCCTTTATGTAGCTGCTTTTTGAGTATTCGTACCTATTACCATAATAAAAGGCTTAGTTCAAAGAACAAACAAAGTAGACTCTAGAGGCACAACATAAGATATAAGGAAGACGAGAATTTCTTAAGCATCACATAGGCTCTCATTCATAATTGTGGCCCACTTCACAATTATGAATATGAATCTACAAAGACTTGGTTTAATGATAATCCATCCTAAAGATATTCAACCTCATGCTCTGATGTAAAGTTTTATAACATCCTGGTAGCACCCCTTAGAAGTAACCGGTGGCGTCATCCTTGAATAGGACTAAGACTAACCTCTTAGCATTCATCATTACATTTCATAGGTTAAATTGCGGAAAATTTAATTTTTTAATTACTTCTACATTGAGGTTTACATAGACCTCTCGCATATACTTAATATATACATAGGGATTTTACATAGACTCCTTCCATAAGAAGCACTACATAGGCTTTTACTTTTATTTCACGTACATAATATAGAAATATGGATTCAAAAGAATACTACGATACATCTTGTATTGAACCATCTAAACGAGTTCAACATTGGGCATAACACATACTTCATACAATAAAATCCACATATAGGCATAGAAAACATTTGTATTCAAATGAAAGAGAATGAACAGAAGTGTCCTTAATACTAAACAACATCGAATCGCAAGATAGTGACTTCGTCCTAGGAAAGTGAGGTCCTACCGAATTTGGAGAATGAGAATCGAGGTAGGTTTAAAGGGCCCTTCTAGAAGCTCAAAAGCCAGAACCTTCATAGTTGTAAAATGATAGAAATATGGGTTAGTACATACTTGTACTAAGTATGGGAATATGAACATATAACATTAGAATTCATGCTAAAGGGACATTTATTCAAAACAATGCTGAGTTATTTTTAAAAGCCTTAGGCACACTCTACAACACATACAAGCCAATAATCACTTATTCCTTAATATAAAACCACATACAACACAACATCAACATCATCAAGTATAAGCAAGTCAACATGTGTAATAACATAATTGAATACTTAACCAAACAAGTCCAACATTATGCTATTACCATAAATCACATATAAGAGTTCACATCATTATACTACAGGCAAGACCTCTACTCACAATCCCCCATTAACTCCACATGTTCAATGACCAAGGAAAGCCCCATAAACTTACTCTTCCAAGAAGACCAAACAAAGGATAAAAAACATTGCCTTACTTTGTTTAGTATAACATCAAGAACAATCATCATCATAAGTAGAAATACAGACCATTAGCATATTCATAAGTGAAACTAACATCATATAAGATCATCAATCTATATCATCGACATATGAATAAAATTTACTTTATATACATATGAACAACCTTCCAACACATCCCTCAAGGCCAACTAGTGCAATGTATAGGTAGAGTCCCATATCCCTACATAGACTAAGGCAAACGTCACAGGTCACTTAGTTAGTGTTCACATTATTAATTCAATTTACTTTGGGGAAAACTTTCCTTACCCAATATAGACCAGAAGAGCTAAATGTTAATTCCGGTGTAATGAAGCCCTACACCGAAATAAGGTGGATTACATGCCGTGGTAGTACCAAAACATGAACATAACATCTAGGTTGATACACTATCTAGTATTCCTATGGGGGAAACATAGTTCAAGATCTAGAAGATATACTTGGGACCCTTTTTGATTCACAATTGCATTAATATCACCATATCATGAGAACCATTGTGAATCTAACTTCCCACATTAGGTTGGAACACATATCACACTACTTTACTCTGTGATAAGCTAAAATCCCTTTTCGAAATTTCTTTGAGCCTTTATTGATAACCCCTTATATATTAATAGTTATTATCTTATTACTAATTACATGAGAATGTCATTTCAATATAATCCTCATATGTGAGATAAACACATTATCATCATCATGTCATAGTAAGGCACATTGGCAATTCATAACCACCACTATATCATTACATCTTAACATAATCTCACACCTTCACATAATCAAGACATTTCAATTAAATGATCATACCAGTACCTACATAGTATAATCACAATATGTACTTCAATTGAACTTCATCACTAAACAGAAGCCGTCATAATTGAAGTAAAGTTTCAAGATCATAATGTATTACCAATTCCTCTTCAAAAAGCCATAATCATTGGTATTACCCTCAACCAATCCAATTTCTTCCATCAATAGGAGTAATAAAATCATTCAATAGTAATTAACACAATAAATAATTCAATTTCATCAATACAAATCAATTCAACATGAGTTCATCACCTACGAATAGGGAATTTGGGCCAATTCATGTTCTATTCCACAAACTAGGTTAATTCATCTAGAACCAATGTAATTGAACCATAATACAACATAATGTAATCATGATAACCAAAATCAACCATAAATAATACAATTTAAAAGATCAAACATTTATTAGAAAGAAACCAATATGAAATCATTATTTTGAAAACCATTTTAGGAAGAAACCTTTGGAGAAAGGAATCCCAAAGGTGAAAGGATCCCATGCCTTGTTATTCTTTGAGGATTGATGGTGAAAAGTAGTCTTCTTAAGTACCTAGAAATCTTATACCTTGGTCTTATATGGATTTTCCTTGGAAGAGAGAAAGTAGAGAGGAGGAAAAGCAATTTGGGTTTAGGAAAGGTGATGAGTTAAGTGAGGTTTAGGCTTACGGTAGGTTATATAGTTAATAAACTAAACTAATTAATAACCACCTAATAACTAATTAAACCCCTTAATAACTAACTTAATTAAAAGGATCCAACTAAAACTTGATAGAAAAGCGAAAGCCTGACCTACGAGACCCCAACCTAAGTGACGTGGGTTAGTCAATGGGGCCTTACACAAACCGTCCTAAAGGTTCATCGAATTAGTTAGAGATTTGAAACTTTGGAAACTTCTAAAAATAGGCGGAATCCTTATCGATGGAGGTATCGATTTCCCATATATGAGGCTATCCCTCATCGCCTGCAACAATCAATGTCTACTGCCTCACGACAACTTTTTCGCACCAAAATGCAAGGGTCCTTTTCAAGGAACCTTAGTGTGGTCCTTGGTGAGTCGTACCTGGACGTTTTGACCCTAAACCTTCTCTAATGTATGATAGACATGTTCTCAGCAAATTTCATCAAATTCTGACTCTTAAAACCTTTGGATATAGGCTAAGGCACACTAGAGCATTTTTCTCTAGTCTGCGGAAGTTATGGACGTTCCTTGTCGTTTTGACTCTAAAACTTCCTAAATGTTTTTATACATAATTATTGACCTTAAAACAATTTATAAACGTTAAAACTTATATAAGGCTCTATATTAGGTTTTGGACTTTTAAAATGTTAGAATATGTCAACATGAACACGATACAAGTAGTGACGCCATAACATCAAAGCAAAAACTACTGCGGCCAATTCTAATTCATGAATTGGATAATTCTTCTCATGAACCTTCAACTTTCTAGAGGTATAAGTTATAACATTTCCATTATGCATTAACAAAAAACCCTAACCAACTCTGCATCAAACTACACCACAAAACCTCGAGTACCCTCTCGTAAGGTCAAAACCCAAGCTATATTTACTCTATTTTTCAATTCTTATAAGCTTTTCTCACTAGATTCACACTATTGACTCTTGAATTTCTGGTAAAAGGAGACGAGATAGATGAAAACCCTTTGACAAATCTCTTATAATAGCCAGCCAAACAAAAGAAACTCTTTATATCTATTAGAGATGTGGGTGTAGTAAAACTCAAAAATGCTTCTATATTTTGGGTATCAACTCTAATCCAATCATCGGAAAAGATGTGGACCAATAATGTCACAGGCTTAAGACAAAACTCATACTTGGAGTACTTGGCATAAAGCTCCTTATCTTTAAAAGTCAGTAGAACAATATTGAGGTGACTAACATGATCTCTTCATTCCTTGAATATATCAGTATGTCATCAATGAAGATGATGACAAACATATCAAAAAAAGGTTTAAAAAATCTATCCTTAAGATCCATGAATGTTGCATGTGCATTTGTCAAAGCAAATGACATAACCAAAAAATAATAATGCCCATATCTTGTTCTGAAAGTTGTCGTTGTATTGTCACATTCCCTAACTTTTAATTGATTGTAGCCTCGTCTATGGTCAATTTTTGAGAAGCAAGAAGAATCTTGAAGTTGGTCGAAAAGATCTTCTGTCCTTGGAAGAGGATATGTATTCTTGATGGTCACCTTATTCAATTGGTGGTAGCCTATACACATACTAAGGGAACCATCCTTTTTCCTTACAAACAAGACTGGAGCACCACAAGGTGAGACACTTGGTCGAATGAAGCGTTTATCTAACAAAATTTTGAATTTGTCTTCCAGCTCTTTTAACTCCTCTAGTTCCATTCTATATGGAGGGATCGAGATATGACGAGTATCTCGATGATATCTATGATGAATCCTATATCTCTCTTAGGAGAACTCCGGGTAGATCATCAGGAAAGACTTTTGGAAACTCTTTCAGTATAGAAACTTACTAAAGCGAATGTACCTTAGTACTTAGGTGATTAACTCAAACTAAGTGATATATACACCCCTTTAATGCTAACGTTCTTTCGTTAAGGTACGAAATGAAATGACCCTTACGCACTGCTAAAACTACTACTCCACTTTATGACTTACTCATTAGAATTTGGACTTGATAACTAATGTTCAACAATCTATTTCAATATACAAAACATGAAGTTAGTCCATACCCAAAATAAATTCAAAATCTACCATGTCTAACTCTACTAGATAAGTCATGTTGTTCTTGTGATTGATAGAACTAGGTCGATCACGAAAAACTATTTTCGCTAGAATAGACTTTCCAAGAGGTATAAAATTGTAGAAGGGTTCACAAAGATTTTCAGGAAGAATATCAAACTGATTGCAACATAAGGAGTTACAAAAGATAAGCTTGTTGTTGGGTCTAACGAAGCATTAACATCAAATGGAAAGACTTTGATCATACCTGAGACAACATCTGGAGAGTTCTCTTACTCCTGGCTGCTAATTATTGCATAGAGATGCTTTACCCGTCCACCATTACCAGAAGTGGATCTCTACATGGAGCCCTGTCTTATGGAGCAACTGATAAAAATTGGGCCCTATTGCCCATATTTCCATTCCGTGCTTGTTGACGGGACACTCTTTCATGTATTTCCCCTCTTGAGAATAATCAAAACATCTTGACTGTCAATCACGACACTTACAAGCGTTGTTCCTACCACACCTACCACATGTATGAGCCAACTACCTCCTTGTGCCACACTACCTTGGGATTAGGCTGGTCTAGCGTTGAAGTTCTGTGAATTCTTGCCATTATACTCACCTCTGTATTTTGGCAAAGGTGCAATAGCTGATGATGGTGCATTCCCCATTTTGTTTTTGAAGGTGTGGGACTTGAGCCACACTTTTGTTGACCAAATTCATTCAAGCCTTAGATTTCTTACTTCTATACTTTTCTTTGTCCCTCAACTTTTCTTCTTCAACTTGTTGCACATAGACCATTAACCTAGAAATGTTCATGTCCCCAAACAAAATTGCAGACCTACCTTCTTTGCTTGAAGCACGACCAAAGCCAGCAACAAATAGGCTTATTTTGCTTCTCCTATCCTTAACCATCTATAACACTCCGAAAGTCCAACACCTAATATAGAGCCTCAATGATTGAATAATACTTTTAAATATTTTTATAGGCTTAAATTAATGATTTAAAGAAATTTATAATGTGTTAGAGTCAACACACCATGAACCCTTCATGACGTCCAGTGAATTGTGAAATATGCACTAGTGTGCCTTGGTATGTTTCATGGGATTTGAAGAGTCAGAATTAAATGAAAATAGGTAAAAAGGTTTGAAGCATATAGAAGAGTGTGTTAAGGTTCAAAAATTCTGGTTAAAACTCCCCAAGGCTACCCTAAGGGTCCTTGGAAAGGGGCTCTAAATTTTACCCCAAAACTATAAACTTGACATAGTACATCCACGAACCAAATCGACAAGCCGTCGATTGATGGACGTAACGTCAATCGATCTGTTGGTTGGAACTTAATAATATTCCAAAATGTTCAAAAACCATATCCTCTATATCATTGTACAGCTTGCCAATACGGTTCCGTTATTTGATCGATGCCTCACCGACAAGCAAATGTCATATTATTGGTCGACTTTCACTTGTTAAGACTTTTAGAAATTGAATTAATTACTTCGTTAGTTATTTGGTTAAATAAGTGTTAATGGAGGGTTAATTAAGTTAGTTGAGGGACTATATAAGGAGTTAATCTAATTTAAACTAACCTAACACCGCACAATTTCCAAACCCAAATTCTCTCGAATTTCTAACTTCTTTCCCTCTTTATTGCAAGATCCCATTAAACAACAATTCAAAGATTGAGTAGGACATAAATAATTAACCTTTTCTTGATAAAACACTAAGGAATCTTAAGGTATGGAATCTCTTCACTCTTGTCATCTCTTTTCCGAAAAGGCTGTTCCAAATTGATTTAAAAAGTCAAAAACATGGGTTTCTTATGATTTTCGTGAATTGGTTTTCAATTGGATTTGATGTTTATTTCTTTTTATTATTATTGATACATTATAAATATATATTTATTGACTGTGGTAAGAATTCAATCCTTTACCGAACCCTAACTATGAATTGTACTTGTAGATGATTAGGCTTGTTTGAATTGGTTATATTATTGTTTATTTCGCTATATTATGATAATGATGATGATGAGTAGGTTATTGGATAATTGGTATGAACATAGGGAGATATTCTTCATGAAGTCCATGAAGGTTATTTGGTAAGACTTTGTGATCTTAATCTCTTTACTTCAATAATGGTGGATTATAATTGGTGATGATATATTGCAATTCAACTAACATATGTTATTGGATTGAGAATATGATTATAGTATGATTATGATGAAATGTATTTACTATATGAATTCTGAGATCATGTTAAGGTTATGTTGATACAAGGTTGAATGTTAACCACTTGTTCGCCTTATTATGATATGATTATGATGTATTGATCTCACAAATGAAGGGTTCTTATGAAATACCTAATAATATAATGACATGATGTACATAGGGTTATTCTCTTATGAAAAATACTAAGATATGATTAAATAAAAATGACTTAAATACATTTCAAAAAAGTACATTAGCTTAGCACCGAGTGAACTTGGCAATGAGAGGTGTTGACTCCCTATAGAAGGCCAATTCCCTAAACATTCTCATGAGATGAGGGCTCCAATAGCTAATGGTAATGTAGAGGGTTCAAGAAATATCTCCTATTTCGTTAACTATGTTGCCACCATAGAAATAATTGCTATTTGATCCACTTAGAATGTTATGTTCATGTTTTTGTCCTATCGTTGAAAGTAGACCATTTAGGTTTACGATTTCATGGAACCAGATTCCATGTCTAGCTCACATAGTCTAAGTTAGTTAAGGCAATTATTCCTGAAAGTAAATTAAAATTAATGAAGTTAATACTTACTAGGGTGAATTAAGGGGTTCTACTTCGTATAGGTAGGGGTATGAGACTCTTCTTATTCATGGCTTATTTTGACCTTGTGGGATCTCCTAGGAGGTTTTCCTTATGTACTTATGATATTTATGAAATTTATATGATGAAATTGCTTGTTGAAGGTCCTATATGTTATTAGTTTCATTGATGAACATTCTGTTGGTCTATGTTGATATACATGGTTACCAATATCCATGATATGAATGCATATGAAATGTTGATATTTCTGATGATCATTTGCTTCGTTTACTTGACTATGTGGAGTTATGAGGCTTCATATAGGCATTGCAGTGTTAGGCTTAGGAAGGGGTTGTGAGTAAGGGTCCTACATGTTTTAATTTTTTAAACTCTTAAACATGGATTTTTTCTAGGATATTATGTTCGAGTTGCTATGCTTATATGATATTGATATGATGTTGTTGATGTACCGATGTTTTGCGCGACTTTCACTGTTTTTCTTTTAAGATTTGTGTATGCCTAGAGACTTTTTGTAGTTTTTTTAACATGATTTTATCTTTGTTTTTGCAAGAAATATGTCAAAACCCAAAACACAAAAGACAACTGAGATTTAGTGCAAAGGTTACCGATGAAGGCTATCGACGAACCATAGATGGTGACCGTTAACTGATAGTTCAGGCATCTAGAAAAACTCATGGAAATCTGACCAAGCGTGGGAATACAGATGGATCAATGTACCTCGAAAATAAAACATCGATAAGTTAAGAGATAGTCCCAGTACCCAAAGTTGAAGATAATCTAGGTATGGAACGACGAAAGGAATCAATGAACTGTAGATGCATCGATAGACCATGTTGATGGCCAGTGGTTGATGCAGGGAGGGTGCCAGCTGAAGAATGAAAAAAATTCTAAGTATGAAACGATAGAGGCAGTCGACGGTCAATCGTTTATAACCACGTTTTTTGGAGGACTTTCTTTATTTTAATTTCTTTTGATTTAGGACTATGTAGTTATAAATAGGATGTCAAAATGTCATTTTGGGGTTGAATTCTATTACTATTGTTCTTATTTTGTGTTTGGAGATTTGGTTTTTGCAACTTGAGCATTAATACAGTTCCCGGATTTTGTTTTCGATTAATTTCTTGTTATTTCTAGTTGAAATTCTAGATTTTCTTCGAATTGTCAAAGTAAGTTCATGTTTTTAATGTTTAACAACTATGAATTGTGTTCTTAAATGCATGGGTAAGTAAATCCACAAGTAGGGTTGTGGGAACCATGGGTGATTAACATAGTAGAGTTAGCTTAATAACTATTCTCAAATCAATTATTTCATGTATTGATAATTCTTTCACTTAGAAGTCTTTTTAATGAGTGAACGTATTAGAACTTAACTTGTTGCTACTTTCTGGACAAAGGAGGTAGTTAAATAAAAGAAATATCAACATAGATTTAGTGGGATAATATCTAATAGGCTAGTGTCGATTGGTGCAAAGTAATAACTAAGTCATACATCGAATATAATGCTTAATATGAATTAAAGGTAAGAGTTAGTAGCTTATACACACGTAACCGGACCAATGTACGGGGTGAAGTATCTCAAACCCCCCTTAAATTGTCTTTTTTTAAAAGAATTTGACATGGATGTAATTGTACATTGAAGTTATATCTAAACCATTTTTCTCGTGGGATCGACCCAACCTACGTATTTGGTTCTTTACTTGATACGACTGTTTATTCTTCCTTAGGGAGGTGTAATTTGAGCATATCAAATTTTGGCGCAACTGCTGGGGAAAGTGTCCTTTAGATTAACCTTAATAATGTTACTGAAGTTTAGTCAACGATTTCCTGATTTAGTTTCTCTTTTGTTTTTGTTTTTCTCAGGTTTAGCTCTAGTATATGCCGAGTACACATAATCTAGGAGAACCTCTAATTCCATTCGACCCTAAACTTAACCGTACACTTCGAAGAATGGAAAATAAGTAGAACCCAACAAATCTTGGTTATGGGTTAGTAAGGCATCCTCTACCACCTCTTGATGCATACAATAAGGTAGTTGCGGGAAATCTGGTTTATGATGCTGTGAGGATGAAACCTCCCATCCCACGCATTCAAGAGTTCTATAGGGGCAATGTTAACATAACTTATTTTGACGGGCCTCTTGTTTTACCTCGACTTCCGCATAGGCACACGTTCGTGGTTACTAGTAGTTTGATACAAATGCTTATCGCAAGTGGTTTGTTTGAGGGGCTACCATCTGAGGATCCATATGCTCAAACAACCAAATTGAGGTCTGTGTGTAAGAGTTTTGTGGGGAGGACAAATTTATTTATGAACGTCATCGGGATGACAATGTTTCCTCTATGATTGACTATAGATAGGATGAACAACTTTGTGGCACTACTTTGAGAGTCGATAAGTAGCTCCTGGGAGAAATTTATGGCGTATGTGAGGAGTAGTCCAAACCACTTCATTGATGATTAGTCTTTAAAAGATTACTTCTATTGGAGTCAAGATGATAATAATAAAGTAGTACTCGATACTATTGCAGGGGGTTCTTATGGTGAGTGCACATATGCTGAGATCGCAAAGAAGTTGGAGAAAATATCTCGCAACAATAAGGCTTCGAGTACTAGAAAGCCAGACACTGGGAGAAAAACCTTTGTAGTGTAAGCGACACACAATCCGGCTGCAGATGCGATTCGTGAGGAGATGGCTCAAATGAGAACTCGACAAGGATTGATACTAAAACATGTCACAGACGTGAAGAAAAGGTAAACACAGTGAATTACGTGACTAAAGCACCACCACCATCGGATGAGTACTATTATTCAGACTATACATATGTTGTGAATGATCAGACGGGGGGTTTCAGACAAAAAACCCAAGGCTCCAACCAGGAGAATTGATGACAAGGAAACAATGGTTGGAACTATGGTAACAGAAATGATCGAAGTGGGCCCTATGTTCCTCCTTAAAATCTAGAACTTGGTCCTAGGGATAATGGAGGTAGTATGGCGCGTGTTCAGGATATATTATAGAATATAATTAAATGGTTTGATGCTAGTGATGAGCATCCGAAGGAATTGAGAGGTGATTTAGCTAACACTAGGCAATAGGTTGATGCACATGTCGTCTCAATTAAGCATCTTGGGTTACAAATGCCCCAGTTTTCTACTAATGTTAATCCACACCAACTAGGCACTCTTCCTAGCAATACCATCCAAAATCCTAAGAATGATGGACATTGCATGGCAGTCACAACTTGAGAAGGTAAGCAAACTATTGATCTACCTATGACATCTAGTAGAAGATGAGATAAAGAAACACAATGAGGTGAAAAAACTAGTGTGAATAGGTGGAGAAAATGACGAAAGTAGTAGAGGTACCCTAAGATGTTGTCCCTATTCCTAAACCTCCACCACCATTCTCTCAGAGATTGGTAAAAAAGATTGAGGATGGTAAATACTGACGTTTTATCACAATGCTAAAATAACTTTCCAGCATTGTCCCTTTGATAGAAGCTTTGGAATAAATTCCCTATTGTGCTAAGGTCATGAAGTATATGGTTACAAAGAATATATATAATGATGACATAATGCATCGTTGTATTTCTATTGCTACTATGTCTATTGTGTAGAAAAACGAAGACCCGGGTGCTTTCAGTATTCCATGTACCATCAGATTATTACATTTTTCTAAACCACTGTGTGATCTAGGTGATAGCATAAACCGGTGCTTTCAGTATTCCATGTACCATCAGATTATTACATTTTTCTAAACCACTGTGTGATCTAGGTGATAGCATAAACCTCATGCCTCTTTCCATTTATATGAAATTGGGTTTGCGTGACCCAAATCCTACTACAATGTGATTACCGATGGTCGATCGAACAGTGAAGACGCACATAGGGATAGTCCATAATGTGCTCGTTAAAGTGGACTCGTTTATATTTCAAGCCAATTTTGTGATTCTTGGCTATGAGATGTACTTTACGATTCCTATTATCCTTGGGAGGTCGTTGCTTGCCACGGTTGTGCCTTGGTAGATATGGCAAAAGGGAAGACATTATTTAGGATGAATAATGAAGAAACTATATTCAACATTTGTAGATCCATAAAGTATAGTGGTGACCTTTAAATGGTATCTTCTATATCCCATCGGGTTGACAGTATGTATGAGGTACAAATCGAAGAATGCCTGGGTGTCGAGGCTCTAGCGGCAGGGATCATGAAGTTTTTTTGTGATGGCATTGAAGAGTATGTGTGATTGGTTGTTGTACTTAAAAATGAATGAATATTGGTCAAAACCAATTAAATTGTAGTTAGATATGATGCATCGTGAGTCACCACTCGCATGACCATCTATTTAGGAGGATCCAAAATTGGAGTTCAAGGATCTATCACCTCATCTGAGTTATGTATTCTTGGGTAGAGATGAAACATTGCTTGTAATCAATGTACCGGATTTAAATGTACAAAAAGTAGAGTGTCTGTTGGACGTTTTAAAAAGTTTCAAATGAGATATTGGATGGACAACTATAGACATTATTGGGATCTCTCTCGGTATTTGTTCACACAAAATCCAACTTACACTTGATCACAAATCCAGTATTGAGCACTAGAGACGGTTGAATCAACCTATGCAAGAGATGGTGAAGAAGGATATCATTAAGTTGTTGGATGACGGAGTCATATAACTTATAGAAGATAGTAGTTGGGTATGCCCTGTTTAGTGTGTTCCGAAATAGGGGGGAATGATAGTATTGACTAATGAGAGAAACGAGCTTGTTCCAATGAGGTTAGTGACCAGATGAAGAGTTTATATGGATTACCGAAATTTGAATGCAGGGATTGAGAAGGACCATTTTCCTATGCCCTTTATAGATTAGATTTTGGATAGACTCGCAGGAAAATGATGATACTATTTTCTTGATTAGTTTTTGGTTACAACCAAATGTTTATTGCCCGAGAGTATCAAGAGAAAACCACTTTTACATGCCCTTATGGTACTTTTTACTTCAAAAAAATTCCTTTAGGGTTGTGTAATGCACTCGCCACCTTCCAGTGATGTATGATGTTGATATTCTCCTATATGGTGGAGGATATTATTGAGGTGTTTATGGATGACTTTTCAGTTGTGGGTGACTTCTTTGATCCATGATTGTGTCACTTGATTGAGGTTCTCAAAAGATGTAAAAATTTCAATCTTGTTCTTAATTGGAAAAAATGTCACTTTATGGTGAAAGAGGGTATAGTATTGGGACATCACATCTTAGAGAAGGGGATAGAAGTTGATCGAGCGAATGTTGAAGTTATAGAGAGGCTTCCCCCACCCATCTCTTTAAAAGGTGTGAGAAGTTTTCTGGGACATGCAAGCTTTTTCTAGACGTTATTATTAAGGATTTCTAAAAAATTGCATATCCTCTATTCAAATTACTTGAGAAAGAATGTAAATTCTATTGTGAAGAAACCTGTTAGAAAGCATTTGGAAAGTTGAATAAGAAGTAGTTTTTTGCTCCTATTATTATTTCCCCATATTATATTAAGCCACTTGAGGTTATGTGTGATCCTAATAGAATTGCTCTTGGTGTCGTCTTGGGACAAAGAAGGGATAAAATCCTTCACCCCATTTATTATGCAAGTAACGCCCTAAATGAAGCACAAAAGAACTATATTGTTACTGAACAAGAGCTTCTTGCAATGGTATTTGCGTTCAAAAAACTTTGCTCCTATATATTCGATAGTAGATTCATAGTGCATATTGATCACTCCGTATCGAGGTATTTGATGGCAAAGAAGTATGCGGAGCCACGATTGATTAGATGGGTGCTATTATTGCATAAGTTTGATTTTGAGGTAAAAGATAGAAAGGGGAAAAAATCATGTTGCAGATCACTTGTCTATATTAGAGGATAAAGCTATCCGCGAGTTACGTGAAAAAGCTGAAATTGACGATACCTTTTTTGATAAGCATGTATTAGGTGCTTCTCATTATTTGATTCCATGGTTCGCCAATTTTGCGAATTATCCGTCTAGTGATATAGAAACATCAGACTTGTCTTTTCGATAGAGTAAAAAGTTAATGCATGATGTGAAAAAGTTCCTTTGGAATGAGCCTTACATATACCAGAGTTGTGCTGATGTTCTTATTCATCGTTGTGTGCTTGAAATGTAGATATTAAGTGTTTTGGAGGATTGCCAAACCTCGCTTGTGTGCGGGCACCATAGTGATATCCATACTTCCCATAAGATTTTGTAGTGTGGGTACTATTATCCAACCATTCACCAAGATGCGCAGAAGTTTGCTAAGTCATGTGATAGTTGCTAAAGAGATGGAGGAATTTCGAAGAGGCAAGAGCTCCCTTTAAATCCCGTTCCAGTGATTGATTTATTTGATGTATAGGGCATTGATTTTTTCTCATGGGATGAAATATATACTTGTGGCGGTGAACTACGTATCAAAATGGGTGGAAGCTATAACAATCTCTAACAATGAAAGGAAGAGTATCACCACATTTTTGAAGAGGAACAACTTCTCAAGATTTGGCACACCTAGGGCCATTATTAGTGATGGTGGATCTCACTTTTTCAGTAAGTTTTTAATTGGGTTTTTGGAGAAATATGGGGTTCGCCATTTTGTGGTCACTTCGTATCGTCCTCATACTAGTGGGCAAATTGAGGTGTCTAATCAAGAAATCAAGCAAATTCTGTTGGACATGGTAAATCTGAATAGAATGGATTGGTCAAGGAGGATTGATTATGCTCTTTAGGCTTACAAGACTGCATACAAGACTCCCATAGGTATGTCTCCATACCAACTTGTACATGGGAAGAGTTGTCACGCGCCAGTTGAATTAGATCACAAATCCATGTGGGAATGAAGAAACTAAAGATAGATTGGAATTGAATAAGTTGAATAGAGAATTAATGGGTTAAATGAACTTGAAGAGTTTCGTCTAAAAGCGTATGAAAGTTCAAACATCTACAAAGAGAAGATGAAAAAGTACCTCGAACAAAATATTGAAAAGTGAGAATTTGCGATTGGGACTTGGTGCTTCAATTAAACTGTAGGCTACACTTGTTTTCGGGCAAATACAAGTTCAAGTTAATGAGACCATTCCTTATCACTAAAGTGTTTCCACGTGGAGCGGTTGTGTTGGAGAATAAAGAGGGTGCAAAATTCACTGTAAAAAAGCAAAGGATTAGGATCTACCTAGGGCATGCAGAGAGTGTCCATCAAGTGGTTGAGACATATTACCTTGATGAAGTCTGAGTAATCAAGGATCTTGCGTCGTGCCGCCACATTAAATCAAGCACTTCTTGGGATGCAGACCAAGGTTTATCCACTACCTGACAATGGTTTTTCTTTTCTTTGTTTAAATGTTCCATTATCATGTTTCGTTTTGTTTTGTTTGCTTATCCTTATTCTTTATTATTTTTTAGTATCGGGTAGAGACTAGGTTAGGGTTCGTGTCTCAAAAGTGTCCAGAAAAACATAAAAAAAATGGGTGTCCAATGTGTATAGACTAAAACTAAAATTCTGTAGAAAATGACCTGGTGCACAGATCTACGAACCCCATCAATGGGTCGTATCAGGGTTACAAGGACATAAAGGTGCTGAACCATTCGCGGGTAATGACCCTGTTGGTTACAATCGAGCGAAGAGTTCTTAGAGGGAGCCGTAACATAGTCCAAATGGGTGCAGATAATATAATTACATGGCATAGATCGACTTCGCGAGATTATTGATCTCTCTGACACATTAGAGGACTTTTAAGACCTCTATTACTTACCAATTCACCTATATGATCTTCCGTGTATGTAGAGATGCTGGAGTGCCAAGATGTCATCTTGATTCCCTACGCACTCCAACCGTGAATGTTTATATAGGTCTCATCAGGGATGAGGCCAATGTTGCATCACCACAGCGAGGGCCTAGAGTTGAGTTGTACCGCTGATTGAGAATTTGGCGGATATAGTTAGCCAAAGGGCATGATCCTGCCACTTAAGAGACCACTAACACCACCCCGGTCGAGTCTTCCCATTCCTCCTAGTCTATTCCATTGTTTGCAGCACTGGTCCCAATAACAAGGGTCCAGATGTTAAAGGCCCAGATTGCTATGCTGTTGCATTATATCTAGCCTTGGGTGCACAAATTCGTTGACGAGGCTGAGGACCAGATCGAGAAGAGGGTGATCAAGCAGATGGAGCAGAAAATCAGGAGGTTAACCAAAGTCTTGATACATTTGAGGTGCGGGTTCTTGCACGTCAAGCTGCCACCATTGACATGACTACTCTTTAGGAGGTTGTGGCGAGGTTGCGGGCAAATGTTGACAACATTCTAGAGATGAGGGGGACTGAGCTCGAGAATGCACCCTTTGAGCTAGAGGAGGACACTATTCTTACCGCTTTATTCATAGCCCCTACTTAGCCGCCGCCTGAGTCATGTGTTCGTGCCATGAGGCACCATTCAAGCTGCACCACTAATGGAGAGGATGCCCATGCAAGGAAGAAGGAGGGGATTTATCTTGAGGCTTCGAGGAGAGCCTCGTTGATTGATAAGGATACCCGTCAGATGAGTGCTCGAGAGTTCGTTGCTAGGTCATTTAGTTCAAGAACGGAGGCTGTTGAGAGGCGCACCACTAAGGCTGTGGAGATTTCTGTGGGCACCACTGAGGGTGTCCCTACTATAGAGGTTGCGTGTTATGGGAAACTAGACCCTCTTACGTTGTTTCAAGTGAGTGTCAGGAAGTTTGATTGTTCCACTGTTTGTACTTATCGAGAATTTTCCAGGTTGGTCTTGCATAAGGAATCTGTGTTAGCCGATTAGGAAAGAATCATAGGCCTTCTTTCGATTAGCAAACATCTAATCAAAAATAAAGTCAACCAAAAAAGTTTTTCTTCTCACTTTTTGATCCAAAGTTGTTGAACCTATAATAGACCTTTCTTTTTTTACCAAATCACCCTCCATGAGTTTAATGTATTGGCCGTGGTCCCTACTTGAACATGTACAACTCAACTTAGGTCAAAATCATAAGTGGAGAGGCTAATGCAGAAACTGGCCTTGTCTTGGCCTTGACCTAACCTTGGGAAATGTGTACCTCGACTCATGGCAAATTCATAAGTGGAGGGTGGCTATTATGAGTGATGACCCAAAAAGTCGGGATGAAAAAAGTAATGAGGAAAAAATATAAAAATTGATCAAGAGAGGTGACTCAGGAAAATTTATCAATTACAAGAAAAAAAAAGAGAAAGAGAAAAGAAAGAAAAAAAGAGTTGAACAAAAAGAAGTAAGACTCACCTCCATAAAGAAAAAAGGGTGAAGCGAGGTAAAGATGAAAAAAAAGAAAAGTAGGGCATAGGAGATAATAAAAGAGGTAGGACTCTTAGTCGTAATGTCAAGCAGAGCAAAAAGTCACTAAAATTTACCCATATTTACCATACTTGACCCTAAGCCTATGTTACAAGCAAAGAAAGTCCTATCGTTATCCTAGAGTCTAATGTTGTGAACTTAAGCAAAGAAAATAAGGGCAAGCATATGCCGATAATTACTAGGTAGGTGTGTATTTGTTTTTTGCATGAGTGTTGAATAATAATCCTTGTAACCAAAGTTAAAATCAATGACCGCAAAAGGAGGATTTCTTTTGAAATTAGGGCACTAGTTGCAATGTCGGAAAGTGGAACCTTTGTTATAAGAAAAATAGTAAAGGTGTTCGTGCATGGTGAGTTTATATCATGTTCCACTCCACATGAGTTATCTTATCAAACCTAATAGTAGAAGTATGCACTAAAGCAAAGAAAAAGTTGGGATTGATAGCCATGTGATTGTGAAAGCTTAAAAGAGTATATTTTTGTACAAAGTGTTTTGTTAAGTCATAGTTTGTCGCTTGAGGACAAATAAAAAATTTATGTTGAGGGTGTTGATGTATAGTGGTTTAGCATTACTTTAATTGCTTATTCCTTAAGATTTTTGTGTGTCTAGAGCCTTTTCTGTAGTAGTTTTTACATGATTTTATATTGTTTGTCCGAACTGAAAATGAAGAAGGCAACTAAGATTTAATAGATACGTGACCCAAAAAGGCTATCGACGGTCCTCTATTTCATGAACGTACGGTATATGGTTACCATTGAATGATAGTTCATGAATCTCGAGAAACTCAGGGAAACTAGACCAAGTGTTGTACAATGGAAGGAACGACAGACCGTCTTGTTAAATTATCGATAAGTTCAGAGATAGTTCTAGTACCCGAAGTTGAGAAAAGTCTATATATATAATGACAGAAGCCATCGACGAACCGTAGATGTATTGACGAATCATGTTTTTTGTCTTTCAATTGATTCACAAAAGGTGCCAGCAGAAGGATGAAAAAAGATGCTAAGTCTTGACTAGCGGAGGTAGTCGATGGTCCGTCATTTCATCGACAAACCGTTTGTGGGAGTCGGTTAATGCAACTTTTTTTGCATCTTTCTTTATTTTAATTCCTTATAATTTAGAATTATGTTTTTATAAATATGGTGTAAAAACCTCCTTTTTGTGGTTGAATTCTATTACTTTTGTCCTTAGTTTGTTTTTTGAGATTGGGTTTTGCAACTTTAGCATTAATCACTTTCCGGATTTGGTTTTCATATGATCCCTTGTTATTTCAATTTGAATTTCGGATTTTCTTTTAATTGTCAAAGTAAGTTCCTGTTTAATTGTTTTACAACTATAAATTGTGTTCTTATATGCATGGGTATCTAAATCCACAACTAGGGTTGTAGGAACCATAGATGATTAACAAAGTAGACCTAGCTTAATAACAATTCTCAAATAAATTATTTCATGTATTTATCACTCTTTCTCTTAGAAGTCTTTTTACGAGTGCACGCATTAGAACTCCCCTTGTTTCTACTTGACGGACCAAGGAGGTAATTAAAAAGAAATGAATTATCAGCATAGATTTAGTGGGATACTATCTAATAGTGTAGTCTCGATTAGTGCGAAGTAATAACTAAGATATACATCAAGTATAATGCATAATATCAAGTAAAGATAAGGGTTAGGAGCTTATACACACGTGGCCATACCAAGGCACGAGGTCAAATTTTCTAAATGTCAAAACAAGGATTTAGAGATACCTAACTTATCACTTTACATGCAAAACACAAGGGAGGAGTTGTTATAGCTAGGAATACGATTTTATGAACCTATGAAAAACACCGGCACCCTAGTTTCTCCAACAATTTGACAAAAACCAAAGCTTTACTCATGTTACTTTTTTTACTTAGAGTTATTGAAGAATTTTGTTTCCCTAAAACCCCCTATTAATTATATGTTTTCGGAAATAATATGACTAAATAGAAATAATTATACATTGAAGTTAAATCAAAACTATTTTCCTCGTGGGATCGATGCCAACCTACAAATTGGGTTCTTTACTTGATACGACAAATTATACTTCTTTAGAGCGGTGTAATTTGAATGTATCAGCCATTCATGTTTATATCACTTCTATTAATAATATCCATGTTGACTTGAGTTTAGTGATGGTATTGGACTCATGTTTAATATGAACTTGCATTCAGTAATGTTAAGTCTATTGGCTTGTATATGTTCTTGATTGTGCATAATGACTTTTTAAAGTGACTTTTCATTGTTTTGAACAAAATGTCTTTTTAAGAATGATTTCAATGTTCTATGTGCATATGTTTCCATATTTAGTACATGTTTTTGTCCTAACCCATATTCTTTCTCTTTTACCCAAATATTGTAGGTTTGGGCCGTTGAGGTATCACAATTGCTTGCAAGAGGACTTGTACTTTTCCACAAGTTTTTGTATGTTCTCTAGTTCGAGGATGGTTCAACATATTATACCTTAGTAGTATTTCTATAGTTTAAAGACATTCATTTAAATCGTATTGTTGAAGATATTGTTTAAAGACCTATTTGGAAATTATAGATTTGTATAAGGGTTATGCCCGAATGTTCCACTTCATTTTTGATGGTTTAATTTGAGATGGTATTATTAGACTAAATCCTTATATGTTAGTTATGTTGTATTAATGACAAACCTATGTGATCTTCCTATGCGGGGAGTCTAAGCAAAATCCATATGCATTATGTGAGGTCTATGTACACCTCTATATATAAAAAGTTTTAATTTTTGACATATGATATGCTATGAGAAATGCTAAGAGAATTGTCTAAGTACTCTCGAAGGTAGAGGACTTCGGTTACGTCTAGGGTCTACTCTTCGGACGTGACAAACTTTGTATAGGAGCATGAGGTTGGAGTATTCTTAGAATTGATATCTCACTAAACCACGTCTATGTAGAGTCTTGTTCATGGGTGTGTAGCACACAAGACCTATGAATAAGTGGGTATGTGATGCTTTGGAATTCTCACGTATTTGTAATCTTGGAAGTCGTGTCCTCAGAGTTGAAATCTATGTGTCCCTTTTTCTTCTAATAATTTTCTTATGAATATGGTAGATGAATTACGAGATGGGAATCAACAAGGAGAGTGGAGGAAAAATTGGCTAATGCGGGAGTTCCTCCATAAGGCAACCAAGATCCTCTACAAGGCAATCAAGTTCGTCCACAAGACCAAGATTTGGTCATTCCTCAACCCATAAACGATGGAGGGATAAGGTCAACATTTTTTTCCTTGGATCAAGCTTTGACTACCCAAACACAAGCCATAGCTACTCAAGCTAAAGCCATGACGACTTAAGCAACTTGGGATGTTGGACCCCATGTTCAAAAAAATGCTAGTATTGTGGCTTCACGCTTGAGCGACTTAAGAAGGATTAACCCTCTTATGCTCTTTGTGTCTAAGGTTAATAAAGAACCTCAAGACACTCTCGATGAGGTCTACAAGTTCCTCTTTTTTATGGGAGTGAGTTCTAATTAAAAGGTCGAGCTAGCCACCTATCAACTTAACGATGTGGCTCAAACATGGTAACCCAAGGGAGTGATAATAGGCTTTAATAGCGGGTCCTATAACTTTGGAAGTGTTTCAATGGGCTTTCCTTGATAGGTTCTTTCCAACGGAAAAAAGGGAGGCTAGATTGGATGATTTCATGAATCTTCTCCAAGGAGTTACGAGTGTGAAAGGGTACTTCTTGAAGTTCACTAAAATTTCGTAGCTTGCTCCTTCTTTTGTATCTAATCCTAGGGATGACATGAGCCACTTTATGATGGGAGTGACTGATGACCTTGTTTAAGAGTGTTGTTCGGTAGTGCTACAGGATAATATGGATATATATCATTCGATGGTTCCTGCTCAACAAGTTGAGGATACTAGACTCAAGAGTAAGAATATTCAGTGTAAGAGGGCGAAGTCATATGAGAGAGGTACTTCCAAGGGTAGGCTGGAAATTCAAGACAAGCCTATGTACAAGAAATGGTTCTCCAACATAGTTCCTTCAAATATACCTAAGGCTTACAAGGATAGGGTGTCCAACACTATGTCCAAAAAAGGAAGAAGTGGAAATTCACGTAGTGATAAACCTACTCGTGCGAAATATGGTAGGAAGCGAAGGGGTGAATGCTTTGTGGGAACATGAAATTATTATGGTATGGAAAATATGGCCACAAGGTTAGGGATTTTCCTAATGTGAGGAGTCAAGAGTAGGGGAGTGATTAATCTAATAAAATTGGCCTAGTTCCGATGCTCCAAAGAGAAACCATTTTTAAGCTCTTCGCTCTCGGGGTGAGCAAGAGGAATATCCCGATGTTGTCAGCGGTATGTTACAAGTATTCCCTATTGATATTTATGAATTTATATATCCCGGTGATACATTATCATTTTTAGCGCTTCTAGTAGCTAAAAGGTTTGATGTTCAACACGATATTTTCAATGAACCATTTTCGAGTACATACCCGATGCGCGATTCCGTTATGGCTACAATATTCTTTAGGAGTTATCCTATATCTTTGCCCAATAGAGTTACATGAGTGATTTTGGTAGAACCTTATATGGTTGATTTTTATGTCATTTTTGGAATAGATTGGTTCCATGGTTTTTTTTGTCCATATAGTGATAAACAATAGTGATTAAGTTCAAGTTTCGTAATGAATCCATCTTAAAGAGAAAAGGGCGTAACTCAATTCCTAGAGTTCGTATCATTTCTAGCCTAAAATCATGTAAAATTATATCTAAGGGGTGTCTTTATCATATTGTAAGAGTCAAAGATCTTGAGTCCGGCATTCCACTTATAGAGTCGGTCCCGTAGTGAAGTAATTTTTGTAGTTCTTTCCAGATGTCTTGCCAAGAGTTCCTCCCTAGAGGGAATTAGACTTTTTATTCACTTACTACCAGATACGAACCCAATTTCAATCCCTCCTTACCGAATGGCTTTGGAGGAGTTGCATAGCTAAAGGTTCAACACAAAGACTTATTAGAAAATGGTTTTATTCAATCTAGTATTTAGCCATAGTGAGTTTTGGTGTTGTTTGTTAAGAAGAAGGATTAGTCTCTTAGTATATGCATTGAGTATTGGAAACTCAACAAGGTCACCATTAAGAACAAGTATCCTCTCCCTTGGACTTGTTTGACAAACTCTAAGGCGCTAGTTACTTTGTAATATTGACTTAACGGTGGGGTATCATCAACTTAGTGTGATAGGTTAGGATGTACCTAAAATAGCTTTCCGAAGTAGGTATGGTCACTATGTGTTCCTAGTGATGTACTTTTGTCTAACGAATGCCATGGCGGCTTTTACCGACTTTATGAATAGAGTGTTCTGGAACTACCTAGATTATTTTGTGATTGTCTTCATTGACGACATCTTTGTTTATTCAAAAAATGAGTGTAAACATATGGACCATTTGAATATGGTATTACATCTACTTAAGGAACACCAACTATTTTCAATGTATAGAAAGTGTGAGTTTTGGTTTGATCTTTCCTAGACCATTTACTCTAATCGACATTGCAAGTTTCTTAGGTTTATTCGGGTAGTATAGGAGATTTGTGGATGGGTTTGCATCCATTGCTTCTCCTTTGGCTACCTTGACCCAAAAGATTGTTAAATTTTGAGTGTTCATAAGCATGTGGAAGGAGCTTCCTAATTTTGAAAGACATGCTTACCTACGCTCCGTTGTTGACTTACAGGAGGGTACCAAAGGTTTTGTGGTATAATGCGACACCTTCCTAGTGGGTTTTGGTTGTGTTCTTATGCAACATGGAAAAGTTGTAGTCTATGCCTCTAGAAAACTAAAGATGCATGTAAAGAATTATCCAAGTAATGATCTTGAATTAGTGGCCGTAGTGTTTGCTCTTAATATATGTAGGCATTACTTGTATGGTCTTCATATGGATGTGTATACCGACCATAAGAGTCTTCAATATTTGTTCAATCAAAAGGAGCTAAATCTTCTAAAAAGAAGATGGTTGGAATTATTGAGGGATTATGACATGAGTGTTCGTTAGCACCTTGAGCAGGCCAATGTTGTTTTGGATGCTCTACGGTGTATGACCATAGGTAGTGTGTCTCATGTAGAAGAGGTAAGAAATACATAGTTAAAGATTTTCATAGGTTGGCTCTATTAGGTGTTCAATTTGAAGATTCCTCAAATGGTGGTTTTATGGTTCATAAAAACTCCAAGTCATCTTTACTAGTTTTGGTGAAGTACAAGTAACATCTTGTTCTGCTATAAATAGAGTTGAAGAAATCGGTACTTAGCAAGTTTAATGAGCAATTCTCCCAAGGGTGGCATGGTGTTCTTAGGTACCAAGGTAGATTGTGTTACAAGATGTTCATTATTTAAGAGGAAAGGTTTTGGAAGAAGCTCATGGTTCCCAATATTTAATTCACCGGGTTGTCACCAAAATGTATAGTGACCTATTATAGGTATATTGTGAGGATTGCTTGAAAAGGGACATAGCGGACTTTGAAGCTATGTGTCCAAATTACCTACAAGTTAAAGCTTAGCATGTAAAGTCGTGTGGTTTGACTCAAACAATGGAAGTTCCAACACGGATGTGGGAAGAAATTAATATGGAATTTTTTTTTGGTTGCCGTGAACCTAGAGGAAAAATGACTCAATTTGGGTTATAATAGATAGCTTGACAAAATCCGCGCACTTTATCCCTATTAAACCTACTTATTCACTGAAGGATTATGCAAGGATATACATTAATGAGATAGTAAGCTTACATAGGATACCCTTGTCTATCATGTCAGATAGAGGTTCCTAATTCACTTCTCGTGTTTAGAGGTTTTTTTAAAAAAAAGGTTGGGTACTCAAGTTAAGCTTAGCACCTCTTTTAATCTAGAAATGGATGGTCAAACGGAGTGTACTATTAAAACCCTAGAATATATTTTAGGAGATTGTGTGATAAAGGCATTGGAAATATCACCTACCATTGATTGAGTTCTCCTATTATAATAGCTACCATTCAAGTATTTCCATGGAACCTTTTAAAGCACTCTATGATAGGTGATGTAGCTGTCCTGTTGGATGGTTTGAGTTTGGTGATTCTTCACTCCTTGTTCCTAAAATAATCTGTGACTCTTTAGAGAAGGTTCAGGTGATAAGGGATAGGTTTAAAACAACCTATAGTCGGAAAATGTTCTATGCTTACAATAGAATAAGAGACCTTGAATTTGAAGTGGGTGATATGGTGTTTTTGAGGATCTCACGTATTAATGGGGTGATGAGATTCAGAAAAAAGGGGAAGTTAAGTCTTCGATATGTAGATACCTATGAGGTTTTGCAACGGGTAAGAAAAGTTGTATGTGAGTTGAGGCTACCTAGTGAACTAGCTTCACTGCATGCAGTATTTCATGTCTCCATGCTTACCCCTTGTCCATTCTCCCTATTGAAGGGTTAGTTACGGATGAGAGGATTTCCTACGAAGAGGTTACGATGGAAATTCTAGATTGCCAAGTCAAGAAGTTGACGAACAATGAGGTGACCTCCATAAAAGTCCTATGGAGAAACAACCTAGTTGAGGGAGAAACATGGGAGGCCGAGGCGCATATGAAGTCCCGTTATCCTCATCTTTTAACTCAAAATTCTTACAAAAATTGAGGTTTGTAATAATCCTCTTATGAATAATGAGTGAATTTGAATACTTTTTTTGTTAACATATGCATATATATGGTGAAGGTTCTTGCTAAAATTTGTTTTCATATTAAAATGCTCGTTTGTATATTTTGCACTTATTTGTGTTTTCTATATTGTTGCCTTAATGAATTAGTAATGACTATGTTAATGTTTTTATTGAAGAGGGTTGGCATAAATGACTTGGTGCTCATGTTGCGCTCATGATGAAATTATGAAGGAAATTTCTAATGTTGTAACGTTGAGCTCTTATTAGTGATAAATTGTGATTGGAGTTGCTATGTGTAAATGCGAAGTTTGTGTGTTTAATAGAGTTATGAATTACACTTTTGAGTTGTAACTCATATTGTTTATGTGTTGCTTGTTGCGCTGCTAGTATTGAGTCTCCTAATTTCCAATACAAAAGCATTTTAATGTCATTCATGGACAAATGTTCCTAAGAAGGAATAATGTAACACTTCAAAAGTCCAATACCTAATATTGAGCTTCACATAATGAATTAATACTTGTATGACTATTTATCTGCCTAAAGTGTTCCATTGAAAATATTTAGGAAGTGTAAGAGTGAAAACGTCAAGAACCGTCCATCACGTCCGGTGTATTCTGAAATGTGCACTAGTTTGACATGGCACGTTTCATGCGGATTTAAGAGGTGCAAGATAATAACAATGTGTAAAAAATTGTTAAATATATTGAAGAGCCTGTTTAGGGTCGATAGGTTTGGATATGACTCCCCAAGGAACACCCTAAGGGTCGTTAGAAAGGACCCCAAAACTGTCAACTTGAATGTGTGCATCCACGAAAACAATCGTCCAGCCATCGATCGATCAATGCTCTGTCAATGTCTCTTTTAGTTGGAACTTAGTCATTTCCCAAAATTTCCAAAAAGCAAAGCCTTTGAATTAAAAGACGGTTTGCCAGTACAGTGCCGTTGTTTGATTGACGCCCTATCGACGGGCAACCGTCGATTGAGGGTCGAGTTTCACCGCCAAATCTTTTAGTTAGAGGCTTAATTAATTTAGTTTGTTAGTTGTTTAATAAATGTTAACGTAGGGTTAATTAAGTTAGTTGAGTGACTATATAAAGAGTTAATCTAATTTAAACTAACCTAACACCCCACAATTCCCAAAACACAACAATTCTCTCTAATTTCTTACTTCTATCTCTCTATATTTGAAGATCCCATTAAAGAAAAATTCAAAGATTGAGTCGGACGTCAAGACATCACTTATATCCAACAAACACTAAGTAATACTATGGTATGGAAGCTCTTTACTCATGGGGTCTCTTTTCCAAGATGTCAAAAACTTGGGTTTGTTTTCCATTTAATTGATTGATTTTCAATCACATTTGATGTTGATTTATTTTTATTAATAGTGATATATTATGATTATAGTTTTATTAATTGTTGTATTTTGTGATAGAAAGTATGAATTGAATCCTTTACCCTAACCCTATATATGAATTTGATGTATATATGAGTAAGGTTGTTGAAATTGGTTATGTTATTGCATTATTCACTATATTGTGATGATGATGAGTATCTTATTGGATAATTGTGAGTAAATGAAGGTGAGAATCTTGTTGAAGTCCATGAAGGATACTTTGTGATCTTGAACTCGTCAATTCAATAATGGTGGATTATAATTGGTAATAATGTTTTGAAATTGAAGTACTATATGTGATTGGTTTAAAAAGATGATGATATGATGAATATAATGAAATGTATTGACTATAAGAATTGTGAGATCATCTCAAGGTTATTTTTATACAAGGTGGAATGTGAACAACTTTTGTGCCTTACTATGAAATGATTAAGATGTGTTAATCTCACAAATGAAGGGTTGTTGTGTAAGAATATTCTCATGCAATACCTGAGAAACAACATGATATACAAGGATTATTCTCCTATGACCTATACTAAGATATCGTTATTATGAATGACGTAAATACATTTCAAAAAGGGACTTTATCTTAGCACCGAGTGAACTTGACAATAAGAGGTGTGTACTCCCCTTAGGAGGGAGATTTGCCAAATGTTCTCATGAGATGAGGTCTCCAATTGCTAAAGGGCATGTAGAAGGTTAAAGACATATCTCCTACTCCATTAACTATGTTGCCTGCATAGTAATGATAACTAGTGTACCCACCTAGAATGCTATGTTCATGTTTTGGTCCTACCCTGGCAAGTAGAAAACCTTGTTTAAGTGTAGAGTTTCATGACACCAGATTCCATATATAGGTCACATATTCTATGCCGGTTAAGGAGATTGATTCCCAAAAAAAAGAGTAATGAAGTGAACACTAACCAGGGTGACTTAAGAGGTTCTACTTAGTATAGGTAGGGGTATGAGACTCAATTTATACATGGTATATGTTGATTTTGAGGGAAGTCCTAGGAAGTTGTCCTTATGTTCCTATAATATGTATGAGTTGTATATGATGACTTTACATGTTGATGATCTTATATGATATTAGTTTCATTGATGAACATGATATTCGTCTATGTTGATGTACATGGTTATCAAAATGCATGATATGACAGTATATGAAATTTTGACATTGCTTATGATCATTTGCTTCGTTTACTTGACCATTTTGGGTTATCGAGCTTCAATGGCCTTGCACTTGTAGGCTTGGGAAGGGGTTGTGAGTAAGGGCCTTACATGTTGTGAAGTTATGAACTATTGAACATGGATTGTTTCTAGGATATTATATTGGAGTTGTAATGCTTATATGATCTTAGTATGATGTTATTCATGTTGATATGATATATGTTGATAATATCCATGTTGACTTGACTTTGTGATCGTATTGGTCTTATGTTGAATATGAACTTTCCTTGAGTAATATTATTTCTATTGGCTTGTATATGTTCTTGATTTATGTATAAAGGCTTTTAAAAGTTACTTTCCATGGTTTTGCACTAAATGTCCGTTTACCATGATTTCAATGTTTTATGTGCATATGTTTCCATACATAGTAAGTGTGGTTATACTAACCCATGTTATCTCCCTTTTTGCCAAAAAATTTAGTCTTGGGACATTGATGTATCAAGGTCGCTTGCAACAAGACTTGGACTTTTCCCCAAGTTTTTGTAGGTCCTCTAGTTCTAGGATTGTGCCACATATTCAACCTTAGTAGTATTTCTATAATCTAAAGACATTAATTTATTTCCTATTATTGAAGCTATTATTGTAAGCCCTATGTGGCAGTTACAGAGTTGTGAAAGGGTTATGCTCGAATGTTCTACTTCGTTTTACATTGTTTTATATAAGACAATATTATTGGACTAAATCCTTATGTGTTTGTTATGTTTTCTAAAGGAGAAACCTATGTAAGGTTTGTATGTGGGGTGTCTATGTAAACTCCATATGATGTATGTGATAGGTCTATGTACACCTCAATATGTAAATTTTTTTTAATTTTTCTTCATTTTAAACTATGATATGTTATCAGAATTCTATGAGGCTTGTATTACTCATCCCTAAGGACAACTACGCCGTTACATCTAAGGGTGCTCCCCGGTAGTGACACCATATTCGGAGAATAAAGCGACAGTTTGATGAACTTTAAACCAGTAAGGAATTCAGGTATCTTTACTTTCTTTGATTCTCGTCGAATCAATGCCCAAGAATACTTCTTTAAAATTTTATGTTATTAATCCTGATCTATTTTCCCCTTCCACTGGTTGAACCCAGTCCTAGCAGCTTTCTTCAGTTGATATGCGGCAATTTAAACTATCTCAGTATCTACCACATGCATCAAATCGAAGACCTTCTTAAACTCTTCCACAATGTTTTCCGCATCCTCAGTAGTATTCGAACCAGTAAAGATTTGGGGATTCGTCCTCAAGAATTACCGAATCCTCAAACGTCCAGGCCCTTCTTGTCAAGCTTTCCTTTGTTATTCTACTTTGTTAATCACTGCTTGGCTTAGAATTCAAATAGCCTTGTGAAAATCAATATTTGTTACTTCCCCTTGAGGTTGCACGTTCGGTGCGTTAGGTATCTCTTGATCTTTGACATTCATTCTTATAGGTCCACCTATGACTGCACTTCATGCATGCATGATGATCTGAAACACACGCAAGAACGAATTAAAGGGAAACCTTTATAGAGATAAAATCTAACACACGAAAGGAATTATGAACGAAGTGATGAAATGCCTAAATCTCACTGCCTTCTTATCACAGATGTGATGCGCTACACACCAATAGCTAAAGTTGTATAGACAAGACTTCATAGAATCCCTAGGCTGTTGAATCGTAGATCTAATGCAAAGTTGTTCAAGCCCGGAGCTTACACAATGGATGTGGCCGGAACCCAATGACCATTGATGGTCTTGATCTAACCCTTGTCCTAGATTACTTAAATAACCAAAATACGTAACTTAACTCAAATAAAAATAAGAAATATTCTTTATAGAAATACTAAGTTATATTTGTGTGGCCAAAATGACCCTCAGGTCTCAAAATGAAGCATCTGTAAATAAAAAGAGACACAAAAGTGAATTATCTACTATATTAGATGGATGTTGGGATAAATCCCACAATATTCTATTATTGATATACTAGAAAGCAAATAAAAGTATCCTTTAGAATGAAAGGAGGCTCACCACTGACTCCAAATTCTGAACTGGATCTATGAGGCGTTGGATGCTAAGCCTGGTTACATGCGTCTGCATTATAAGACGATGCAGGCCAACTAGAATCAATACATTAACCGTACGAGTATGCAAGTTGGAAAACTAAACAACAACATAATGGTTGTGTGAATTAAGAAGATCATACCTTGGCTCTACTGAACTTATGAAACCTTAACTCAAATATAATGGGAACTCCAAAGTTGACCTCGAAATCCAGAATAAAAAAATCTGCCAGAAAAATTAATGACTCCACTTTCACTAGCTCGTGATGGAGCACTCCAATAGGCCTCTTCATAGTTCAATCTTCCATGAGGGATTGCATCATTTTTTTTGGATAGCGCAATCCCACCATTTTGTAAATGGACAATGGCATGAGATTAATATGCAAACTAAGATCACACAGTTCCTTGGCAATGTGCAATAACCTAATGGTACAACGGGTAGTGAAAGCGCCAAGATTCTAACTATAGCACTATCATGTTCCAATTTATCTTCATCCTCGAATCTCATGAAGCTTCTTCTTTTGTAACCATATCCGACATAAACTTTGCATAACTAGGAATTTGCTTTAGAGCATCTATCAAAGAAACATTGATGGATAGTTTTTTTAGCATAGTGATAAACCTGCAGTATTTTCCTTCTTCGATCCAATTTTTTATGTTTGAAGAAAGGGAAGTGGAGTCAAAGGCAATCAAATTTCCTTATATGTTACCACCTCATCATTCTTTTTTTATTATTGCGTTCTTTACAATCCTCTGCCACCTCAGTATCTTTTCTAGCATAAATTTCCATCCCATACGGTATAGGTTGATTAATAGTTTGCTTGCCCGAATTAGTAGTGACTACCATACACTTCCCATCATTCTTTGGATTCACGATTATGTTGGTTAGAACATGTGCTTGGTTCTCTTGATTCACTGTGGTAGAAAACTGATTAATTTGTAGTTGAAGATGCTGGATTGAAATTGTGAAGGCGTCAACATTTTTACCAATAAAAGATAAATCATTCCTCGTCTCTTTCACATTCTCGTTTGTCGTATTGAATCATCTCATTAGCTTATGCATCACATCCTCAATTTTCTCCAAGTAACCTGCCTAATTCCTAGGGGAGGATTCCTTATTTTGAGGGGCAACATAAGGTCCAACTCAAAAGTTTCTATTCCCAAAGTTTTTCCGGTTTAAATTCATGTCGCGACTGTGGTTGCCATCTCAGACATATTGGCACTCTTGGCTGTAATTTTCATAGTTCGTACCTTAGTTTTCCTAACCAATTATCCGTGTTGGACCATTGGGTGTTTCGTTGGAAACCCCACATAAGATCATTCACTGTTTACACAACCTCTTGATAGTACTACTTCTCCACCGGTGGTGGAGGTCTAGAAAAATGGTTCACTGCATTCACCTTTATTTCCCTTCTAGTCACATTTCTAGATGTAGCCCTAGTTCAACTCCCATCTTCACCATTTATTCGTGAATCTAATCTGTGGATGGATTGTTTGTAGCATGAAAAGTTCATGTGTTTCGCCCAATCTGTAACTTTCTACTGCTCAAAAGTTTGTTCTTGGGAGATATCTTCTCCATTTTCTCTGTGATCTGCACACACACAAAAATTATCCATACGAACCTCGTGCAATAGTATCAAGCACTGCTTTGTCATTGTCCTCATGCCCTTGATAAAAGTACTTCTTTAGTGACTCATTATCAATACAGTGATTTAGGACACCTCTTATGAAAGAAGTGAATCTATCCTAAGAACTACTCATAGACTCTCCAGCTTGAGCTACGAACACTCCAATAAAAATTATTATTTAAGACCAACATTTAGGGACGAGTTAATGATTTCATCTCTAAAGTTCATATATTGGGACGAAATTTTCTTCTATTCCTTAGTTCCACATTTTATTGGGAAGGCATTATATGTGGTTCCTAAGGAAATTAATAACTGGTCTTTAACTAAAATTTGTGGGTCCTATGCGGGAGAAAGTGTGGAAACATATATATTTATATATTTGAAAAATAAAATGCTTGTTCATACGAAATATTAGGCACCAAATTATCCTAAAAAATAAATTCTAAAAAGAGAACACTCTTTTTTCTAGTCTCATGCCCACAAACTAAACACATAGTTCATACTTTGCCCTAGATTATAATATAGATCTGCAACGAGATTCTTAGAACTCTCGGTGTTTTAATCTGTGTCGCAAACAAAATATTCAAACTCCTCCCTAGCTGCTAAAGTCGATCTGCACAACAACTATTAAAACTCTCAACATATTGATTCATGCTATTATGAAAACAGAGAAAATACAATTCATCAAAGTTTTACCCTAAAAATTCTACTCTATCTACTCAAATGTCAGGTATGCCGCTCTTCCGCCAATCGTTTTTTCTTTAGAGATCATTGTTTGTTTTATTTGAGTTACTCTTCTTAATTTGCAAAATCTTGAAAATTTTATTTATTTATGAGAATTGAAGTATATTTAAGTATCTACTGTATTATATGTCTAATAAATCGTAGTTAGATAATTATCATGTATACATACTGTATATCAAGTTTCAAAAAGCTAATTATTTCATGGATGCCTTATTTTTTTTATATAATCAATGCTAATGTTTATGAACTGAAGTAGCAGTACGAGTGAATGAAGGTATTGTAAAAGTAGTAAATACTTTAATTAGTCACCATAGATTGAACTCATTGTGAGCCTCTTTTGTCCATAAGTCCCTTAAGTCATCTAGCACTTAAATAATATTTCAGCGTCCAAACTTTCACCTTGTCTAAATCATGCGACAAACCATCAGTATGGTCAATCAATCCCTCTTTTACTACATAATTAGAATCTTTAAATATCAATTAATGGAATTTTCTATGAATAAATCAACTTACTAGTACGCTCCGTTAACTCATTGATTTACAGTCAACTAATGTATCGTTGTTTTACAGTGTTTTCAATGCTTTTTCCATAAGAGTTATGTGTGTCTAGAGCCTTTTTGTAGTATTTTTAACATGTGTATATTTTTCTTTTGTAGGAAAGATGTTCAGAAATAAAACACAGAACACAGCTGAAATAAAGTGCAGGAGCAACCCAAAAAGACCATCGATGGTCCTTTTTTCCATCGACGGTCCTTCTGTGGTGACCTTCGATTGAAGCTCAGGCTATTGGAGTAACTTGGGGAAATCCCACCATGTATGGGATTACAGAGAGGGTCGATGGTCCGTCGATAGATCAACGGATCGCCCAATTAAACCATTGATGACATGGTAGATAGTCCTAATAACTAAAATTGGAAAAATTATAAGGATGGAGAAACAAAAGGCATCGACAACAATAGACTCATCGACGGACCGTGTTGTTTGTCCATTGATTGATTCATAGAGGATGCCAACTGAAGTACAAAAAATGATTCTAAGTCAAGAGTGACGGAGGCAGTCGACGGTCCGTTTTTGGGGGTCGTCGATTACAACATCATTTTTAGAAACTTTCCTTATTTTAATTTCTTTTTAATTTAAGAGAAGATTTTCTATAAATATTCTTTAAAACCTCGTTGTTGTGGTTTGAAATTGTTACTTTTGTTTTAGTTTGTGTTTGTAGATTGGATTTTCGCAACTTTAGCATTAATTCAATTTTCGGATATTCTATTCAACTTTATCTTGTGATTTCAAGAAGGATTTCTTGATTTTCTTTTAATTGTCAAAGTAAGTTCACGTTTTATTGTTTAACAACTATGGATTTTGTTCTATATGCATGGGTAACTAAATTAACAACTAGGGTTGTGGGAACCATTGGTGTTTAACAAAGTAAACCTAGCTTTATAACTATTCTCCAATAGGTTATTGCATGTATTGATAATTCTTTCCTTTAGATGTCTTTTTAACGAGTTCACACGTTAGAACTCACCTTGATCCTACTTTCCTGAACAAGGAGTTAGTTAATAAGAAAAGAATTATCAACATGGATTTAGTGACATACTATCTAATAGGCTATTTTCGATTGGTGCTAAGTAATTACCAAGCCATATATCGAATATAACATTTAATATGAAGTAAAGGTTAGTAGCTGATACACATGTAGCCGGACATAGTAAAATTTTCTAAATGTCAGACCACGGATTAAGTGACACCTAACTTATCAATTTGTTTGCAAAACACTATGGATATACTTAGGAATACGATGTTATGAACCTATGGGAATACATACACACTAGTTTCTCTCGTAACTTGATCAAAACTAAATCTTTACTCCTGTATTTGTTTTACTTCAAAATATGAAAGAAGTTTGTTACACAAAACCCCCCTTTTGATTACTTGTTTTTTTGAAAGAACTTGACTAAATAGAAGTAATTGTACATTGAAGTTAAGTCTAAACCATTTTCCTCGTGGGATCGACACCAACCTAATAGTTGGGTTCTTTACTATAAATAACTGTTTAATTATTTAGGGAGGTGAAATTTGAGCACATCATTAATGCTTGTCATGGATCCACACTTGGTCAGATTTCCTTGAATTTATCCAAAGCTTCGGCTGCCCATCTATGATGCCAGTCTACAGGGATCCAATGGATCTACAATCATTTGATGGCCTCTGTTGATGCCTTTTTCTGCTTTTTTTAGTTGTCTCTTTAATTTCGTGCCTCAACATTTTCTTGCAAACAAGATACAAAAATATAAAAATCACTACAAAAAAGCTCTAAACACACATAACTCTTAAGTGAAATGCATTAGATATACCGTAAAATCA
Organism: Solanum arcanum; assembly: GCA_027789145.1. Classification (NCBI taxonomy): domain Eukaryota; kingdom Viridiplantae; phylum Streptophyta; class Magnoliopsida; order Solanales; family Solanaceae; genus Solanum; species Solanum arcanum. The sequence continues at coordinate 27,547,873 of CM050941.1, forward strand.
CAGTACATCAACAGTCTGTAGGTCTTATTATGGGTCGTTTCTTAACTAAATTTACCTGGGTAGAGTTGAAGTGACCAACCACAGACCCAAATTGCTGTCCATAGTTCATCATACGACCATAGATGGCCTATATCGGTGGAACCCATAACTTCATGAAAATTTGCCATTTTGTCCCTTCTCAAATCTGGGGTGTTACATTATGTCCCCCATGTAAACCGTTGTGCTCTAATGAAGTCTAAACTAGTTTGTATGGAGAAGGAGATCTAATTCGACCATTAAGTGTTAAAAAGTGAATCTAACTGAACTGAGGTGCAAGAATCATGCAAATATGCCGAAATGCAAGAACAAGCGAAGAAACAAGATACTGAAGCTGAATTTATACAAGAGTAAACTTATGGCTTGTAGAGGAACTATTAAATCAATCTCAAATAGAATCGGAACAAAATAGATGAGGATACTTGGCCTTCATGGCAGCTTCTTCTTCCCAAGTATCTAGTTATAGAGACTAACTCCTCCACAAAACATTTACTGAAGTGACTAACTTATTTCTCAACCAACGAACTTGATGATCAAGAATCCTAATTGACACGTCTTCATTAGTGAGTCTATCCTTCACAACCACGCTCTCTAATTTAACTATTACTGTCAGATCACCCATACATTTTTTCAACACAAAAATGTGAAAGACTAGACGAACCGTTGCTAGTTTTGTTAGAAACTCTAACTCATAGGCCACCTTTCCAACTTTTTCTCAGTATCCTATAAAGACCTGCATACATGGAAAAATCTTACATTTTTTCCAAATCTCCTAATCTATTTATAGGTGACACTTTCAGGAAATCCTAATCATCGGACTAAAACACAAAGTCTTTTTTTCGTACATCTACATATGACATCTGACTACTCTGGTTGTGTTTATTACCTCTCTAATGAGTTTAACATTTACCATAGCATCATTAACCGAATTTTCCTCAATTTAGTTTTCTTCACTGTCATGACATGAGACTACTCAATAGAATTTAGGGCCAATCTTTGATTGCGATTGGCGTAATTAACCTCTCAGAGGTCTTGTACAAGCCCTTTTTGTATCGTTCATCATATATTCATAATGAAAAGTAGTGCGGAATAAGAAAATTTCACAAAACATTAGAATATCTTTAATAACATCTTTCATTATAAATCATAAGGAAATGCTAAATCTCAGTCTCATCAAAGCTTAGAAACGAGAATAACTACGTACACGGCCCATACTTCAAAATATAGAAATACTTAGTCTATTACAATACTTCTATAAAGGAACTAAAAGACATCTTATGCCCTTGAGTCAAATGAGGACATACTTCAAATTCATTTGAATGATGCTACGATCTAAGTCTTGCTTCCCAAATTCTCCTAACCTACCAACCACAATAAAGACAGATAAAAAGATGGAATTAGTACAAACACGTGTACTTAGTATGACTTAATGCATCAAATCATGAAAATGAACATTTGTTAGAAATATGCATCTTTTTCATTAATACACCATATCATAATCAGAAGAATAACATTTAACACCTTATAAAAACATAAGATACCATTTAAGCAATTTACTACATTTTAAGCAACATTATAGTATGCTCATGCAAAGTTACAATGAACTAGATTCACTGTTACTCTGAAGTTTCTCAACTTCACAAGGGGTACTTTCTAGCATGCAATCCTCTCACTAAATGCTATGCACAGACTTACTTAAGTAAGACAAACAGAGACCGCCCATACAAACTTTCTAGGCATACCTAAATGATCCATAAGACTATCTGCAATAATATCAACACACGCTTAAAAGACACCAATCACATGAACATGTGATCCTTTTACCAAAGGTTATTCTAAGTCTCGCTTGAGTGAGCTGTGAAGAGACGCCCATTCAATCCCTTACACAAATACCTAAGAGATTCTATACACTACCTAGTATAGCTAATTTAATACATCATGACATAGATCTGATGATATTCTCCTTCCAAAGTCTATAGAATACTTACTTAAGTAAATCAAGAAGATAACGTCCATGATTGATCTCTTCATACTACATAAATAATCCTTAAGACTACCTAAGGATTATATCATGTCCACATTATAAACATATTCCCTAACTAGAGTCTTTTTTATGACTTATCTAGGTAAGATACGAAGTAATGATTCACATGCCCCCTTCACACCTTAGCTAGACAACCCTTAACTTCCATGGATAAATACTTATTCATTTAACATACTTTCATAACTTAGTCATTACATTAATTAGTTCATTCAAGACTCATTCATAAAATAAAGACATTCAAATAATGATCTTTGACAAGACCTAGGGACGCTAACTGACACCTTCAAAGCCTATTGTGAAATGTCTAGATAATGTCCCATACTACCACCTAAACTTCGAAGAACTTCTCTAATGCTATTATGTATCACATATGATGAGAATAGGCTATAACATACATAAACCATGACAGCTAGACATGAAATCTTGAGTTCTAACCTACTACGATGAGGGTGTTCTACTTGCCAATGGTAGAACTTGGAGTCATATCATTTAGGCACATGGTTAACAAATATGAAGGGCGTGCTTTGTACTCTTGTATCATCCTTTACTAGAGCTACTTCCCTTACCATAATCCTTGATGCTAGCCTTTGTTCTCATAGAGTATTTTTACATGAAAGGTTCATATATAGGGGTCCCACATCTAGTTCACAAACCAATCACATTTACCCCACCAAAGAGGTCCACTAGGGCTACCTTTACAATGGTTACAAGAAGCTCATAATGACATTCCTAGGGATTGATATGATGCCATTCAAAACAACCAACCTTTAGATGAAAGATACGGTTTTGACTTTCGACTTCAACATTCATAACGTTACAACTACGTTCAAGGTTTAACAATAATGCCTCTCTTAACATCATTTAATGTCTCATTTCATTCATACATTCAAGACTAAGAGGCTTTACCATCCTATGTCAAGGCGTCTCATATTCACATTCATACATGCATCAAGTAAGGGACACAAGTTAACCAAGACAAGACACAACATACTTCAGTTTAACACATATTACATGTCATTCTAAAAGCACATAAAAATAACCATTATAACCTTCGAGTCATACTATAAACTACCATAACATCATCAATATGACCATCATAGACTCATAGAGTCAAGTACGAAGAACCATGCATCAACCCTAAGACTATACACATAAAGACATAGTCATAGTCTAACATGATCAGCTAAAGAGCATCAATAGAAGAACACATATAACTACACATTATTTATCATGTAGATGGATATTATCTAACTTCACATAATAAACTACAGAACTCATCATAATACTTCAGGTAGTTGCCGACAAGGCCATGATCATCATATTACATAATGTAATGTCTATAAGGAAATATCAATTTCAATTAAGGAACATAACACCACAAACATAAGTGGACAATGCCAATCAAAATATAATTGAAGTATAATTAATGTAAAATAAATGGAATTCGGGCAGCGTAACACCTCTCCATCCTCTATACTTCAATCCAATGCCAAACCATTTAACTAAATGTCATAAGACACTTACCCATGGTCATGAACATCAATTCAATATAAAAACTATGATACTCAATGAAACTAGGTCAATTAAATATATATTCATCAATCTAATACATCCTAGATAGTATTTAAATACAATTATTACATCAAACAATACTCCATAGAAAACTACACTAGAACTCATAAGCATTAATTACAAATCACTTAACACATAAAGTAGTAAAAAACTAGGGTTTATCAATTTCATAGCTTCATAGGTTAATTGAGTTAAAATATTCTAATTAACAATTATTAAATCAATATACAATGCTTTCAAACCTTCAAGATAAGAACCCATGGATGGATCATGAAATTGGACAATTCATCTTTAAAAACATTAAAGAATTTCTTCGAAAGTTGGGCTCCTTGATGAATAGTGTTTCAAGGATAAAAAACCATACCTCATTAAATGTAATCATCCTATTTGAGGAAGAATCTCCACTCAAACCTCCAATCCCATCCCTTCCTTGAGTTTTTGCTCCAACGGAGTTCTAGAGAATTTTTAATGGAATTTCTTTTTTGATTTTGAAAAATGAAATTTTCTAAGTGTTAAAGACTTATAAACATGTTTAAAATACCTAAAAGATCCCTAAGTAACCTCCCTCTCTCTTAATTTTACGCAGGGTTAATTTACAACTTTACCCCTTGAACTTAATTGTAAGCTGTGCATAGACAGACCCAATCGACGGATGGACCATCGACGGCCTGTCCCTTGACCAAAGGACAATCCCGTTTGTCCGTTGTTTCGGAATGAGGCTGGTTTTTGGATCTTTCTTTCTACCACGACTATGTGTCAAACAACTCCCCTCACCTACGGAGCATCGACTGACCCATTGGGCATCGATTGCCTCCGTAGGTTGGGCTTGTTTCAGATAGATTGAGCACTATTAAAGAGTATTTCCTCAAGGACCCTTGGATGGTCCTTGGGAATTTTTTCCCGGATGTTTCAAACCCAAACATGCTACTATAAATGTTTAGGACTTCTCACATGTATAACATCCAAAAAACCCACGTAAAACTCAATGAAACATGCATAGACACACAAGGTCGTGTCAAGGCAAACATTTCAAACGTCATGGACGTTCTTGGACGTTTGACCCCCAAACTTCACGAAACTATACATACTTATAATACACAATATAATAAATCATATTAAGAACTCATTAACTGATAAAATACACATATATTTATATAACCACGTATGACACACATAGGTGATTTAGTCGATGAACGTCTTGGTCGTCCCTTGATGTTTCACTTCCAAGTCACCTAAAACACTATACACTGCCTAAATACCACATTATAGACCAATTAAGGACCTTATACAATCATGAAACAATTTAAATCTCTAGTTTCACCTAAGTCATTTTCGAGGTATCACAATCTCCCCCACTTGAATAACATTCATCCTCGAATGACACTTGCCACTCTGCGACACTTCCAAGAATACAGATTCAATTAGAAACTTATTTCCATTCACTGTAAAGTCTAATAAAATAAAAAATCTAAGAGAACATCAATTTCACATAATCTAGAAAATCACAACACAACAAGAAACTTGAATAAATTCTATAACTCATCATGCTATAAAACTCACATTCATCATTCCAAATAGCAATAAAATGCACATTACAAGTAACAAATATATCAACAAGACCCATAAAAATAATGCATATGCAAAATACTTCTATGACATTCTACTCTCAAACTAGAATTGAATAGAAAAGATAGGACAATCAATCAACATTTCACTACTCACCATACTCCCCAACTAATAAGAAACTCATAAAACTAAAGAGAAATACAATGACATACCATCAAAATCATCCACATCCACCTTTTCTCCTCTAGTCAGGAGTGCATAGGAACGCCTCTTATTTGGAGCATCATCCTTGGCAACATTTGGGGAAAATTTCTAACCCTCTATTCCTCTAGCCACAATGGTAGGAAAATCTCTCACCTTATGATCATCCTTCCCACAACCATAACAACCCCAAGTACAGTCTAGACACTTCTCTTAGTTCCTCTTTCCACAAGTGACAAATCTAGGTTTCCTAGTTTGATAACCACCTTCTTTCTCAAACATCAACTTAGAACTCCTAGGTTCTTCTTGACCTTGACCAATCTTCTTGAACCTAGATTGAACTTGATCACTTCAACCACCACTTTTCAAGATTCTAGAAACCCTATCAAGTTTAGATTCATCTATTTGCTGCACACACACAATGATTCTAGCTAGGGTCATATAATCATTTAACATGGCCGTACGACTTTTCTCCCTCACTAGATCGGCGACCCCGGTCACAAATGTAATCATCTCAACCCTCGGATTAGACACAAGGGATGGGGCATATGTAGTTAACATTAAGAACTTCAAAGGATATTCCTCAACACTAATATTCCCTTGCTTGAGATTTGTAAACTCCTCCATATTGTCTTCCCTCCTCTCATGGAGAAAGTACTTTCCAAGAAAACCTTTCTTAAATTCTTCCAACTCAATAGTACCCGAGTCCACCGGCCTATTATTCTTCTATTTAGTGTACCACACTTGAGAAACATCCCCCAATTGATATGAAGCTAACTTTGCCTTCACCCTATATGTAACCCCCATAGCACTTAACACATTCTACAGATCATATAGAAACACTTGGGGATCCTCTCCACCTTTGAGCCTTGAAAGATTGGAGGTTTCATCCTCAAAAAATATCTCAACGTAAGCATCATAGTACTCTCCACAACATTCATCCTAGTTACCATACTCAAATTCGCTTGAGTAGTCACATCTAGGGCTAAAGCAAGCAATGCCTTTCTAATATCACTATTACTCAACTCCGGGGAAACCACCAGAACATCATTACCTCCTTCAACAATAGGTACTTGATCACCTTGGGGAGGCACTTGAGAACCTTGAGGAACTTGCTAAACTTGCTCAACTTAAGGAGGAATCTCCTCATGCACATCATTCTCCTCGACTCTCCTAGCAGGTGTCCTCCTCGTGTTCATCTTCCTAGAAACACAAGGAAAACCATAAGAAAACAGAACTCACAGCTTTTACTGTACAACACAACATAAGAGTAGAAAAGAAGGGAAAATGTATCGTTTTATAGCTTATAGCCAATAGATGTGTCGCGACTCACACTGATGGTCAAGACTCTACTAGACGTGACTTGATGAGTCTTTTTTATTCCTAAAAATACTTTCATAACCTATGCTCTGATACAAAGATTTTCACGATCCGATACAACACCTTAGAAGTTACGGGTCAATCTCAGATTGGGATCGGTGTAAGTGACCACTCGGAGATCTTGTACACGCCCTTTTTGATATCGTTCATCGCATAGACATAACGAAAAGTAGTGCGGAATTAACACTTTTCACAAAACAATACAATATCTTAAATAACATTTTTCATTAGAAATCATAGAAAATACTAAATCTTAATCTCATCAAAAGCATAGACATGAGAATACTTTTTGACACGGCCAATACTTCAAAATATAGAAATGCTTAGTCTATTAAAATACTTCGATAAAGGATATAAAAGACATCTTACCCTCGAGTCAAATGAGGACATACTTCAACTACACTTGAAAGATGCTATTATCCAAGTCTTTCTTTCCAAACGCTCCTCATCTACAAACCACAATAGAGACAGATAAAAGCAATTTAATTAGATCAAATACAGGTAGTAAGTCAGGCTTAATACATAGAATTACGAAAATGGGCATTTATTAAAATATGCATATTTTTTAGTAAAATGCCATATAATAATCACAATAATAGCATTTACACATTAAAAACACATACGGTAACATTTAAGAAATTTAGTACATTTTTAGCAACATTACAGTGAGCTCATGCCAAGTTACAGTGAACTAGCTTCACCGTTAAAGTGAAGTTTCTCAATTTCATAAGAAGTACTTTCTAGCATGCAATCCTCTCACAAAGAGCCATCTTAAGACTCACGTAAGTAAGAAAAATAGAGACCACCCATACAACCTCTCTAGGCACAACTAAATAATCTTTAAGACCATCAATAGTTAGATCAATACACACTTACAAGACACAAATCACATGAACATGAGATCCTTCTACCAAAGGTGATTCTAAGTCTCACTTGAGTGAGTTGTGAAGCGAGATCCCATATAATCCCATAGACATACATTTAAGATATCCTATAGACTACCTAAGATGGAGTCATTCTCGCTTAATACATGAACACATAGATAAGATGACATTTTCTTCTAAAGGCTATCAAAGGAGTTACTTAAGTAAATCAAGAAGCTAACATCCATGATTGAACTCTTAAATACTACCTAAATAATCCTTAAGACTATCTAAGGCTTAGATCATGTCAACATAATCAACATCTTCCCCAACTAGAGTTGTTCTTAACATTTATCTAGGTAAAATACGAAGTGACCATTCTCATGCCCCCATTACACCTTAATAAGACACCCTTAACTACTATAGATAAGTACTTATTCATATAACATACTTTCTTAACTTAAGTCATTATATTCATTACTTAATCTAAAACTCATTCATCAGATAAAGACATTCAAGTAATTGTCTTGGACAAGACCTAGGGACTCTAACTAACACCTTTAAAGTCTATTTTTCAATGTCTAGTTAGCGTCCCATACAACCACCTAACTTTCATAGATCTTCTCTAATGCTAGTATGTATCCCATAAGATGAAAAAAGGCAATAACCGGCATAGGCAATGATAGATAGACATAGAATTTGGAGTTCTAACCTACCTTCAAGAGGGTGTTCTACTTGCCAATGGTAGAACTTGGACACTTCCCATGTAGGCACATGGTTAAGGAATATGAAGGGCGTGCTTTGTACTCTTGTCTCATCCTTTAAATAGAGCAACTTCCCTTACCATACTTACTCGGAGGGTTACTTAGTTCTCATAGAGTAATTTAAATTAAAGGTTCGTATAAAGGGGTTCCATATCTAGTTTGTAACCAATCACATTTACCATACTAAAAAAGGTCCACAAGGGCAACTTTACAATGGAAAAAAGAAGCTCATAATGAATTTACTAGGGACTGATATGATATTGTACCAGCCAACCAACCTTAAGTCTATCATTCCTTTACTTGAAGTATACCATTACGACTTTCGACTTCATTATTCATAACGTTACCACTAGGTTCAAGGTTTCACAATAATGAACCTTTTAACTTCATTTAAGGTCGTATGTCATTTATACATACAAGACAAATATGATTTAGCATTATATGTCAAGGCATCTCATATTCACATTCATACATGCATCAAGTAAGGGACACAAGTCAACCAAAATAAGACACAACATACTTTAGTTTAACACATTTTATATGTCATTCTAGTAGCACATAAAAATAACCGTTATCTCCTTTAATTCGTCCAATACAATACCATAAAATCATCAATATGACAATAATTGTAGGAGTAGCCATTGCATCAACCGTAAAACTATACACATAAAGACATAGTCATAGTCTAACATGATCACCTAAAGAGCATCAATACAAGAACACATATAGCTTCATATTATTTATCATGTAGATAGATATTATCCAACTTTACATAATCAACTACACATATCATCATAATACTTCAAGTAGTTGCCGACAAGGCCATGATAATCATATTACATAAGTAATATAGTTAAGGCCACATCAATTGCAAGTAAGGCACTTAACTCCGCGACCATAACAGGATTGTACCAATAAAAATATAATTGAAGTCTTATTAAAATAAAATAAAGGAAATTACGGCAGACTACTACCACTCCATCATAAATACATCAATCCAATGATAAACCATCAAATTCAATATGATAAGTCCCTTACCCATGGCCATGAACATCAATTCAATATAAAAACTAAGATACTCAATAAAACTAGGTCAATTCAATATAGATTCATAAATCTATGACAACCTAGATATCAATTCAATACAATTATTATATCAATCAATATCCCATAGAAAACTATATTAGAACTCATTAGCATTGAGTTCAAATCACTTAACCCATAAAGTAGTAAAAAAAATAGGGTTCATCCATTTCATAGGTTTATCGGTTAATTAAGAAAACATCATATAATTAACAAGAATTCAATCAATATACAATGATTGAAAACCTTTAGTGCAGGAAACCATGGATGGATCATGAAATTGGATAATTCATCTATGAAAACTTTAGAAAACTTCTTTAAAAGTTGTGCTCCTTAATGAATAGAATTCGATGGAACATATTCCATACCTCAATAAATAAAATCCTCCTATTTGATGAATATTCTCCACTAAAAACTCCAATACAAGTACTTCCTTGAGTTTTGGCTTCATTGGAGTTCTAGAGAATTTTTAAGGGAATTTAGGTTTTGATTTTGAAGAATGAACTGTTATAAGTGTTAAAGACTTATAAACACGTTTAAAATACCCAAAATACTCATAATTAACCTCCCTTTATATTATTTGAACGTGGGGTGAATTTAAAACTTCACCCCTTGAACATAACAGTAAGTTGCACAGAGACAGACCCAATCGACGGATGGACCATCCACAACCCGTCCCTTGACCAACGGACCGTCCTATTGGTTTGTTCTTTGGGTGTGAGGATGGTGTTTGGCTCCTGTTTATCCCATTATTAAGTGTCAACGAACTCCTCCCACCTACGGGGCGTCGATTGCCTACGTAGGTTGGGTTGGTTTTTGACAGCTTGGGAACTCTTGAAGAGTCCTTCCTCAAGAACCCTTGGTTGGTTCTTGGGCTTTTTTTGGCGAGAAGTTTTCAACCCAAATATACTCCTATAAAATTTTAGGACCTCTCACATGAATTTCATCAAAAATGAACACGTAAAACGCTATGAACATGGATAGATACACAAACTCTTTTGAAGGCAAACCTTTGGAACATGATGGTCGTTTGACCCCCAAACATCATGAAACTTGACACACTTATTAAACACACTATAATAACGCATATTAAGAAATTATTAACTAATAAAACACACATATATGCATATAAACACATATGAGGCACATAGGTGACTTAGTCATCGAACGTCTTGGTCGTCCCTTGACATTTCACTTTCATATCACCTAAACTATATACACTTCCTGAATACCACATTATAGAACATTATAGGACCTTAGACCATCATGACAACCATGTTAGGCTATATCTTAATCTATGTAATTTTAAAGGTATTCATTCACCTACGTCTAACAAACCAATTGGAGACCAACATCTACACCCATATAATGCCTCATTAGTGTTCATTTTAATAATAAAATAGAAGTTATTACTATAGGCGAAGTCTATGAGAGTTAGATGATCATCCCACCTACCCTTAAAATCGATCTCAAAAGCTCAAAACATGTCCTCTAAGGTATGAATGGTACACTTTGCCTTACCATTCATCAGTGAATGAAATATTATCGTGAGATTTACCTTAGTACCAAGAATATTTTGAACCATTTTCTAAAAATTTGAGATAAACTAAGGACGTCTATCTCAGATGATAGACAAGGTAACCCCATGAAACTTGACTTTCTCATTATTGTAGAGTTTAGCATAGTCCCCTGCTATATCTCTAGTGTTTACAACCAAGAAGTTAGAGGACGTAGTAACTCTATATGCTATTACCCAAATGTAGTCTTGCCTTTGACGAGTACAAATTAAACCCGTAAAAAAGTCCATGTTTATCACTTCGCATTTTCATGTTGGAATATTAGTCTCTTTAATCATACCTCCTAGTTTTTTATGTTCTACCATAACCCATAGACAATTAGGATACTTAGACACAATGTTTGATATATCCCTTTTCATAATTATCCAAAAAAAACTTCCCTCAGATCATGGGTATACCTTACTGGCACAACAATTGATTGAATACCTAAAGTTATCGGCTTGGTTAAGGATCTTCTATTTCAACTCACCCACTTTAGTATTATATAAGTGACCCTAATAAGAAAGCATACCATCTGCCCCCGGATAAAAGCTCAATTTCTGTTGATGAACTACACCTATAAATTGAAGCAATATAGGATCACTAGCTTGTTTTTTCCTTAACCTTTGATACAAATGAACATTACTACCCATTCTTAACTAACACACATTATTTGATTTGTCATTAGGAAAAATAATAAGCGAGTACGACGGTGAATTTCTTTGGTGAATTTCTTATTAAAATCTTTGGTGAATTTCTTTGGTGAATTTTAAATTAAAATGGGTTGACACAAAAGTGTCAAATATCAAAGGGGGTTTTTTCACAAGTAGTAAAAATAAAGAAAATAACAAAAAATCAAAACAATTAAAGGGGGGATTCTTGGGATGTGACCGCGATATGGATTAGTTTGGGTTATTGGGTACACGCTTCCGAAAGAAATTTTATAGAGAAATAGATACTAGTCTAAGCTTTAGATTGAAATAAGTTTTCTATCGCGCAAATTACCATGTTTCAAATGTGTTCCTCTCGCATACCATTTTCCGCAAGAAAACTAGACTTCACCTTAGCCCACGCACTCTCTCGAGCTTATTTTAGGATTTGAGACTAGAGCTCACCCTCTCGGGCCGCGCCTGATGTCGACCCACTTCATAGGACATAAAACTAGGAGACTTTGTTTAGCGACTTCTCTCTCGGGCAAGCTTAAAACACATGGATGAACTTATATTTTAAACTACAAATTATATCGATTAACGTACAAACACTAAATGAAAATACCATTAAACTACATTTAATCTACCAACAATCTAGACCTTATAACAATATTAACCCATAGTAACAAAATAACACCCAAAGAACGTGATTTTTAGCCACACAATCAAGAAGTAGAATTTAACTTTAAATGATGTTGAAATCAAAATGAGTATGAGAAATGAAGTCTTGATTTAGGAAAATAAAGAACAATCAAGGAGACCTACATAAAAATCAAAACAGAAGAAGTCCTTCCTTCATTTATTATTAAAAAACCTTACAAAATTGAGAGTAAAAATATGAAAAGTACTAAAATTATGATAATGATGTTCTTGATTTTTGAACTCCTTTTTTTAAAACCCATCCTAAAAACTAGTATTTATAATATTTAAAATTGTGCTGTGAAGGATTGCTTGGCGACTTTAGTGGGAATAAATGATTAAATTGGCGATTGCAGTTTGTCTTGTTTATATCCTTCATTCTTGACCACAACACCTTCATATCCCTTACATTTGGGTAATATAGCACTACTTCACGGAGTTGATCGGTGACGCGCCAACTTATCCTTTAAACGGATAATTGATTCCTTTAATTAAGGCTCAACATACTGGAACTTAAGGAGAACTATGCCTCTTTAATGTTCCACTGAGAGAACTTGGATATTCTCATGCTTTGATTTATTTGTTATTTTCAGACATTTTATCTCTTTTTGTGAAAGTGTCCATGCTTTCCTTCGAACTCAAATACTTGATGCTTAAGAGTTTCCATCAAATATTAAGATAAAATAATCATTAGAGAACATTATTCTACGAAAATGTAGCCCTAAATGAGTCCTGCATGTGCACTCATCAAAAACCCCAAGTTATTTTTTTACTTGTCCTCAAGAAAAACATAAGCTTAGAAGTTCAAAATAGATGTCTCAAATAATGCAACAGAAGACTCAAATTACTTATGCATGGATTAACTGTGTAGTAAAAGATTAAAGTTGTGATACACCATTACCAAAGATTGTCGAGCTCACATCACTTGCTTCTTAGTGCAAGTTCAAGCTCAACTAAAGCATTAAAATTCCCTAACACAAATTATGATTCCATCTTCACACACGTGTATAATAATTTTAATGGTCAGAACCAAATACAATGCTCCATATCAAAAATAGGAATACAATGAATGCTTTTACCCACATGTTTGACTTTATTTTCTAGTCAAAATTGGTTACTGCTTTCTCAAGAACAAAGAGGGCTTTCTAAGGCTTTTAATGGGGATTAGTGCAAAGGTATGGTCATTAGGGATTAGTTAATAATGATCCTCATGAATTATAGTGATCAAAATACTTCATTTGTATTTTGTTTCTCATATTTGTTAGAGCTAATAGACCATCCTATTATTCGCTTCCTATAGTTTGATTGGAAACCCTATTTCTTTTGGACTTGTATTTCACAAGTTTTTTGTTTCTTTTCTTGCTCGTCTTCTCTATGTTTTTATATGGAGGGTTTCCATATTCTTTGAACTACCATGGGTTAATCGCTACTTTACTTTCCCAACTATTCAAATCTCTAAAGATGCTCTCCTCTTGGTTCTCTCTCATCTCCTCTTCCGACACTTCTACCAACCGCTCATCGGTCTCTACATCGAAAGTTATATCTGTTGTGTCTCCCATCTGCACATCTCCTGTTGTAGCTGGAGCAATCTTTAAAGTCGCAGGGTCATCTCCATCATTTGAATCCTTCATTAAATCGTTGAATTTGATAGTCATCATATATTTAACATCATTCATTAGGTCTGCAACATCGACTTTCAAAGCTAGTAACTAAGATGGTCTCCCCTGTCCAATCTTTCAACTTGTAACCCTTAAAGTCAGAGCATTGATAAAGGTTTGATGGGGGTGAGTGCAGCAGTTATTGCACTTTCTATCATCCCTCGAATAAATCTCTACAGTATGGACGCCTTTGACTCAGTTAAATTGAAAAAATGGCCCATCTTTAGGATCGTGGCTTTAGTAAATTTGATCAGCTGTCCAGAGGATGAAGTTCCTCGATCCTATGAAGGAGAGGGGGAATCGATGTACCCAATTGTATAAGAAGCAGAGTAGGTACAACTGCATCTACAAATAGTAAATAACCATTGATTTCTAGAGAGGTATCTTCTAGAGATGCTATCCTCTCGTCAGCCTGATCATGTTTTAAATGGACCTTAATGCATCGGATATTAGTGGAGGATGAAAGGGTGACCGCGATGTCTCGCATAGTGTCTAGAAGAACACAAGTACATCGGGTGTTGTTTTATGATAAGAATAAGAAATGAAGGAGAAGTCTTATTTAGTTTTGTTCGCATGGACATCTCTTGTGAAGTCAGCATCACAAAATTTACCATCCTTTTGTGTATTATGCACCCAAGAAAGCTACCTAAGTCAAGCACAAATTAGGATCATTTAGGTCTTGCATGATGGTACTAGTGATGAAGCCAAACATGAACATAGCAGCAATGTGTAGGTCCCTCTTTTTTATTGGATTTTTACAGTAATCCATCTAGTAGTGTCTTCAAAACTCGTAGGTGCTAACCATTTCTTTAGATCATCTAAGGAAGTACATAGTGCAATGACATTCCCAATACAACATTGATATGTCCACTATGGTACTCTACTTCTGTGCCTCTTACTATGATCGTTCTCACTGATCTAAAATTGCTTGCCTTATTTTTATTCTGAGGCACTAAGTCCCCATAAGTTATGTAAAATTCTCTCACAAAAGAAGGAATATAGGTTCCTTGGGGCGTTGTAAATGGCTTGAACTCATGGAAACAGATGGTTTGTAAGAAATAACAATATTTTCTTTCCAGGCCCTTCAAAGATAAGAGCTTCTCCTCTATGATGATTTCTAATCCATCACCCTTTAATTTGTTTACTACTCAAGGTGAAAGAGCTACAGGGATTGTAGGGTTCACTGGAGGTGCGTAAGTTGTCTTTGGAGCTATTTTAGGAGGAGCTACAGCCGACAATACTCTGGTAGATGTATCTTATGGTCTAGTCGTACACTCAACCATTTCGTTACATAGAAGCTACATAACCTCATAGGTTGAGCATCAATATTTGCTCATCTCTTGAATACTCTTTTATGTTTCTTTAGTTTTATTAAGTGGAAGTTCTTCCCCTCCTCTCTTCGGAGGGTTTGATCCTACTTCATTGATGAGAATGCCTTGTGCTATATTCTTTTGGGGTAGCGTGTTTAAGTTTGTGCGCACAATATCT
The DNA here is from genome assembly GCA_027789145.1 of Solanum arcanum. Lineage (NCBI taxonomy): Eukaryota > Viridiplantae > Streptophyta > Magnoliopsida > Solanales > Solanaceae > Solanum > Solanum arcanum. The sequence continues at coordinate 27,563,433 of CM050941.1, forward strand.
GCAAATTTTTTGTGAATAATACAAGAACAATCACACTTAAACACATAAAATATATGAAAAATGGTTGGTTGAAATAGTTGGGCGAGCATAGAAGAACACACTGAACACGTTAGCTTAAAAATTATGATAAATTAGCGATATATTGACCTATACGGCGAGTCGCTCACTACTTTCGACGATCTTGGATAGTTAACATGAAGTAAAGTGTGAAAGGGTTTATGGGACATTTAAAGGGTGGTAAAGAATACATTTGTCGAGTCGGCGACTACTTTTAGCGATCAAAAACATTTTGCCGAAAGTTATAGGGCTAAACAAAAATAAGACATCAAATTAAGAGAGATATGGTGTGAGTAGGAGACACACCGAGTGGATCGCCTGCTTGACCTAGCTCACTGAATGGCACAACGTGCCTATTTTTCAACAAACATCTCAAATTTGACCTTTCAAACCTAGAAAAAAATAATAAGATGCATTATTGACTTTCAGTTAAGACATATACTTTTCATCACCTAGAATACTCAGACTTCTTTTTTCCATTTTTACTAAATTTAGATATTTAAAAATGATTCCCCTTAAGAATATTGTCACACATTCTCTTATTGACCAATTTTTTAACTTAGCACAAACCCGAGCTACTCAGATTTCACCAAACTAGTATAACCTCAATCAAGCATCAGCCATTGAAAATTTATTTGATATAAAGCACAAAAACTATGGGTATTCAAATATATGAACATCAGAGGCAAATGATATAAATTAAAGGCAACTTTAAAACAATCTATTACTACCACAGATGTCAACACATGACAATGCTATACTAATATTGAAATCCTGTTGAAAAGACTTTCAATTAAATTTTTATGTTTTAGGGAATAATATTTAATGCCCATAAAAATTCATCCAAAATGTTAGGCGACAATGAAATTCAACCCCAAGCACTAATTACAAACTACAATAGTATTAGAAAATTAAAATGAGGGAATGAAAGAAATTGAGATTTTAGGACGTAAATAATCGTTTAGTTCTTGGACTTTTGGCGATGTTAGTCACTTTCTCAGACACACTCGGTGATTCCCCAAGTTATCATTTATCCCACCTTTTTAGTAAAATCGTTAGCTTTTGGGGAACAAATCTGTGGTCTTAGTTGAGATCATGTAATGTGTTGGCAATGTGTCGACCCTTATCTAGTTTGCGAGGTTTTACAAGCTCTGTATTGCGTTTTCATTAAGCAAAACTACAGATGAAGTCGTGTTCATTGACCTATTTGGTGGTTCTTCAAATGGAACTTCTGCTTGCCAAGCTTCATCATTTTACATTTTCTTCACATTAACCTTCCAAATCAGTATACCATTACTTATGAAAGTAAAATCCAAAAATATTTAAGTCTTTGGGTTGCCTCCCAAGAATCTGCTTATTTACATCATGTATCCACGTGAGCTAGCTGACAAAATTTTTCTCAAGGGATAGACCCAATGCCAATAGTAACCCCGTTTTTACTTATAGGGTGGAGATGAGGATATGTGTGGTCAAAGAGGTCTTCAATCAACTTAATTGACCATGAGAGAGAGTTACTCATTTGTCTTATTTCCTCTATGTTTCTTTTTATCGCCTCTAGCATTTTATTTTTCTCATGAAGATTTTGGAGAATCATCAATAGCTCATACTCGATAGTTTTATTTTCTTTGCTTCTAGACAATACTCGAACATAAGGAGGCATATACCTCCCTTGACTGTTGCACTGGTTTTCCACCTCCGAGATTTTGTTGATAAAGTCATTCAACTGAGTTACTAGTGCAGATAAATTAAGGTCACCCTCGACCCCTTGGATCTCCTCAAATTTTCCATGACTTTCTTCAGTTATGTTAAGTCAAAACAACAGTTCAAAAGAACACAAAACTAAAAAAATTAGTAAAATACAACTAAGAAAAACAAAAACTATAATATTCTATATTTTCATATATGATATTACTCCCCAGCAGCGGTGCCATTTTGGTGTTTATCATGAGCAACAACACTACTTCTTATTCAAGTTTCTATGATTCTCGATAATTTTTTAACCTGACTGAGGGTTAGGGTAGCATTGCGAGGGAGCGTTAGTGAAAATTTGTAGCTAAATAAATTAACAAGTAAAGACTTTGTAAATTAAAAATGGGTGACACATAAGTGTCAAATATCAATGGGTTTTTGTTATAGTAGTAAAAATAATGAAATAACAACAAATCTAAATAAGGAAAGGGGGATACTTGCGACGTTACTACAATATAGATTAAACTACATTATTTGGTGCAAGCTTTCAATGAAAAATTAATAGAAAAATAATTATTAGGCTAAGCTTTATATGGAAATAAGTTCTCTCTCGAGCGACTTACATCATTTCAAATGGGTTCTTATCAAACAGCCATTTGTCATATGATGACTAGCCTACGCCATACCCCACTCACTCTCTTGAGTTATGTATTAGGATAAGGCACTAGGACTTTCCCTCTCGGGATCAACCTCATGACGATCCGCTCCTTATACAATCAGTCTAGCATATTTGTTTAGCGACTTGTCCCTGGACCTAGTCAAGACCATATGAGTGAACTTGTATTTGCAACTACAAATCCATTTGTTTAAACAACAACCAGTAGACAAAATCACCATTCAACTGCATTAAATATACCAACAAATAAGACCCACCAACAATATTAATACATATTTGGTAAATCACACCCAAGGAATTTGGGGTTATTAGCCACACATCAAGAGTGAGCAATAATACCTTCAATGATGTTGAAATCACATGGGTATGAGAAATAAAATTTTGATTCGAGAAAATAAAGCAGAATCAAGGAGACCCATTTCCAAATTGAAAGAAAACAAGCCCTTCCTTCTTTATATCTTCAAAAATCCTTTAAAATTTTATGGTAAAAATAAGAACAGTACTAAAATATGATAACACTCTTCTCTATTTCAGAATCCTTTTTTTAAACTATTCCTATACACTAGTATTTATATTGTATAAATATATAATCATAGAGTGACATGGTACCTTCCCTAAAATTCATGATCTCATGAGCTTTTGCCTCTTTCAACTCTCGCGGAAAGAACCTTTCTAGAAAAGCTCCAGTAAAACACTCCAAAGTAACACGAGATATATCTTCACGTTTGTTATCTTTCCACTAAATGAACCATATGTGAGCCACATCCTAATGTTTGTATGATGCCAACTCAACCCCATCATTACCATTTATTTCCATCTCTCTAGAGATTTTGTTGAAATCATCAATTAAGTTATGGGTGTCATAATAAAATTGTGATCCTAAAAACTCAAGCAGTAGGAACTAAGACCTCTTGATTGTTCTAATAAGGATTGCATCACTTAGAGCTATGCACGTAAGCTTAATGAGCAGTCATGATCGGAAATGCTTAACAACATATAAAAATGTAGAAACTGGATCATGTCTTACAAACGATAATAGTAGTAAAGAGTAATGTTTTTCTGAAAACACCTTAAAACTTCTTATTTATGGATACAATACATATTTCAAATTATTATTTGCCTCAAATTAAATATTTCTATTTTCCTATTTGATCACGAGTTGATGAATTGTGTCTAATAGTTTGTTTTATTTGTAGGAATAAATTGGTGTAAAAATGAATTTTTTTTAGATGTAATGAATTAAAGATGGAAGGTTGAATAAAAAAACCAAGAAGGCAACTTAATTGATTAAAGTAAAAATAATAATATATATTTCTTAAAATATACAAAGAATTATAAATTTAATTGAAAGCCTGCATGTTGCCAGGTGACTACATTTGAAGGAACCTATAATAAAAGGTGGGACACTAAGCAGTGTTTCAAAAGAATACAGTTCAGTATGGTTTTGGGTTCCTAATTTAATTTGGACTTAGTTATATTTTTTTAGGATTTTCTACATCTATAAAGATTCCATAAGAATAATTACTAACGGATGTTGATACAAAGTAGAAATTAACTATATATTTAGGGTTTCATCTTTCTTCTATTTTAATTATTTTACATCGTTGTTTGAATGATTGGTTGTGCTTTTTCTATGATTATTTGGATGAACTTCTCCCTCATGTATTATATATACTTTAAAAATAATTGATTAGTGATTTTGATTCGACATAATTGTTTATCATATTGGTTGATCTGATATTCTTGTGATTACTATTGTCTACTTTTGAGTTGTGGTGTGGAATAGAGAGATAGTATAAAGGGAGCATGCTATTTACTTGTATATTACTTGAATTGGTTTGTGTCTAGAATATCTATTCACCTAGGTTCCTTGATTTGCTCAAATACGTAGAGAAAACGTAATGCTCCATACCACTGAACAATGTAGTTGGATTGTCATTTGTGGTGACCGTTAGAGGTTAAGAAATCATTACTATATTATCAACCCCATGAATCAATAAATAATTAATCAAATAATATGATGAAATTGATGTTAGGCATGATTGCTAGTTAAATAATAATTTTAGATCGATTCATTCATTAGTTGTGCAAACAACTATCTTTTCTTAGATAATTACAATTTACTTATTTTATCCTTAATTTTAGTTCGGTTAATGTATTTTCATCTTTGAAATCCTTTATTAAATAATTAATTAGAATTAATATATTTTAGTAAATAGTTAATTCAATGTTCCTTTGGGTATGGTAATGTAGTTCTTTTTAGAGATAGTATATTACTTGCCCGACCACGTAAAGTTGAGTGTGCAATTGGTAGTCATAACCTCCCTCTTATTAGATTGCATTCACTATCCATCAAAATAAACTCTACTTAGTGCATCTTTTTGAAATCCTAGGACACTAAACATAATGCTATGATAACAAGTTTGTAAAACCCCAAACCTATCCCTTTAATGTAAATACGAGACCTAGGATCCCGAGTAATACCAAGCTAACCTTAAGCTAACATATCATAAGAAAACTGAACATAATTATGAAATCATAAACTAATGTGGAAAATAAATCAATGAATAAGTTATAGTGAGGATTACCAAAATACTGATAAAATCAATAAGGAATTTAGTGATAATGAACAATCACTAAAAACCTAAATTTGAATCTAATACAATGTCTAAAAGAGCCTCTACTAACTAGTGTTGCTGGGACATGCCCCTTGCTAGCTCTAGAGAAATTGAAAATACAAATCAAATACTTATATGAAAACATGTCTATTGTCCTTGAAGTATGAGGACTTATCAATGAATCTTCTGTATATGGATCCATAACTTATCTACGCTTGATCTGGATTTTGAAAACCTACACCTAAATCATGAAAGGATGTAGCGTTGAGTATGAGTTATTACTTGGAATGTACTAAGCATACATTACATACATATTAGATGAATAAATACATAATTTTAACAAGTAACAGCTGAGCAATGGTAACCTGAACATGATTATATATAGTAAAAACAATCATTGAACTGCTTAGCTAAATGCAATGAACAACTCGTGATTATGAACATAACACTCCGAGACAAAATATTAAAGTGTTAATGAAAAAAGTGATCCAATTCACTAGATTCTAACTATGGGAGGTATTATTAATCGACTTAAAACCATGTGATCTACCTAGAGTCTTATGTATACACCCCATAGAAAGGAACTAATATACCTTTATTGGGGTATAAAAGCATGACTAGCGTGATCACCAAATCAAATGCCATGAGGGTACTAATAAACCTATATAGGAACACATTTCTTGGACTATGTGGTATGTTGAACGCTACTCTACTTGGTGCTTAGCCTACTCCCAACATGAAATATGTATAGAACAACATACTTAAATACTAGATTTGCTCAATATTTTAACATGCTTATTGATAATGCAACAATATGTATGAGCAATGAAACATTCAAAAAGTAAAACATGTTTATCTTTTTAACTGACCTAGCAAGTGTAATTCATGAACTAGGAGAATCAACACAATTGAGTTCAGAGTTTCATGGAAAGGACTAACCAATAATTCCACAAAAACATAATATTTCATTTAGAATTACTTTAACAGCGAAATCACACTAAATATCTAAAGTTTTACATACTCTAGGTCTAAATAGGATACAGAGAATCAAGAATGTAAACGAATTCTAAGGATTTAGTGAATGAAAGGAATCAACTAGTATAATACCACATTGTAACGACTCAGAGATGATAGGTCAACCTAGAACCTAATGGTTTGGTTTTCAGTTCGTAATGAAGGTTCTTGATATGTACAATTGTTACGTGCTTATGAGTCTAGTGAGTCATTGTCAAGGAACATGTAAAAATATATGTTAAAAAGATCTATTCGGTATGTTGGTTCAGGGTGCAAGAAAGTGAGCCAACATAATGGAGAAAAGCCAAATAAAATAGACAAGGCTTGACAACCTTGACAAGATTTTCCCAATAACCATGACCACATTTGCGGCTACTTTTATTGAATATAGACCGTGATGTTTCCCGTGAAAATCATTTGGTTCCATGGGAGGCAAGGAACTGAGGCAAAATCCGTGGGCAGTGTTCACCTACGAAGGGGGAACGACGGATTATGGGTTTATCGACGGAGCGTCGATGCCATCAATCGTCCAAAACATAGGCACTTTGACTAATGGTCCATTAGTACCACTCTCAGAACATATAGACGGATGTGCAACACAAAAGGAGGGGAGTCGTCGACATAGAGACGGAATGTTGGTCGAGGTCTCATCTATGAGGGATGAGATTCACTGCATGTTTTTTGTTGCTTCTAATTAGTTAATTAAGTTTTTAGTTAATTAGTTTGTGGTTAAGGGAGGTCTAATTAAGTTAATGAATTAATTATATAAAGAACCTAACCTAAATTACACTAACCAAAACTCATAATTCCCAAACCCTAAACTATCTTCCTTCTCTTTTCTATATATCTGTAGTGAAGAATACCATTGAATAACAATCTAGGGATGGGTTTAAGGGATGAAGAGGGTAAAGTTTTACCATAAATATTCATCAATGAACTAGGTATGGGACATAATTCACCTTTGAGACCTCTTTCATACAAGGGTTTTATCAAATTGATTTTCAAAAATTTAGTTTTCTAGTGGGTTTCATCAGATATCGAAATTGATGTTATGATTGACTTTTTTATGATATATTTTTTATATTATGAATAATTAACATGTATTTTAACTCAATTATGATATATCTCTATGGTTTTGTCTAGTTTGTTGAAAATGACCTCAATCCTTAACCCTATGTTATGATCTTGATATGAATCATATTGTATTTGTTCGATTGAATTAGATATTCGTTGAATTACAATTAGAATATTTGGTTGTATAAATTATGACTAAATTAGGATGAATTATATTTCTATCATGCTAGTTCTTGAGTAGTGATCTAGGTTATGAAGTATGTTGTTAATTGACCTAACTATCTTGTCTTAAACTATGAACTAGTATTGAAATGTGATGTAGTGATTATATTATGCTTGATTATCATGTTGTTCATTGAATTGTGATGATTTTGTAACCTAATTGGGTAGTGTTAAGGTTTGATTCTAAAACCTTGATGATGGATTATGAAGGACACTTTGTAAATTTTGTGATCCCTATCCTTTACTTCAAATTGTGGTTAATTGTGATTAAGTCATGATAATGCATTGGACTATGCCTTGTATAGGATTGATAGGGTGGTATTATGTTGAATTGATGTATTTACTATGATTTGTGAGGATTGCATTAAGATGTCAATGTTATAAAGATGGTGAATCATTTACCAATGTGTTGTATCATGATATGAAATTGCTAATGTGCTAACCTCACCTCAATGATTATAATGAAAGGACAATACTCGTGCAATTTTTGTTGAGATATGATAATGATGATGTTATACAAGGATTAGACCCTAAGACCTTCAATAAGCTATTAGGATTAATAAAGTCATTAAATACATTTCAAAAGGGACTCTAGCTTAGCATCGAATGAACTAGAATGACGAGTGTACCTTTACACATAGGGAGGGTTGGATCACTAATGTACTCTTGAGATTGAGACTAAAATGCATGTAGAATAAACATGGTGCCAACTATATATCCTAGTTCCTGCACTATGTTTCCCCGTAGGAATACTAGCTAGTGGATCCACGGAGTTGTTATGTTCATATTTTTGTACTACTCTGGAAAGTAGTCCGCCTTCTTTCGTTGTAGGGTTCCATGACAGCGGGTTCAGCATTAGCTCATATGGTCTATGTCGGTTAGGGAAAGATTAAATAATAAAATGAACTAAAGGATTTAACTCTAACTAAGATGACCTATTGGGTTTATCTTAGTTTAGGTAGTAGGGGTATGGGACTCTACCTAAACATTGCACTAGTTAGCCCTGAAGAGGATCTTAGAAGGATGTTCTTATGTATGAATATGCTTATAATGGTACATGATATGCATATGATGACCTTTCACATTGTTGATACAATATGTTAAGTGGTGTCAATTATGAATATGTGTTGGTCTACATTGTTAAAGTATGATGATATGTACTCTAAAATGCAATGCTATGTGAAGTAGGACGTTGGTCATGATTTTTGTTAAGTAAATTGATTGAGTAAGGTAATGGAACGTTTCTTTGTCGTTGCACTTGTTGACTTACTAGGGGTTGTTGATAATTGTCTTGCTTTAGTCATTTTAATGTCAATACCCCAAATTACCCCCTCGAAGCTAGGGAGAACCCTTGGTTCATGGCAAGGCGTACTTGACCCTTTGGGGTCTTTTACAAGCCATTAAATATAGTTCAATACATATAACATGAAAACTAGTGCGGAATTAAAACTTTTCACGATATTTAATAAACAATAGTCTTTCATTAATATTTAGAGAATCTTATCACCACGAGCCAACTTAAAGACACGACATAATATATTACGGACAAATCCCTTTACATTAAAAAGATGTACATAAAAAGTCTTTAAATTAGAAACTAAGAAAAGGACTATGTCCTCGAATATATGAGGACATACCTTGCGTCTATAGATACTTTCCCAGGTTTCACGTTCTCGTCTTCTACCTTGCTTTAAAAACCTATGCTTAGATAGTATTGAAAAGTATGGGGTTAGTACAAAACAATGTACTAAATATGGCATATGCAAAAACATGCAAAAAGGGACACTTTAGTAAAAACTCATTTTCATAACAATTAACTAAACATTCATGAACAATAAGTAAAACAATATAAGAAACATCATTTAAAACTTAGACAGGAATTTCAATGATTTTTGAAAAAGAAAACATTTTTACAGTAACTTCCCAATTTTATATTGAACTATTTAGAACATTACAATGAACCAATTTTGACTCCAAAAAAAGTGAAATTCCTAGGTAATACCAATGAGGAAATGAACTCATTTCCATAAGAGTTTCCCTACCAAGGTTATCCTAAGACTCACCAAGGTAAGACATGAAAGAAGTGCGCATATGCCTACTTCAATGCACACAAAAGTGATCCTCAAGACTAACCTTTTTTGGGCTTACTCATGTCGGGAGAATAAGCCCCTACTCAATGACAAGACATTAGAAAAATACTCAACAACACACCAATTCTTCCTTTTCGGAATGAATACTTAGTGAAACGAGTAGATTGCGTCACATACCACCACCTACCGTAAGTACCACACTCGTTTAGAAAGTTTGGCACCAAGACTTCCTTTTCAAAATGTCCTACATAGTGTTATGGATAGATAGCGTCCCATACCAGCACCTACCCTAAGTATTACGTTCTTTTAGAATACTTAGTTCATTCATTTGTTTTGTGGGTGTTAGCTAACCGACATATACCATGAGAGCTAGTCATGAAATCCCGATATTAACCCCTATCGAATGAGGGATCCTCACTTTCCTAGAGTAAGGTCATATTTTTAGCTTTTACATGGCTTTCCAAATAGCTACACTAATGCGGGAACATAGTTAAGGGATGAGTAGATTGCTACTAAGCAATTGCTTTTCTACTAACTAGGAGTACTCATCTCAAGATGTACATTGGAATACAACATCTCAACTCACGAAGTTTAACCACCCTTTCTTCATATACTCTCGGTGCTAGGCATAACTCCCCATATATTATTAACATTTTAAACTATAGGTTAAGGATAACTAGTGAATGCCACATCTCAACTAACGAAGTGTGTTTATCCTCCGACCTATCTTAGAAATCTCTAGGGAGGTAGTGAGGTTGCTACTAAAAAGTTCATCTCAACTCACAAGAGTGTACACTTGAAAACTCCTCTATCTTGATACATTCATTTAAGTGTGTGCATGTGTGTTCATGAGAGCACACCTTGTACATAAACATCATCTAAATAACATTAATTTCTATACATTCTTTAGACCTACAATAATCAATTCATACAATTTACATGCTTCACATAATCAGATAAATCATTTAGGAATAATTTAAGCAAAACATGCAATTCAAGCTTCACAAAACACAATACAAGACCCATCTTTAATGTCAATTCATTTCATATATTAGGCCATAAAATCCCCACTCACATTACATAGTAAATAATATCAAGTTCATCAAATAAACACTACCACCAAGAAGGTTGACCATATTATCAAGAGCAATCAATACGAAGCATCATAAAATATAAGAAACACACCCTATAACCAAGCAATCACCAACTAAAATAAATTTATCAATATTTCAACATAAAAGGCCATTATGTCAGTATCTAAATCATAATAACAACACAAGAAAACCAAGGTTCATACCTTACACAAACATGCTCCATTAACCCATTTCTTATGCTAAAAGTTTGAACTATGCATAAACATGAGTACAATAGGATTTTGACATTGAAATCACCAATTCATTCTACAAGAAATACATCTGAATCATTAAATCATTATTACAAGAAGACCCATGCACAAAATCAAAGATAGAAGAAAATACAGTTTGATACCCTTTTTGAATTCTTTTACAAATTACTCCTTTATTGGAGGAAGTTTCAAGGATGGATACCATATCTCAATGAGAAGGAAAACCCACTAATTTTTGTGAAGAAACACGTCCAAATCAGACCTCCTAACTCCTCTTGACTTTTAGCTTCCAAAGACACTTTAGAGAGAGTTCTAAGGGAGAGAGGTTTTGGGTTTTAGGAAATGAAATCTTAAATTGGGTCTTAGGTTTTGAAACACTTTGATATACCTAATAAACCCTAAAAATATAATTTTAGGGTGCTAAAATACTTGTGTGAATTTACCTAACACCCTAAGGCTTAACAGGAAAGTGACAGCTTTTGGGGTAGTCTCCCTTAACGGACCAACCAACGGACCATTTTTCAAAGTAATAACCGTTGGTGGGGTCTCGTTGGTTGAGACTTATCTACATCTGTATCCTGGACAACTAAAGATGCAGGTACAATCGAGACCCATGGTCAACAGACCGTTGGTTTACCAACGGACTTTCCCTTCGATCGTCGTTTGGTCATTGTTTTGGCAGCTTGTTGCCAAGAGGTGGGGTCCTCTTCTAGGGCCCCTCATGGATCCTAAATGGAGTCGTACCCGAATTTTAAAACCCTATATATAGTCGTCTAGCTATTACGAACATCCAAGATAATTTTTTATAAAACAAACACGTAAAACTCACTTAAACACACAAGACACAAGAACAATTTCTAAGGCCTATCTTCCGACCATCACGAACATTCTTGGTTGTTTGACCTCCAAACTAAACAAAAATTCACACACTGCCTAAGAACACTAATGTGACTCATTTTAACTTCAAATTAACTCAAGCAACACTCAAAAGTCTCTAGTTCACCTCAGTTTGTTTAACGACATTACATTCTCCGCCACTTAGAACAACATTTGTCCTCGAATGACACTAAAACTTCAAGAACAACAAGGATTTCCTTAGAATCATATAAAACGTTAAAGTCATGGATCAAATATTCAAAATCAAATCATCAACTTACAAGGAGCACAATTTTACAGTTTCAAGCACTTTGCACCATTAGAACTTTAGCAAAACTTCACGACTTCAAAATTCACCTTTTTTTTCATATATGGATGAAGTACCTTCTTCAACATTAAACATACTCATATACACCATTATTACACATATTGAAAATTCAAATCAACACAAAACAGTTTTGTTCAAAAATGAGAATTTTACTGTGACATTCATTGTATTCATTGTTAACATGCCAAAAATTTCAATATTTCATTATTTGAGTAATTCATCAAGATGTAATGATAATATGAAGTATAAAACTATATAAACTCATTTCATAACATAAAAACAACAAGCATAAAGAGTTAAGACTTACCAAGACCATTAACTCCGGATTAGTTATCTTTCCTAGCTCTCATCCCATAGGAGAAGGGTTCTTTTTTGAAGAATTATGATCTACGGAAGCTTGATTGACCTCCTTACGTCTTGATTTGATGTTAATGAAGTCCCTCATCTTGTGGCCCTTATTACCATATGCAAAAAAACCATCCGTTCTGGCAAGAAACCTACCCAAATGTTGATTCCCACAAGTAGGTAACCCACAAGTAGGGCACCTAGTTCTCTCAAAAGTATGGCCACCACCTTGGAAATTTTTTTTTGGAGACTTGTCCTTGTATCCCATGGAAGAATGTTGGTGACAGAACCTATTATTAGGATTTTGGTGAGTAAAATTATCCGACCTAGGACTTTTACCCTCTTGCCTTATCTCTCTAATTTTGGATTCCTCAATTTGTTGTGCATAGACCATAAGCCTAGATATTTCCTTGTAATTAAGAAGCATTGACGTACGACACTCTTTCTCAATCCATCTAGACACTCTAATCACAATTTTGTTCATCCTAGACCTAGGGTTGGCTACCATGGTTGGGCCATACTTAGAGAGTTGGGTGAATTTTAGAAAGTACTCTTGCAGACTTATTTTCCCCTTGACGAAGGTTCATGAAATAAACCATCTACTTCTCCCTCCACTCTAGGGGAAAGAACCTATATAGGAAAGACTCTTTGAATTCCTTCCAATCAATCGGTTGTCTCTCTAATGGTCTCTCAACCCTGCGTTTCTCAAACCATACTTGAGCCACATCTTAGAGTTGATAAGCGGTTAACTCCGCTTTCTCCTTAGGGGTTACACCCATATCATCTATCACTTTGAAAACCTCATCAATGAAACCATGTGGATCGTCATCCACCTTAATGCCATGAGAAGTGGGAAGGTTCATCCTTATGAAATCCAAAATTCTAGAGGCGGGAGTACTAGCAAAAGGTTGGGGTCCAACTCATTGGTTAGCTTGGGAAATAAAGTGATTGTTGATGACATGAGCTTCAGCCGTCATAAGTTGGGTCAAATTCATTAAGGCATCACTAAACTCCGCATTAGTCATATACCCCTCAATAAAACGAGCTTGAGTCATAGGTGGCACTTTAGGCACTTGAGACACTTGATGTTCTAGTGTTTGATATACTGTGGTTTCACGGTATTTTTAATACTTTTTCCTTACCTTTAATTTATCCGAAATATTTTTTGTACTAATTTTTATTTAAGTTTCTTTTTATTTGCAGGAAACTTGTCTAAAAGATGAATCCAGAGTCTTTTGAGCATGAAATACAGAAAACTACCACCTACGGAGCTTGTGACGATTCGTCGTGCTCGTGATGGTCCATAGGTGGCATTGTAGTGCACCTGCTGAAGGAACATAGGGAATTCTGTCCAAGTGTAGGGTTACGGAGTGCGTGACAGACAGTCGTAGCCATGACGGTCCATTCTACTGGTTTTTCATAAAGATTAGAGAAGTAGTCCCAGTACCTAAATTCCAAGAGTTCAAGTGTTTGGGAATTGAGACCCTTGATGGACGTTGTGCCTGTGACGATCCGTCATACCTGCCCTCGATGGCAATGAAGAGAGTAGTAGAAGAAATCGCACAAGTATGGGACGACGGAATCTATAATGGCCCGTCGTGACCACGACGATCCATCGAGAGGTCCGTCGACCCAGCCGCGTTTTGACAGATTTCCAGCAAATAGATTACTTATTTAATTGGGTTTTTATTTTTATAAATAGTTCGAAAAACCTCTTTTTGGGGTTAGAGTCTGGATTATTTTGAGACTCTTTGTTAGTCTCTTGATTATTTTTTGACTCTTTGTTTGACTCTTAAATATTTTTAGACTCTTGTAATTGATTGTTGGTGACTTTTGTTGATTAATCAAGTGAACTTTTGGATTTTATTCTTTCTCATTGAAATAAGTGCATGAATTTTTATATTACATATTAGAATATTGTAATTATGACTATGGGTAACTAAACTGCATAACTAGGGTTGTGGGAACCATAGGCGAATAATGAGGTAAAATCGAACCAAAATAACAAATTCTAGAATAGTGTCTTGCATGTATTGATAATTTTTTCACTTAGAATTCTTTTTAACGGATGGAAAACGTTAGAACATACCTAATGATACTTGCCGGACCAATGAAGTAGATAATAGGAAAAAAATTATCAACATAGATTTAGTGTATATTATCTAATAGGATAGTATTGATTGGTACGAGGTAATAACATAGTTAAATATCGAATACGATGCTTAATATGAGGTAAAGGTAAGGGTTAGTATAGCAACACACGTAGCCGGACCAAGGTGCGGAGTGAAAGTTTCTAGATGCCGGACCAAAGATTTAGAAATACATAACTTATCACTTTGCATGCAAGATACTAGGAAAGAGTTGTTATAGATAGAATTATCAAGTTAGGAATATGTGGGGAACACGTAAACCCTAGTTAGTTTGATTAATTGATTAAGCTCGAAGTTGTCTCCTTTAATTTCACTAGTTATTTTATTTTATTTAGAAATAGAAAATTTATGTTTATTTACTTTTCAACACTCACTCTCTAAACAAATTCACAACTCATTCATACATATTGCCATAATCTTGCCCTTATTTTAACTTCTTTAAGTTCGTTATATAACTCTTAGGATAACGATAGGACTTTCTTAGCTTGAAACATCCGCTCAGGGTCAGGTAGGGTATATTTAGCTATACTTTAGTGAATTTTTGCCCTCCTTGACATATTTGTTAAACATACCACTTTTTATCATTTTATTTTTCCACAATTTCTCATATGCTTTCACCTTGCTATTTTCTCTTCTTTCTTCATTTGTGTAAGTGACTCTCTTCTTTTCTTGCTTGTATTTATTGTATATATTATTTTATTAATTTCACTTTTCTTTCAACTGGTTCTTGAGTCACTTTACTTTTGTTCTTTCTCTCTCTTTGTTCTTTCAACCTTACTTTCCAGAGCATTCCTCCTAAGAGCCACCCTAGACTCATGGCTTTGCCATGAGTCAGAGTACATGATATCCAAAGTTGAGTAAGCGCCACGAAAAGGTTGTTTACTACATTTGCCACCCTCAACTTATGCTTTTGGCATAAGCTGAGGTGCACATGTCCAAGGAGGGACAAGGGCCATCACATTATTCCCAGAAAAGATCAGTTGGGGCTAAAAAGAAAGGTCTATTTTAAGCTAAAATCATTTGGATCAAAGAGGGATTAATTTCATTCGGTTTTTTTATTTAGGCTTAAAATTGGCTATATTGAACAAGGGCCTATGATCCTTTCCTAATTCTTTATTACATCTTACTTTTAGGAGGACTAACCAGGCAAGTTCTAGCTTAGTACACATAATGGACTATTAAAATGTTACTCACACTCACTTGACATCTCATTACTCTACCAGATTATGAGACACTTAGTTCGAATTTTAGACTTCGGGTCATGCAGTGGTGTATCTCTGTCATAATTATAACCACACATTTATAAATTACTATGCTTAGTCATGCATCATTTTCATTACATCAGGATATTATTTCAGAAATTATGCTTCAGAGTTAAACTATGTACACAAGATATAGACATGCCGGTTCAACAATAAAAATAATCAGTCTCTTAGGGGAAAAGAACATAGGCAAGAAAACCCCAAAAGAAGATAGTGAATTGAGCTACTCAAATTTCACCCTAGAATTCACTTTCCATTTACTCCACCATTAACAAAAAGATATGAAATTTTCCCCAATGCATAAAAAAATTGGAATACGAGAGTTGTAGGTAAAGCAAACCAGGGACGCAAAGCACCGACGATCAGCAAGCTCGTGTGTCCGGTTCCCAGGAACCAACTACCTCTGTAGTTTGAACATCCTCAGTAGTGTCCTCATCAACAACAACACTATTAGCAGTGCCTCCCGCTATCGCCACATATCTCTAGCTAGATGCCCCAGCAGGTGACTCTACAGACCTGATCTGATAGGCCTCCTCATCAGCAAGCGAGGCTCTCCTCGCAGCCTCCATCTCACGTTGCTCCTTTTTCCGTGCTCTAGCCTCATCCTCCTCTCGACCCTTGAGCCTCTTGGAATGCTCTCGAGGGGGAGATGGTGGAATCTCAAAAGTGACGAATAAGTCCGCCATCACTGTATTCTAAACAGGACCTGCAGAAGGGGCCTCTGACTCATGCACCCTAGCATCTAGGATCATATTAATGTCTGCACGCAAACTCTCGACCACAGCGTGAACGGTCAACACGTCCACCTGAGGGGCTGGCCGGGATAGCACCCGCAACTCAAAAGTGTCTGAGTGATGATGTATCTCAGCGATCTTCCGCACTGTGTGCTGGACCATTTTACGCTCTTAGCGCTCCTCTGCCTCAGCAATAAACCTCTGCATCCAAGGATGGATGTAATGCAGAAGGATAGCCATCTATGCCTCTACTTTCTGGACCCTAGTAAGCGGGAACAGAGCGGGGAAAGGGGCTGAGCGAAAGGATCTAGGGGCAGTGCTACTACCCGGGATAGACTCGATCGGGGAAGTGTCAATATTTACGGAAGCAGCCTGCATAGCCATCTCAGCATGTGCCACCGTATCAGCCGGAGTTTCACCAAGTGGAGGCAACTCTTGACGGGGACCTTTGTGTGAAGCCAACTCATTAGCCTCATCCCTGATGAGACCAATATCAACAGTGCCCAGCGAAGTCTTTAGCTGATCAATGTGCCAGATGCGCACACATTCGGACCTGTATAATGAAAATATCATTCACGGAAATGGGTAAGTAGTTATAACCTTGAAATCTCTCTTGTGCATTACTGCCTGAAGAAGCCAAGCAAAGTCCACCTCAAACCCGGCTATAATCGCCGCCAAGTGTGACTATAGTATCAGCAGTCGTGGGGTAAAGGCAGTGGTGGACAATCAACAATATGAACTTAGCCGTGAAGGTCAAGTTAACCTTCTTGATGGCTCCCTTTGGCTTCGTCACCCAGTCGGCACCCTTTCCACAATAGATAAATGCAGGGCCATCCACCTCTTTGTGGTGTCTCTCAGCGATGGCTCACGCAAGAATTGTCCATATTTTACAATTTGCCACCGGTAGTCGCACTCGGTGGTGAGAGGGGTCCTGTTGGCATAAGAATCCTCACCGTGTAGATAACAACAGATGGCTGGCAGGGAGATATCGACCTATATACTGCGTACCCTGACGTGCTCCAGTGGGGCCTGATTGGCGGGGGTAGCCCGCCTATCTATTTGTCATCTAAGAGTAAACACATAAGAGGCCTAAACCTCTCGGACTAACTCCACACTATAGCTGCCTAAAGCACAAGCTATCCACTCAAGCCGGTGTTTGGTGTAGAGATTGTGGATCTCTATCATGGTGGGGAGACTTCCCGTAACGACCCACCTATATAGTGTAAGGGTTCGTGTAATACACCTTTATCATTTAGAAACTTGGCGTTAGAGTACACTTAATATTGCATGTCGACACACCACTGGTTAGGTTGGTCAACCACCAGGGTGAGAGCACCATTCGGTGAGCACAGGTTGAATTAGATCATAGCCTCATCGCATTTGCGCGCATCGTGTAGATGTGGTGGGTGCAGGGACTTCTGCGAACCCGGAGGCTTTTTTCGACCGCGAAACTCCTAAGGAACCAGACGCTTCTTCTTCATGTATAGCTGACATAGAAGGTGTGTCAGTCAGTGTGCGCTCCTCATATGACTGGGAGGCGGTAACTACGCCGAATGCCACCTGGCATAGATATGGTTGCCTGTGTAGCTCATGATGGAGTGGCAGTGCCTGGGGGTACGTACTCGAGATCATGCTCATCATCAGAGCCTATAATTAGTCGGGCAGACGGGGCGAATGACTTTGAGCGCCCACGCGCATAAATTGGATCTTGTTTTGTTGCAATTATAGATAGTGTCTGTAAAGAATCAATGTTAGTACTAGAAGTAGCGAACAAGACTACCAAAAATGACACAAAATAAATATAAAAGAAAAGCTATAATGACATATCTGTAGTAACAATGAAACACCACGGACCAGGTGACGGCTCGTCGTGAGTACGACGAACCATCATAGGGTCCGGCATGTCGTACTTTAACTATGTTTATGTGGAGACCCCAGAAGGAAAGTCTCTGATAGTTATGACGGCTATGATGGATAGACCATCGTGACAATGATGGTCCATCGTCGATATCCATCGTGGGGTACTTAGAAAAAGGTATGGAGACCCTTATGAGATAGGTCTCTGACCGTAACGACGGTTGTGTAGGATAGACCGTCGATGGTATGACGGTCCGTCGTAGGTTTATGTTATAGGACACTTAGAAATAATGAGAGACCCTTAGGACAAGGGTCTTTTACAACCATGACGGTTTTGCAGGATGGATCGTCGTGGTAACGACGCTCCATCGTAGATATCTGTCAGAGGTGACTTAGAAAAAGTATGGAGACCCTCAAGAGGTGGGTCTCTGACCGTCATGACGGTTGTGCAAGATGGACCGTCGAGAGTTTGACAGTCCGTCGTAGATCTCTGTCAGAGGATACTTGGAAAAAATGGAGACCCTTAGGACAATGGTCACTGACAACCATGACGGTTGTGCAGGATGGACCGTCAAAGGTATGACGGTCTGTCGTTGATATTTTTAGAGGACACTTGGAAACAGTTGGAGACCCTTAGGAATAGGGTCTCTAAAAACTAGAACGATTGTGAAGGACGAATCGTCAGAGGTATAACGGTCCGTCATAGATGTCTGTTAGGGGACACATAGAAAAAGTTGGAAAACCTTACGCATAGGGACTGTGAAAACCATAATAGTTGTACACGACTGACCATCGTGGGAACAACGGTCTATCGTATGTGTCCGTTGGTGGACACAGTGAGGTGTTTAAGAAGTCCCTATGATGGTTTGTCGTGGGTGCGATGGTCCGTCATTGAGGTCTCGTTCTATCATTCAGTGACAGAACTGAGTATGCCACATTCATCCTCTGTGATTGAAATGGAATACTTAGTGTTAACCTACATGTTTCTAACCTATATACCTAGCAAACTAGCAATGCTAAAGCACCTATTTCAAGAGTTTCAACAAGGCAATTTGAGGATTTTCAACCTAGGTCAGAAAAAATTGGATCAACGAATGAAGACCGTCAATAAGAAATAGGCTAATACTAATTGAAAAACAAAAATGTAATGTATATGGGTAGAAATCAGAGACACATACCTGAGAAGAGGAGAAGGACAAGCAAGTGAGGAACTTGGTTAGCAAGAAAAGAACCAGAACATCAAACTCCGACCAGTAGAGAGTAGATTTTAGGAATTTGGGGATTTGGGTGAGTGATCAGTTGATAGAGAAGACAGGTAATGGGAGGGAAATGGGAGAAAGAGGGTAGGAAATGGGTGTTGTTTAAACGTTAACATTTTTTAAAATACCCCCAACCGGGTCGGGTCGGGTACACTCACTAATGATGAAATGAGTCCCCAACGACGGTCTATCGCAGATGCAAAGGTCCGTCATTGATTCCATCTCGTGTGCCCTAGTTTTTAGAATAAATGTAAGAGGTACTGCGAACGATAGATTCATGCGACGGTCCGTTGCATGCGTGACGGTCCGTTTATGTATCCGTTAGTGACTGTTGCAGAGTGATTTTCTGTAGAATTTTCTGGTGATGTGCTACCTTCAAATTTAAAACCCATTAGTAGAAAATGCTACAAATACTAGAAAGAAAACTATAGGTATTGGGTTGCCTCCCAACCAACGCCTGATTTAACGTCGCCTCCATGACTGAAGACACTTGATTACTCACACTTTATAAGGATGGTATGTCTCGATTCCGATTCAGCATACCAAAATAGATTTTTATTCGTTGTACATTCACCTTGAATCACTTAACCTCCTTGGTTTCCAACTCAACTGCTCCATGAGGGAATAGTTGCGTAACCAAGTAAGGGCTAGTCCATTTTGACTTGATCTTGCCAGGAAACAAGCGCAACCTAAAATTGAATAAAAGCACCAAATCCCCATCCATAAACTCTCATTTTTCAATTTTTAGGACATGGTACTGCTTCATCTTTTCTTTGTAGAGGGCTGAGCTTTGATAAGCTTTCAGGAGAAATTCATCGAGTTTATTCAACCAATTTTATTGTTGTTCTGCAGCTTCATTCCGATCCATTTTCAACTTCTTAATAGCCCACATGGCTTTATTGATTTAATTCACCGGAAGATGACAAGATTTCCCATAATTAAGTTGGTATTGGGAAATACCTATGGGAGTCATATACGATGTCCGGCAGGCCTAAAAAGCATCATCAAGCCACCTTGACCAATCTGTTCTACTAGAATTCACTATTTTTGACAATATCAGTTTGATCTCCCTATTTGACACTTCAACTTGCCCACTGGTTTCAGGATGGTAAGGAGTGGCCACATTATGGCGAACCCCATATTTCTCCAAAAATACCTTGAGCAATCTGTTGCAAAAGTGGGAGCCCCCATCACTAATAGTTGCCCTTGGGGTGCCAAAACGAAAGAATATATTCTTTTTAAAGAACGCGGTAACACTCTTCCCTTCATTTTTTGCAAGGGCGATAACTTCCACCCATTAGGATACATAATCAACCTCTACTAAAATATACTTCATTCCATGAGAACTCACAAAAGGACCCATAATGTTGTCAATACCCCAAAAATAAAATTACTCAATCACAAGAATGGGGTGTAGAGGGAGATCTTGCTTTCTTGAAATGCCGCCATCTCTTTGGAATCTATCACATGCTTTAGCAAACTCATGAGCATCTTTATGAAGAGTTGGCCAATAGTAACCAAATTGTAATATCTTATGAGTGGTTCAGATACCACTATGATGTCCACCAACGGAATGGCATGCCTCTAAAACACTCGACATCTCACATTCTGGCACACAACGCCGAATAACCCCGTTGGAAAAACTCTTGTATGTGTATGGTTCATCCCAAAAGAATTTCTTCACATCGTACAAGAACTTTTTTCTTTGATAAAAGAACAAGTCCAATGGAATAATATCACTAACTAAATAGTTCGCGAAATATGCGAACCATGGAATCAAGTCTTGTAAGGCAGCCAATACATGCTCATCGGGGAAAGTATCATCAATATCAATATTATCCCCTAACTCTCTAAGAGCTTCATCTTCTAGACGCGACAAGTGATCGGCAACTTGATTTTTTGTCCCTTTTCTATCCCTAACTTCAAAGTCAAATTCTTGAAGCAGTAATACCCAACAAATCACCCTCAGTTTCAGATCCTTCTTTGCCATCAAATATCTCAATCCTGAATGGTCAGTATGCACTATAACTATAGTACATACCAAATAGAAGCGAAATTTTTCCAAAGCAAAGACTACTACAAGGATTTCTTGCTCAGTCACTGTCTCTTGAGCTTCATTTAGGGCTTTATTAGCATAATAAATAGGGTGAAGGATTTGTTCTTTCGTTGTCCCAATACAACACCACGAGAAACCCCACTAGCATCGCACATCACCTCAAATGGACTGTTCCAATCCGGAGAAAGAGTGATAGGTGCAGACACCAATTTTTCTTTAAGCTCGCCATATGGTTTAAGACAGGATTCATCAAAAAAAAATTACAATCTTTCTCCAGCAGTTTGCACAACGAATGTGCAATTTTTGAAAAAATTTTTATGCATCTACGGTAAAAACCTGCATGCCCAAGAAAGCTTCTCACACCTACATAGATAGGTGGTGCAAGTCTCTCTATTACCTTGAATTTAGCTCCATCAACCTCTGACTTTTTTTAAATGTGATGACCCAAAATAATACCTTCCTTCAATTTTCTTAAGGACCTCAGATAAATTGTTCAAACACCGCTCGAATGATTCACCAACCACAGAAAAATTATCCATAAAAACTTCTATATTATCTTCAATCATGTCAGAGAATATCGACATCATACATCTCTTAAATGTGGCGGGTGCATTGCACAACCTAAACGGCATTCTGTTGAACGCAAAGGTCCCATAGGGACAAGTAAAGGTTGTTTACTGTTGATCTTCTGGTGCAATAGAAATCTGATTATACCCCGAATATCCATCAAGAAAATAGTACCACCCTTTTCTGGCAAGTCTATCCAACATTTGATCCATGAAGGGCATTGGAAAATGGTCTTTTTTGGTCCATGCATTTAATTTACGGTAATCCATACACACCCTCCATCCAGTAACCGATCTCATTGGAACAAGTTCATTTTTCTTAATGGGGACCTCAGTCATTCTCCCTTTCTTAGGTACACACTGAACTGGACATACCCAACTACTATCGGTGATCGGATAGATTACTCCGGCATCCAACCATTTAATGATTTCCTTTTTCACGACCTCTTTCATAGGTGGATTTAGGCGTCTTTGGTTCTCAATACTTCACGTATGATCGGGCATGAGTTGTATTTTATGAGAAAAAATATCACGAGGGATCCCAATAATGTCCGCACTAGTCCACCCAATATCAATATCAGGAGGGATCCCAATAATGTCCGCAATAGTCCACCCAATATCGCTTTTGAACCTTTTTATCACTTTCACCAAACTCTCAACATGTTGTTCATTCAGGTCTGATGCAATAATTACCGGTAAAGTGTAACTAGCTCCTAAGAATTCATACCTGAGATGAGGTGGGAGAGCTTTTATTTCTAACTTTGGAGCCTTCTCTACACATGCTTTTGAGGGTGGAGACTCGCGATTCTTCATGTCTAACTCATATTTCTTTGGTTTAAACAAAACATCACCTCTATCAAGAGCCGCGACTAATGACTCATACTCTTCAATGCAATCGTTATCAAAATTCATTATCACTGGCGCTACTGTTTCTACACTTAATAAACTTTCTTCTATTTGTTTCTCAAATTACTCACCAACTTTGTAGGATATAGCATATACCGATTGGACCTCACCACTATGCCTCATGGACCTACAAATGTTGAAGGTCACTTCTTCGTTGTTCAACCGAAATTTCATCTGGTCCTTTTCCATGTCAACTAAGGCTCTTCCCCTAGTAAGGAATGGCCTCCCATGAATAATGGGCACTTCAAAATTCACTTCACAATCAAGAGTAACGAAATCTACCAGAAAATATGAACGACTCCACTTTTACTAGCACATCGTAGAATATCCCTATAGGCCTTTTTCATGTTTGATCGGCCATCAGTAGCCACATCGCAGTGGGATTTGTAACACCCAAACCCAATTTCTTGTAAATCGAGAGGGGCATGAGATTTATGTTTGCCCAGAGATCACATAATGCTTTCGCAAAATGTAATAACCCGATTGTACAAGGAATAGTGAACGCAGCCGGATCTTCTTTCTTTTGTACCAGAGATCTTGTAGCAATAGCATTACAATGCTGCATTCTATCATCATCCTCAAAAGTGAGCGATCTTTTCTTTGTTCTACAATGCTGCATTCTATCATAAACTTGGCATAACCTGGCATTTGTTCTAAAGTTTCTACCAAAGGGATATTGATAGAAAGCTGCTTCAACAATGTTATAAAACACCGATATTTACCATCCTCGGACTTTTTCACTATTCTTTGAGGAAATGGGGGTGGTGGTATATGCATGAGAGTTACTTTTTAGGCACTTCAACATCATTTCCAGTGTTATCTTATACTTCACCATTAACCTCTACAACTTTATCATTATCTTTTCTTACCTTTTTCTCATTAGACAGCATAGGTGGGTCAATGGTTTACTTACCACCGGGAGTAGTGATTGCCATGCAATGTTCATCATTTTTCAGATTTTGGACAGTTTTGCTAGGAATAGTGCACGGTTGCCATGTGTTCAGAGTCGCAGATAATTGGGCCAATTGTAATTTAATCTTCTTAATCGATATTGCATGTGTATCGAATTTCTGCCCAATACCCGCTAAATCACTCCTCAGCTCTATCATGTGCTCATCACTAGCATCGAACCTCCTCATCATTTTATGCAACATATCCTCAACTCGCACCATACTACCTCCACCATCCTTAGGAGTAACTTCATGATTTTGAGGAGGAACATAGGGCCAATTCCTATCATTTGTATTACCATCGTTACCCGTTTTGAAGTTCTTGTCGGTGTTGTAATTTCCATCTCGAACATAATGAACCTCACGGATAAACTTACCATAGATCCGACCTTGGTTCCCTTTACCTTGGTGCCAATTCTCTTTATTAGAGCCTTTGGTTCTCGATCGGAAACCCCCCGTCTGCTCATTTACCGCATAGAAATCCTCCTCATAATAGCATTTATCATTTGGTGGTGTTGGTTTAGACAAGTAGTTAAGTGCATTTATTTTTTTTGTACCCACAGTGACATGTTTTAATACAAACCCAAGTTCAGTTCTCATCTAAGCAATATCATCACGAATCTCATCTCTGGCTGGGTTGTGAGTGGATTTCACTGCGAAGGTATTTCTCCTAGCATCTGACTTCCTATTACTCCAAGATTTATAATTTCGGGATATTTTCTCTAACTTTTAGGAAATCTTGACACAAGGACACTCACCATAGGAACAACCCGCTATAGTATCCAATATCGCTTTATTATAATCATCATGTCCTCGATAGAAGTATTCCTTCAGTGACTCATCATCTATGCGGCGATTGGGGATGCTTCTCAAAAATGAGGTGAATCAATCCCAAGAAATACTAATTGACACTCCTGGTAGTGACACAAAGTTGTTCACTCTGTCTTTGTTGTTTGGTTTCTTGGAGACCAGGTAGTAACGTGCTAAGAGAATGTTCCTTAGTTGGTTTCAAGTGAAAATTGAGTTATAAGGGAGCTCAGTGAATAAAATAGCAGTTTCTCTCGTCAGTGATAGAGGAAAGACTCTTAGCCCTATTACATCTAAATCCAAATCAGGCCTCCCTACACATCTTTTACACACTGCCCTTACATTAGCTATGTAGGCATGTGGATCCTCAGAAGGTAGCCCAGAAAATAAACCTCTGCCAGTGAGCATTTGCATCAGACTACTAGTTACCACAAACGTGTGGCCTTGTGGTAGAGGGGGAAAGACAAGTTGCCCATCAGAGTCTGCTATATTATCATAGCCTCTATAGTATTCTTGAGGACATGGTGCGGGATTTTGTCCCCTTTGTTGATTATCACAAAGATCATCGGGTAATAACTTACCATGAACATCAACCGGAGATGGGATGTTTTGGTTTGGATCATCATAGTTAATACCCATGAATAGATTCATGTTGCGTAGTGTATGATCTAATTCGTGATCGTAGGTAAACAAGGGTTCTCTTCCTCCCCGTGTATTTGGCATTCAAGGAAGAAAGTTCTGCAAGAATAAAAAAACAATTAATAAAAGAAAAATTAAGAAAATATCGACTAAACCTAAGTAATAAGTTTAATTTAATCTAAAAGCTACTTTCCCCGGAAATGGCGCTAAAATTTTATACGCTCAAGCTTACTTCTCAACTAAGAAGTAAAGCAGTCGTACAAAGTAAAGAACCCATTTAATGAGTTTGAGATCGTTCCCACGAGGAAAATAGTTCAGACTTAACTTTAATGTATTATTACTATCATTTATTCAATTATTTCCTTAGAAAACAAAAGACAATAAAATGGGGGTTTTTATTTCTAAATTAATGAAAAAGGCTAACTAAATTAAAGTAACCAACTAACATAATCAAATCTTTGGTTTTAATCAATTATTAAAAGTAACTGGGGTTTATGCGTGTCCCCATATGTTCCTAACTTGATAATTCTAACTATAACAATTCTTTCCTAGTATCTTGCATGAAAACTGATAAGATATGAATTTCTAAGTCCTTCATCCGCCATCTAGAAAATTTCACTCCGCACCTTGGTTCGGCTATGTGTGTTGCTATACTAAGACTTACATTCACCTCATTTTAAGCATTGTATTCGATATTTGACTAAGTTATTACTTCGTACCAATCGACAATAGCTTATTAGATAGTATACACTAAATCTATGTTGATAATTCTAGTCCTATTATCTACCTCCTTGGTCCGGCAAGTAGCATTAACGCGATTTCTACTGTTGGCCATTAGTTAAAAGGACTTCTAAACGAAAAAATTATCAATACATGCAAGACACTATTCTAGAATTGTTATTTTAGTTAGGTTTTACCTCATTATTCACTCATGGTTCCCACAACCCTAGTTATGGAGTTTAGTTACACATAGTCATAGTCACAATATTCATATATGCAATATATGAATTCAAGCACTTACTTAAATGATAAAGAATAAAATCCAGAGTTCACTTGATTAATCAACAAATGCACCAACAATCCAGAAAAGTGTCTCAATTACTTAAATTAATCGAGGACTAAAGATTCTCCAAAAGTCTAACAATCAAAAAGTCTAATAACAAAGAGTCTTCTAACAAAGAGTCTCACCCCAGAAACGAGGTTTTTCCAAATATTTATAAAAAATAAAAACCTAATAAAAGAAGGGCTCTAATTGCTCAAAATCTGTCAAACCGCATACAGGTCGACGGACCTCGTGATGAACTGTCATGGTCGTGACGGGCCGTCATGGCCTCCGTCATCCTATTCTTTACAAATTATTTTGATTCTTTCTTCATAACCCTCGACGAACAGGTATGATGGACCATTCAAAGCACGACGGTCCGTCGAGGGTCTCCGTTCCATAACACTTACAATTATTGTAATTTGGGTACTGGGACTACTCTCTGATCATCATGACAAACAAACAGGACAGACCGTCGTGGCTATCACAATCCGTCATGAACTTTGT
The DNA here is from genome assembly GCA_027789145.1 of Solanum arcanum. Taxonomy (NCBI): domain Eukaryota; kingdom Viridiplantae; phylum Streptophyta; class Magnoliopsida; order Solanales; family Solanaceae; genus Solanum; species Solanum arcanum. The sequence continues at coordinate 27,590,502 of CM050941.1, forward strand.
AATCCCACACTTAGATCACACTTCCCCATCTTCCTTCAGCAGCTTCACTACGATGCCACCTACAGACCATCAGAAGCTCGATGGACCGTCAAAAGCCCCGTAGGTGGTAACTTTTCAGCATTTCTTGCTCAAAAACTTTCGTTTTCATCTTTGGACAGATTTCCTGTAAATAAAGAGAAACTTACATAAAAAATCAATACAAACAGGCTTTTGGACACATATTAAACATAAAGAAAAAGCATTAAATATACAGTGAAACAACGGTATATCAGACACCTTCTCTTTTTCTTCCTCTAGGAAAACACAAGGACCTTGGATGACACGAGGAGGTATCCTCTCATTATCTACACCTACCTCCTCCCTTCTAGAAGTTGATCTCCTCGTATTCATGTCGTATAAACACAAAAAGTAGATATTGAGAAAAGACACCTTATATGACTCAATTCTAAGGCACGACATTAGAATAGAGAAGAAAGTGAAACTTCTATCATCCTATAGCCTCTTGTCTATGGATGTGTCGCGTCTCACACCAATGACAAAGATACTACTAGATGGAGCTTGTGAGACTTTCTAGACCCTAAACAATTCCGATTATGTTATTCTGTGATAGCAAGTGTGTCACGACCCGAAGGTACCCCCTAGATGTTAGGGAAAACCCTTGGTTTGTGGCAAGCCGTACTTGACCCTTTGGGGTCTTGTACAAGCCCTTAACTATTGTTCATTACATACGACATGAAAAGTAGTGCGGAATAAAAACTTTTCAAGATATTTTTAAAAAAATGTCTTTCATAAATATTTAGAGAATCTCCTTTTCACAAGACAACTTAAAATCATGACATAATATCTAAGGGACACGACCTTTAATATTATAAAGAAATACATAATAAGTCTTTAAATAAGAAACAAACAAAAGACCTTGAATATATGCAGACATACTTTCCTTGAGATAAACATTCCCATGATTCACCTTCTAGTCTTTAACCTCGCTTCCAAAACCTATACTTAGATAGTATAGAAAGTATGGGGTTAGTACAAAACAATGTAATAAGTATGGCATATGCAAAAACATTCAAAAAGGGACACTTTAGTAAAACCACATTTTCATGCCAATTAAGTAAACATTCATGAATATAGAAGTAAAACAATATAAGAAACATCATTTAACACATAGAGAAGGATCTCCATGATTTTTTCAAAAGAAAGTTTTTTTATAGTAACTTTCTTATTTTAAAGTGAACTATTTTGAGCATTACAGTGAACCCATTTTGACTCCAAAAAAAGTGAACTTCCAACTTATTGCCAATGAGGAAGTGAACTCATTTCTATAGGAGTTACCCTACCAAGGTATTCCTAAGACTAACAAAGGTAAGAGATGAAGGAAGTGTGCATAGGCCTCCTTCAATGCACACCAAAGTGATCCTCAAGACTACCCTTTTTTGGCTCTCACTTTGGGAGAATAAGCCCCAATTCAATGACAAGATATTAAAAGAACACTCAACAACACACCAAACTTCCCTTTTTGAATGCCTACTTAGTTCAATGAGTATATGGTGTCCCATACCACCACCTACCCTAAGAAGCACACTCTTTTAGAAGGATATGCACCAAGACTTCCCTTTCGGAAGGTCCTACTTAGTGCAATGGATAGATAGCGTCCCATACCACCACCTACCATAAGCAGTACATTCTTTTAGAAGATTTAGTTCATTTATTTCTTTTTTAGGGGTTAGATTAACCTACATAGACCATGAGAGCTAGGAATTGAATCCTGATATTAACCCCTATTGAATGAGGGATTCTCACTTGCCTAGAGTAAGGTCATACTTTTTAGCTTTTACATGGCTTTCCCAATACCTACACTTATGTAGGCACATAATTAAGGGGTAAGGCAATTGCTACTAAGTAAATTATTCTTTACTAACAAGGAGTACTCATCTCAGGAGGTAAATTGGTATACAACATCTCAACTGACAAAGTGTAACCATGCCTTCTTCATATCCTCTCGGTGTTAGGCATAAATCCCCAAGGATTTTTTACACTTTAAACTAATGGTTAAGGATAACTAGTGAGCCCCACATCTCAAATCGCGAAGGGTATTCATCCTCCGACCTATATTAGAAAGCTCTTTGGAGGTAGTGAGGTTTCTACTAAACACTTCATCTCAACTCATGAGGAGTGTTCACCTCAAAACTCCTCTATTTCCTCAACTTAGCTTCATACATTCATTTAAGTTTGTGTATATGCTTACATGTGAGAACACCTTGCACGTAATCATTATTTCATTCACATTAACTTCTATACATGCTTTAGAACTACAATTATCAATTCACACAATTTACATGCTTCACATAGTCATATACTTCATTTAGGCATAATCTAAACCAAACATGCAATTCAAGCTTCACAAAACACCATACAAGACCCATCTTCTATAAAAGTTCATTTCAGATACTAGGCCTTCAAAGACACACTAAAAGTACATACTAAATTATATCATGTTCACAAAATAAACATCGCCACCAAGAAGGTGGACCATACCACTCTAGAGCTATATATACGAAGAAACATACAATATAAGCAATTCACCATATAACCAAGCCATAACCACCTATAAAAAATTTCTCAATATTTTATCATAATAATGCCCTTAGGTCACTAGCTAAACCATGATAACATCACAAGAAAACCAAGGTTCATACCCTCACAAAAATGCTCATTTAACCAATTTCTTAAGCTAAAATTTTGAAATAAGCATAAAATTGAGTTCATTAGAGTTTTGACATTAACATCATCATTTAATTCTAGAATAAACACATTTGAATCATTAAAACACTTTTACAAGAAGATCCATGCTTAAAATCAAAGATAGAAGAAATAGAGTTTGAAAACCTTTCTTGAAATCTTTTAGAAATGACTCCTTGAATGGAAGAGGGTTCAAGTAAGTATAACATACTCCAATGAGAAGGAAAACCCACTAATTTTTGTGAATAAACACGTCCAAACCAGCCCTCCTAGCTTCTTGGCTTCCAGCTTCCAAAAAGACTTGAGAGAGATTTCTAAGGGAGAGGGGTTTTGGGTTTTAGGAAATGAAGTCTAAAATTATGTCTTAGGGTTTAAAACACTTTAATATACCAAACACCCCAAGAATTCACAAGAAAGGGAAATGTTTTGGCGTAGTCTCCATCGACGGACCAACAAACAGACCTTTTGTCAAAGGGCAGACCATTGGTGGGGTCTCGTTGGTTGTGACATAGATCCATTTGGACCTTATCCTACAGAACTTTCAAGACCAATCGGAACCCATGGTCGATGAATTTTTGGTTGAACAACGAACTGTCCATTGGATCGTTGTTTGGTCATTGATTTGGCAGCCTGTTGCCAAGAGGTTGGAATCTCTTGTAGGGAGCCTCGTGGTTCCTAGATGGAGTCGTAACCAAATTTTAAGCTGCTAAAAATATTTGTATATGTATTAGGAACATCCCACATCAATTTTGATTAAAACGAACAAGTAAAACTTACTCAAACGCATCAAGACAGTAGAACACTTTCTAAGGCCTATCTTCGGATCATCATGGCGTTCTTGGTCGTTTCACCTCCAAACTTCACACACTGCCTAAGAGCATTAATGTAACTCATTTTAAACTAAAATTAACTCAAGAAACACTCACGAGGCTCTATTTCACCTTAGTTTTTTTAGGCTGTTTCATTTTTAATGAACTCTTATTCATGCTTGTTGATGTTATGACTTGATAGTAGAGTTTCTTTGACTACATGTATAATTTAATTATATGCATGATTACTTAACTAATTGTGATTTTTTTGGTCTTATGATGTACATGCCTATGACTTAATGACTATGTCTTACTGACCTAGTATGGTTTCCTTGAGTGTGCATAATGGTTTTCAACGTAAATTGAATACTTTATGAAATATCCCTAATCTTAGCATGTTTTCAAAGTTTTTTGTGAATATTGTCTCATACATAGTACAAGTGGTTTACTAACCCCATTTCTTCTGTTTTTCCCCAACATTTTAGGTTCTGATCATTGAAGTGCTTTTAAAGATGAATTGAAGAAGACTTGAATATCTTGATCATCCAAGTAGGGTAAGTCGTCACATTTCGAGGGCGATGTTAGTATATTGCTAATGGATTTGTTTTGAGCTTAAGAATTCTATGTTTCTTTCTTTTCTGTTTAGTATGAAACAATGTATAGCCCATGTGAGACATTCTTACTTTGACGTATGGGTTATACCCAAGTTCTTACACTCTTATTAGATGGTTATTAGATGAGACGACTATTATGACTATGTTATATTTTATATACTTATGTTCAATAACACTAGAAGAGCAAGAAATCTGCCTATACAAAGGGTCTATCTATACTTGATATACATAAATACACACGCACACATACACACACGCACACATGCACACACACATATGTGTGTGCGTGTGTGTGTGTGTGTGTGAGTGTGTAAGTGTGTGTTTCTATTCAGGTCTATGTAAACCTCCGAGTAGGAGTAATGAAAAGTTTTAAATTTTATGCTAAATTTGACCTATGAATGTTATGACGTAAGCTAAAAGGGTATTCTTAGTCCTCAAAGAGGACGACGACGCTGATTACTTCAAGGGGCTATATTCGCGGACCTAACATTACTAAAACACCCCACGCTTACCCGTTTCTTGAAAGCTTTTGTAGGTGACAAACGACGATTCCTCGCTACTAGGCATCGTTTGATCAGTGCCCCGTCCTGCAGGGGCGTCAATTGGGTCAAAGACATGCTTCATGGGGGCTACGATCTCACCATTAAGTGTGGGGTTACTTCCCCAAAATATAGGGCATCATTTACTGTCTTTTAGTGAGGGGCGTTGATTGGACAATGAAATTGCAGTTTGTTTACAAGTCCTGTGTCTTCTTCTATGGGCCCCTTGTGGGTCCTAATTGGAATATTACCTGAACATTAAACCCCTATACATGGCCATCTAGGTATTAGGTTAAAATATTTTCAATTTGGACTCAAAAGAACTGACCAAGCATACAAAGACACACCATAACGCATGCAAGCACATAGACGTCTATTCGTCGAACGTCTTGGTAGTTCCTTGATGTTTGACTCCCAAGCTTACCATATTGACTTCAAACATTATAATTCACATTTTTAGCACATTATTAACTCATGAAACATTTTCGAAGCTCTAGTTCAACCCAGTTAATCAAAGGGTTGCTACAAATATCCCTAAAAACTATGTGCCTATAAAGGATATGTATTAGTTCTTCCATAGGAATGTAAGACACATCTTTATGGTATGGGGGTTACAAAACCTGATATCATGACTTCCATCTTGTTTGATGTGTACTCTAATTGCATGATAGGTACTACAATGTGTAGGTTGTAGTATGGGATGCTATGCTTGAGTGATTTTCTTATGTCTTCGTGACTTATGTTTTATAGTCCTCTAAATAAAGATATTAATAAATGTTGACTTTTTGTCCCTATAATGTTATGGATATCTCTCTTTTATTGATGAAACGAGTTAATTAGCATGTCATGTGGAAATGTAAAGGTTCTTGTCTAAATGTAGCATTTAAGAAAAAATAAGTGTTTCATGAATAAATAGAATGGGCTGCCACTTTATGCCTTACTTAAGAATCACTTAGGGTAACTTTAGATAGAGGCCTCAAATGTTGAAACGATCTACATGATGTATATGTTCATGCATTGGATATTTGTATGAGTTGGTGCATGATTACCTGAGATGAATGTAAAATGGTAAAGGCAATGGTTTAACTGAGATATTGTGACTTTTATGTTTGTTGTGTCTTATATTATGTCGTTATTGATCAAATGTTAATGAAGATTTTACACAATAGCATAAATATGTGACATTCATAAAAATGTCCCCTTTTTAGTATGTTTTTGCATGGTTATTATAGTTGGTGCTTACTTATGCCGACATAATTCTTCTTCTATCTTTTACTATAAGAGTAAGTTCAACAAAGTGATTACACTCTCTAGTGAAATTTGGGATTATAGTTCTCTCACAACCTTTTTAGTATGTCCTCATATGTTGAGGACAAGGATTTTATGGCTCTAGTGCCTTTTTTCTAAGCTTTGTAATAGACTTTTTTAGTTTTTTTAATTATAAACGGCTATGACCCTAACTTGTTTTGTTGTCTAAAGATGGACATCTGAAACTTAGTCTTCCTCTATCGTAACGAAATGAGATTTTCAATATTTGATTTTCAATAAAGTTTTAATGCTTCACTATTTCGTATATCTAATGTTATGAATGCTTAGAGACTTGTATGAGACCCTATCGAGGTCAAGTACACCTTGTTACGACTCGGGGGTGCTCTCCAATTGTGGAAAACTTCGAATCAAAGCATAACGTTATGGGAATGTCTATTAGGGTCAAAGTCGCACAAGCCACGTCTAGTAGAGTCTTATTCATCAGTGTAAGTCACGACACATCTTTGAGTTTGAGGCTATAAGACTATTGAAGTTTAAGTTTTTTCATATTTCTTGATCTTATGCGTTAGAGTTGAGTACTATAGGTGTTATTTTTATAATCATTATCTTGGGTTTATAGGATATGAATATAAGAGGAAGACCCACAAGGAGAGTGGAATAGGACATTGCTAATGATAAAGTTCCTCCCTTAGATACCCTAGATGGACAAGCTCCTCCAGGTGAGCAAGTCCAACTGGTTTCCTCGGACATGACCAATGAAGAAATTATGGCGATATTTCTATATTTGGCCCATGCTATAACGGCCCAAGCGAATAAAGATGTGGGACGTAAAATGAATGCTTCGGAGAGTACCATTGACTCAAGATTGAGGGAATTTGTGATGATGCATCATTTTTTTCTTAGCCCTATAGTGGAAGAATATCCCCTAAAATTGTTGAATGGAAATATAAAATAATGGATGCTTTGGGAGTTACCTCTAGCGAAAAGGCGGAGTTGGCTTCCTACATATTAAAATAGGAGTCTCACATTTGGTTTACTCAATGGAAGGATCATAGTCTTGTGGATGAGGTTACTATATAGTGGAAAGAGTATATATAGGCTTTTATTGGTAAGTGGTCTCTATATTAGAGAGACTATTAGGATACATGTTGTCCCAGTATCTATTATATCTAATATGGGAGCACAATTTACTGCTAATTTCTTGAAGTCCTTACAAAAATGAATGGGGACAAAGGTTAACCTTAGTACAACCTTTCACACTTAGAAAGATGGCCGGTGAGAGCGCACAATTTTTACAGTCAAGGATATGTTAAGGGCATGCACGATAGAACTCAAGGGAAGTTTGGATGACAAGTTGTCTCTTATTTAGATGGCATACAATAATAGTTATCATTCAAGCTTAAGGATGGGACATTATAAGGCTTTGTATGAGAAAAAATGTAGGTCCCCCATTGGATGGTTAGATTTAGGCAAGTAAAAGTTGATTGGACTTGATTTACTATATCAAACAATGGAGGAATTTAAGCGCATTTAAGAGAGTTTGCTAACATCTCAAAGCTAACAGAATTCATAATCAGATGTGCGACGAAGGGACATAGAGTTTTGTGTTTAGGACTTGGTATTGTCAAAAGTCTTTACCATGAAGGGTTTTATGAGAGTTTTCATAAATAAAAGATTAGTACAAGATTCATTTGTCCATATAGGATCCTTTGGAGGGTAGGATGAGTGGCTAATGAGCTTTAATTGCCTTTGGGGATAGAATTTGTTCATCCAAGTCTTCCATATATCGATGTTATGAAAGTTAGTAGGAGACCTTACTCGAGTTGTCCCCGTTGAGGACGTTAATATTAGAGAGAGTTGTCCTACGACGAAACTCAAATTGCCATATTAGATTGACAGCTCCATAAATTGAGCACCAATGAATAGACTTTATTCAATGTATTATAGAAAAACAAGATTAGATAAAAGGTGACCGGGGAAGATAAGGAGGGCATGAGATCAAAATATCCTCACTTGTTTCATACCCCAAGCTGATGACATATCAGTTTATATTAGTGGAGTTAGACTAGATACAAATATGATTTTTTAATTTATATTGTTGGTTATTGTTGTAGTTGTTGTTGTTGTAGTTTTCCTCGCGCTATTATTAGGGAGTTATACTGCTAAGCTATTTATGTCATCCTGTTAGGCGAATTCGTTAGATTTTCTATATCTCATGTTCTTGGATAGTCACATTTACAAAGGATCTTCTGCCTAATTCTTTTTAAAAGAACCCAAGGACTTAACCACGTGACTCTAATTTTTGTTCATGGATGAATGTTTCTATAAGGTGAAGGATATTACACCACGACTTTTGAAAACGTCTATGTTGACGTGTATCATCGTGAAAAGACCATGAGGGTGGGTAATATATAAAGGATGATGTTTTATGTGATATTTTGAGTTTTTAAAGGTTGTATATCATGTTTTGATGTTAGGTAAGTTAAAAAAAATGGTGAGAGTCCATAAATTCCTTCTTTAAGATTGTTTAAAATTTAGGTAAAATGCCTCGGAGGTTTTCTATAAATCAATAATGATTTTTAGTTATCAAAACCTTTGCAAGTGAGGATCTATGAGTCTATTTTCCAGCGCATTAACCCATTCATTCATATGACTTAAGAATATTGAGATATTTGCGTTTTACAAGATCACGCACGCAAGATAGTGAGATGGGTCCCCTTTGACGGTGGAACTTTATATTTATAATCTTATTCGACTTTTTCTTTATTTTTCTTCATTTTTCTTAGTGAATAACCATAATACTCACAAAATCCACTTCTAGCATCAGCGAAGTTATAGATTCTTGTGACTTAAGTCATTGATAGAAGTTATTCTGTGTTGTGATTGTCAACATGGCATAACTTTTTTTTAGATTTTGTTGTATATATTACATTTATGTGTCGACAGCAGGGATTGGGCATACACTATAGTTTTGAGGTTTGGTTCTACGCGAATCAATCTGGTAACCCGGTCTAATCGTAGGCATTCTACATACATTAAGCATTACATAGCATATTCATTATTAGTCTTCAAGCGCATTGACCCATTCATCTATAGAATGTATTCCTTCATAGGCAATTCAATACTCCCCATTGGTGAATATCTAATTCACATATTAACATGATGATGCACATCCTTGTAACATACTAGTAGCTTCACACTAATGGACTAAGGAACTCGCTCCTAAACTAGTATCATCAAAGCATACAACATAAGTAAACATGTAAGTCACACAAATCAGCAACCAACATGATGACTAAAACATATTAACCTCATATTAGTGCATAAACACCATACACAGTCAAATACATGGAAGACTAATTAAGGCTACGCACCCGAGAGTTCAACAAAGGTGCCTTCCTCTGTACCCATAGATTTGAGTGCGAAGAATCGTTGCCTCCTTGGAGCCTCTTCACTTGGACCATTAGGTTGAACTCTCTCCTTACCTTGTTCTTGACTTCTCCTATTCAAACAATCCTTCACCATGTAACCCAGTTTGCCACAACTGGAAAAGCGTTTTTACCCATCATACACTCTCCTCCATGTAGTATTCCACACTTTCTGCAATGTGGTCTCTCCTAAGGTGTATCTAATTCATTTTTTCTCTTAACTCTTGACTTGGAATTCCTATCGTAGCAACCCTTGGATGAACTTGACTCCCCTTGGTTGGAGAGTCCCTTCTTAAACCTAGGTTTATCCCTGATTTCAGTACTAATGTTCCTTGAAAAATTCTCCTCGGCTTGCCTTGACCTGTTCCCTGCCCTAGTGTGCCTCCTATTTATACTTTCCTCCACTTGATGTACATTAACTATAAGACTTGAAAGTCCCATGGTGGCATGCAGCGTAACTACCCTACACTCTTCCTAGAGATTCTCAACAATCTTAGATCCAGAAGAAATGGGAGGATTCATCCTCCTGAAGTCCCTTAAAGTACTAGCCATGATGCTGGTAGGAGGGTTCTTCTTGGGAAAACATTTTTGCTCTACCTAAGGAATTATACATTAGAGAAGACACGATAAGATCAAAAGAATGGAATTTTCCTACGCATCATGCAGTATCTAATTTAGGATAGTGGTGCACTTCACTATCATGACTTAGAAACTACTTAATGTGCTTTATGAGAACTTATTGTCATTGGAATTTAACCTAGGGATATGATACGAAATTTTTCATGAACGGAGTCTAGAACCAAGACGAAACCGGCGTCGTTGACCTCTCAGAGGTCGCAGACAATCCTACCTACGTCATTCATACTTCGTCTAGGTTAGTTTTAGCGGAAAATTTGAAAATTTTTGTTTCTTAACATACATACTAATCATTCTATAAGATTCATAACTGTTTACCATAAACCATCTAGCGTTAATATTATCAAATGAAAGAAACATTTTAATATAGCATTCAATGTATACTTGCCAAAATGGCACCAATACAATGTATGAACAAAAAATTAAAAGAAACGCTAGTGAAACATACTCCACTAGCTCAATCCTATAACTAATCAAGAATATAATGGGCAAGTATTCTCGAAAGCATGAGGTCCTACCAAGTCCGAATGAATGCTCCACGTCCGGATAGTTTCATCGTCAACCTGTAGCTCTAGCGTCAACCTGGGCCTGCACATAAAAGTGTAAAGTTTTATAGGGTTAGTACACAGTTTTAATAATTATGGGTATATGTAATTATGAACCAAGTACATGCATGAGTAAGAATAGATATTTTCTAACAACATGATTATGGAAAGTCATGTCAGTGGACTTGCCAAATTGGGATTAGGAAAGTTGGTGAGCTTTCCAAATTTGGATTAGAAAATTGATAGAACTTTCCAAATTTGGATTAGGAAAATCATGCCATGAGAGTAACATGCATCATCATACTTATCATACTGCACACAACACATAACATATTGCATATAGAACATAAAACTATTCATATTATTCGTTCATATGCCATGAGACCTTGGAATCATGGACTTGACATCAAGACTTCCTTAAAATGAGGGCTCAACATATGGGACCTCAACTAGGGAGCCTTCTTTAGAAAACAAAGAGTCTTCTTAATTCATTCATACGTACTACAGTTCATTTTATTCATAGGCTAGTGTAAACACCAGCATACCTAGGATGTAATTTAAGACTTTCATCAGGTTCGGTCTGCAATGATCAAGAATTACATAGTGTCATTACGTAAGTCTAGCTCACCTCTTTATTATCCTATCCTAACAACTTTGGTATCATTTATTTCATTATGTGCGTCATTTGAGGCTGGCCTCATTAATTCATGGGGAACTTTAACTTTAACTAACATAGATCATGTAAGCATCATGAAATCCATTGTCTCCCCCACACCGAAAAGAGATGGAATTACCGGCCAAAGTGACCAAAAACATCCTAGCGTACATAGGAATTGAACCACGCCAGATCTCTATATTGGTAGTTTAGGTTCGAAGACAAGGATATATAAGAAGACCCATACCCGGTATGCAAGACAGTATCATCTCATGAGATTTACGTGAACCTCCACCCTTCTCAAAAGAAAGCATCAGTGCTCATAGCTAGTTTATCGGAGCTCACTATAAAGTTCCATTACATTCAACTCATACGTCATGGAAGCTCGCATCCAGTATGAGGACATCATAGCTAAAAATATTATTTCTCATCTCATCATTAGTATTAAGTGTGTTGATCTCAATACTTTCATTAGAGTGTTCATAGGGACTGGTCTCTTCATTGACTTTACACTCTCATAGGTAAGTACGTTTTGGTAACATTTACTTAGGCTCATTTAAGATTGTTTTGACATTTTACATTATCCTAATATCATGTTGTCTCCACATTCATTACCATTAGTACAATTTGTTTTCATAATTACTCACCCTATTTTACGTGAATGTTCATTTCATCATATGCCAATGTAGTTGGTCATTTTGTGTGTTTCACACTATTACTTAACCCTTCTAGGGTTTCATCATTTCATTGTTTATTTCATCATTTCTTTGTTCATTTTATCATTTAATTGTTCATTTTATGATATGCCAATGCACTTGGATATTTAGTGTGTTTCATACTCTTATTTAACCCTTCTAGGGTTCCATCATTTCATTGTTTATTTCATCATTTCTTTGTTCATTTCATCATTTCATTGCGTACATCTTAGGTTCACTTATTTTTATATGTATGCTAGACCTATGGGTCGATACATACAAGCCATGAGGCTTCATCCATAGTTCGTTTAAGTGATTCACATCTTCCTAAGATTATGTGGTACAAGACTTATACATCTTGTATGTATACGAAGATCTCTATTTTGATCTAAGTAGGCAGCATTATTCTTGAATATTTAATTCATGTATGACTTATGTATCAATACAAAATTTGGGCAAGGGAACCCATTTTCAAATCCCTTGGACAAAACTTACATTTTTTTAATTTACTTTTTTTGATCCATACGGCTTGGGGACCCAAGTTCGAGCCCCAATGCCTTCATTTTATTTTCCCCTTAATTTCTCTCTTCATTTTTTGCTTAATAGCTCTAAGAGGATGTGGAATCGAACCCCCACAACCTGATTTACTTTTTTCATTACTTTTAATTTCTGTCCTTTGGCCGAGGTGTTTTGGGATCGAACCCCCACAACCCCTCTTTAATTTCATTTAAGTTTCTCCTTGATATGCCTAGGAGTTTGTGGGTTCGATACCCACGACGCACATCTCTTTTCTTTTATTTTCTTAATTCTCATTCACTGCCTAGAGGTCGTGGGTTCGACTCCTACTCCTCACATATCTTTTCTTTTATTTTCTTTACACTCCTTCACTGCCTAGAGGTCATGGGTTCGATTCTCACACCTCACTTTTCTTTTTCTTTCATTCATAGCTTTCTTGTAGTGAGGTCTTGGGTTAAATACAAACTGACCTCACATATTTTTAACATTATTTTCGAACTCCCCTAAACTTCAACATTAGCCGAAATTAAACCATCAACATGCTGGAAATTTTAATCACATTTGCAGCCTACCTTCTTCAACATTTATACGAAATTTCATAGGGTAATTCGTAGGTCATTTAATATGTTCTTAGGTGCTTTTATCATGGATTCGTTTAGCCAAGAGATTATCACTCAAATCAGCCACATTTCAACTCATATGAACATCACGAATTACATAATTATTTGTACCTGAAATACAACCACAACATCACATTTTTAAAGCGTTAAGGCACATAGATACTCTTCACATTGCAAACACACATAAACATAATTTTTGAAAAACATCAACCTAAGTCACATAATTTCGAACATACATAAAAACACATAATCATCACGAAAACATGTTTCATTCCTTGTTTTCTACCAGAAAACATAACCAACCTATAATTCAATGGGAGCTAGTGACAGGGACTGGCAATGGGGAACAACCCTAGTTTTCGGAATAGATTCGTTTGAACCTAAGGGGTCTCTTGGGAAAGGGTGCAAGAGATAAGAGAACTTATACCTTTTTTTACGTTAAACCCTCAACTTGCTTCCCGAAAACTTCACCCAAGATCACGTCCAAATCCCCTCAAAGAAAACACCAACTCGACTGACAAACTTCTCTTTGCCTACGTGATTGATTTCGTTTGTTTTCTTATATTTTCGTTGTGAGTTCTTCAACTGTGAAGAACTTTGGTTTACCTACTGTTTTTTGAAGTTATTTAGCAGAGAGAATAGGAGTGAGAGTGATAGAGATATGAGAGAGAGAGGAGCGTGGGAGAGGAGTTTTCTTAGGATTAGGAGTCTAGTTTAGGACTTAGTCAATTGTGTTTTTATTTAATTATTAAAAATCTGATTTTATTTTATTTTAAATCATATAATAAACAATAAATATAAATTATTTGCATTAATTTACCAACTGGAATTAAAAATAATTTAATTCACTTTTTCCACCTAGGTTCGAACCCAGGTGGAGCAAGACTTCACTTCAAGAGACAATTTTCGGCCCTCTCTCCCCAAAATTCACCTCAACCTTATTAATTAAATAATTAATTATACATTTAGGTAATTATTGTACTACCATTATCCTTGAATAAGACCATTTTATCCCTAGACCCTCCAAACCTACGATTTTCCCTTTTTATGTCCAGTAAAAGATTCCTTCAAGTAAATCTTCGTATTAAAGAACCCTACATGGTTGTACCCAACCTTTTATAGCTCAACTAACTACCCAATTTAGTTGTATTGGCTGTAGCAAGGGTTCAGAAGTTTGGTTCTACGGGCATCAATCTGTGTGAACTCGGTCTAATCGTAGGCATTCTAGACACATTGACTATTACTTAGCATATTCATTTTTAGGGTTGTTACAAAGGATATTCCATGCATATGACATGTTTCCTTAAAGCTTCGGATCAATATAATCTAGTTGTTATTCATTTTCTACTTTGAGTCTTTATTGTTGATAGTTGGCTGCTAAAGTTGATATAATCAACCCTTGTAAGGATTCTTTTTCAATTAGTAGCGTCTTATGTTGGACACGACTTACAGGATATTCGTATAGGTTGATTATAACTAAATTGCTTGCTTTTAGGGATTTGATTTTTGATTTCTCCCTTGGGGCTATTGCGGGTAGTTGTTGGAATGTTATCTATGCTAGAAGGTCTATCTCGTACCTCTGGGGGCAATAAGGATTCCTAAATGGGATAAGAGGTTCCTATAGGTATAAGTTGATTTTGAGAATTTCTATGAGTTTCCTACATGGCCATATTGATGCCTTAGAAGGCTATGTGCTTTCTTTAGGGCCATGTTGTTTCCTAAGAGGGCTATGGGTTTTCTATAAGCTATATTAACACCTGAGATATATGTGTTGCGTACGGAGCTATAGTACTGCCTCAAATAGCTATGTGACTACTTACAAAGATATGTGACTACGGATAGCGGTATATAGACTGATTTACACCTTACATGCTTGTGGGAGCCCGGGTAGTTGAACTTGTATGTTGGTTGGTTATTGTTTCATTATTTTTGATAAGTTTAGATTTAGGAGCCGATCAGTACTCTTGTTTTATCCTTGATTTATTTGTCATATTATTCCAGTATATTAGGATAATTGATCATAGTTTATTTCCTTTCATACACTGTACACTATTCGTAAAGACGCCCCATTGCTTGCGGACATTGCATTCATGAATGCAGGTCTTGATAGATGACCCAGTAGACCTCCTCTGGAGAAGCATTGACATATATCTTATTGGCTAGCCCCTTTTCCTGGGGATTCCATAGTTAAAAGGTTTGTTAGATTTTATTGTATATATAGTTATGGGTAGGCCTAGCCCTGACCCGCCAATCTTTTTTACTCTTAGATGCTTGAAGACAATTGTGTGGGGTGTATATCTATGTTATGTACATTCTGGACCAGTTTGTTGGTTTGGTGAAACATGTGAGTTGTTAGGTGTATTGTCTTGATATAAACATGTTTAAAATATTGGTATGGGTATCGTGGTGTCCATGACGGCCTAATCAAGATCTATTTTTTCTGCTTTACTATTTGTATATATGACGTCTTGGGAGTAGCTATTTATTCTATACATCTATTAACAGGGGCATTTTCGGCCGGGGGTTTGGTTTTAATTCATGATATACTTTTTTTTGTGATTTAATGTGGATTCCATGCGCTAGTAAAAAATTGTTTAGCAGGCTCGGCTTGAACTTGATTTTTGGCATTAGGAGCCTGTTGCGCCCCTTAAGTTTAGGGCGTGACAAAATCTCATTTGTATGACTTCCAAATAGATCAGAAGATGAAGAAAATAGAAAACCGATACACTTCTATCAAAACATATGCACACTTTTGTGTGGTAATTTAAAAAAAATTGTCATATGTTGAAACGAATTACACTTTTAGTTGAACAAAATAGACAAAATAGTTCATAAAAAAAAATTTAATGGTAGACAAAATACTAGAAATCTTATAAATATAAAACTTGTTTCATTAATTAAAAATATAAAAAATTTCTCGAAGCTCCTACATACTATTCTAGCAGCCCAAATCCATTACTTTCTTAAAATAATATCATCTATCAAAAAGTCTTGTTATGTTTTATAAAAATTTTCATCCTCATCTTTCTTTTCTTTCATTGTATAAATAGTGTAGATAAATAAATTCAATAATAACTGACTAACTTAACGTTGATCATGTTGCTTGTCTTGCGTAACTATTTCCAGAACAATGTAATTGGTGGATTTTGACCGTCATTGAAAATGATAAGTAATGAACCACTAGGTCATTATTATGTATCCGCCTTATCTCATCGGTAAGAGCTTTCCTACATATCATTTATGATTTTCTCGCACTGAAAGATCGGTCACATGGTCATTCATTTGAGTTATTGCAGCTTTTCGTGTTTTAGAGGCCTTGAACATTGAAAAGTGACTTATATGGTTTGCTCGAGTACCAAGGATTTTGGTGCGAGTTTATTCTATATTTAGCGTTCTAACCTTGAAAATCTACTAGCGATTGACTCTGGTTAACATTTTTGGAAGACATGTTCGAACTAAAATTCTTACAATGTGGTTAACCTCAAAATGTTATTTTTTGTCTAGAACTCTCCTTTGTAAGACCACCGAGGCCTCCACACACCTTCCTACCCCCTAGATAGATTTTGGTTTTAAATGGCCTTAGAGAGTGGGACCCACTTTTTATCAAGATGACTTCAAAAGGTAATTTCGATTGCACCTTTGACTCAGAATGTTGAATTTAGTTGGGTAGCATAACTATTTTATTCTTATATCGATGCAAATTAATGCCAAGCACCCTGTCGAACATTTTTAATTTGGCAGAAATTTTTTTTTTTGAGCTGACATATATATAGCTAGTGCAGGACGTTTCAGCCTTATTTCTCAACTTCAAACCTTCATTACTCTCCAAAATAAGTCTGATTTTGTTGATTCTTCGGTTTTATACTAGAGTGGTTTTTTCATTAGAACGCATTGGCGAGGTTGGATTTTTTTTAAAGCTCTTTAGAGGTAATAATTAAGTTGTAGCAGTAACTCATTTTTGAGATTCATTTTTAAGAAATTTTGGAAGTTGATTTCTTGGAAATTTTAGTTCCAACTTGGGTGATTCAAGAGCCTAGATTGTGGGAGATTTAGTGAGGATTATCCGGCTTTAGCAGTTTGATCCTCTTTTCTTTTAATTTCTTATAAATAATAGTTGGCACGATTGTTCAATTTTAGCATTTTTGTTTATGGCATGTTCATTTAGGAACTGTTTCAATCCCCGAATTATTTTTCAATTAGCATGACAATTTAGTAGACCTCTTTAGAACCTATTTTTGTGGATAATTATAGAATTTTTAACGGAGGTCCCATTTTCCCCTCTTTTCTACATTGAAAGTGGTCAGCCTCGGTTTCTTGCAAATCTCATGTCTAAACGACTATAATGATGTTGTTATTTTATTTTTTATAGTGTAGAAGAAATCCAAGGCCTCTCGAAGGGAAATAGCTGTGGAGAGTAGTTTTGAGTTTGCGTGTTCGGCCTACAGTTAGGCTACGAATTCCGTTTTATTTTAGATTAAGTCCAAATGTGTGAGCATGTGTATTTGTATGACTATTTTGGCGGAGGACTAGATTAGCATGTTATGTTTCATAAAGGTCATATTTAGGTTGTCTTCGGGTCCGGCAAGCACTTCAATTGTTATATTTGATAATCCTTGCTTCCTTTATTGTCCTATTTTTAACTTATTAGTTATATTATAGCATGTTTGTCCTTAGTCTAGACTTAGACTAGTGATGTCATGGACTAATGATTGTTCAGAGCTGATAGATTATATTATTTGTGTCTCGATGTGACTTTTATCAGTGTAGGTCTTGGAAGACTTTTATAGAATACATGGGTCTCATGGATATGATATTTAGCTATGTAGTGACTCAGTTATGGGGCCTTAACATCCTAAATTCCCATATTATCCTAGCATTCAGGATTTCTGGACACCTTCCAAACCCGTTTGATAATACATTTGAAGTCAATTCAGTTCTCTTGTCAACCTATGATTGTTAGAGGATATAGAAGATGTATACGAAGAGTTACCCAAGACATTTATATGCGGGAATCCTTAGATGTCTTATTTGCAAACTTTATGCTATTGTGGTAACTTAATAGGAGGCTTCACCCACGGTTTGAGGTTTTCGGTATGTTCTTCCTATTAATACTTTTTAACACTCCTATAATGGAGTTCACACATAGATCCGGGACCTCGATCCACATAAATCGACTACCCATAGATATAGTGATACAACCCATAGGGATATCACCACCTCTATATTCCATCCCAGCGAAAGGGTGAAACAAGTAACATTCCATAAAAACAATGAAACACACACTGTACGAGATGATACCACAAAAAATTGTTCATAGTGGTATATTTTAACCTACCAAAGTTAAGTCACGGACGACTCTACACCTATCCACAAGACTCTACGTGACTCTAGATCTGTACATGTCTGACAACTAAACAGCCTAAGTTGGTAGATAGAGCCATTGACAAGCCTAGAGGTCGACCAAAGGGTAGGGGTTTGAGTATAACACTAGCACATGAGATATATATATCTCCAAACACGGTAGATGAGCCTCACTTTTCCCTTATTCCCCAACTTCCAAAGGGTGAAGGTTTAACCCATCCAAATATGGTATGACTTCTGCTTTAAAGAGGAGTAACCAACTCTTTTCGAAACGTAAAGAGTTTAGCTTTGCCTTTTAATTAGAGACTACAAGTTTCTTCTACTCATTATAAAATTCATGAACTCTTTCTCTAAGCATATATATTTTGTTATTGCTAGCATGGCTAACTAAACCCACAACAAGGATTGTGAGAACCATCATCGTTTAATAAATTATAAATAATAACTATGCAGTTCATGAATAGTGTTGTATATCATGCATTGATAATTGTTTTGTTTTAAAGTCCTTTTAGTGAGTACACGTAGTAGAACTCTCCTTAACTCTACTTGCCGTGCCAAGGAGTTAATTACTAAGAAAATAATTATCATAGTAATTTAGTGTGATACTACCTAAGAGTCTAATGCCAATTAGTTTAGTTGTAAGAACAAAGTCATACATTGAAATGATATCTATCTAAGGTAAAGGTAAGGGTTAGTAGATTATACAAACATAGTTAGACCAAGGTGCAGGGTAAAGTTCTCTATTTTGAAGACCAAGGACTTAGGCATACATAACTTTCCACTTTGTAGATGATACAATATGATATAATTACTATTATTAGGATTAACACTTTTTGAGCTTATGGGGAACACATATCCCCTATTTTCTCTGTCTTATTGATAAAACAAATTGGAATCTTTCTTATTTGTTATCTAAAATACAACAAGTTATTTTCTACACAAACGTCGCCTTTACTCACTTGTCTCAGAAATATGTTGACTAAATGAATATGATAGTAAGTTAAGTTTATGTCCAAACCGTATTCCTCATGCAATAGACCCCAAACAAAAAGTTAATTCTTTATTTTACAACAATCACTTATACTTCTTTAGATAGGTGTAATTGGACCGTATCCAATTTTCGCGCCTCTCCTAGGGAGAAGTGCCACATCATGGTGATAAAAGGCATAGTTCTGGATCATCTAATTTATGATCAGATTATTATACTTGATAGAGATAAACTCGAGCTAATTGAAAATCTTCCACCACCTATCTCTTTTAAAGGTATTAGAAGTTTTATTGGGAATGCGGTATTTTACATA
Organism: Solanum arcanum; assembly: GCA_027789145.1. Taxonomy (NCBI): domain Eukaryota; kingdom Viridiplantae; phylum Streptophyta; class Magnoliopsida; order Solanales; family Solanaceae; genus Solanum; species Solanum arcanum. The sequence continues at coordinate 27,610,232 of CM050941.1, forward strand.
AGGCCTATCAAGGATTTCTCCAAATCCACACACCTATGGTGCAAATCGCTTGAAAATGAGTATAAGGATGAGTTTGATGATGATTGTCTTAGAGAATTTGGAGAATCGATGTAAAAGGTCATTTCTGCACCCATTGTTATTTGACCAAATAAAGGACGACCGTTCGAGGTAGTGTGTGATAAGAGTGGACTGGCACTTGGTGTAGTTTTGCGACAAAGGTGAGAGAAGATTTTTCACCTAATCTAATATACAAGCAAAGCTCAAAATGTTTATTAAAATAATCATACAATGACTGATCTAGAACACTTTGTTGTGTTTTTCTCATTCGAGAAATTTTTATTATACTTTCTTGGTACTAAGGTCATAGGGCATATTTATAATTCTGCACTGAGGTATTTGATGGCTAATTACGATTCAAATCCTAGGTAGAATTGTCAGTTGTTGTTTCTGCAGGAGTTAGATTTTGAGGTTAAATTTAGCAAAGAGACAGAAAATTAGGTTTCCGATCACTTGTCCATGTAAGAGGGACACGCTATGCTCAAGCTAGGAGATGGGGCTGAAATTGATGATGTTTTTTCTACATGAACATGTATTGGTTGTTTCTCTTGATCTGATTCCTTGGGTTTTCAGACCTTTCTAACTACTTGGCAAGGGATCTAGTTTCATCGAATTTAACTTTTGACCAAAGGAAGAAATTTATGCAAGATGTGAAGATGTTCTTTTATTCTGTGAGCCTAATTTGTTCTGCTTTTTTGTTGATGGGATAATTCGTCATTGTATGCCTTAGGTTGATATGTTTAGTATAATTGATCCATGTCATTCATCACCAGTTGGTGGGCATAAAAGTTGTATTCGCACTATAGATAAAAATTTTGCAATGTGGGTATCACTGGCTTACCATCCCTTAAGATGCTTCTATGAGTTTGATACTGCTGATTCAGTTATTTCATGTTTGGGGAATTTATTTTACAGTTGTATTTGGGAGATCACATGGGCAAGCATCCTCGAAAGCATGAGGTCCTACCAAGTCCGGTCACGTCCGGATAGTTGTTGCGTCGTATCGTAAGCTTTAGCATCCGTCCGTGTCTGAACCTAAAAGTATAGAGTTGTATGGGATTAGTACATACTTTTACTAAGTATGTGTATATGCAAGCACACACAAAGTACATGCATGAGTACGAATAGCTTTCTCCTATCGATATGAATTATGGAATGTCAAGTTAGTGGACTTGCCAAATATTAGGAAAGTCATGTCATGAGAGTAACATGGTATATCATACTTATCATTTTGCAAACAGAACATAAGATATTCACATTGTTCATATCATTTTTTCTTATTCTATGAGACCTTGAAATCATGGACTTGATATTAGGACTTCCTAGAATGAGGGCTCAACACATGGGACCTCAACTAAGGAGCCTTCTTTTGCAAACACAGAGTCTGCATCATTCATTCATACGTACTTCATTTTTCATTCTTTCATATATTAGTGTATCAAGCAGTCATACCTAGGATGTAGTTTAAGACTCTCATCGGGTTCGCTGTGCAATGACCAAGAATAACCTAGTGTCATTACTTAAGTCTAACGCACCTCTTGATTATCCTATCCTAACACCTTTGGTATCATTGATTTCATTATGTGCATTTGTTGAAGCTGGACTCATTATTTCTTTGGGAACTTTAACCTTAACAAACATAGATCATGTGAGTATCAATGAAATCCAGTGTCTGCCCCACACCGAAAAGAAGTGGAATCACCGGCAAAAGTGACCCGAACATGCTAGCTTATATAGGGAGTCGAACCCTGCTGGATCCCTATATTGGCAGTATAAGGTCAAAGACTAGGATATATAAGGAGAACCATACCCATCACGATGGACAGTCTCATCTCATGAGATTTACGTGAACCTCCGCCCTTCTCGAAGGAAGGCATCACCATTCATAGTTAGCCTATCGTTGCGCAGTACAAAGTTTCATTACATTCAACTCATACATCATGGAAGTTGGATTCTAGCATGAAGACATAATAGCTCATTAGATGATTTGTCATCTCATCATTTGTATTAAGTATGCATTAACTTAAATACTTTCATTAGAATGTTCATAGAGACTGGTCTCTTCATTAACTTTACACTCTCATAGGTGAGTACTTTTTGGTAGCTTTTACTTATGCTCATTTGAGATTGCTCTCATCTTTGATATTAGCCTCTTATCATGTTGTCACCACATTCATTATCTTTAGCACATTTTCTCTTCATAATTACTCACCCCTTTTACGTGAATGTCCATTTCATCATATGTCAATGCACTTGTCCCTTTAGTGTGTATCACACTCCAACTTAACCCTTTTAGGGTTACATCATTTCATCACATACATATTAGGTTCACTTGCTTTTAAACGTATGCTAGACTTATGATTCTATACATAGAAGCCATGAGGCTTCATTCATAGTTCATTTAAGTGATTCATATCTTCCTAACATTATGTGGTACAAGACTTATGCATCTTCTATGTATGCCAAGATCTTGACTTAGATCTGTGTAGGCAGCATTCTTTTGAACATTTATTCACGTACGACATATGTATCATTACGGAATTTGGCAAGGGAACACAATTTTGAATCACTTGAATAATACTTATGTTTTTATTTATTTTACCTTTCTCCTAATCTTCACCCTCGGGTTGCAGAACCAATTTTAAATCCCCTCAATAACATTTTTTTCCTTTCCCTCACTTTAGGTTAAGCGTTTAGTAATTAGGGGACCCGAGATCAAACCCCCACAAGCACATTTCATTATTTTTCTTCTTCCTTAACTACTTCTGTGTTGGCGGAGAGGATGTTAGTTTTAATCCCACTCCGCTCATCTCATTATTTTATTACTTTCTCTGTGTCTCCTCATTCGACCGAGAGGTCGTGGGATCGAATCCCACTCCACCCATCTTTTCTTTTTTATTTATTTTTAACTTTATCCTTACTCTCATGTTTGACCGAAAGGTGGTGGGTTCGAAGCCCACTCCTCTCACTGATTCATTTTTATTTTCAAGTATGAGAATTGGCTAAGGCACCCAGTTTTGATTCCCCTTAACCCCATCTCATTACTTACATTTGTTTAGTGATTTTAACATGGTGAGGTCTCGGGTTCAACCTTTAGTGAACTCACTTATTTCGCATTCATTTTACATTTCATATTGTACAACTTTGCTTGTTCAAAACCAACTAACATGGTCCTGGAAATTGGGTCACGTTTTTCAGCTCATTTTTATCAACAATTATACATTCATTCTTAGGGCATTTCGTGAATCATCTAGTAAGTTTTTTAGGTGTAGTTTCATAGTTACATTTAGATAAGAGTTTTCCACTCAAATCATCTACATTACACCTCATATGAACATCACGATTTATACAAGTTTATGCATGTTAAATACAACCATAACATATGTCAATTTTGAATTTCAAACTGAAAGTATATGACACAGCTTAGACATTGCACACACATAATTTTTCACATTATTTTGGAAGACATAAATTATCACCCATACAATTCTGAACACAGTTTCATGAACATATTCATCACAAACATCAACTTACATGCCTAATCTACCAGCAGACATACCAACCTTAGATCATTGGGAGCTAGTCACAAGGAACATGTTATTGGGAACAACCCTTGTTTTCGGAGTAGATTAATCTGAGACTTAAGGGTCTCTTGGGAAAAGGACTAAGAGGAAGAAACCCACACCTGGTTTTAGCTTTCAACACCTTCAAAGTGCTGCCAAATCCACCAATAAACCAATTACCCAATGAGAAATTACCTTTTAGCTTTATGTTTTAACATTATCTTGTCGTTTGTATATTTTTTTTAAGTTCTTCAAGTTTGAAGAACTTTCGGTTTTTTCTTTGTTTCCTATTTTATAAAAAGAAAGAGAGTGAAATCTTGAGAGAGTGCTTGAAGAGAGGCTGATAAACATGAAAGAGAAAGATGAGAGGTAGTGTTCCGTTTGAACTAGGACTATTAGGCAAGACTTAGTAAAATTAGATTAAATAATAGTCAATAAATAATAAAAATCAGATTTAATTTTTCTTATATAAGAATTTAAATATTATTAGTTAAATTAATTCACCAAATTAAATAATCAGATTAAATCATTGCTCCCACCTAGGTTCAAACTCGGGTGTAGTAAGATTTCGCTCAAAGGCAAATTTCCGCCCTTTTTACAGAAATTGCCCTCCGCCATATTGATTAAAAAATTAATTACATACTTAGGGTAATTACGATGCTACTCTTATCCAGGAAAAAGATTATTTTACCACTAGACCCTCCAAACTTAAGATTGCCCCTTTTTAAGTCCGGTTAAGACTTAACTGGGTAGATCTTCATATTCAGGTGCCCTAAATGGTTTGACCCAAATTTTCCTAGATTAACTAACTCACCAAGTTGGTTGGCTTAGTTATTGCAAGGTTTCAGAGGTCTGGTTCTACGCGCATCAATCTGCGTGAACCCATTCTAATCGTAGGCATTCTAGACATATTAAGCATTACTTAGCATAGCCATTTTTAGGGTTGTTACATCCATAATGGTTGAGTCATCTCTAAAAGATTATGAATATAATGAATGTGAGAAAAGAACCATTAGACTAGTTATGAGCAAGTCCTTTAACGTTCAAGTCTCATGAGACGAGACTACCACCGAGGTGGATAAGAAGTCTCCATAAGTCCCTAGTCTTTGAACTATGTCTAGCCAACATAGGAACTAGCATGTGATTTCCACCTTAGAGATATAGGTATGTTTTTATTTCACCTTAGACAGTGAGATCACCTCTTTTCGGTGTGGGTAGACACTGGATTTCATTTCTAGCTCACATGATCTATATCAGTTAATGCACAAATCATGTTTTTGGTTTACTATATCCGTGAGCTACTCCTTTTCGGCGTGGAGTAAACACCTGAGATGGATTATCCTTTGACAAGAATCACCCTTTTTGGTGTGGGGTAGACACTAGATTTCATGAGTAGCTCACATGATCTAGATTACTTTTAATCAGAGAATCACCTCTTTTCAGTGTGGGGAAGACACTAGATTTCATGTTAGCTTGCATGATCTTACTTCTAAAGATGTGTCTATGAAAGCAAGAGAGAATTATAATGGAATGTATGTTCAAAGTGATCTATGAAGAAGAGCTTAAGAATGTCAATTGCCAATATCAATACTTATGAAGTTTCAGCAAATAAAGGGCAAGGCAAAAAAAGATTGGCTTATAATGAATTATTATATCATGACAATGAAGGGAATTATAAACATTATGAAAACTGAAAACCTCATAACTTCCCTAACATGAAAGAAATGAAAAAGATGGCATAGCCAATAGAGAGTGGCTTATGAAATTTTCATGGATACATATAGTAAAGAATGACTCATTGTAAGGTAGTGAAATCATTCCTTAGTCCTCGGATTACTTACTTGATTCATTGTGAGTATGGGACTACAATGAATCATTGCACTTGAAATAAAAACATAGGATCAAAGAAATCATTGAACTACACAATAAGAAGGACAAGACTGAAAAAAATTCCAAGTAATAAAAAAAGGGGCTCTCGGGTTTAGCGTAGCAAAATTTCAAATTTTTGCTCAAGTTATTCTAAAATTATGTTGATGTTTCTAATGTCTTGTTATAACATAGAAAATGATTTGTGTGCTTTGAATGCATTTAAATACGTTATATTCATACCACAATTCACAAATAATGAATAAGGAAAGTCTAATGAAGTCACTTTCCAGAAATAGCATGTTGTTTAGGAAGAGATTTCCTTGGTCATGCATAGCATTATGTGTATGTATGCATACACCAATACTTATTAAAAGTGTGTAATAACCTTATACAATTTACTATTTTTTTAGGTGCAGGTCAGAGAGCAGATTTAAGATTCATTGCAGCGATTGGGACATAAGCGTTCTCCAGACCATTTGGTAGGTCCTTTTGATTTTGAGGATGCTTCAATTTTAGTCTAGCCTTGTAGTTGACATAGCTAGTGGATGTTGTCCCTAGAGTTTCTTTCAGACACTTTATTTTTAAAGCTTTTGTATTAAGGTCATGTTTGGCAAACTTATTTATGAAATATTGATTCTCCCTTTGAATTGATTTTTATAATAGATGGTTGTTTCTTCACTTTGAGCTTAGTATATGATGTAACTATGTAATAAATATATGAAGTCTACGTATACTTTATATTTTTTTTAAAAAAAAATTAAATTTTCGCAAACATAAATATATGAATGTGATGAATGCAAGAAGAGGCTTGTCTGGGACTTTCGAGAGATCAACGATGCCGGTTGTGATTCGGATTAAGGAATTCGGGTCGTGACAAACCTGGTATCATAGCATGACATTAAATTACCTTAGAAATAGAGCTCAAAACAACCACGTTATGTAGTTTCTAACTTATGGTTGTGAAGCGCACCATAATCATGACTTAGAGAGTAAATGATGTTAGGAATCTTCCCTTCTTCTACTCTTTATCATGCCGTCTAGAGATTTGACTTTTTGTGTCATTTTAGCATCAAACTTCCATCTTGTGTGTGCGTGTATAAATATGAACACAAGAAGAAACGCAGGCAGGAGAGTTGGAGATGCAGTTTTTGGGGGAGACCAAGCTCCTCCTTAAGCCCCAGCTGCTGGAGTGTGCGGTAAGTGCGGCCGTTTGCAATGAGGTGAGTTCATGGTAGGTTCTAATGCATTCTATGGGTGTTAATAAACAGTACAACGCTGAGTTGGCTGCATACCAACTCAAGGATGTGGCTCTGGTATGGTACAAGATATAGGTCCGGATGGTCGACTGGTTTTAGGAGGCAGACTCAAGTTCTGGTCTTTACAAGATGAGACAACATTAGAGATGAAAGAGTTTATATAGAGTGCCCAATTCACATCCTTGATAGATTCACTCCCGCTGATCTTTTGGAATTATCCATGCTTGATTTTTATATAATCTTGGGTATTGGTTGGGATCCATAAGTGTTATGCCATAATAGACTGTCGAAATAGGGTAGTGAGGTTTCAGTTTCCAAATGAGTTAGAGCTGGAATGGGAAGGGTGTGGTTCAAGTACAGTCGGCCAAATTGTTTCACATTTTAAGGCCAATAAGATGATAGCTAAGGGGTATTTATACCACTTAGTTACATTCAATGACTTAGATAAAGAAGTTCCTTTTGTAGACTCTGTGTCAATAATGAATGAGTTCCCAGATGTTTTTTCGAAGGATTTACCAGCAGTCTCTCCTTAACGTGAGATTTACTTTGGTGTGGATTTATATCCCAACACAAAGCAAATTTCTATTCCCCCGTATAGGATGCACCAGCTGAAATCAAATAGTTGAAGTTACATTTAAAAGATCTACTTGATAAGGGCTTTATCCAGCTGAGCATTTTGCTATGTGGTGCTCCAGTGTTATTCGTAAAGAGAAAGGATGGGACCCTTAGAATGGGCATTGATTATTGGCAAATCAACACAGTCCCTATATAGAATAAGTACCCTCTTCCCAGAATCGACAATCTATTCGACCAACTTGAAGGTTAAAGTTTACTTCAAAGATAAACCTTCTGACAGGCTATCATAAGCTTAAAGTGAGGCGAGAAGACGTCCCTAAGACAGCTTTTCATACTATATATGGGCATTATGAATTTCTGGTCATGTCATTCGGTCTCACTAATGCACCAACCGCCTATATGTACCTTATGAATACAGTATTCCGTGAGTACCTTGATTCATTCATCATAGTGTTTATAGATGCATCCTCATATACTCTAAGTCTAAAGAAAAGCATGAAGTACAATTAAGAGAGACATTGCAAGTACTTACAGAACATCAGTTGTATGCAAAGTTAAGCAAATGTGAATCAAGGCTGAGATTAATGACCTTCCTTGGTCATGTTGTTACTGACCAGGGTGTAGAAGTTGATCCTAAAAAGGTTGAGGCAGTGAAGAAATGGTCGAGACCCCTTATTCCTTTAAATATTCAAAGATTTCTAGGCTTGGGTAATTATTATCTCAGGTTTGTGAGGGATTTTCTACTATTGGTGCCCCGCTGAAAGACTTAACAAAGAAGAAGGTGAAATTTTAGTGGTAAGCAAAGCGTGAAAAGAGCTTTCAAGAAATTAAAGACCAACTTACTTCAATCGCAGTGCTTCCATTGCCAAGGAGTGGTGAAGGGTATGTGGTATATTATGATGCTTCCTGAGTAGGTTTGGCATGTATTCTTATGCAATTGGCAAGGTAATTGCATATGCTTCCAGGCAGTTGAAAGTTCACGAGAAGAATTACCCTACTCACAATCTTGAGTTAGTTGTTTTGGTCTTTGCATTAAAACTTTGGAGTCATTTTTTACATGGTGTACATGTTGATGTATTTACTGACCATAAAATTCATCAGTATGTTTTAATGCATAGAGACTTAAATCTTCGTCAAATGAGATTGATAGAGCTTCTTAAACAATATGACATGAGTGTTCATTATCATCCAGGTAAGGCCAATCTATTGGTTGATGCATTGCACCATTTGAGCATGGATAGGGTGGTTCATATTGATGATGAGAATGAGCTTGTTAAGAAGGTACACCAATTGTCTAGATTGGGCATACGGTTGGTAGATACACCAAATGGGGTGTTTCAGTTCATTCCAGTTCTGAATCATCATTTGTTGTAGTGTCAAAAACAAGCAGCACCTTGACCCAGTACTCATGGAGTTGAAAGACTCATTGTTGAGTAAATTGAATTAATCATTTTTTCTAGGAGGGAATGGTGTATTCAGGTTTCAGCACTGATTATGTGTGCCCACTGTTGTTAATTTAAGGCCTAATATTATTGCATAGGCTCATGGCTCCAGGTATTCTATTCAATCAGGTTGTACCAAAATGTATCATGATCTTAGACAGGTCTACTGGTGGGAAGGTATGAAACGTGACATCTTGAAGTTTGTTGAGGAGTGGCAAAATTGCCAACACGTTAAGGCCGAACACCTTAAACCTGGGGGTCTCACCTAGTCAATTGAGATAGCATCTTTTAAGTGGAAGGCTATCAATATGGATTCTTTGGTTGGTCTGTCAAAGACTAAGAAACTATATGATTCTATTTGGGTTATTGTTGACAAGATGAATAAGTCTGCTCACTTCATTCCTGTGAAGTCTACTTACAGGGATGAAGACTATGCCAAGCAATATATTGATGAGATAGTGACATGGCATGGGATTCCTCTGTCTATCACTTCGGATAGGGGAGACCAATTTACTTCTCAATTTTTAAGCTCTTTCCAAAAGAGCTTGGGTACCTAGATGAAGCTCAGTACTTCTTTTCATCCCTAAACGGATGGACAAGCTAAGCGTACTATTCAGACCCTTTAAGACATGTTGAGAGTATGTTTTATTGACTTCAAGGGGAGATCACTTGCCGCTAATTGAGTTCTCTTATAATAATAGCTATTATTCAACTATTGGGATGGCACCTTTTGAAGCACTATATGGTAGGAGATTTCATTCTACAGTTTGGTGGTTTGAGGTAGGAAAATCCTCCATCCTTCTCCCAGAAATAATACATGAGGTTGTGGAAAAGGTGAGAATGATCATGGATAGAATGGCTACTGCGTACATTTGTCAAAAATCCAATGCAGATAACAGAAAAAAAGCTCTTGAATTTGATGTGGGTGATCAAGTCTACATGAGGATATCACCTATAAAAGGGATGATGAGGTATGGTAAGAAATGGAAGTCGAGTACGAGGTATATAGGTCCTTCTGAGATGTTGCAGAGGGTAGGAAATGTTTCTTACGAACTGATTTTACCAAAACACTTGGCTTATGTTCATCCATTGTTCCACGTTTCAATGCTTAAGAAATGTCTAGGCGATCCATCATCGATCCTGCCTGTTGAGGGGTTAGGAGTTAGTGAGAACCTTTGTTATGAAGTGGTTCTAGTTGAAATTTTAGATCGCCAAGTAAAGTTACTGAGGAACAAGGAGGTTGCCACCGTTAAAGTATTGTGGAGGGAGAAACATTGGAGGCCGAGCCTGATATGAGATCCTGTCACCCTCACTTGTCGAGTTCTTAAGGTTAGATATACTCTTCCTAAGTCTAGTTTTTGTGTAAGAAACTCTATGTTTTACTACATTAGTCGATCTTGGTATTTTAAGTCCATAATTCCATGTCCTATAATTTCACTATATGAATTAAAATGAAGTAATGTTTACATGTCATGTTGTTGTTTTTGTGTAGCGTAGACACAATTTTGTTTTGATTGAGTGGTGATGTGCATTAAATTAAGTGTGATTGAGAATGAAATTCCCCAATCTCATATATGAAGCTTCAGGTAAGCTTGAATGTTATGCATCATCCAAATAAGTATGAATCAGATATTCACAAAAGATAAAAGTTTAAGCATGTTAAAGAAACTTTTGAAAATTAACCTCTTTGTGTTAAATAATATGGAGTGTCATTCGGGTACGAATGTTCCTAAAGAGGGATAATGTAACATGGAAAATTTCATGTCTAGTAAAGAGCCGAATAAGTCATTATGAATGTGTGTTGGGGATATATAGGCATTCCAATGCCCAATATTGAGAAATATTAGGCATATTATAGAAAATTGTCTAAGGGGGTATCAGCCAATTTCTATATAATACCCAAATAAGAAAAATATTGGGCATAGTAGAAAATATTTGCTTAAAGGGTGTTATACAATTTTTGTAAGTATTAATGAGCTTGTCTAAGAAATGTACCTTCAATGAAGACCCTAAGCTAATAAAAATGACATCTCAACAAAACATATAAAGTACTATGCATCAAAGTGTCAAGCCTAGCTCCATTATAGATGACCATTTAAAATGATCATGTAAATTAAGCAATGCACAAGGACATAGTGAGGGTCCTTGGGATATCAAGTAAATATTCCAAAAAGAACATCAAGAATTGTTTTTTATGAAATTAAAACCAACCCACTAGAAAGAACATGGGAAAAGCATGTGGGAATCGTCCATAGGAGGGGACCACCCTAACCGAATTCGGATAGGGTAGTTAAGGACAGCATGTGCGGACGAGTCCCTCAATCAGGGGACTGACTAACTCTAGGCTCTAACTAACTGTCCTAACTTGCTAACTAACCTAGGACTAACCGAAGTATACCCACTAGTACACCCGACAACCTAGGACTAAATTGGGTTGTCACTAACCTAGTACTAGTTAAAAAGACAACCTAGTACCTAACCTAGGATGGTCCAAAGAGTTAGTTATGATCGTAACAACTTAAGGGTACTTTAATAATTACCCTGGGTTACAAAATTAATTAATTAAGCAACTTAATTAATCAATTTAAAAGGGATAAAACCGAAACTACAAAGGAAATTTCCAAATTTCAATTAAGACAAGAAAGGGACAACCTAGTACCTAACCTAGGATGGTCATAAAGAGTTGATTATGTTTCCAATGACTTAGGGGTACTTTATTAATTACAATAGATCCCTAAATTAATTAAATTAAGGATATAATTAATTAATATAAATTCAAAATGTTTACCGAATCCATAGTCAACACCAAATTCCAAATTTTGGGTCAAGTCAACATTCTCCTATGTTTAGTCAACTAAGAAGGGGTGTTTTCATAATTAATTAATTAGTTTATTAAATTAACTTATTAAACAATATTTGAATTAGTAAAGATCATTTCCTAATACTTAGACTCACGTTCAATCACTAAGAGTTTCACACAACACAAAACAGTAAACATCAAAGCAAAACCGAAAAATTTGCATATGACGTACTTTGGTGATTTCATGCGTTCTTCAAGGTTTCATCAAGGTGGTATTCATATATTAAGGTCTACTTAAGGTATGGGTTTCTCTCCTGGAATTCTTTCTTGATGAGTACTTTCCTTCTGATAATTCAGGAGATCTTGAAAACTAGGGTTGTTCCTAGAATTTTCATCGAACTTCCTTTCCCTAATATTTTTTGTACTATTTCAATGTTTAACAAGTTAGAGATCATGATGTTTGTATGTAGTGCTCGCTGACCTTGATGTGTAGGGTTCTTGAATTATGAATGTCGAACGAACCCATGAAATTGTAATCGTATGAAGTATAATGTTTACAACGTGAATTAAGAATCGAGGATATGCTAGTTACGTCCATAAATGTTGAAGTGTAGATGTGTTTTTCGAAATGCTGAATTCCTTTTATTGTCACATTATGAAGATGTTATATTCATCAATTGTTAATATGATGCTTTCCAAGATGTTTCAAAACGTTATGCCTAAAATCATGAACTAAGATTGGTTAAAAGGACCTCCATGAATTCACATCTTGAGTGTATTGCTTATGTTCTACCAATAAATTGGCTAACAGTACATTGTCCCAAAAGGATGCATTCAAATGGCTATAAATTTATGTTAAATGATTATTGTATTGTCTAATGGTCCATATATATTAAATTTAAATATGAACACACGTAAATTTGGTTTATGCCAACAAAAAAATGGGTATATAGTTTAATATACAAGTGTTTAGGCCAAGACTAATCATATGCCAATCTTGTGTACTTAGAATAAAGAAATGAGAACATAAGCACTTCTAAACTAATTCAATGAACCCATATCCAAGAGCATGTCGTTCATTGGGACAACTCTCAACATGTTCTACAAGAATGATATGACCTTATGGAACTCGTTGAATGAAGTGATCATCATCCATAATCGATGATATGAAGCTACGACACTAAAGTAAATAAGTAACATGAGTAATAACATAAATAATGAGGTCTAAGTTAAACAAATTACCAGAATGAGGTGTTAAAGGAAGTGAGACAATCCTCACTTACACCTAAGATACTATGTTAAAAATACTCACGAATGAAGCTGTTAGAAAGTGTGAAACTAGTCTCATTAACACCAAAGGATGATATGTAAGGACAATTAACATTTAATCAATGTAAAGTAAGGATGACAAGTAATCAATAGAGTAAGTAAATATCAATCTAGAAGCAAGCTTTCATAATGTTTGAGTCAACTCTAAAAGATAAAGAAGATAATGAAAGTGAGCAAAGCACTGAAGACTAGTTATGAGTTGCACGTGTAAGTATCATGAGATGAGGCTACCACTAAGGTGGATAAATACTTTAATTAAGTCACTAGTCTTCGAACTATGTCTAGCAAACATAGGAACTAACATGTGGTTTCCACCTAAGAGACTAGGTATGATTCGATCTCACCTTGGCCAGTGAAATCACCTCATTTCGATGTGGGGTGAACACTGGATTTCATGTCTAGCTCACATAATCTATGTTGTTTAATGCTCAAAACATGTTCTTGGTTTACTATTGTCGTGAGCCACTCCTTTTCAGTGTGGAGTGAACACCTAAGATGGATTATCCTTTATCCTAAATCGCTCTTTTTCGTTGTACGACAGACATTAGATGTCATGAGTAGCTCACATGATTTAGATTCATTTTAATCAGAGAATCACCTATTTACGTTGTGGGAAAGACACTGGATTTCATGTTAGCTTGCATGCTCTATGAAAGCAAGAAAGAATGATGATGGAACATATGTTCAAAGTGGTATATGAAGAAGATCTAAAGGATGTCAATTGCCAATATCAATACTTATGAAGTTTTAGCAAATAATGAGCAAGGCCAAATAAGATTGTCTTTTAATGACTTATTATATGATGCCAATAAACGGAAGTGGAAACATAATGACAACTAATAACCTCATTACTTCCCCAACATGAAAGTAATGAAATAGATGGCATAGCCAATAGAGATTGGCGTATGAAATGTTAATGGATACATAGAGTAACGAATGACTCATTGTAAGGTAGTGAAATCATTCCTTAGTCCTCGGATTGCTTACTTGATTCGTTGTGGGTATGGGACTACAATGAAACATTGCACTTGTAAGTAAAACATAGAATCAAGTAAATCATTGAACTACACAACAAGAAGTAGGAAAAGACTAAAAAAAATTCTTAGTGTAAAAAAAATGTGCTCTCGGGTTTAGCGTAGAAAAATTTCATATTTTCGCCCGGGTTGTTCTAAAATTATGTTGATGATTCTAATGTATTGTAATCACATATAAAATGATTTTTGTTCTTTAAATGCATTAAAATATTTCATATTCATACCACAATTCACAAATAATGAATTAGGAAAGTCTAGTGAAGTCACTTTCCCGAAATGACTTGTTGTTTAGGAAGAGCTTTCCTTGATCATGCATAGCCTGACATGTATGTTTGCATACACCCATACTTAGTAAAAGTGATTTATAACCCTATACAATTTAATATTTTTGTAGGTGTAGGTCAAACAGAAGATTGAAGATTCATAGCAGCAGTTTGGACATCAGCGTTCTCCAGACCATTTGGTAGGTCCTCTTGATTTCGACAATGCTACAGTTTTAGTATAGCCTAGTAGCAGACATAGCTAGAGGAAACGACGCCGGTTGTGATTCAGATTCAAGAATACTGGTCGTGACACTGTGAAGGTGTGATATTATGTATAAGATTAAATGATACAAGGTTGGTTATGAATTGCTTATGTGCCTTGTTATAACATGATAATGATAATGTGTTGATTCATATATAAGGGTTGTATTGAAAGGACATTCTCATGCAATTTCTATTTAGCTAATGATATGAATATACAAGGCCCTAGTCTCCTATGCTCTATACTTAGTGATGATGATTAATAAAGGCTTAATGAGATTCCAAAAAGGGACTCTAGCATAGAACCGAGTGAACTAGATGTGAGATATGTCCCTTCGCAATGTGGGAAGGTAGGGTCACAATGTTTCTCATGAGATGGTGACATAGTGCAATGGTGCATCAAAAGGGTCTCAAGTATATCTTTTAGTTCTTGAACTATGTTTCCCCCATAAGAATACTAGCTAGTGGATCCACCTAGAAGGCTATGTTGATGTTTTTGTACTACCTTGGCAAGTACTCCACCTTCTATCAGCGTAGTGTTTGATGACACTGGATTCCACATTTAACTCCTATGGTCTTTGTCGGTTAAGGCAAGTGTTCCTGAAAGAAAAATGAAGTAATAATGTTAACGCTAACTAGGGTGACCTAAGGAGTTTGACTTAGTCTAGGTAGGTCTATGGGACCTACCTATACATTTTACTAGTTGGCCTTGAGGGAATTCTTGTGAGGTTGTTCTTATGTTATATAAAGTAAATGATATGCATATGTTAAGCTTACATGTTAAAGACCTTATACTATGTTAGTTTCATTTATGAGCATGCTATTGGTCTATGTTGCTACATATGATGATGATTCCTCTTAATGTTATGTTATATCATGTTAGACATTTTTTATGGTCTCTTGTTGGGTTTGCTTGGTTGAGTAAGGTTATGGGGTCTTACTTGGTCATTGCACTTGTGGACTTGATGTTGGGTTATGATTAATGGTCTTGTATGTATAGTAATGATATGAAATCTTTTACATGCTTTGTTGTTATAATATGATGTTAGAATTGGGGTTGTTATGTAATCGATTGTGCTATTACACATGTTGACTTGCTTAAACTTGATGATGTTGGTCTTCAGTTGAATATAGTTGTCTTAAGGATATGTGATTATTGTATTATATGTGTTCTTGATTGTACATGAGGCTTTACAAAGTAAATTGGTATGGTTTTAGTAAATGTCCCTTTTTAGCATGATTTCTATGTTGTGTGTGCATATGTTTGCATTATTAGTACAGTACTTACCCTATTTCTCCCCTACCCAAACGTTTTAGGTTTCGGTTGTTGAATGGCTCATGACCATTTTTCCAGGAAGTCTTGAATCATTTCTCTATGTGTGGGTATTTCCTTAAATTCTGAGGATGATGCCTTTGTCTCACAATACCTATGTTACATTGTTATAGTATAAAAACAATTATTTCACTCTTGCTGTTTCAAGATATTATTGTAACCCTAAGTGACATTTATACATTTGTGTAAGGTATATGTCCATATTGTTCTATTCTGTTTAGATGGTTTAGTATGCGACATCCATATTTAGACTTAATTGTGTATATTATATATGTGACATAAAAGTAGAAGGCGAAGTAAGCTTCTTATTGAGAGAAGTCTAAGTGAACTCCCTATGTATATTATGTGTAAGTGAAAGGTCTAAGTTAATCTCATGAAGTAGATGGCGGTGAAAAGTTTTAAATTTTTGAACTTTTTATGCAATGAATTTAATGACGAATGCAAAAAGGTTAGTCTAGGAGGTGCTCCCCAATCTGAAAAAATTTATATCAGAGCATGAGGTTGAGTATTTTTAGGATGTATGTCTCATTAAAACACATATATGTATATTCCTTTTCATAATTGTGAAGCACTCCACACTTATGAATGAGTTACTATGTGATGCTTAGGAAACTCTCATCTTATTGCATTCTTATGTCATGCCTCTAGAGTTTTATTATATGTTGTCACCTAAATCATGTATCATGGTTATATGTATGAATACTCGAAGAGAAGCTGTACGAAGGGCCAAGGAAAGGATTGCAAATGCGGAGGCTCATAACAATCAAGCTCCTCCGCAACGCAATTAAGTCCTTCCACTTGAAAAAGTTTCTATGGGTAATCAAGTTCCGATTGTTCCTCCACTGATGACCGATGGGGATATGAGGGAATTTTTTCTCAATTTGGCCCAAGACATTACTACACAAGCAAATCCTGTCACTTCTCAAGTCCAAACTATGACGGCAAAAGTGAATTGGAACGTTGGACCTCCAATTCCTCAACATGCTAGCACTATGGCATCTCGTTTGATACAAATTACTAGGATGAACCCTCCTATTCTCTATGGGTCAAGGTCAGATGAAGACCCTTATGATTTCCTAGATGAAGTCTATAAGATCCTTTTTACTATATGAGTGACTACACGTGAAAAGGCCAAGTTTGCCGCCTATCAAATCAAAGATGTTGCACAAAGTTGTTACACCTACTGGAGAAATAATATGGTGCTAACAGGTGATCCGCTGACTTGGGAGATCGCAAAGAGCTCTTTCTCTGATCGTTTCCTAAAAAGTTGAGGGAAGCTAATTTTAAAGAATTGATCAACCTTCATCAACGAGGTATGAGCATACATGATTAATCCTTGAAGTTTACTGAATTTTCTAGGTATGATTCATCCTTGGTGTCTAACCCAAGGTATGAGATGAGCCATTTTGTTACGGCAGTGTCTGATGACTTGGTGGAAGAATGTTATTCGGCTATGATTTATATAAAAAGTGGAAGAGAGTAGGTTAAGGAAGAGAAAGATAGAGGCCAAGAAGACCAAGTCTTTTGAAAGTGGTTCTTCAAAGGGAAGGTTAGAAATTCAAGACAAGTCTAGATTCAAGAATAGGTTCTCCAAATCAAGTCACTTAAAAATTTCTCAAAGCTCATGAGGATAGGGTGTCTAACCCGAAGTCCCGAAAAGCTAGAAGTGCAAAGTCACAAAGTGATAAACCAACTTGTTCCAAGTGTGGTAAGAAGCATTTGGGTGAATACCTATTTTTGACGGGAAATGGCTATAGTTGTGGAAAAGTGGGTCACAAGGTTAGAGATTGCCTAACATTAAGGGGCAAGACAAGAGTCGTGGGCAAGCTCAAGAAAGTACTTCTAATGTTGATTCTCCAAGAAAGAATCACTTTATGCTATTTATTATAGGGGTGAACAAGAGAGTTCTCCCTATGTGGTGATCGGCATGTTACAAGTCTTCTCTATAAATATTTTTTCTTTACTTGACCAAGGTTCTACCTTGTCATTTGTTACTCCTTTGGTACCTAAGGAGTTTGTTAGTTTTACCAATACCTTTAATCAACAACTTATGGTGACTACCCCGGTGGGTGAGTCACTTGTTGCAAAAAGGGTATATAGATATTTTCCCATAACGTTGCCCAATAGAGTCACTCATGTTGAACTAGTAGAACTTGATATGGTGGATTTTATGGTATTTTTGGAATGGATTGGTTGCATGCTTATTTTTATTTCATTAATTATAGAATATGCGTGGTCAAGTTTAATTTTCCTAATGAACCCCTTACGGAGTTGAACAGAGGAAGTTCTATTCCTAGAGATCGTATCATTTGTTGTCAAAAGGCTTGTAAGATGATCTCTAAAGATTGTTTATACAATATTGTGAGAGTCAAAGATTTAGAATCCGAGTATCCTCCGATAAAGTTAGTCACCGTAGTGAGGAAATTTTTGGTGGGCATTCGAAATGATCTCCCCGGAATTTCTCTTGAACGAGAAATTGACTTTGGTATTAACTTACTATCATATACAAATCTCAATTCAATTTCTCCTAATTTGATGGCTCCTGCCGAATTGAAAGATTTGAAGGTACAACTCATGGATTTAGTACACAAAGGCTTCATTCAACCTAGTACTTCCTCATGGGGTTATCCTGTTCTTCTTGTAAGGGAGAAGGATGGGTTACTTAGGATGTGTATTGACTACCGTCAACTCAACAAAGTTACTATAAAGAACAAGTATCCTCTCCCTCATATTGACGACTTGTTTGATCTACTCTAAGGGGCAAGATACTTTTCAAAAATGTACTTAAGGTTAGGATATCACCAACTTAGGGTGAAAGGTGAAGATTTTTCGAAAACGGCCTTTCAAACAAGATATGGTCACCATGAGTTTAGGGTTATTTATTTTCGATTGACTAATGCCCCGGTAGCATTTATGGACCTAATGAATAGGGTGTTTCAAAACTACCTAGATTCCTTTTTCATTGTCATCAAGACAATATCTTGGTGTATTCGAAAAAGGAGAGTGATCATATAGGGCATTTGAGAGTGATGTTATAGTTTTGAAGGAACATGAACTATTTGCAAAATATAGCAAGTGTGAATTTTGGTTAAGGTTGGTGGTGTTTCTTTGTCACATCATGAGGGTGTAGAGGTTGATCCAAATAAAATCGAGGCGGTTAGAAATTTGCCTAGAACTTGGCTCTAACTCACATTAGAATGTTGTTGGGTCTTGCCAGGTAATATAGGAGGTTTGTGGTTGGTTTTGCGTCCATTGAATCTCCTTTGACTACTTTGACCCAAAAGACTATGAAATTTTAGTGGTTGGAGGCTTGTCCAAGAAGCTTCTAAATCTTGAAAGATAGGATTATCACCGCTCCGGTGTTGACCTTAATAGAGGGTACTAAGGGTTTTGTGTTATATTGTGATGCATCCCGAGTGGGATCGGGTTACTTCCTTATGCAATATGGGAATGTTATACATATGTTTCTAGACAACTTAAGGTGCATGAGAAGAATTATCCAACTCATGATCTTGATTAAGTAGTCGTAGTATTTGCTTTGAAAATATGGAGGCATTAACTATACGTCGTTCATGTTTATTTATATACCAACCACAAGAGTCTTCAATATGTATATACTCAAAATGAGATAAATCTCTTACAAAGAACATGGTTGGAATTGTTGAAACACTATGAGATGAGTGTTCTCTACCACCCGGTAAATCCAATGTTGTTCTGAATTCTCTAAGTCGTATGAGTATGGGTAGTGTGTTTCATGTTGAAGAGGGAAAGAAAAACCCCATGAAAGATGTCCACATGTTGGCTTGTTTGGGTGTTAGATTAGAATATTCTTCAAATGGTGGTTCTATGGTCCATCATAAATCTGAGTTATCTTTTGTTGTTGAGGTGAATACAAAGAAACACCTTGATACATCATTTATAAATTTAAAGACATCGGTTCTTCGCAAGCTTAATGAATCATTATCCTTAAGGGAGATGGTGTTTTGAGGTACCAAGAGAAGTTATGTGTACCCAATGTGGATGATTTGAGAAATCGGATCCTAGAGAAAGTTGATGGTTCCCGTTATTCGATTCATCCATGTTCTACAAAGATGTGTCATGACCATAGATAATTTTTTTGGCGGGATGTCTTAGTCATAGAAAAATTTGTTGAAAAATGTCCAAATTGACAACAAGTAAAAGTTGAGCACCTAAAGCCGAGTGGCTTACTTCAAGAAATACATGTTCCTGTTTGGAAGTGGGAAGATATTAATATGGACTTTGTAGTGGGTTTGCCTTGGACTCGAGGGAAAAATTACTCTATATGGGTGGTTGTTGATAGGTTGAGGAAATCTGCTCACTTTATCCCCGTTAATTCTACTTATTCGGTGCAAGAGTATGCTAGGATCTATATCAATGAGATTGTGAGTCTTCATGGTATTTCTTTATCCATTATTTTGGATAGAGATGCTCAAATTTGCAACTCAATTTTGGAGGTCATTCCAAAAAGAGTTACGCACCCAAGTGAAGCTAAGCACCGCTTTTCATCCCCAAATTGATTGTCAAGTAGAGCGTACAATTCAAACCCTAAGGATATACTTAGGACTTGTGTAATTGATTTCAAGGGGAGTTGGGATAAATGCTTGCCTTTGGTGAGTTCTATTATATTAATAGCTATTATTCAACTATATCCATGGCTCCTTTTGAAGATTTGTATGGTAGAAGGTATACATCTCTTATTGGTTTGTTTGAAGATGGTGAGTCCTCACATTTTTACCCCGAATCGATCTATAGGACTTTGGAAAATGTTCACATAATAAGGAATCAGTTGAAAAAAGCCTATATTGTGTTAGTTTATATTAAATGATTTTATTATACCTATTGAATATGAAATTGGATTGGTTTAGGGTAAGTCAAATAATGATGGCTTGTTGAAGGATAATTCATAAGACTTTTTTATCTTGAACCTGTACTTCAATTCTGACGACTTTTACTTGGCGATAAAATTCAATTGAAGCATGCCTTGTGATTATATTTATTAGGTGTTGGTATGATGATGTTATTAAAATGTATTGATTATGTGAAGGTGTGAGATTATGTTTAATATGAAATGATATATGGTTTGTCCTGAATTACCTATGAATGTTATTATGATCTCATGATGATAATGTGTTGATCTCACATATAAGGGTTGTATTGAAAGGACATTCTCATGCAATTTCTAATGATCTAATGATATGAATATACAAGGGGTTAGTCTCCTATGATCTATAAAAAGTAATGATGATTAATAAAGGCTTAAAGAGATTCCAAAAAGGGACTCTAGCTTAGATCCGAGTGAACTAGATGTGACATATGTCCCTTCACAATGTGGGAAGGTAGGGTCACAATGTTTCTCATGAGATGGTGACATAGTGCAATTGTGCATCAAAAGGGTCTCAAGTATATATCCTAGTTCTTGAACTATGTTTCCCCCTTAGGAATACTAGCTAGTGGATCAATCTAGAATGCTATGGTCATGTTTTTGTACTACCTTGGCAAGTAGTCCACCTTCTTTCGCTGTAGGGTTTCATGACACCGGATTCCACATTTAGCTCATGTTGTCTATGTTGGTTAAGGCAAGTGTTCCCAAAATTAAAATGAACCAATAATGTTAACACTAACTAGGGTGAACTAAGGGGTTTGGCATAGTCTAGGTAGGGGTATGGGAATCTACCTATACATCGCTTTAGTTGTCCTTAACGCAAGACTTGGGATGTTGTTCTTATGTTTTATAAAGTAAATAATATATCTATGTTTAAATTGCATGTTTATAACCTTATACTATGTTAGTTTCATTAATGAACATGTTATTGGTCTATCTTTAAAGATATGATGATGATTCCTCTAAATGATATGTTATATAATATTACACATTGTTTATGGTCTCTTGTGTGGTTAACTTGGTTGCGTAAGGTTATGGTCTTTACTTAGTCATTGCACTTGTGGACTTGATGTTAGGTTATGAGTAATGGTCTTGTATGTATGATAATGATATGAACTCTTCTACATGCTTTGTTGAATGGTGTTGTATGTATGATAATGGTATGAACTCTTCTACATGCTTTGTTGTTATAACATGATGTTAGAATTAGGTTTGTTATTTAATCGATTATGCTATTACACATGTTTACTTTCTTACACTTGATTGTCACGACCCAAAAGTACCTCCTAGAAGTTATAGAGAATCCTCATTTCGTGGCATGGCGTACTTGACCCTTTGGGTCATGTACAAGCCCTTTAATTATAGTTCATTACATAAGACATGAAAAGTAGTGCGGAATTAACAAACTTCACGACAATTAATATAAAAAGGAATTCTTTATAAATACTTAGAAAATCTCATCGTAACAAGCCAACTTAAACACGGCATAATAAACTTAGGACACCGCCCTTTACATTTGAAAGAGATACATAATACGTCTTAACATAAAGAAACTAAGAAGATATGAATTATGCCCTCGAATATATGAGGACACACTTTGTCTTGAGAGGAACTTTCCCAAGCTTTACATCAACCATTCTTCCAAAACCTCTATTTAGATTGTATAGAAAAAGTATGGGGTTAGTACAAACAATGAACTATGGCATACGCAAAAACATGCAAAAGAGGAAATTTTAGTAAAATAATATTTCATGCCGAATAAATAAAACATTCATAAATATAGAAGACAACATAAGAACCATCATTTAACACTTAGAGAAGTATTTTCCAAAATATTAAACGAAAGGAAGGAAATTACAGTAAAGTAACCAAAACTTACAGTGAACTCCTTAGACCTTTAAAGTGAACAAAAATGACTCCAAAGTAGTGAACTTCCACAGTATTGCCAATGAGGAAATAAGCATCCTTTACGTCGTAGCTTCCCTATCTAAGGTCATCCTAAGACTCACTAAGGTATGTCATGAAGGAAGTATGCATATGGCTCCTTCAATATCCACCTAAGCAACCCACAACACTATGTCCCTTTTTGGCATACTCACCTCGGGAGAATAAGCACCCACTCAAAGGCAATACAGTAGAAGAGAACCCAACAACACACCAAGAATTCCCTTTCGGAACGCCTACTTAGTGCAATGAGTAGATGTCATCCCATACCACCACCTACCCTAAGTAGTACACTCTTTTAGAAGACTTGGCACGAAGACTCCCCTTTCGAAAAGTCCTACCTAGTGCATTGCATAGATAGTGTCCCATTCCACATCCTACCCTTAGTAGTACATTCTTTTAGGAGACATAGTTCAATCAATTCAAATAAGACTCACCAAGACTCCCCTTTCGGATTGCCTACCTAGGCAATGGATAAATAGTGTCCTTTCCACTACCTACCCTAAGTTGAACGCTCCTTTATAAGACTTAGCACATTCATCTTATTTGTGGAAGTTAGCTTAGCCTACATAGACCATGAGAGCTAGACATGGAATCCCGATATTAACCCCTATCGGATGAGGGATCCTCACTTTCCTAGAACGAGGTCATTCTTTTAGCTTTTACATGGCATTCCTAATAGTTAAACCTATGCGGGCGCATATTTAAGGGATAAGGAGATTGCTACTAGTAACTCATTCTCTACTAACGAGGAATACTCATCTCAAGAGGTACATTGGAATACAACATCTCAACTCACGAAGTATAACCACCTCTTCTTTATATCCTCTCGGTGCAAGGCATAACTTCCCAAAGATTCTAACCATTATGAACTATAGGTTAAGTATAACTAGTGAACACCACATATCAACTCACGAAGGGCATTCATCCTCAAACCTATATTAGAAATATCATGGGATGTAGTGGGGTTGCTACTACACACTTCATCTCAACTCACAAAGAGTGTTCACCCCAAAACTCCCATTTATGACTTAACTTCATTCATTCATTCAACTTTGAGTGTGTGTGTACATGTGAGAAAACCTTGCACATAAACTTCATTTCATTTACATTTAACTTCTATACATGCTTAGACCTTCATTCATCACATCACACCCTTTACATGCTTCACATAATCATTAAGTCCTTTCGACATAATACATAAAATACTTATCATAACAAGCTTCATAAAATAATTAACAAGAACAACTTCATTAAGCATACACTCTAGTCTACTTCACATAATAACCTCATAAGGAACATTTAACAAAAATAGTATTATTATCATATTACTTCACATAAAAGACTTAATATACTCATTCACAATAAACTAGTAACATAACATTCATAGACTTCAAGTAAACACTGCCACCAAGAAGGTGGACCATACCATTCAAGAGCATTTTATAACTAAAGCTTAATCAGCATAACCAACCTACCCTTTAATCCAAGCTTGCATAACGTATATTGTTTTATTGAATAACTCATCGTAAATTATACCTTAGGGAAGTAGCTAAACATCAATAACAACATAAGGAAACCACTGTTCAAAGATTACAAAACTATGCTCATATAATCCATTTCTTAAGGCAACATTAGATGAAAAGATTTAACATGATTTCATTGAATATTTAGCCTTAATATCATCAAATAAAATTAGAAACATCATTATTAAGTCATTCCAAACATTTTCATGCAAGACTCATATTTAGATTTGAAGATAGAAGAAACTAGGAATGAAAACTCTTTTTGCAATCTTTTACAAAGGGGCTCTTTGAATGGAAGAGAGTTCAAGGATGGATACCATACATCTTATTTAATAAAAACCAATGATTTTTGATGAATAAAAGACCACCACCATCCCTCCTAGTTCCTTCTTGACTTCTAGCTTCCATGGTGACTTGAGAGAGTCTTCTAAGAGAGAGGAGTTTTGGGTGTTAGGAAATGAAGTCTAGAACTAGGTATTAGGGTTTAGAACACATTAATATATACATATATATATATATATATAAAAAACCCTAAAATAAATGTCCTAATATCATAAAAGACTTGGGATGAATTTACCAAACACCCCAAGCCAAGGCAGCCCCTTAACAACATTTGCAGGCCTCACAAATGAGACCTAACCAATGGACCGTCTGTCCATTAACGGACCGTTGGTGGGGTGTCGTGGGTTGACACTTATCTACATTTGGACCCTGGACAACTGACCTTTCAGGTCCAATCTACTTACCAAGACAAAGGGTCGTTGGTTTACCTACTCGTCGTTGTTTTGGTCTCGTTGGTGGACACTGCCTAGGAATTTTTGGTCCAAGTCTTGGGCCCTTCTCTAGGTCCCCTTGTGGGTCTTAGGAACATCACACATCAATTTCTTATAAAACGAACACGTAAAACTTACTCAAACACATCAAGACACACAACCACTATCTTAGGCACGCCTTCCGAACGTCTTGGACATTTGACTTCAAAAATAAACTAAACTTGAGACACTGCCTAAGAACACTAAAGTATCTTATTTTAAATTCATGTTCACTCACTAAACATTTAGAAAGCTCTAGATCACCTTAGTTCATTTTGGGGCGTTACATTAATTATGTTGGCTTATATGTGTTCTTTGTTGTGCTTGAGGATTATCAAAGTAACTTTGCATGGTTGTATCAAATGTTCCTTTTTAGTATGATTTCTATGTTGTGTGTGCATAAGTTTCCATACTTAGTATAAGTGATTTGTTAACTCTATTTCTCCCTTCCCCATTGAAGGGTTCATGACCATTTTTCAAGGAAGGCTTGGATCATTTTTCCACGTGTGGGTATCTCTTCCGGTTCCGAGGGTGATGCCTTTCTCTCACTCTACCTATGTTACATTGTTATAGTCTATACACAATCATTACACTCTTGTTGTTTCAAGATATTGTTGGAAGCCCTAAGTGATATTTATACATTTGTCTAAGGGCTATACCAATATTTTTCTATTCCATCTAGCTTGTTTAATATGAGACATCCCTATTAAAACTATATTGTGTATGTTATATATATGTGATATAAAAGTAGAAGACTAAGTAAGCTTTTTATTGCGAGGAGTCTAAGTAAACTCGCGAGGAGTCTAAGTATACTCCCTATATTTATATTATGTGTAAGCGAGAGGTCTAAGTAAACCTCATCAAGTAGATGTAGATAAAAAAATTTGAAATTTTTGCACTCTTTAGACTATGAATAAAATGACGAATGCTAAGACGCTAGTCTTAATCCTCTCTGATGACGACAATCCTGATTACTTCTAGGGGTGATCCCCGGATGTAACACTTGCAACTACTTTAGAGAATCTAAATAGTGAAAATAAGGGCAAACATATATTATTTAGAACTAACAATACCTAAAATCACTTTTGATCATGAATATTTAATGAATCCTAAAACTCCAAAATCTATATCTTTTGTGTTAAAAGGATTTTATTTGAAGTAAGGGCACTAGTTACATTTCTCGGAAAGTTTGTATGATTTTGAAAAATGTATGTTGTGATGTTTGTTGTTCGATCTTTGTCCAATCTTAATCTACCTGAGTTCGCTTGTTGATTTTGATAGAAAATATTTGCACTGAGAGACAAAAATGGATTGAAATTATAAGCTATATCGTTTCTTGAGTTTGTATTTCTAACCCTACAAAATGTCATTAGACTATACTGCATTGCTTGAGAACAAATAACGACTTTAAGTTGGAGGTGTTGATATTTTGTAAGTTTATTTTACTTATAATTTATTTCACTTAATAATTTTGTATGTCGATGGCCATTTTGTATTAGAATAAACGTTTATTGTGCTACATATGTAGGAAAACACTTTGATAAGGTAGAGAGAGAGGACTGAATTTCTTCTAAAGTGGGCACCTATGGAAGTTAACTGCTGACAGTAGGTCAAGTCACACTTTCTAGGTTGGTTGTATTGATTGAGAATCGAGGAAGTGTTGACGTAGTATGAAACTACGAAAGCCATTGACGAAGCGTAGGTCAACGTACAAGTTGTACTGCATATCCATTATTCATAATGGAGATGTTCAGTTCCATTACCTGATTAAAAGTTCCAAATGTAAAGCCATGAAAGGGGTCCCTCGGACCGTAGGTCCACCGACAATCCATTATGCAGGCCATTTTTAGTATTTGAAAGGTAGAAGGTTCCAGCTTTTGAGAAAATTTCACGTGTAAGGCCATTGAAGGGACCTATGGTCCGTAGGTTAGTCTATAGTTAGTAGATCAGACTCATATATCCAAACCGCATTCTGAAAAGTACATTTTGCTATTTCATTGCCTTTATTTTTAGGATAGTATTTTCTATAAATAGGGCATGGAAACCTCATTTTTGGGGGGTACTTACTATTGTTTAACTTTAGTTCTTTGTCTGTTCTTAGGAATTAAATTGCACTATTAGTAGTTTGATTTCCTATTTTCAGTTTATAATGATTTTTTATTTGAATTTCAATTAAGATTAAAGATTTATTACATTAATTATGTTAATTTTATGAATTATTAATCTAAAATTATAAATGTGTTCTTGCTACCATGGGTAACTAAATTCAAAACTAGGGTTGTGGGAACCATGAGCCATAAACAAAGAATGAATAATAACTAAGAAATTCTTGCATAGTGTTGAAGTTTCAGTTGATAATTCGTTATTTTAGATGTTTTTTTAAAGAGTGCACGTGTTAGAACCGCCTTGTATCTTCTTGCTGGACCAAAGATGGAGTTAATAAGAAAAGAATTTTAAACACAAATTTAGTATGATACTATTACATAGTCAAATTTCAATTGGTACGAGGGTCAAAACTAAGTGATATATTAATGTGGTGTCTAATCAGCTGTAGAGGCAAGGGTTAAAAAATTATACACATATAGTTGGACAGTGTGGGGCCAAATTCTCTATTTGGCAAAAAAAGCAATTTGAGATACAAAACTTTCCACTTTGCATGTGATATACTAGGATAGGATTAATATTATTAGCATTACCTATTTACGATCTTATGGTGAACACATATACCCTAGTTTCTTTCTATCATTTATAAGAACAAAGTTTGAACTTGGTCACTTATCCTCTAAGCTACAATATGTTATTTGTTACACAACCCCGTCCCCCTTTAGTTACTTGTCTTGGAAATACGTTGACTAAATAAAAAAAAATGTGACTTAAGTTTAAATTTGAACGATATTTTTTGTTGGATCCATCCTTACCTACAAGTTATGTTTTTTTAATTTAAATCAATCCCTTATACTTCATTAGGGAGGTGTGATATGAAAGTGTCACGATTGTGGACCTCGTCACAGGTCCAAAATTATCAGGGTAGGCCCTGACAACACTTCCATTATGGTCAGTCTAAGAGATCTTTACAAGCCTCCCTCAAGTCTTTGGGGAGTGATCTAATCCAAAAAGATGTCTCCGGTCAGGGTTGCCATCCTTATGCTTCAGCCTAGAAGGTGACAGATGCAACATTCACCGCTTCAGGTCATACTTTTTTACACACTCTGCGTGTCAGAGTACCAGGTCCTCAAATGTAGGTATTGTGGGTCGTAATGGTTACTACTTTGTGGGACGATCTTTCTTGGGTTGCTATGATTGTGGGGAGTTAGATCATTGGTCTAAAGATTTCCCTAGGATTAGATCTAAGAGTTCTACTACCCAAACATCTCAATAAGCTCTAGTAGCAGCTGTAGGAACCCCAGCTAGGGTAGATGACAATGCCATGACCATGGAGGTGATCAACAGGCTTCCCGAGGTTGAGCAGGGGGTAGAGGTGCTACCGACGGGGATGGCTGACAAATAAAACATCATAGGGTCACAACCCTTACATCAATTGAAATGAAAATATAGTCTTTTAAAAAAAGAAACAAAAACATAAGGCATGTCCTCAAACATAGAGGACATACTAAGCTTCTTAAGAGAATGCTAATTCCCAAGCTTCAACTTCTAAAATCAACTTCCCAAGCTTAAACTTCTAAAATAATCCTAACTTAACACCTACACTTGTAAAAATAAATAAACGTATGAATTTGCACATTGAATGCACTAAATATTGTGAACATGCCAAAAAAACCATACAAAAACGGATATTTACTTTAAAACATACTTTTATTGATCTTTTGATAGAAGCCTAATTAAAAAAGTATAAGAACTATCTTCAAGTAAATATTAATATATAAGACATAATAATGTTATCCATAAGGTACAAGATTAATCACTTAGAATCCATATAAACATTTAGACCTCTTAACAAAGGTTAACTTAAGACACACCTAAGTAAGATACGAAGCGGACGCCAATACAACTCCTTCACACACGCCTAAGTGATTCTCAAGACTACCATAAGTAAGAATATTTCCTTTTCATAATTAAGATTCTCCACCTAAGGTTACTCTAAGAATGACCTGAGTAAGACATGAAGTGGCCGCCCATACACGCTGTTCAAGCCCACCGAAGCAATCCTCAAAGCTACCTTAAATTAAAAACATTTCTATTCAACATGTTTTAACTAAGTCAGCATTATTCATTGAAACCATTTAAAAGACAACTAAAAAATTAGAGTACTTTTCATAATTATCTTGAATGACCTAGAGAACCCATTTTATCATCTTTAAGGCCTATTAGTGTAATGTGTAGATAGAGTCTTATTCCATTACCAACACATTGTAGAACCTATATAATACTATAATGTACATCACATATGATGAGATTAGGCATTAAATGACCTAGACCATAGTAGCTTTGTATGGAATACGATGTTAGAAGGATCTCACATCGTTGAAGGTGTTCTACTTGTCAAAGGTAGAACTAGGACCCATCCTATGTTTGCACATGGTTAAGGGATATCAACGACTTCTTTGTACTCTATTCTCATTCTCAAGTAGTGTTCCTACCATTAGAATGTCCTCTTAGTGCTTTGCCTTTATTCTCATAGAGTAATTCATTCCATTCATGCATTAGAGAAGGTACCATTACTAAGTTCTACAAACTCATAATACTATTTTCCAGGATAGCTCATTCTTAACCTTCGTTTAATGTTCAAGGTTCCATATAAGTCTTTCCTAGAAGGGCACATACTTTAGGTATACCAATCTTAAGACTTCATTCTTGATGTAATTCATACACATACATGACAAGGGTGCCTAAGACTACTTAGTCAAGAGATGACGTTCACATAGCTTTTAACATCAAGAAAAGGGACCTAAATCTACCAATCAAGACACAACATAATCATACCATCAGTTAAAGGAATCATACTTTCACCTCACACATGCACAGACACAATATCATCTTTTACATTGTTCATCTATTAAAGCTATAACGTGATGATACTATTCACAGAATAATGCCGACAAGACCATGTTCAAAACATATATAACAATTTAAAATCGCCACTATAAGTGGACCATACCAATCAATAACAATTTAATATCAATTCTATAGTATACAAAGGAATTAGGTCAACTCACCACTTTCCAATAGACATCATCATCATTCCTTTTCCTTTCCAATCAATCCTCAAAATGAAAGGTTCTTACCAATAATTATATATAAAAGACTAAGCGAATTATCCATCCATATCAACGATCCAAAAATAATAAATATAGATATCAACATTATAAGGCAAGCTATGAACAATCTAACATAGATCAATACATAATTCTATAGTCCAATACAAGTTACACATGAATTCAATAAGATTAAGCCATGATCAATTATCTCGCTTTAGAGACAAAATTAGGAATTCAAGGACTCCATAGTGTCATGGAGTTTTTTATCTTAAAACCAATAATTAACATTTATCAATTCATAAAACATCAATTTAAACTTTTTCATGCAACAACCCATACTTAAAATTAAAAATACGATTTCAAGTTTTTTAAAGATCTTTGAAAAGCCTTTGAAATTGGCTCCTCAAATGAGAGAATAATCAAGGTAGAAATTAACATATATCAATTCAATAAATCCAACAAAATCGATAGATAAATCAGTGAAGAGCTCTAATCCTAGCTTCAACATGGCTCCTAGCTTCAATGGAGTCTAGAAAGAACTTTTTTTGATTTTGCGGTTTTAATTTTGTTTTAAGAGGTCTAAGTGTAGGATTTAGAGTCCTAAATAATATAAAATACCAAAAATCACCCAAAATAACCGTGTAGGAATTCATTAGGACATTGCGTTAATTTTCCAGCTTGCCCCCACCATTGTCAAGACCTACTGGGAATAGCACTCCCAAATGATGGTTGCCATTCTACTGTCCGTCTTTTGATCGATGAGGATTCCTTCTACGGAGACTTTTAGGTCATAGACTAACTATTTGGGGGATAATCTCCCAAAACTAATTGTGGAGCCACGCCCCATATCGACGGGGCATCGATTGAAGAACTGAACGTGGTTTGGTGGTCATTTGTTGGACTGCTTTTTGAAGTTTTATTGCCAAGGTTTGGGTCCTCCTCAAGGAACCTTAGGTTGGTATTTGGGGAGTCTTAACTTGAGGTTTTTACCCTACACATGATCATCTAGGTATAAGTGTCCTCTCTTATCAACGTAGGAACCCAAAAACAAGTAAAACATTAAAAGGCACTGTAGCATACACAAAGACTAGTTTCCAAAATTCTTAGTCGTTCATTGACGTTTGAATTAAAAAATATTCAAATTGACTTCGAATGATAATTTAAACCTTATTAACTAATAACACACATGATAGGTTCTAGTTTAACATAGTTCATTTTTAGGGTTGTGACATTCTCTCCCACTTAAATAAGCATTAGTCCTCGAATGACACAAAAACACGTTCAACATTTTCATGAGTCAATGTCTTAAGACTAGAAGATTATAACCGTACCACATCATACACAATACACATAGCTAGGAGGAAAATAAACTCTACTCAATCAAGAGGCTCAAGAATACAAAAAGACAGTAGGAACAAAAACTATAATTTTATCGTGCATTAAGACTAAATTTTTCATTTCACATATGAGGAACTTCCTTCTTAACATATTATCATGCTCATCACATTATTTCTAAGAACATTATGCCTATTTCTCATAAAACAAAATTATGCAACATTTTCAAGAACTTCACTGTGAAGCATACTTACAAGTTCACTCATGCAACAGATTAAAAACACTATAAAGGCATAACAATATGAAATAAAAAATCATTCGAAATCAATTTACCATATAAACATTATGTCATGAAAATATGGACAAAGTAAGGAGATTAATGAAATTCATTTTCACTTAGACTCCTAAACACATGCAAGATGCTACTAAAAAATTTTAACTCTCAAGCTTGAAAGAATAAAAGAGAAGAGACAATATTGATCAAATAAAATATCCACCAGACTCCCCCACTAGAAGAAAGCCAACAACTCAATAACAAAAGGGTACACTATAGCTTGCCGATACATTCAGGCGAGTTTGCTTTAGCTTGGAAGTGATAGAAATGACCATGATTTGGAGGAATAGGAACCATACCTTCACTAAGATCTTTCTTATCCTCTCTCCCTCTAGATGCAACAGTAGGACAATATCTCACTTTGTCATCATAATTCCCACAACAAAAACACCCATTAGTTTTGGATAGACACTTCCCAAAATGCTTCTTCCCACAATTTGAGCAAGTAGGTTTAGCAATTTGAGAACCACCACCTCCGTCATAGTTGGCTTAGGAGCAGTTTGAACATCTCAATTTGGAGCCCTCTTCTTTTTGATGACCCGGGAGCACCCCCTAGATGTAACCGGCATCTTCGTCCTCAAGAACGACTTGGACAAGTCTCTTAGCATTCGTCATAACATATCTTAGATTAAAATATGGAAAAATTCACACTTTTTACATATTTATGTATGCATAGACCTCTTACATACTATATATGGAATTTACTTAGACTTTTTTCATATGAAGCTTACATAGCCTTCTCTTTTAGAAAACATAACAAACATTTAAGGATGAAGTCTAATAATTTCTCCCATTAAACCATCTAAACGAAGTAGAACAATCAGGAATAGCCCTTATACAAATTAATAATTTCCACACAAGACTTACAATAATATCTTCAACAATAAGAATGAAATGAATGTCTTTACACTATAGAAAATCCTACTATGCTAGACAGATGGCACCATCCTCGAACATTGAGGACTCACCAATCAACTAAGGAAAGATGTCCAAGTTGTCTTGCAATTGGCCTAATATCTTCTATTGCACGAACATAAATATTTGTAGAATCATAAAAATATAGGTTAGTATAACCACTTGCACTAAGTATCGATATATGCACATAAACCGTTTGAAATCATGCTTGAATGGACATTTAGTTCAAAACTATACTAATTCACTTCCAAAATCCTTTATGCACAATTATGAACATATACATTCCAATAGGCATAAAATGAATTAAATACCATATTAAAATAAGACCAACGTCATGGCAAAGTAAAGTCAATATGAATATTATCAACATAAGTCATATCAAAATGAATTGCATCATATTAGATCATATAAGGACAACAATTTCAACATAATGTCACATCATCAATACTTGTACTAGATTTCATAGTATCTCACATATATATATAAGACCCTTACTCACCATCCCTTCCCAAGACTACACATGCAATGCCTATATGATGCCCCGTAACCCCACAAAAGCAAGAAAACCAAGTAAACAATCATAACAAATATCAATATTTCATATATCTTCATATCATGCATGTTCGTAATGTTGTATATCAACATAGACCAATTGCATGTTCATCAACTAAACTAATATCATATAGGATCATCAACATGTAGTGTTATCATATACATTACATTCATATAATTAGTACATAAGAATAACCTCCTAGGACTTCCCACAATGCAAACTCGTGCAATGTATAAGTAGAGACCCGTACCCCAACCTACACTAAGTAGAATCCCTTAAGTCACCTTAGTTAGTGTTCTCATTATTACTTTGAAATTTACTTTTTGAAACAATCGCCTTAACCGACAATAGACCATGTAAGTAAAACATGAAATCCGGTGTCATAAAACCCTACACCAAATGAAGGTGGCCTACTTGCCAAGGTAGGACCAAAACATTATCATAGCATTCTATGTGGATCCACTAGCTAGTATTCCTATGGAGGAAACATAGTTAAACGAACTAGGAGATATGTCTTTAACCCTCTACATTCCCATTAGAAATTGGATACATCTTCTCATGAGCACATTTGGTGAATCTCCATTCTATAGGGAGTCAACATATCTCATAGTCAAGTTCACTTGGCGCTAAGCTAAAGTCCCTTTTTGAAATGTCTTTTAAGTCATTCTTATTCATCATCGGTTAATATAGGCCATAGGAGACTAACCCCTTGTATAAAATATCATTAGATCATTAGTTATGCAAGAGAATGTCCTTTCATAACAACCATCTATTTGTGAGATCAACATATCATAGTAAGGCACAGAAATGGTTCACATTCAACCTTCAATCATTCTAACGTTAACATGAACTCACAATAAACATAGTCAAGACATTTCATCGTAATCATAATATCACCATCTTCTTAGTCTAATCACATAGAATACTTCAATTGAACAACATAATCAAGAATACACCATCATTATTGAAGTAGAGAACACATAATCATAGAAGTCTTACCACATAACTTCCAAGACATTCTTCAAGATCTTACCCTCAATCAAATACAATTAACAAATGATTCACTTACCATCATCATTATATAGTGAATTAAACAATAACATAATCAATTATAAAAACCCTAATTATCTACAAGTTCAATTCATAGATAGGTTTAGGCAAAAGGGTTCAATCATGAATTCTTCAAGAACTAGATCCAATCCCAACAATATATGACCATGGGAAGTTCATGAATGAAAGAATCTTGAAAGAAATCTTCTAATTTTATTTTTCGTTAGGGTTTTTCCTTAGGGTTTGAGAGAGAAGAGAATGGCAGATTAAGAGATCCAAATCTGACTGTTTTAGGCCTTCAATTAGCCAAAACATTTGTGTATGGATTTCTTAAAGATAAGAAAACAAAAAAATGAAATTTTTAAATGATTTCTCATCGGCTAATTCGTTACTACGGTGTAGCAGATTACTAAAATAGTCATTACTTTTTACTCAAAACTCATATTGTTGAGAAATCGGTGGCATTAGAAAGAAGATTTATATGTAACAAATTCAATAATTTTTGGGGACATGTAACTCTTTATATTCTAGGATATTTGGTCATTTGAAGATGACCCAAGTCTAATCTTATATAAAAAGTTAATCGGTTAGGAAACTCTCAACTCAAAGTGACCTTAATTGATATCGAAAATCATTTCCACACCAAAGAATTGACATTACACATATGAAAAATTTAAGAATCACCAGTATGATCTTATTCACAAATGAATAATGGTTTGGGTCCTACCTTAAAAAACTTTGAGGTATTACATGGACATCAAATCATACACCTTTATGGACCGTTCCATCAATATAACGACAAAAAAGACCTAATGAAACTCCCCACTATAACTTGCAGGGACATAAACCTCATATGTAAGGTTCCAAGGCAGTCCAACATGTATACTAGACCCTTTGATAGTGTCAACAATTTTATCCTCATTTTCAGGAACAACACTAGCATTGTCAATGTATGTTTTAAAAAATAATTAACAGTGGTATATCAATATTTAGAATAACTAAGTTGCTTCAGTTTCTTCTTCAAATAGTTAAAAATTTCAACCACATGTTGCACAGATACATCGACAAGTGTATTTTTGTTTAAATTATTTGTATGCATTCACGTCTTGATCAAAACATAAGTGGGCATATATTTAGCTCACCAGTCCAACACCTATTGTGTTGAGAAATTATGTAGAACCAATCCTTTTCTTTGGAAATGCAACTACAAAATCAAGTTGTTTGAATTGAAGTTTTGAGCAATTGACTAAGTAGCGATCGTCTTTATTTCTTATATAATTGTAAAAACATTAAACATAATTATTTAGTGGACATCAAGAAGAAATACTAATAATAGTTGAACGACTTTATTTCTTTGTATGATGCTTGTAAAGACCCTCATTATCTATTGCGAGAAGGATGACATTAGTCCAGTTGGGACCTCGTCCACAATATTAAAATCTTCAAATGGATAATGTTGCTTTACATCACAACTGTCGACTTTCTTCTCTTTCTTTTTCTCTTTTCGTTTCACTGTTGCTTTCTCTTTCTCCATCTCTTTCTCCTTGCCTTTGGGGTTGAGGAATATACTAGAACATTAGTTGTTGATTTTTTTTTCTTTTACTAATTATAGATGATGATTGAAAAATAGATTTTTTCAACCTCCTACACTTCAAAGGTTGTGAGATCTTCTTGAATGTGTGGACATCAATATTATAAGTCATTTTATTACAAATATTAGTGAGTTATTTAACGTGGCTAAAAAAACAATCATGTTGCTACTCCCATTCTTTGCATCGACAAGAAGAGCATTTGATGTTAGAAGAGGAAGCAACAACAACAAAATATTGAGTTGTTGTCATATATGTAGCTTCATGTGCAATTTATTTATACCTATGTTGACATAGATGGACATTTTGTTGCCACAAATGTATCTTTTGTTGACGAAAACGGATCTTTTGTTGCCATAGAAGATTCAGTTTCAATATATGGGTTACATGTTACTACAGATGACCATTTTAATTCTCTAACACATAGGTGACATGTTCTAACATATGACAACTATGTTGGAATATTTTCCAACATATCACTAATATGTTGAAACATACGACACATCTTTCAACAAATGAAGTCATAGTTGAACAAGACTATATTTCTGAAATCATATGAACAAAATGGTCACAAAAAGAGTAACAAAAATAACAAAAAAAATGTTTTCATTGAACAACAACAATACATATACAGTTTCTCAAAATTGGGCTTTTTGT
This sequence comes from Solanum arcanum, assembly GCA_027789145.1. Taxonomy (NCBI): domain Eukaryota; kingdom Viridiplantae; phylum Streptophyta; class Magnoliopsida; order Solanales; family Solanaceae; genus Solanum; species Solanum arcanum. Next base: position 27,646,849 of record CM050941.1, read on the forward strand.
TTAAAGTTTGTTGATTTTCTTTCAAAAACAATAAATAATTGGTACCATTCGACCAGTATTCAATTTTCACATTTATAGACTAGTTTCTTGTTCACTAATCGAAGAAAAATAATTTAGTATCATGAATGTATTGTTTGAAAATTGTAAAATCTTTCTACATAATTACTTACTTATTTTAAGTTAGACATGATTTTCAGCTCAGAAAGAGAGATCGACAGGCAAAAATGAGGAGGAATATAACAAGGAGAATATTTGTTGATAGTCGAATTTTCTGAGGAAGAAGAAGAAGAGAATAACGTTGGAGAGAAGAAGAAGAGAAAATTCTATTTTCTTTTACTTTTTTTTCAAAAGTGGTTTGGATAAAATTATAAAAGTTGAAAATGAAGTTCTTTTTTTTTTGTATTTTATAAAATATTATAAAGTTTTAAAAATGGTAATTTGGTCCGAAATTTATTTAATTACATTTTAAATTGGGTCAAAGTGTCACCAAAAACAAAACCAAAACTTAAGTGACACATTTTATTATTTTCTCCGCAAGTTCATCCTTTTAAAATACATTATTTTTGACAAAAAGAGAACAACTAAAGAATAATGATAAAACCAAGTCACGTGTTTTTTATTGTTTTTACATATTATTTTTAACCTTTCACATTCTTTATTCAAAAAAGTTATGTTTCAATTACTACTTTTCTATTCTTTGTTAATACTTAATATAAGAAAAAATTGGAGAGTCACCACTATTATAACGAGGGTTATTTGTAACCTTTTTTGATTCTCCTAATTACTTGTAATTGTTTTTATCTTCTATAATTTTGTCCAGCCGGTGCCCTTAGAATAACAAACATATGACTTGGTTTGTTCATTATTCTTTAGTTATTCATTTTTTTTGTCAAAAATAATGTATTTAAAAATATTTTTAACTTTTAAAACATGATTTAAAAAGTTTTTTAAAACTTAATGAGATCTTTTTATGATTTACTAGCTCTAGTATAATCAAAGAGCACCCATTTGAGAATACGAGGAACAAATATCATTCACATGATAAATTTATCACAACATATTTAATGGTGTCAATAAACATTAACATGAATGAACAAGAAAAACTAGTTATTACTAGCTAAAGAATGAATAATAAATAAATTATCAAATTAAGTATATTATATTTTGAATGTAAAAACACAAATATTGTAACACCCCGTAGCCAAAACAGACAAAAAAAATAGTTTTTCAGAAAAATCTGCAGGTGCTACAAACGGAGGCATCAACGGACCGTAGCCTGAACCACGGTCCGTCCTGCACAACCGTCGATGGGATCGGAAACTCCCAAAAATTTCAGCCTAGAAAAATTGGTTAAGTCTTGGACGACACACGGACTTATGGTCGTAGGTCAAACGACGGTCGGAAGTCCATGAGCATCAATCAAGACTCCCTTCAACCACTCTCTAACAAGAGCTATAGATGACCATCATGGTTCATAGGTGAACCTACGGTCCATAGGTATGACCTTAGGTGGAAAATTTGCAGCCAGTTAAGGGGAAATGCATTAGGGTCAACTTAAAATGATCATAACTCTTAGCAAAAAATGAATTAGGTCTCCCATTAGGGTTTAGGCCCGACAGCAACCTTCGCAGGGGTCTTTTTGACCTTTCCTACTCTTCTTAAACCCTAAGTTACATCGTTTTGACCCTAAATCATCAGATTTTATTTAGTTTAAGTCTAGAAACATAATTAAAACATATCCAAGTCAAATCATTAAATCAAAACTTAGAAAATCAGAAGCGAGAGAGGAGAACAAAGCTCAAGAACCCTAGTTCTAGAACGCCACAAGCTCCAGTAGTTTCAGCCACGAAACTTAAGTATTTTCCGTGGATTTCATCACCAGTCATGTGGGATTTCACTAGTGAGTTCCTTTCACCCATTGGGTCCTTTGTTTCAGTCAGTTCTTGATTCTCTTATTATGAATAAAACTAGGGTTTCTAGAACTTTGATATAACTTCATGAATTTATTAAATATATGTTCTAAATCAAATTATCATGTTATTACTCAGATTATAGCATGAATTTCAGAACTCTAGTTTTGTATTTCTTTAGTTCTTGAATTACACATGCTAGGTCATATAATTTGGACACTTCAGATATACATGCCTCAGTTATAAATGCATAATTATCAAATTAATTGTTGCATTATCAGTTTGCATGTTCACTTTTGAGCTATCGAATATTTACAGAAATTCAGATATAATCAGTTAGTTTACAAAATTCATTGGGAGTAGAATAATTTCGATTTGGACTAGGGTTTAGCATACTTAATAGTCCCTGAACTACTAGCCGAGTAGGTTGTAAGTCCCCTCTGTGAGAAATCAGTTTAGTAATCACGCAAGCATGCCTTTATACCTTTGACAGGGTATATTGGGTCCTCTCGATGGGGCGTATACATCGGACTCCACGTTTAGCTCATGTGGTTTTATTATCGGTTATTAGTAGCTCTCACAGTTCAGTCAGACTCTCTACATTGACCATTTATCAGTATATTCAATATTCAGTTTCAGCATGTTATAAATTGGTCATTGCATCCAGTTAGCTCAGAAACCAACACATCACGTTCAGATTATTATACTTGTTTTTGTGCTTGTGCAGTCATGTTTTAATTTAGTTATACTATATCCTACATGCTCAGTACCTTTCAAGTACTGACGCATACGTGCGCTACATCTTCTCCTTATGTAGGTTCAGGTTCTCAGCATCCAAATCATGCATAGATCGATTTCCCAATCTCCAGTTTAGCAGATTCAGTGGTGAGTCCTCATTCTCCGAGTACAACAGTCATGAGTTTCATTTCAGTCATTAGTCATTTAGTTTTAGTTTTTGCTAGATTTAGATGGGGCTTGTTCCAGTATTTCTAGTCTAGTTTAGAGGCTATTTTCAGCCATTGTTAGATTCAGCTTAGTATTGAGTTAATATTTCTTTTGTATTAAGCTCATTGTTTTCAAATATCTCAGTTATAGAATATGGGTATTCCCCATCTTTTCATTTTAAGTATGATTTAGCTTCCGCAATAGTTTATTATCTTTAGTATGCTCATGATCATGCCAGCGGGGTTAGCTTGGGATAACTTGTGGTCCTAGGTTCCGTGTCCGCGTCTCAGGGGTAGCTCGGGGCGTGCAAAAACCTTGTATCAGAGCACTAGGTTCAAGAGTCCAAGGTTGTCCGAAAAAGCCGCACTAAGTAGAGTCCTTTTCATGGGTGTGAAGTGTGCACCACATCTAATGACAGAAAGGTTATGAAGTGTTTTAGGAAAAAACTTTACCTTCTTGTTACTCTTATCATGCGTAAGGTATGATCTAATTCCATTCTAACTCGACGTTGAGCGCTTAAGATCATGCCCTCTCGGAGAGCATAGACATGGAATGCTAATGCACGTAATGCTAACACATTTCCTCTAGTACCAAATAAGGAAGTTCAAATGCAGAATTTCAGAAAGCCAATTCAGCTTTTGGTCAAGAGTATGACCAACAAGAACAATCAGCAAGTTCTAGTTCCTACTAATAGAATTGATCGATCAATGGCAGCCAAAGTTTGTGATTTTGTTAGGATGAATCCGTCTAAGTTTTTAGGTTCGCATGTTGGTAAGGACCCACAGAAGTTCATTGATGAAGTCAAGAAAATATTTTGTGTGATGTCAGTAACTAGTAGTGATAGGTGAGATTGGCATCCTACAAACTCAAGGATATGACTTACATATGGTTCAGTAGAAAGACAACAGAGATGACTTTGCCTTTTGTAACTGAGTATAGCAGTCCAATTCAATGTCATTCCAGAAACTCTCTCAGAACTTTTCTCAGTCTCTACTCTAGTCGGTGACCCACCTATAGCTAGACGGGTATACGAAATTTGCCCTGTCACAATCTCTCAGAAAGTCACCTCAGCAAATCTAGTAGAGTTAGAAATGGTAGACTTCGATGTCATTCTAGGCATGGATTGGTTACAATCATGTTATGCCTCAGTCGATTGTAGAACTAGGATTGTTCGTTTTTAGTTTCCAGACGAACCAATCTTAGAATGGAAGGGTAAAATCCTAGCGCCTATTGGTCGATTTATTTCTTACCTTAAGGCCAGAAAGATGATATCTAAGGGTTATCTCTATCATCTAGTTTGGGTTGAGGATTCTAGCCTTGAAACCCAACTCTTGAGTCAGTTCCAGTAGTTTTTGAATTTCCAGAAGATCTTCCCGGAGTCCCTCCCAAAAAGGAAATTGACTTTGGAATTGATCTCCTTCCAGATACCAGCTTATTTCTATTCCTCCTTACATAAGGGCTACAGCAGAGCATAAGGAATTGAAAGAGTAGTTGAAAGACCTTCCAGATAAGGGTTTTATCATACCTAGTATTTCACTATGGCATGCACGAGTATTGTTCGTAAAGAAGAAAGATGGTTCTCTCAGTATGTGCATTAACTATAGACAGTTGAACAAGGTCACAATCAAGAATAAGTATCCCATCCCCATGATTGATGACTTGTTTGACCAACTTCAGGGTGCTAGTCATTTCTTAAAGATAGACCTCAGATCGGGTTATCATCAGCTTAGAGTCAGAGATATTGACATTTTGAAAACAGCCTTCATAACTTTGCATGGTCATTATGAATTTGTAGTTATGTCGTTTGGACTAACCAATGCTCCTGCAACTTTCATGGATTTGATGAACAGAGTGTTCAAACAATACTTACACTTGTTCATTATTGTCTTCATTGATGATATCCTCATTTACTCTAGGAGTGAGGAAGAACATGCAAGTCATTTGGGAGTTGTTTTGCAGACTCTCAAAGATCGCCATTTATTTGCTAAGTTTAGTAAATGTGGGTTTTGGTTGTAATCCGTTGCTTTCCTTGGTCACATTGTATCGAGCAAAGGGATCCGCGTAGATTCACAAAATATAGAAGCAGTGAAACAATGCCCCAGACCTACCTCTGCTACAGATATCAGAAGTTTCTTAGGTTAAGCAGGTTATTACAGAAGGTTCGTGGAAGGATTTTCATCCATAGCCTCACTATTGACTAGGTTGACTCAGAAGATGGTCAAGTTCCAATGGTCAGATGACTGTGAGAAAAGCTTCACAGAATTGAAAACTAGATTAACTACAGCTCCTGTCTTAACTCTACCAGAGGGTTCATATGGTTATGTGATCTATTGTGATGCATCCAGAGTTGGCCTTGGTTGTGTGTTGATGCAAAGAGATAAGGTTATATCTTATTCCTCTAGAAAGCTTAAGGTCCATGAGAAGAACTATCCAACTCATGACCTCGAGCTTGCAACAGTGGTGTTTGCACTCAAGATATGGAGACACTACTTGTATGGTGTTCATGTAGATGTGTTCACCGATCATAAGAGCCTTCAGTATGTGTTCACCCAGAAAGAGTTGAATCTTTGCCAGAGGAGATGGCTTGAGTTCCATAAGGATTATGATATGAGTGTGCGTTATCATCCTGGAAAGGCCAATATAGTGGCCGATGCTCTTAGTAGATTATCTATGGGTAGTGTAGCCTATGTTGAGGAAAAAAGAAAGGAGCTAGTGAAGGATGCTCACAGGCTTGCTTGCTTGGGAGTTTGCCTTATGAGCATATCAGACAGCGGTGTAACAGTTCACAATGGGGAAGAATCGTCTTTGGTAGTAGAGGTTAAGGAAAAGAAAAAGAGTGATCCGATCTTGCTTGAACTAAAGGGTGAAGTCAACAATTAGAGAGTGGTGGTTTTCTCCCAAGGGGAAGATGGTGTACTTCGCTACCAAGGTAGATTGTGTGTTCCTGATGTGGGAGAGTTGAAGCAGCATATTCTTGCAGAAGCTCATAACTCCAGGTATTCTATTCATCTAGGTGCCACTAAGATGTACCGCGATCTCCAGGAAGTCTATTGGTAGAATGACATAAAGTGGGATATAGAAAACATTGTGTGTAAGTGCCCGAATTGCCAGCAAGTCAAGGTACAACATCAGAAACCAGGAGGTATGACTCAAGAGATCGATATTCCTACTTGGAAGTGGGATGTGATCAATATTGATTTAATCACAGGGTTACCTCGTACTTGCAGACAACATGACTCAGTTTGGGTGATAGTTGATAGGATGACTAAGTCTTCTCGCTTTTTGGTGGTCAAGACTACATATTCGGTAGAGGACTATGCCAAGCTTTACCTTACTGAAATTGTGAGGTTGCATAGGGTTCCTTTGTCTATCATCTCAGATGGAGGTCCTCAGTTTACCTCTCATTTCTGAAAGTAATTTAAAAAAGGTCTTGGTACTCAAGTTAACCTTAGTACAACAATTCATCCACAGACGGATGGGCAGACAAAGCGTACCATTCAGACCTTAGAGGATATGTTGAGATCTTGTGTGATTGACTTCAAAGGTAGTTGGAATGATCACCTTCCTCTTATTGAGTTTGCCTACAATAATGGCTACCATTCCAGCATTCAGATGTCCCCTTGTGAGGCTTTATATGGACGTAGATGTAGATCTCCTGTCGGTTGGTTTGAAGTAGGTGGGGCAGGTTTGATAGGTCCAGATTCATTCCTTTATGCTATGGAGAAAGTGCAACTTAGTAGAGATAGACTTAAGACAACCCAAAGTCGTCGGAAATCTTATGCAGATGTAAGGAGAAGGAAACTAGAGTTCCAAGTTGGTGATTGGTTTTTTCTAAAAGTCTCACCTATGAAAGGGGTGATGAGATTTGGAAAGAAAGGGAAGCTCAGTCCTATATATGTAGGCCCTTACAAGATCTTGAAAAGGATTGGCAAGGTGGCATGTGAGTTAGAGTTTCCAGCAAAATTAGCAGCAGTGCATCTGGTCTTCCACATCTCACTCTTGAAGAAGTGCGTGGGTGCTCCAGCCTCTATAGTGCCATTAGAGAGTGTGGTGGGGAAATATAGTCTTTCTTATGAGGATGTACCAATTGAGATTCTTGACCGTCAGGTTAGAAAATTGAGAAACAAAGAAGTCGCTTCAGTCAAGGTTTTGTGGAGGAGTCAGTCCGTAGAGGGAGCTACTTGGGAAGCAGAAGCAGCTACGAAAGTCAAGTATCCTTACCTTTTTCCTTCCGATTCCACTCCAGCTTGAGGTAATATTTCCTCTTCAAATGTACATTCATTCATGCATAAATTTTGTTTTAGAATCATGTTCCCTCAGTTTGTACTTTCATTTTTGGCGTAATTGCACGTACTCAGAACTCAGTTCTCAACGTTTAGTAGTGGGGTTTGCATCTTTCTCCCTCCATTTCAGCTAGTTTAGTCTTTATTCGAGGACGAATATTTCCAAGGGGGAGATAATGTAACACCCCGTAGCCAAAACAGACCAAAAATTAGTTTTCAGAAAAATCTGCAGGTGCTACAAACAGTGGCATCAACGGACTGTAGCCTGAACCACGGTCCGTCCTGCACAACCGTTGATGGGATTAGAAACTCCCAAAAATTTCAACCTAGAAAAATTGGTTAAGTCTTGGACGAAAGACGGCGGTCCGTAGGTCAAACAACGGTCCATTGTGCGTTACCGTCGATCAAGACTTTCTTCAACCACACTCTGAAAAGAGCTATGGATGACCAGCATGGTTTGTAGGTGGAAAATTTGCAGCCAGTTAAGGAGAAATGCATTTGGTTCAACTTAAAATGATCATAACTCTTAGTAAAAAATAATTTAGGTCTCCCATCACCTACCCACAGATAGATAATTGAATTATCTTTCCATATCCACCGACCTTGCTAAAATCAAACCTCCGAGTAAAAAGTTATGCCCATTTTAGTAAAGGCCTGTCGAATAGGCCCTCACGACGGACCCAACGACGGGGCGTCGGGTGCACGACGTACCGTTAGTCCTGGCTGTCGTGAGGCTCGACCACAACCTTCCCAGGGGTCTTTTTGACCTTTCCCACTCTGCTTAAACCCTATACATCGTTTTGACCCCAAAATAATCAGATTTTAGTCAGTTTATGCCTAGAAACATAATTAAAACATATCCAAGTCAAATCATTAAATCAAAACTTAGAAAATTAGAAAAGAGAGGAGAATAAATCTCAAGAACCCTATTTCAAGAACGCCACAAGCTCCAGTAGTTTCAACCCCGAAACATAAGTATTTTTCCGTGGATTTCATCACCAGGTTTGTGGGATTTCACTAGTGGGTTCCTTTCACCCATTGGGTCCTTAGTTTCAGTCAGTTCTTGATTCTCTTATCATGATTAAGCCTAGGGTTTCTAAAACATTGATATAACTTCATGAATTTATTAAATATATGTTCCAAATCAGATTACCATGTTATTACTCAGATTATCGCATGAATTTCAGAATCCTAGCTTTGTATTTCTTTAGTTCTTGAATTACACATGCTATGTCATATATTTCAGACACTTCAGATTTACATGCCTCAGTTATAAATGCATAATTACCAGATTAATTGTTGCATTCTCAATTTGCATGTTCAGTTTTGAGCTATCCAGTATTTACAGAAATTCAGATATAATTAGTTAGTTTACAGAATTCATTGGGAGTAGCATAATACCGAGTTGGACTAGGGTTTAGCGTACCCAATAGTCCCTGAACTACTAGCGGAGTAGGTTGTAAGTCCCCTCTGTGGGAAATCAGTTTAGTGATCACGCCAGCATGCCTTTATAACTTTGGCAGGGTATATTGGGTCCTCTCGATGGGGCGTATACATCAGACTCGACATTTAACTCATGTGATTTTATTATCGGTTATAAGTAGCTCCCACAGTTCAGTCAGACTCTCTGCATTGACCATTTATCAGTATATTTGGTATTCAGTTTCAGCATGTTATAAATTGGTCATTGCATCCAGTTAGCTCAGAAATCAACACATCACGTTCAGATTATTATACTTGTTTTTGTGCTTGTTCAGTTATGTTTTATTTCAGTTGTACTCTATCCTACATGCTCAGTACATACGTGCGCTACATCTTCTCATGATGTAGGTTCAGGTTCTCAGCATCCAGATCACGCATAGATCGATTTTTCAATCTCCAGTTCAGCAGATTCAGTGGTGAGTCCTCATTCTCCGAGGACAACAGTCATGAGTTTCATTTCAATTTTTAGTCATTTAGTTTTAGTTTTTGCTAGATTTAGGTGGGGCTTGTTCCAGTATTTCTAGTCTAGTTTAGAGGCTATTTTTAGACATAGTTAGATTCACCTTAGTATTGAGTTAATATTTCTTTTATATTAAATTCATTGTTTTCGAATATCTCAGTTATAAAATATGGGTATTCCCCATCATTTCATTTTAAGTATGATTTAGCCTCCGCAGCAACTTATTATCTTTAGTATGCTCATGATCATGCCCGCGAGGTTAGCTTGGGATCACTTGTGGTCCTAGGTTCCGTGTCTGGGTCTTGGGGGTAGCTCGGGGCGTGACAAACATAATAAAGAAAATGATAATATAGTAATTTACGAAAAATCATGCAATATTGAAAATTTGATGATATAAAAAATAAATTTTATACTTAAAAATATGTAAAACATAATTCATTAAAGAGTAAGAATTTTTAATTCTTAATATATGTGACAACGTCAAATTTCTAATTTTAGGAGATTAAAAAATGTAATGAAGGCATGTATTAGTTAGGGGCAACTTTCACATATAGTAAACATAAAATTCATATTTAAATGTTATAGCAAAATATAAATAATTGTGTTTCATAGCAAATTTATATATGTATAATTCGCTATACATATACAATTGAAGCGAATTGTATAAAACGAATTGTATGAAATAAGAAAGAGAGTAATTATATACAATTTGAATTGTATAAAACGAGAAAGCGAGAAAGGCCAAATTGAATTGTATAAACGAGAAAGAGAGAAATTATATACATTTTTGAATTTGTATAAAACGAGAAAGACAAAAAGAGACTTATGAAGGGAATATACAATTGAATCAAATTGTATAAAACGAGAAAGAGAGAAATTATATACAATTTGAATTCGTATAAAAAGAGAAAGTCAAAAGAGACTTGGGCAGGAAAATATTTATATTGTATAATTATAAGTGTATAAAATAAAAATATAGATATTTGCATGCGTTTATAGAATTTTCTCTCATTTTATACAATTAGAAAAACAATTTATACAATTCTATTGAATAAAGCGACAGACGAGCGACAGGAAGCGAGCGAGAGAGGGAGACTGGCTGCTAGAATAAGAGGGAGAGAGGGACGGACAACCAGTTGTTATGAAATACAGATGAATCAAAGGACTATTATATTTATTTTATATTATAAGTTTTTTATTTTATACAATTATCTCTATTAGTTATGTAATTTGAGAAATAAAATAAAAGGAAGAAATAATGATGAGCGAGTTTTGAGGAATAGAGTAAAAATGAATAATTATTAATATGAAGAAAAGGCGAATAAAATAGAAACGAGACCTAGAAATGTTGAAGCATAACGCGACTCCATTGTCAAATTTCCTTCAATTTCATTTTAAGGCGAATAATCATCTATTTTCCTTAGCGCGAATCTCCTCTTCAAGCAGCAGTCACTCCCAGTCTAAGGTTTCTCTCTCCTCTCTCTCTTTACTGAAATCTTGTTCGATTCATTGATTTCACACGTCTTTTTTGTTTGCTTATAATTGGAACCCAGATGGAGACAGCTTCTTATATGTTTGGGCCATACAAGATTCACAATAAAGAAGTCTTTTTTTCCACTCATTTCTCTTATGCGTTGGTCAACCTCCGCCCCCTTCTTCCTGGTATTTGGATTTCTTGTTTTTTTTTTTTTTTTTTAAATTTGTTCCTTCACTTTTTTTTAACCCAAAACTTGATCAACTTCCAACTATGGGATGAATTTTTGAGCTGTAATACCAAACAGTTATTCACTAAAAATTATTGATTTTCCCCCCAAAAGGACAAATCCGTAGTGCTGCTTTAGTTGTGATAGGACATGTATTTTTCAATTAACATCATTCTAAAACTATGAGGCTAGGAGGCTTTATGCATTGATCACCAACAATACATAACAATTAACAACAATCATTTAGATGACACAAGAATAATTTTCATCATTACGAGCCTATCAGGATTAGCTGAATGTAAATACATGATAGGTTGTAAGTGCTAAAAGTCATTGTTAAGTAATGAAACTTATTTTATATATAAGTAGTTATGTGTTTAAACCGGCTATGGTGCTTAGACTCTTCAAAAATGTCGAATGGTGCATGTTGGGTACTCCAAAACTAGTGCATTTTGATGAATCCAACACGGGTGCAGTAAAAATTTTGGAGAGTCTGAGCAACATAGGAAATTGCTAATATGCGGTTGATGAGTTTAGTAAAATAAGTGTTGATAAGTTGGTTCTTTTTTTATAATGACTAAACTACCATTAAAACTTCCGAAAAAAAAATTAAATTTTAAAGTATGTTTGTAAGGAAAAAGAGGAACGACGGATGCACCAAGGGTGTGGCCTAGTGGTCAATGAAGTGGTTGAGACCTTTGAGGTCTCAGTCTCAAAACTCAGTGGAGACAAAAGAACACTAGGTGATTCTTCCCATTTGCTTAGCCTTCGTTGATAGAGTCACCTGGTATTAGTTGCTGGTGGGAGATGACAGGTATCCCGTGGATTTAGTCGAGGCACACAAAAGTTGGACCAAACACCACGGTCATTGAAAAAATATGTTGCTGGTGGAAGTTGGAAGTTGGCAGGTATCCCGTGGATCTAGTCGAGGTGCGGGAAAGCTGGCCCGAACACCACGGTCAGAAAAAAAAGACCGAAAGAGGAATGACGAATACCAGTGATGAGGAAGCTGGAAGTTCTGTTTTGTGAAAGATATGTTGAGAATTAGAAAAAATATTAAGGATAAAACAAATATCGAGTGAAGAGGAAGTTAGGAGGTTTGTTTTGGAAAAGATATTCTGAGTCTAACCATAAGTTGGGATGACCAACTTATGACTTTGGCTGATTTTTGACTTATAAGTACTTTGGTGTTTATCTTGATTGAAAAGTACTTTGGTGTTTACCAAATGTGTATAAGTTAGTTTGAACAACTTATAGGCTTAGTCAAATACCCTTTATGCCTGGTGACAATCAAATGGACTGCATATTAACAAAGTTGTAGCACAGTGACTGCATGTTTATTGGGTTTCGCTTATTCAGCCCTAGACACATTCAATGCCTCATACTTCAAGCATGAATACTAACTGCTGGACCACTTTTTCTTTTTTTTTTTAAGTGAAAGCAAATAGCCAACATCATACTAGGAAAATGAACATGACTTAGGCATAATACAATTGGTAGTGCTTTGATGCTATTACTGTAAGTTAGCTGCTAGTCTAGACCTACGTTGCTCGGACTCCAAAAATTGTTGCAGCACCACTGTCAGATCCTCCAAAATGCACTATTTCTGAAGGATCCGGCACCCAGCCATCGACAATTTTAAAGAGTCTGAGCAATGTAGGTCTAGACTAAGGTCTCACTTACAACACTTCTACTGTGCTAATCTGGTAATTTGTCAGAACCAAACTTCTTAGGATGTGGAATCTATCGAAATTATTTTGATTCTGCTATTTTTATATAAAATTTTCTATGAACAATTTGTATAAACAAACACCAACAACAGATTCTTGTTATGCTCAGTGTGTTCCTTTTGCTACTTCCTTTTTCAATTCATACTTCTGTCGTTTGTATATCCTTCTGCTAGGACATTGTACATTGGGGTATTTATTCATATTTCTTATGTATCTGGAAGACAAAAGCTTTATACTTGTGTCATCATTTCCAGTTCTTGCATGAATATCAGCGATTGAGCTCTCTTTTCTTTTCATGCAGGTCATATCCTTGTGCATTCTGTAATTGATTGGTTGATGGAGATTCATTTTAAATATCTCTTTTTGTGAATATAGTCAGTTGTGATGATACCGAGGAAGATTCTGAATGTGGCACTTGTTTATCTCCTCAATTTACTTTTAGTATCTTTCTGTTCATTCACCCTATGCTTATATATTTCTTTTAAATGCAAGACACATATGTGGGTGTGTATGTGCAAATAAAATATACCTCTGAGATCAGTTTAGAAAGTCCAACATTCTTTTAAATGGTGACACTCTCAATCGGTCAGTTAGTGTATCAACTATGCTCAATTGAACCCTTATCATCTAGTCCATTCTCCATTCTTTTTTTGTCCATTTTATTCTGTTCTGAGTACTACTTATTTTGAAATGGATAACATGTATTCCTCAGCATTAAGGGCTAAGCTGGTCACCTCCAAAAAGTATTAACAGAGAAGAGAGAAAATAAGGAGAAGAAGAAATAAATACTTACAAAGAATCTACGTAATCAACTAATTGGGTTTCCTCTTCTATATTTTGTTCTTTACGCCAAAAACCTAAGGAAGTAATTACTTTCCATTTAATCTTCTGTACCGAGCATTCGTTCCTTTAAAACTCATCTGATTCCTTTCCTTCCAAATATTCCTCCAGATACAAGCAGGTACTGTCCTCCACCACTTCTTTTGACTCTTGCTGCCCCCTTTATGATCCAACAACTCAATGAATCTAATGTGCGTTCTGGCATTCACCAGTTTAGGATAGCTAAACCGAAGAATAAAGCCCATACTTCTTGTTACTTTGCAATGCAAAAATAAATATTTGTTGGTTTCCGGCTCCTCTTTGCATAGTAAGCATCTAGAGTCGATGTTGATGCCCTTCTGCAATGCTTCATGAGTCAAACAGGCTCTCCTAGCTACCAGCTAGACAAAACACTTCACTTTAGTGGGAGCCACACTCTTCCAAACAGCTCCATGGCCCTGTTATTCTGATTGACCCCACATGTACAATTTGTTGACAACGACTCTTCCATCTGGGTGTTGTCTCCATAATAGACTGTTTGTTTCCAAGTTAATGTCCAGAAAGCCTTCTACATATCCAATAGTTCAATTACCCCTTCTATCTCCCAGTCATTTAACAACATTCTAAATACCAAATTCCACCCTTGTTGAGACCACAACTCACTGATTTTGTTATCGGGATGCACATTGATAGAATGAAGTCCATGAAACAAACTTTGAAGAGATCCTTGACCAGTCCAGTCATCTTTTCAGAATAAAACCTTATCCCCCCTCCCAACTTTAACTTTTGTATCAACTTCTAGAGCCGGCTAAAAGCTTCTGATAGTCCTCCAAATTCCAAATCCATAAGTGGTTGTTACTTCACCTGAACACCATTCCCCTTCTTAGCTGAATTTGTGTTGCATCACCTTTTTCCGTAGTGCATGCTCCTCTTGGTTGTACCTCCATAGCCACTTGCTTAGCAGACTTTTGTTCAGTAACATGAGCTTCCTTACTCCCATACCCCCATAATTCTTCCCTTGTTGAACTTTTGCCCGTTTTATTAAATGGAAACTGCTAATTTTTTTTTGCCAGTGGAAATTCCTTCTCAAAGCATCTAGAACTTTGATCACCTCACCAGGTATAGGGAAAAAGGACATCATATAAGTTGATAAGGAATCTAGCACTTTATTAAAGTGACTACCTCCCAATGAAAGGTATTGAGACTTCCAAAGTGCCAACTTCCTCTTTGTCTTCTCAATAAATTCCATCCCAAATAGTAATGGCTTTATGGTTTGCCCCCAATGGCATGCCTAGATAAAGTGTTCGTAGCTTCTGTACCTTGAACCTCAAGATGTTTGTATCTGTTGAACATCTTTCGGAGGAAAGATATTTCTTTTTCTCAAGTAACCTCGAGTCCAGAACAAGCCTCAACCTTAAATAGCATAATCGTTCTTGTTTTGCTTCATTAAACTCTATTGTATCATCATCATACAGTAAATGTGTCAACTCCGTATTCTCATGTGCCCTGTTTCTTATATTGAAGTCTTATATTATTCTTCATTTGAGGCAAATTAAGGTTTTTTTTTTGTATTCAAATAAAGGTCTTCTCTTAAAATAAAAAAGTTACTCCCTCCGTTTAAAAAAGAATGACCTCCTTTCTTTTTTAGTCTGTTTAAAAAAGAATGACCTTTTTCTTTTTTTGGGTAACATTTTAAAATTACCTTTCCACGTGGCATGTTTAAGACCACAAGATCAAAGGTCAATTTCGTACATTTAACCTAACTTTAATTTATGACCACAAGATAAAAAAATCTTCTTTTTACTCTTAAACTCCGTGTCAAGTCAAACCAGGTCATTCTTTGTGAAACGTAGGGAGTAGTAACTTTCAAGTCTCACACTTATCGTTGCATGGATGCATGTCACAACCATTATATAATGACCTCTGAAAAAACCACTCCCTATGTAAATGTAAGAAGAATAATGAAGCATATTTATTCTTCTGTTTTGTCATTTCTAATCTTTTCCAATGTTGTATATTGCACATCCATCTGAATATTCACATCTTATGAATGTATTGAGCTTTAGGGCCCAGAATTCTCTCTCGTGCAAAATTACTACTTTACAACCATTCTATAGTAGTTGCTTTCATCTTATTATGTTTATCATCTCTAAGTGATTCCTTAGCACTCCTCTCTTTCAAACATCAGTTTTAAATGTCATGTGTTACATTTAGTTTATCTGGGAAGGAAAGCCTTGGAGAAACTGGTAAAGTTGTTGCCATGTCACCCGTAGATCACGGTTTCAAGTCGTGGAAACAGCTTCTTGCAGAAATGCAGGTTAAGGCTGCATATGATAGACCCTTGCGGTTCGGCCTTCTCCTGACCCCGTGCATAGCCGGAGATTTAGTGCACCAGGCTTCCTTTGCATTTAATCTATCGAGCTATTCTCCTAAAATATTAACCTAAATATTTGAATTGTCTTCACTTAGACACTATAATCCTGTTTAATCTCAAATCACCTACATTCTTCTCTTTTGAAATTGTAATGTAATTTTCTCGACTTCGCCTTTATATTCTTTATGAAGATGCTTACACTGCTTCGATGTTGTCTTCGTTCTACTTATTCAGGAACTCTTACTTTCTATATTACTTTTCCACATCACCAACTTTTCATCAACTCTTCTCTAGTTTCATCAATCTATACTATATCATTTGTAAAGAGCATGCACCATGTAACCTCATCCTATATGCTATTGAATATTGATTAGCTCTCTCATAACAAGGTAAACAAGAACGTGTTCAGTGTAGATCCTTTGTATAAATCCACCCTTAATGGAAACTCCTCTATATCTCCTCCATATCTCCTTAGCTTCTCTTACTGTCCCATTCCTTTTAAACACTCTTTCATATATCCTTTTTTTGAGTTATGTGTATTTGATATGAATTACTTTCTTTCTCAGGGACCAACTAAAGGTCATTTCTTCACACTTGTATTAGATGGCTTCTCCATCTCTAGTTTAATGAATATCTTATGGAGATCCTGTTTTCTATCTCTATAAATTTCGTCCAATCTTTTTAGCAAAACTATGAACGTTGTTATAAATCTACCATGCAAATTGGTTATCCATCATCTTTGTAGTTTCCCTAAATCTATGGTCTATCACTCTTTTCCAAAGCTTCATGATGTGATCATACACCTAATACCACATTGGTTTGCAAGACTTCGAATCTCTCTTTTGTATTTGTATATATTCGAAACAAAGTACTTTTTTCACCTGTTTGACTCGTCTCAGATGTTAGTATAACATTAAATAGCCTCGTTTGCCAAGCTACTCGACAGGATACCATGTGGAAAACATACTTTTCTATCTCTCATATTTTTCATGGTATCCTTTACTTTTGCAGACCTAAATAAGGATTTATGCATCAAAATATGCCATTTCTCCTCGTGATTTCTGTTGAGCAATTGATTGAAATAACATCTTCATCTCTCTAACTCCCATGTTTGATCAAAATTTGTTGGCAGTGGTATTTTCCCTTGGTTCACTCATTTATCACTTGGTTCTTCTGGTTGTGCTACTTTCCTACGTAGATGCAGAAAAGACATCCAAAAAACTACCTGTGATATCCTCTGGACATATATGAATTAAACATGCTTTGTTAATTTTTAAGGATATGTTTTGTCTGATTATAAACTAATTTATGTAAAAACTCTGCAATACGGAGGAGTTGGCTCCCATTACTGTAGCTTATTTGATTGCTCTCATAGACTCATCCTCCAAATGCAGTTAATAAACTTTTCAAAGACCAACATTATTAGGTTCATATTTCTTGAATTATGAATAGACAGTTATGAACAAATTGTTCTCTGTTGGAAATGATGTTTGTTCCAATCTTTTGAAATATCTGTAATTTTAATTTTCTCCCACCAATGTATTAGGTTCTGTTTTGTGCTTTATTGGCTTTTGCACACAGAATACTCTACATCATACTTGTTTCTTAAAAAGCTCGCATTCTTGTTTTTTTCTTTTCTAACCTCTGACCTGCAGTATGAGGTGGCATTCTTCTAAACATTTTGCTAATATGGTTAGACCCTCAGTTATCTCCAATCTTAAAACTTTGCTATGGTTACAACCGTCATATTTGGTCTACTTAACAAAATGTACATGTGCTTGTCTGCCCAAGGCGTGAAGTAAAACGCTTTGCTGAGCTTACTACTGATGAGACTAGCGACTTGTGGCTTACAGCACAAAAAGTTGGCAAGCAACTTGAGTCATACCACAAGGCGTCTTCTCTTACATTTGCAATCCAAGTAAGTAGGCTTTTTTGTTGTTATCCTTAAACCATAATGTTATTGTATGTTCTCAAAAAATACTAGGATTCTGATATGCTGAAATTTTCGAAAAGGCATGTAAATGCAGAATTTGACCTTTATAAAGTTTTCTATACATCAATGTTGATATAAAATGGATAGGTGCATTTTAAGTGTGTTTGAATTGTGCATACTCCTTGAATTTTGTTTTTTTGGCCTATTCCTCTGCTTGGGAAGCTGGTGCTAAGTTATTTATTTCTGTTAATATCTCAGGATGGACCCCAGGCAGGACAGACAGTTCCGCATGTTCATATTCACATCATCCCACGGAAAAGTGGCGATTTTGAAAAGAATGATGAGATTTATGATGCTGTAAGATTCAAAATTGTGCTACTGATTGGGTGGATTTGAAACATAAATTATATTAATTCTTTTGTATTGTTGATGCAGTTGGACGTGAAGGAGAAAGAGATGAAGCAGTCACTTGATTTGGACAAGGAAAGGAAAGACAGAAGCATTGAGGAGATGGCTGAAGAGGCAGATGAATATAGAAAACTTTTCCATTGAAGAAGCAGATGAAACTTTTCTTGTGATTGGGCTTACATCATCTCATTATTACTCTCTTAGAGTCTTAACTGTTGGGCAAGTGCTTTGTTAATCTGTTGTGGATTCCTTATAAACTATATGTGATATAATTGAAGCTGTTGCTGTTTTCTTCTAGGCATTTGCCTTCATAAATAAAACAAGTTCTCATCTACTCTCTACTCTCAATTCTTAAATCCGCTTCCACCCCCACATTGGTATCAGAGCTAGTTAATTAAATAATTATGGAAAACAAATCAACTATGTCAAAAGATCTACAAAAACAGGTATACCATTTTATATTTATGAGTAGCTAAATTAATTTATTCCTGAAAATCTCTTGTTAATTATAATTGTTTATCATGTTTAAATAATGTTATAATAACCATCTTTAGAAAGTTTGCTACAGAAATATTCTTTGAATAAGTATGCCCAGACTATGACATCCTAAGGTTGAAACCGGTGGCGAGAGAAGGCCGTTTAGGGAGTAAACAAAGTTGATATTTGTTAGGGTAACTAACCAAAGAAGAAAGCTGTAGTAGTGACCAGACAAGATGATTATTAAATCATTATTTTTGCATAATAAGCAAGTATAATTTATTAAGAGGTTGGAAGGAATAAAATTTTAGTGAAAAATGAAAATAATAAAAATGGAAACATACCTATTAAACGATGATGTTGATTATAAGATATTATTATTCTATATATTAAAAAGTCTTAATCTTGATATAAAAGAGAAATTTATAACAAATTATTAACATATGAAATAATAGAAATAACAACCCAAGGTTGGGTGAGTTAACTATACAAAGTATAGAAGATGAACTTCACTTTGACATATATGATTTATATGATGATTTAGATATTGGAGACTAAATATGACTGAACATTGGCTAAGGCGATATGGTAAAAATTACAGGTTAAAAAAGATTAAATATCCAGAAAGATTAAGCAAGCTTTTTAAAATATTATATAGAAGGATATGACAAATAAAAATAAAAAGACTAAAATAGACAAAGTACGAAAAATATGGAAAAAATTAAAATCCTTATATATAGAATATCAATTATCACAACTAGTCAAAACAGATAATGATAAAAAAGATCATTTGATAAATATAATTTCAAAAACAGAATACAAATATGTTTGCTATTTGAAGAAACAATATGAGCGAAGAAAAATATAAACAACAATTAATAGAAAAATAATGGAACAAATAAGCGAAAAAGAACAAGAGTTACAACATAGAAAAAGAAGATTAGAAGAAAATATATTAGCGAGGAGTATGTAATAAATCAATACTAGCACAAAGAAAAAGATATATTAAGGTTAGAATTAGAATTAGATTGTCTTGAATACAATTACAACATAATATAATACATAGATCATAATGAACAAAGAAGAGTTTGCAGTGAAGCGAAAAAACATATGAAAAGCAAGATGGAATGATAATAAAAATAGTATTTTCAAATTTAGGAAGAAGATACAAGAAAATAGGAAGTAACTTATACTTAATGCTAGAAAAAGAAACAAAGAAAATTAGAAGATAGCTTAACAGGTATGGTAAGAATAACAAAAGAAAATAAAGAAATAGATAAATCGAGAGAAATTGAAAAAATAAAAACACAAGCAAAACAAGAAGTACAAAATTTTGAAGAAATAAAAAATACAAGAATAAGTGAATTAGAAAAAGAATTAGCTAGGTTAAAATTATTATATGAAAATAAACAAAAACAAAAAGAAAAAGATAAAGAGCTAGAATTAACAAATGAAATAAAACAAATGGAACAAAAACTAAATGAAGATCTAAATGAAGATATTGAAGTAAATGAAATAGATGGAAATGAAAATGACCAACAATCGTAAATAAGCGATATAAGTGAAACATATACAGAAATTCTAGAACAGATAAATAAACCTAAAAATTAGAAATAAACACAGGAGATATGAATAGACCAGAAATCGTCAAGAGTTAAAACCCCAGGATAATAGTCCCGTAAATAGTCCTAGAGTTAGTCCTAGGAGGACACCACCAACTTATTATACAGAAAGCTATCAACAATCAGAGCAGAAATAATGCAATATGGAGCAGTAGACTAAATAAAAATTGGACACCTAAACCAAACAAATGAACAATACAATTTCTTAGATTTAGATTGTGTCATGAGATATAAATAAAGCAATATTATTATGGATAGGAAATATGTCTAAGCAGTTAATAGATAACAAAATAGAAAGCAATGAAAACACCAAGGTACATAGAAAGAACATTTGTAGGAACAACAAAATTATGGATAGAAAATCTACCCTCGGAAAGTTTAGAAGTACTTAGGAATGATAAGAAAATGGATGGATCCGCATCAAAGAACAAATATTGATATACTAGATAAATATGAATCAAAGCAATAAGAAATGAATTTTGAGGTATGACTACAGATATAAGAGAACAAAATAGAGAAAAAATAATAAATAGACAACTTATGACAAAATTAGCTATATGTAAAATGTGTTACTTAGAAGAATATACTTAGCATTTAAAGAATATTATTACAAAGCTAAATACAATTTAGACGAAGCAAAAGAAATAAGAAAACAATATTATACAAAATTACCAGAACCATTTAGTACAAACGTAATAAAGGATTGGAATAATGAAGGAATGGTAGATACTTTAGGATCTAGAATAAAATTTTTAAATCAATGGTTCATACAACTATGTGAAAACCAAAAAGAAAGATTAAAAATGGAAAAAGTATTAAATAAAAATTTATCATGTTGAAAAATAAAATGGCACCACAATTTGGATGCACAACTAAAAAACAAAAATCTAAAAGATATAAAAATTATAGAAAAAACAAAACTATATGTAAATATAAACAACCAAGGCAGAAGGTATTATGTAAAAAACCATAAAATAAAAAGACCATACAGGACCAAAAGAAAAATATCCCAATGTACTTGTTATAATTGTGGAAAGATAGGACACATAGCTAAAGATTGTAAATTACCCAAAAATCCAAAAAGAAAACAAATAGCGAATTAATTATAAACAATGAAAAATATATGCAAATAGAGTACATAGATTATGAATTAAGTGAAAATGATAGTATATATGAAGTATCGAGATATAGAAGCGAGAATGAAGAAGAAAATATTAACATAGATAATAGCAAGCAGATGAAGAAATATAATGTCTGAAAATGAAATAAAAATAATATCTAAGAAAGAATATCAAGATGAAGAATCATCAGAACAGAAAATTATATTTGATAATACGATATTTGAACAAATAAAAGGAAAAGAATTAGATTTAAGTGTTGAAAAAGTACTAGAAATACCTATTTTAAGAAATTTATTTAAAAGACAAAAAGAAGAATATTATGTAGTTAGTCAAAAAGGGCATATCATAGATTGTAAATACACAAGAGGAAAAGCATATATACCTATAATAAATAAAAGAATGATAAACAAAGAAATACAAGATATAAAAGCTAAAACACCAATAAAATATGTACATTTAGGAGGAACAGAAATATTAATAAAAGCACACTTTAGAGAAGGAATAGATACACCTATAGAAATATACTTAGCAGGATGATAGAATTGTACACCCTATAGAAAAAGCGTAATTAGTGCAGTAAAGGAAACTTGATATATCAAAAATTTAAGTTTACAATAAGTGCTAATTATACAATATCATTAACAGAGATAAAAATATAGATAGATCATTAGTTCTATATTGGAAAATATCTGGAATAGAACTAGCACCAGGAAGCAAATTATTTCTGACAAGATGTAAAAATCTATATATATTAACAACAAAGCATAAAATAACTTGACAAAAAATAAAATTAACAAAATAAAAATAGAAAATCCTTTTGAAAAAATAATTCTTGTAATAGACAATAATGACTATAGTTATAAAGAAATTGATATAGAAGAAGATTTAGAGATAGTACCAGAAGCATTAAGCACTTCAAGCGTACCAAATACATTGACAAGCGCTACCTCATCAAAGATGAGTACATCTAAAAGAAAACATGAAATTCCACAAAGCTTATTAGATAAAGAAGAAATAACACCATATCATTATTTCATACAGAATAATAGACCAAAGAAAATATAAAATATTAATAAATACAGGACAAGAAGAAAATTATATAACAAGAGAGTTAGTATTAGAAGAAGAAATTATAAGAACAGGATATACATGCCCTGGACTACCTAGTGAGATAGTAAATACGAATGAAGAAACAACAGAGAAAGAAATAATTATAGGAGGAATACCCTTAGTAATACAATTCAAAATATACCAAGGAGATCATAATATTACATTAGGAATAAAATGGTTAGAAAAAGTTAGACCATACAACATAGAAAATGAACAATTAACAATAACTTGCCAAAATAAGAAAATAATTATAAAAAGGACAAAATGATTAATGAAAATATTTATACTTGCAAAAATTATAGTAGAAGGATATCACAGAGATATTATACACCTATGATAGATACAGGAAGCGAAGCGAATATATGTAAATATAATTGCTTACCAAAAGATAAATGGGAAAAATTAAAAACACCCATGGTAATGCTTGAGGATTTAACAATGAAGGAAGTATGATTAAATACAAAGCAAAAAATATAAAAATACAAATATGGGATAAAATACTAACAATAGAAGAAATGTATAATTTTGAATTTACTACAAAAGATATGTTATTAGGAATGCCATTTCTAGATAGATTTTATCCACACATAATAACAAAAACACATTGGTGGTTTACTACACCATGCGGAAACAAGATAGGAGCAAAAAGAGTAAATAATAAACAACGAAAACCTATGGAATGGATAAAGGAAGTGAAAAAATAAACCAAGAAATGGAAAATATAAATAATAAACAAATAACACAATTAGAAATTATTATATTTGCTATAGACAAAGTCAAATTAATTAATGAACAACTAGAACAATTATATAGTGAAGATCCATTACGAGGATGGGAAAAACATAAGACAAAAGTAAAAATTGAATTAATAGATGAAAATAGCATAATAACACAGAAACCATTAAAATATAACTTTGATGATTTAAAAGAATTTAAAATACATATAGATGAATTATTAGAAAATAATTACATACAAAAGAGCAATAGTAAACATACAAGTCCAGCATTTATAGTTATAAAACATAGTGAACAAAAAAGAGGTAAAAGCAGAATGGTCATAGATTATCGTAATCTAAATGCTAAAACTAAAACATACAATTATCCAATACCAAACAAAATACTAAAAATAAGACAAATACAAGGATATAATTATTTTAGCAAATTTGACTGTAAATCGGGATTTTACCACCTAAAACTAGAAGAAGAATCTAAACAATTAACATCATTCACAGTACCGCAAGGTTTCTATGAATGGAATGTTTTACCTTTCGGATATAAAAATGCACCAGGTAGATTCCAACATTTTATGGATAACTGTTTTAACCAGCTAGAAAACTGTATTGTATATATAGATGACATATTGTTATATTCTAGAACACAAGATGAACATATAAAATTATTAGAAAAATTTATACATATAGTAAAAAATGCAGGTATAAGCTTAAGCAAAAGTAAAGTAGAAATTATGAAATCACAGATAGAATTTCTAGGAATACAAATAGATAAGAATGGAATAAAAATGCAAACACATATAGTACAAAAAATAATTACTATTGATGAAAATATAGATACAAAAAGAAATTACAATCCTTTCTAGGATTAGTAAATCGAAGTAAGAGAATATATACCAAAATTAGCGAGAACATTTAAAACCATTACATAAAAACTTAAAAAAGATGTAGAATATCATTTTGATAATAAAGATAAAGAACATATAAAAATATTAAGAATCTATGTAAAAATTACCAAAACTATATTTTCTGATGAAAATAAAACATTTACTTATATTGTCGAAACATATTGAGTGATCATAGTTCTGGAGGAGTTTTAAAATACAAATATGAAAAAGAAAAAATAGAACACCATTGTAGATATTATTGAGGATCTTATACGAAGCCACAGATAAAATGGGAAATAAATAGAAAAGAATTATTAGCATTATATAAGTGTTTATTAGCATTTGAACCATATATTGTTTACAATAAATTTATTGTAAACAGATAACACACAAGTAAAATGGTGGATAACAAAAAATTAGATGATTCAGTTACAACAAAAGAAATAAGGAGATTAGTATTGAATATATTAAATTTTACATTTACAATTGAAATAATTAAGACTGATAAGAACCTTGTTGCAGACTACCTATCAAGAAAAAGGAACTCAAACTGAACCAGATACAATGGAAGAGATACTCCAAGCTATTACTACACTTTCTGCGAAAGTAGGAAGTATGGATAAAGAGCTACAAAAGATAAGTCAGCAGCATGACTATAAATATGCGGAGCTACGCCAACATACAGAACTACGTCGATCGGAAGACGCTAAAATTCCAGAGCTAGAAGGAGACGTTGGGAAACTCCCTAAAACCCATAATATTATTAGTATTGCAGGAACAAGTACAGCAGCTATAGAAAAAACTACATCAAAAAATACAAACTTAAACAGCTTATTTACCAAACCATTTACTCCAAAAATACAGATAGTAGATGCTTCAACACCACAAACATCTACCTATGCAGCTAGCCTGCATAAAGAGAAGAAAACATACAACCATATATCCCGAACATATATTGAAAACCTATACAAAATACAAAACTTTTTAAATCAAAAACCCAAATCTACCACAACATTAGAAAAAACCCAAGACTACCTAACCCAAAAACTACAAGGCTATAACAAGTTAATTGCACAACCAAAAACTAATCCAAACCTAGTTAAAACTTGTTATAACTATGGATTATTAAATACAGTCTATACATATACAGGTGAAGAGATAAGTGGAATCCCAGAGGTCCACAGCATTTTTAATATACAAAAGAATTACAAAGGAAATTTATTTTTGTAAAATTTTACAACACAGTGAGATACTTTATGATGAGATAAAACCAATAATCCGGATAGTAAAAATTGGATTAACAGAAATGATAATACCCGAAGACATAGAACCTTGACCGAGAGATACCAAAAGTTGAGATACCCAGTTTTTATGCAAATAAAAGAATAATTGGGTTATCAACTATCATACAAGAGCTAGCTAACAACTATCTACAAGGAAATGCTATATGGAGTTATTATTCAAGAGATCACTTAATGATATATGCCAATTCACGAGAGATAAGACAAACAGATATGGAAGAAGTCCAGAAATGGATTTTATCTTTATTAAAATCAGAAGCTACTCCAACAACTAGAGCACTAAGACAGGGATTCATCTCCGAAGAACTAATGACAAGATATTGCAAGCTAATTGGTCACAAATATCCAGACCATATATGTTCCAAAAGCAACCAAGGTGATGACATAATCCCAGACGTACAACTGGAGTAAGCTGAAGAAGATAGGGAAAAGATAGAGATAAAAATATATGTAAATTAGTCATAATTATTGTCGGCCACATGTAAAAAGTAAAGGCCATTAAATAAAGTAGAAAATAGTATGTCGGCCATTTGGCCAAAGTTTATTTTGTTTTTTGTAAAAAAGTCGAAAAGTAGTGTCAGTATCCTATTCATGAATAGTAACCATGAATAGTAAGAGTCAAGTTACTGTGTAAATAGTAAGAGTCAAGTAACTGTGAAGGCCAATCGTCCTTTAGCAAGGATGAAAGGTCATTATGTATGTCTATATAAGAGGCATTTGCCTTCATAAATAAAACAAGTTCTCATCTACTCTCTACTCTCAATTCTTAAATCCGCTTCCACCCCCACATTGGTATCTATGTGGGGGTGGAAGCGGATTTAAGAATTGAGAGTAGAGAGTAGATGAGAACTTGTTTTATTTATGAAGGCAGATGCCTCTTATATAGACATACATAATGACCTTTCATCCTTGCTAAAGGACGATTGGCCTTCACAGTTACTTGACTCTTACTATTTACACAGTAACTTGACTCTTACTATTCATGGTTACTATTCATGAATAGGATACTGACACTACTTTTCGACTTTTTTACAAAAAACAAAATAAACTTTGGCCAAATGGCCGACATACTATTTTCTACTTTATTTAATGGCCTTTACTTTTTACATGTGGCCGACAATAATTATGACTAATTTACATATATTTTTATCTCTATCTTTTCCCTATCTTCTTCAGTTTACTCCAGTTGTACGTCTGGGATTATGTCATCACCTTGGTTGCATTTGGAACATATATGGTCTGGATATTTGTGACCAATTAGCTTGCAATATCTTGTCATTAGCTCTTCGGAGATGAATCCCTGTCTTAGTGCTCTAGTTGTTGGAGTAGCTTCCGGTTTTAATAAAGATAAAATCCATTTCCTGGACTTCTTCCATATCTCTGCTTGTCTTATCTCTCGTGAATTGGCATATATCATTAAGTGTTGGCTTGAATAATAACTCCAAATAACATATCCTTGTAGATAGTTGTTAGCTAGTTTGTATGATAGTTGATAACCCAATTATTCTTTTATTTGCATAAAACCTGGGTATCTCAACTTTTGGGTATCTCTCGGTCAAGGTTCTATGTCTTCTGGTATTATCATTTCTCGTTAATCCAATTTTTACTATCCTGATTATTGGTTTTATCTCATCATAAAGTATCTCACTGGTGTCAGGTAAAATTTTACAAAAATAAATTTCCTTTGTAATTCTTTTGTATATTAAAAATGCTTTATGGACCTCTGGGATTCCACTTATCTCTTCACCAGATATGTATAGATCAGTATTTAATAATCCATAGTTATAACAAGTTTTAACTAGGTTTGGATTAGTTTTTGGTTGTGCAATTAACTTGTTATAGCCTTGTAGTTTTGGGTTAGGTAGTCTTGGGTTTTTTCTAATGTTGTGGTAGATTTGGGTTTTTGATTTAAAAAGTTTTGTATTTTGTATAGGTTTTCAATATATGTTCTGGATATATGGTTGTATGTTTTCTTCTCTTTATGCAAAGTAGCTGATAGGTAGATGTTTGTGGTGTTGAAGCATCTACTATCTCAGATTTTTGGAGTAAATGGTTTGGTAAATAAGTCGCTTAAGTTTGTATTTTTGATGTAGTTTTTCTATAGTCAGCTGTACTTGTTCTCGCAATACTAATAATATTATGGGTTTTAGGAGTTTCCCAACGCCTCCTTCTAGCTCGAATTTTAGCGCCTTCCGATCGACGAGTTCTCAGATGTTGGCGTAGTTCGCATATTTATAGTCATGTCATGACTTATCTTTGTAGCTCTTTATCCATACTTCCTACTTTCGCAGAAAAGTGTAGTAATAGCTTGAGTATCTCTTCCATTGTATCTCGGTTCATTTGAGTTCCTTTTTCTTGATAGGTAGTCTGCAACAAGGTTCTTATCACCTTAATTATTTCAATTGTAAATGTAAAATTTAATATATTCAATACTAATCTCCTTATTTCTTTTGTTGTAATCAATCATCTAATTTTTTTGTTATCCACCATTTTACTTGTGTGTTATCTCTGTTTCATAATAAATTTATTGTAAACAATATATGGTTCAAATGCTAATAAACACTTATATAATGCTAATAATTCTTTTCTATTTATTTCCATTTTATCTCGTGGTCAGATAAGATCCCTAATAATATCTACAATGGTGTTCTATTTTTCTTTTTCATATTTGTATTTTAAAACTCCTCCAGAATTCATGATCACTCAATATGTTTCGACAATATAAGTAAATGTTTTATTTTCATCAGGAAAATATAGTTTTGGTAATTTTTTACATAGATTCTTAATATTTTTTATATGTTCTTTATCTTTATTATCAAAATGATATTCTACATCTTTTTTAAGTTTTTTATGTAATGGTTTTAAATGTTCTGCTAATTTTGGTATATATTCTCTTACCTGATTTACTAATCCTAGAAAGGATTGTAATTTCTTTTTTGTATCTATATTTTCATCAATAGTAATTATTTTTTGTACTATATGTGTTTGCATTTTTATTCCATTCTTATCTATTTGTATTCCTAGAAATTCTATCTGTGATTTCATAATTTCTACTTTACTTTTGCTTAAGCTTATACCTGCATTTTTTACTATATGTATAAATTTTTCTAATAATTTTATATGTTCATCTTGTGTTCTAGAATATAACAATATGTCATCTATATATACAATACAGTTTTCTAGCTGGTTAAAACAGTTATCCATAAAATGTTGGAATCTACCTGTGCATTTTTATATCCTAAAGGTAAAACATTCCATTCATAGAAACCTTATGTGATCTGTGAATGCTGTTAATTGTTTAGATTCTTCTTCTAGTTTTAGGTGGTAAAATCCCGATTTACAGTCAAATTTGCTAAAATAATTATATCCTTGTATTTGTCTTATTTTTAGTATTTTGTTTGGTATTGGATAATTGTATGTTTTAGTTTTAGCATTTAGATTACGATAATCTATGACCATTCTCGCTTTTACCTCTTTTTGTTCACTATGTTTTATAACTATAAATGCTGGACTTGTATGTTTACTATTGCTCTTTGTATGTAATTATTTTCTAATAATTCATCTATATGTATTTTAAATTCTTTTAAATCATCAAAGTTATATTTTAATGGTTTCTGTGTTATTATGCTATTTTCATCTATTAATTCAATTTTTACTTTTGTCTTATGTTTTTCCCATCCTCAGAATGGATCTTCACTATATAATTGTTCTAGTTGTTCATTAATTAATTTGACTTTGTCTATAGCAAATATAATAATTTCTAATTGCGTTATTTGTTTATTATTTATATTTTCCATTTCTTGGTTTATTTTTTCACTTCCTTTTATCCATTCCATAGGTTTTCGTTGTTTATTATTTACTCTTTTTGCTCCTATCTTGTTTCATGATGGTGTAGTAAACCACCAATGTGTTTTTGTTATTATGTGTGGATAAAATCTATCTAGAAATGGCATTCCTAATAACATATCTTTTGTAGTAAATTCAAAATTATACATTTCTTCTATTGTTAGTATTTTATCCCATATTTGTATTTTTATATTTTTTGCTTTGTATTTAATCATACTTCCTTCATTGTTAAATCCTGCTACTACCATGGGTGTTTTTAATTTTTCCCATTTATCTTCCTCGTAAGCAATTATATTTACATATATTCGCTTCTCGCTTCCTGTGATCTATCATAGGTGTATAATATCTCATTAGATATCCTTCTACTATAATTTTTGCAAGTATAAATATTTTCATTAATCATTTTGTCCTTTTTATAATTATTTTCTTATTTTGGCAAGTTATTGTTAATTGTTCATTTTCTATGTTGTATGGTCTAACTTTTTCTAACCATTTTATTCCTAATGTAATATTATGATCTCCTTGGTATATTTTGAATTGTATTACTAAGGGTATTCCTCCTATAATTATTTCTTTCTCTCATGTTTCTTCATTCAGATTTACTATCTCACTAGGTAGTCCAGGCATGTATATCCTGCTCTTATAATTTCTTCTTCTAATACTAACTCTCTTGTTATATAATTTTCTTCTTGTCCTGTATTTATTAATATTTTATATTTTCTTTGGTCTATTATTCCTCAAGTATGAAATAATGATATGGTGTTATTTCTTCTTTATCTAATAAGCTTTGTGGAATTTCATATTTTCTTTAGATGTACTCATCCTTGATGAGGTAGCTCTTGTCAATGTATTTGGTACGCTTGAAGTGCTTAATCTTTCTTTTACTATCTCTAAATCTTCTTCTATATCAATTTCTTTATAACTATAGTCATTATTGTCTATTACAAAGAATTATTTTTTCAAAAGGATTTTCTATTTTTATTTTGTTAATTTTATTTTTTGTCATATTTTATGCTTTGTTGTTAATATATATAGATTTTTACATCTTGTCAGAATAATTTGCTTCCTGTGCTAGTTCTATTCCAGATATTTTCCAATATAGAACTAATGATCTATCTATATTTTTATCTCATAATGATACTGTATAATTAGCACTTATTGTAAATTTAAATTTTTGATATATCAAGTTTCCTTTACTGCACTAATTACGCTTTTTCTATAGGGTGTACAATTCTATCATCCTGCTAAGTATATTTCTATAGGTGTATCTATTCCTTCTCTAAAGCAGTGCTTTTATTAATATTTCTGCTCCTCCTAAATGTACATATTTTATTGGTGTTTTAGCTTTTATATCTTGTATTTCTTTGTTTATCATTCTTTTATTTATTATAGGTATATATGCTTTTCCTCTTGTGTATTTACAATCTATGATATGCCCTTTTGACTAACTACATAATATTCTTTCTTTTTGTCTTTTAAATAAATTTCTTAAAATAGGTATTTCTAGTACTTTTTCAACACTTAAATCTAATTCTTTTCCTTTTATTTGTTCAAATATCGTATTATCAAATATAATTTTCTGCTCCGATGATTCTTCATCTTGATATTCTTTCTTAGATATTATTTTTATTTCATTTTCAGACATTATATTTTTTCATCTGCTTTCATATTATCTATGTTAATATTTTCTTCTTCATTCTCAGTTTCTATATTTGATACTTCATATATACTATCATTTTCACTTAATTCATAATCTATGTACTCTATTTGCATATATTTTTCATTGTTTATAATTAATTCTGCTATTTGTTTTCTTTTTGGATTTTTGGGTAATTTACAATCTTTAGCTATGTGTCCTATCTTTCCACAATTATAAAAAGTACATTGGGATATTTTTCTTTTTGGTCTGTATGGTCTTTTTATTTTATGGTTTTTTACATAATACCTTCGTCTTGGTTGTTTATATTTATATATAGTTTTGTTTTTTCTATAATTTTTATATCTTTTAGATTTTTGTTTTTAGTTGTGCATCCAAATTGTGGTGCCATTTTATTTTTGCAACATGATAAATTTTTATTTAATACTTTTTCCATTTTTAATCTTTCTTTTTGGTTTTCACATAGTTGTATGAACCATTGATTTAAAAATTTTATTCTAGATCCTAAAGTATCTACCATTCCTTCATTATTCCAATCCTTTATTACGCTTGTACTAAATGGTTCTGTAATTTTGTATAATATTGTTTTCTTATTTCTTTGCTTCGTCTAAATTGTATTTAGCTTTGTAATAATATTCTTTAAATGCGCAAGTATATTCTTCTAAGTAACATATTTTACATATAGCTAATTTTGTCATAAGTTGTCTATTTATTATTTTTTCTCTATTTTGTTCTCTTATATCTGTAGTCATACCTCAAAATTCATTTCTTATTGCTGATTCATATTTATCTAGTAAATGAATATTTGTTGTCGATGGATCCATCCATTTTCTTATCATTCCTAAGTACTTCTAAACTTTCCGAGGGTAGATTTTCTATCCATAATTTTGTTGTTCCTACAAATGTTCTTTCTATGTACCTTGGTGTTTTCATTGCTTCTATTTTGTTATCTATTAACTGCTTAGACATATTTCCTATCCATAATAATATTGCTTTATTTATATCTCATGACACAATCTAAATCTAAGAAATTGTATTGTTCATTTGTCAGTTTAGGTGTCCAATTTTTATTTAGTCTACTGCTCCATATTGCATTATTTCTGCCTAATTGTTGATAGCTTTCTCTCAGATAATAAGTTGGTGGTGTCCTCCTAGGACTAACTCTAGGACTATTTCTGGGACTATTATCCTGGGTTTTAACTCTTGACGCATTTGGTCTATTCATATCTCCCGTGTTTATTTCTAATTTTTTCGGTTTATTTATCTGTTTCTAGAATTTCAGATATGTTTCACTTATATCGCTTATTTCGATTGTTGGTCATTTTCATTTCCATCTATTTCATTTACTTCAATATCTTCATTTAGATCTTCATTTAGTTTTTGTTCCATTTGTTTTATTTCATTTGTTAATTCTAGCTCTTTATCTTTTTCTTTTTGTTTATGTTTATTTTCATATAATAATTTTAACCTAGCTAATTCTTTTTCTAATTCACTTATTCTTGTATTTTTTTTTTCTTCTAAATTTTGTACTTCTTGTTTTGCTTGTGTTTTTATTTTTTCAATTTCTCTCGATTTATCTATTTCTTCATTTTCTTTGTTATTCTTACCATAGTCAAGTAAACTATCTTCTAATTTTGCTGTTTCTTTTTCTAGCATTAAGTATAAGTTACTTCCTATTTTCTTGTATCTTCTTCCTAAATTTGAAAATACTATTTTTATTATCATTCCATCTTGGTTTTCATATGTTTTTTCGCTTCATCGCAAACTCTTCTTTGTTCATTATGATCTATGTATTATATTATGTTGTAATTGTATTCAAGACAATCTAATTCTAATTCTAACCTTAATATATCTTTTTCTTTGTGCTAGTATTGATTTATTACATACTCCTGCTAATATATTTTCTTCTAATCTTCTTTTTCTATGTTGTAACTCTTGTTCTTTTTCATTATTTGTTCCATTATTTTTTCTATTAATTGTTGTTTATATTTTTCTTCGTTCATATTGTTTCTTCAAATAGCAAACATATTTGTATTCTGTTTTTGAAATTATATTTATCAAATGATCTTTTTTATCATTATCTGTTTTGACTAGTTGTGATAATTGATATTCTATATATAAGGATTTTAATTTTTTCCATATTTTTCGTACTTTTTTGTCTATTTTAGTCTTT
The DNA here is from genome assembly GCA_027789145.1 of Solanum arcanum. Taxonomy (NCBI): domain Eukaryota; kingdom Viridiplantae; phylum Streptophyta; class Magnoliopsida; order Solanales; family Solanaceae; genus Solanum; species Solanum arcanum. The sequence goes on from CM050941.1 coordinate 27,679,821, forward strand.
TTATTTTTATTTGTCATATCCTTCTATATAATATTTTAAAAAGCTTGCTTAATCTTTCTGGATATTTAATCTTTTTTAACCTGTAATTTTTACCATATCGCCTTAGCCAATGTTCAGTCATATTTAGTCTCCAATATCTAAATCATCATATAAATCATATATGTCAAAGTGAAGTTCATCTTCTATACTTTGAATAGTTTACTCACCCAACCTTGGGTTGTTATTTCTATTATTTCATATGTTAATAATTTGTTATAAATTTCTCTTTTTATATCAGTATTAAGACTTTTTAATATATAGAATAATAATATCTTATAATCAACATCATCGTTTAATAGGTATGTTTCCATTTTTATTATTTTCATTTTTCACTAAAATTTTATTCCTTCCAACCTCTTAATAAATTATACTTGCTTATTATGCAAAAATAATGATTTAATAATCATCTTGTCTGGTCACTACTACAGCTTTCTTCTTTGGTTAGTTACCCTAACAGCGCCTCAACTTTGTTTACTCCCCTAAACGGCCTTCTCTGCCTACCGGTTTCAACCTTAGGATGGCATAGTCTGGGCATACTTATTCAAAGAATATTTCTGTAGCAAACTTTCTAAAGATGGTTATTATAACATTATTTAAACATGATAAACAATTATAATTAACAAGAGATTTTCAGGAATAAATTAATTTTGGATGAATCACCTTTCTCATAGCTTTTGCCTATTATTACTATTAGGGTGGCTACTATGTACCACTACTGTTTACATTGACAGCTAGCATATAATTTGAAGGGGGTGAGAGTTTATCGCCTTTGGTATATCGGCTGTGCCCCACACTGGACAATTGAACCTTCAATTCATAGCAAAAATATGAGTTGAGGGAATTTTCAGGGTTTTAACCTAAACCCAAATCCTACTTTGGAGTTAGGATAGCTAAATATGAGTTCGTGGACAGGCGACGCTACGATGTCTTCCTCTGCTTTATTATCAGGAAAGATGTTACAACCTACTGAAATGTACATGATCTTTGAAAAGTGACCTAGGAATTATTCACTAGCTACTTTTCACCCTGCTATTTAAGTAATATCCCCTTTTTTTCCAAATTATTTAACCAGTAGTTAGTGTTGGCAAATTTTGACACAAGTGTTGTTGTTTCTTAGAATTGGTCGCAAAAGACTTGTGTCGCTCAAAACTACTTTAATGAATAAATAGTATTAATAATGCTCAACTATACCTCGCATATAAGGCATAGATATGCAAAAACAATATGTAACATTTGAGGGTGGGGTTGAACCACAAGGACTAATAGAGATGATTACCTTCAATTGATTTGTCAACTCAAATTAAACTAATATCATGTTATCTTAGACAAATACAAAATATTGGGGTGGGTGGGTGGGTGGGGGGATTTGGAACCACTAAATTACTTCAATTTCAGGTATCAATTGCATGAAATCAACACGAACGAGTTTTAACAAGATGAAGACGACTAGGGGTGTATGCATTATAATGAAGTTTCAACAAAATAGGCAATGATTAGGCAATTTCAAATTAGTCAATACATAGATAGCATTTGGTCTCCAACTCTACCCTTCAATGAGAAATAAAATCAAATTACACTATCTCTAGCATGAACCTATGACAAATTTCTTAAGTCATCAAGTCTTACCTAACTATATTTTGCTTTCTCAAATCAAAGTAGTGTTAGAGTTCAATCAATGTTTGCAACCATTAATTTTTAGTTCAAAACTTTAAGACAACAACAAATATATACATAATAATTGTGTTTAGAACTATTTAGGGTGTGTTTGGTATGAAGAAAAATGTTTTACATGAAAAGGTTTTCTTGAAAACAAGTGGATATTCAATTTATTTTCTCGTGTTTGGTTAGTGAGTAGAAAATATCTTCTGGAAATGTTTGGTTGGTGAACGAAAAATATCTTCAGAAAATATCTTTTATTTTTGACTTGAACTAGAAAATACTCTTTAGAAAAAAAATAACTTTTGACCCGGTGGCATAAAATATAAAATTTTATAAAATTGAATTATTTTTTTTAAAAAAATTGGTTGGCGGAAAGCTGGGGTTGGGGTGGCGTAAAAATCGAAAATTTTAAAATTTAAAATATTTTATAAAAATAATTTTTTAAATTTTTTACGGGAGAGGGGAGTGGTGGATTGGTTGGGGGGGGGGGGTAGGGGCTGGGGTGACATAAAAATGAAATTTTTTTAAAAAAGAGTTTTTTTTTTTTATGGAAGTTGGCTTGTTTGGGGTTGCGTAAATATTTAACCAAAACAATATTTTTTGTGGGGGGAGGGGGTAAGGGTGGTAGGTGTTGGGTGAGGTAAAGAACATGTTAAAATGTTTAAAAAAAAATTCAAAAGATAATATTTAATTTTTTTATTTTTTTTTGTTTTGGGAGGGGGGCTGATTTGAGCTCAGGGATAAAAAAATATTTAAAATTTGGAAAATAAGATTTTTTTTTAAAAAAATTATGGGATGAGAAAGGTCGGGTGTACGGGATAAGGTAAGGAAAAAATATTGAAGGATGAACTAGAGTTTTTGAAATGTTTTCCTTAATATTTGAAGGAAAATCCGTTTCCTTAAATTTGAGGAACTTGAGTTGATTTGAAAAATATTTAAACCAAGCAAAAATGAAAAAATGAAAAAATTGAAAAATATTTTCTATAAAATGTTTTCATTCATACCAAACACATCCTGAAACACTACTTATTAAGTTTTACACACACATCTTGCACACCCACCCTTAGCTAGAAGTTTAACTACTCATAACTGGAGAAATAGACATTATACTCGTAAAGAAAACTCAATTTCTTGCATAATCCGTAACCAATGTCGAATCCAACCTTGAAGATGTACAAATTTAAGTTATCTTCTTGGGCAAGTAAGAACTTCTATAATGTCTATTTTCTACTACAATAAAATAGACGATAAGAGTACCTAATTACACATATGATCATTCTTTACTTAGAATCTTCAAAAGGAAACACTTTCACCACAAAGTACGAGTTTTCCCTCGAGCTTTCGTATTTCCCTTTCATTGCATCGGCTGAATGCCAATACCGAATGTCCACCATTGGTTGCAATGCTGCTTCAGCGCATCTCTTAATGTTCAAACCTATGCTTGGTTCAATGGAATGTCATGCCTAATTGTTTAACCTCAATGCTTCAGACAATTTCTCAGTTTCTAGTTGGCAGAACGTCAATCTTCACCTGCTGAACATCGATTCCTCGCCGATGTGTTCAATGAATTTTTGCTCTAAATACTTCAATTTTAATTTTCTCATAAATGTATGCGCATAAGAGAACTATGGCTTAAAATATCCTCCATTAACATTGAAGTATAGAAATAATAAATGAATATAGTTTAATAAGCTGCAAAGATAACAACTCATCTGTCGCTACCTAGGATACCCCCAAGATGTAACATGGCGTATAGAACCCCGAAATACTCCATAAAAGCCACTTAGTATATCATAGCATAATGTAATTAAACAAATAAAACAACATGTAAGTCAAAAACAATTTTATTGAAAAGCTGAAGTCTAACTCATGTCTCAGCATATCCATCTATTATAATAGAATGAAAGTGGGCCTAGCCCATACATCATGCTCAAAAAGAAAATACGAAAGAGAAACTACAATAAGGAAAGACCCTCCTTGAACCATGAGAACTCACCAAGCTCGTGGAGGATAAAAGTCCAAGCTCTAGCCACTAAAATGGAACCCTATCTGTCGGACCTTAATAAAAAATGCACTAAGTATGATAGTTATGCATAAAAACATTTAAAACATGTGTAAAGGGACATTTGATTTCATGACATGCTATTGACCAAGTAAAACATACTATAGTAAGGTTAGAAAACACAAGTCATAACATTATGGTCAATGCAAGCTAAATCAACATTAAAACTTTGAACACCTGAGACATACTCCTTTAAGTAACCTTAATTCATTAATCATCATTTTGTGAAAAAAATTATCTTTAATAGACATAGAGACCATGTCAGCTATAACATTATTCCCCAGTGTCTTCCACATCGAAAAGAATTATCTACTTGCCTAAGGTAGAACCATAAACTTCCAGCTTAAGTGGATCCACTAGCTAATCAACATATGATGGAACATAGTTTAAGGGATAACGAGATCGATACTAGAAACCCGACCTCTACTAGTGGGAAAGCTTCCATCTCATGATAATTCTTCTATAAACCCGACCTCTACTAACGGGAGAGTTTCTATCTCAATATCAATATCCACTCGGTGCTAAGCATGATTCCCACATAATAGTATTTTCTTACTTATTCGCATTATTCATAAAAATACATGTCATCTTGTCAATTCGAGATAGTTCAGTAGGAGGTGAGAATAAGCTTTCAACTTTAGAATCTTGTTATGTAAGAAAACCTTTAACATCATACTAGTGTATGTTTATGAGGATAGACCTTCACAACACAACATAAAACATCATTACTTTGACACTTTACTCTCATAGCACCCTTAAAATTTTTCTAGGTTTCCATATGATCATGCATAAACTCATATTTTTCTCTTTCAAAGCTCAAAACATACTTTCAGTCACCAAATATAGAATTCAACCATAAGATTGGGATTTTATCTTCAATTCATGTAATTCTACTACTTCATACTTTGGATCATAACACTCTTCTTTCATAATCAACAACCCACGTCACATGATCATAATTTTGAAAACATAAAAGCAATGTAAATCATCAATTCATGCATATTTAAACATAATTAAATCATTAAGATCAATAATCAAAAGAAACCATGTTGTTTGAAGAAAAACAATGTATGCAACAAGGATGGACTAATGACACAATCTAAAGCACATGTACGTCCCACATTTTTGGTTCATTACCTTTTTCGAATATGAGGTGTTACAATATCTTCCCCTTTGGTTCATTCGTCGCCAAATGAGATTCAAAATTGTTCTAAAAGAGTAGGAGAGGAACTAACAACCCAACCTAACAATGCATTGCATGCAAATAAGGAGTAATTTTCCACTCCAACCTAGGATGTTCTCAAACATCAAACGAGGGCTGAGCAAACCCTGACAACCCATTATGCACGGAATGCACATAAATAAGCAGGAAACATCAACTTCGAACTCATCATACTCAAATACATCAAAAGTAAATAGGAGCTACATATAGCAACGCAATATGCATGAAAATTTTAGATTCCCATATTCAAGGAAAAACTAACTTCTCCAAGCTAAAACACGCTCAACACAATCTCATGGAGCCTTTAAGCAATTCATTCTCAAAAAGTTTATCTTATACATGTTCATCTATTCATATTATGAAGTCTATAGGCAACTCATACTAAATGCACACATCATGAGGAAAATAAATCATATAAGTCATTTCTTCAAAACATAGGCTTTTTCAAGAACATGCATAACAAAATGAGATCATGGAAACACATAAAATGTACATGACTCACAACACATAATACAAACCAAGAGGAACTCATTACCTCAAGCTAGAGTAGGAGTAGAAGGAAATATATGAGGATATCAACATCCAATCGGACTTGGCTCCTGAGTAGCACCCTCAACTAAATGATTCCTCCATTGAACTTTTACGGAAGAAACTTCCTTATTTCTCAACTTTTTGACTTTTCGGTATAAAATCTCAACCAACACCTCTTCATAATAAAGATTCTCTTTAAATTCCATACCTTCTAAGGAAGCTATGGATGTTGGACCGCCAACATATTTCTTCAACATAGATACATGGAAAACTGGATGCACCGATGCCAACTCATTTGGAAAATTAAGCTCATATTCAACTTTACCATCATTCTTCAAAATATCATATGGGCCTACAAAACAGGGATTAAGCTTTCCTTTCTTCACAAACCTCATAACACCCTTCATGTGTGAGATTTTCAAATAAACTCAATCATAAACCTCAAATTCGAGATCCATCATCCTAAAATTGACGTAAGACTTGGGTCGACTTTGGGTTGTTCTCAACCTCTCTCAAATAAAAACAAATTTTCTCTATGATCTCATGTACCAATATTGGACTTATAAGAGCATATTTACCCACCACAAACCATTCTATAGGAGATCTCCTTCCATAAAGAGCCTCAAATGAAGCCATATCGATAATCGAGTGATAACTATTATTGTAAACAAACTTAGTTAATGGTAAATGGTCATCCCAAAAACCCTTAAAATCAATCACACAAGTCCTAAATATATATTCCAAAATTTTGAATAGTACGCTCCGCTTGTCCATTGGTTTTGGGATGAAAAGTTGTGCTAAGCTTAACCTTTGTTCCAAGACCCTTTTGTAATGACTTTCAAAACTGTGAAGTAAATTTGGTAACTCGATCACAAATTATGGACAAGGGTATCCATTTAACCTTTCCATCTATCTCAAATACAATTAGCATAATATTCCACCGAATAGGAAACCTTGATATGAATGAAATGAGCAGATTTAGTCATCGAATCCACTATTACTCGAATCTAGTCATGTTTTTCCAAGTACGTGGAAACCCTACAATAAAGTCAATATTCACATCTTCCCACTTTTAAATAGGAATACCAATATCTTGGGATAAACATCCTGGACTTTGATTCTCAACCTTCACTTATTGACAATTAAGACATGTAGCCACAAATCCCGCAATATCCTTCTTCATTCCATTCCATCAATAGATCTCCCACAAATCACAGTACATCTTGGTGGCTTCCGGGTGAATGGAATATCGAGAACTATGATCTTCTAACAAGATATGTTTCCTCAAGTCATGAACATTCAAAAAACATAACCGGCCTTGATATCTAAGCCTTAACAGACTTTTTGAGCATTACATCTTTCAATTCCACTAAAATTGGATTAAGACTTTGTTTGGCCTTAACATCCATCACAAAAGACAACTTAGAGGCATTACAAACCATAACACCACCATTGGTGTAATCCACTAGTTTAACACCTAATCGATCTAGCCTATGAACATATTGCACCAACTGTTTCGTTTCATCCTCAACAGGAGCAAGACTACCCATTGATAGTCAATTAAAAGCAACTACAACCACATTTGCTTTACTTCGATGATAAAAGACTGTCATGTCATAATCCATTAATAATTCTAATTCTTGACCACATGCTTCTTGATAGGATCTACCTCAATACTTTTGATTGACACAATACCTGAGAAAAGATACAGACCTTAGCCAAAATTGACATTTGCTAAACTTTGCAAAAAGTTGTTAGTTCTTTCGAATTTACAACACGATCCTTAAAGGATCAACATGCTCTTTATCACTTCTTGAATAGATTAAAGTATCATCAATACCACAATTACGAACATATCAATGTATTGTCTAAACACCTTATTCATCAAACCATAAACGCCGCTAGAGAGTTAGTCAACCCAAGCGACATTATCAAAAACTTATAATGACTATAACGATTTGGAAAATGAATCTTTGTAATATTATTATCCTTCACCCTCAATTATTGGTAACCGAACGAAGATCGACCTTAGAGAGGTATCTAGCTCCTTGAAGTTGATTATATGAATTCTATTATTGGGAGAGGATATTTGTCTTAATGGTCATATTGTTTAACTAACGATAATCAATGTACATATTGAGGGAACCATCTTCTTCCTAAAAACAACACTAGAGCACCCCATGGGAGATATTCGGTCAGATGATGCCGTTATCCAACATATTCTTTAATTAATATGTTGCATATTTTGGGGAAGGTCAATAACAAAGTCTATTTCCTGCTCGAAGGGAACACTGGGTAAATCATCAGGGAAAACTTCTTGATACTCGTTAACTACGGGGACTGACTCAAAAGTAGGGGATTTGGAATCTACATACCTCATCCTAACTAGATTGTAAATAAAACCTTTAGATATCATCTTACTAGATTCAAGACAAAAGAAAAATTGACCTTGGGCATAGAATTTCCCCGATTCCACTCAAGGGTAGGCTCATTAGGAAACTGAAATTTTACCACTTTAATGTAAGACTCCGAATGTACAAGACCTTATCTAGAGACTCACATGTTTATCTAAGGTTAGTAACACTGTCATAAGTCCTAATAAAATGTTAACAATCCATTTAGGAAGTTTTGGATTCAAGAAATCAAGAAACGTCCATGAAATCCGGAAACTAGTCAAATTTAAATAGTAAAACGTCCTTAGGTTTCGGAAAGGTTTGGAGGTGTTGGATGAGGTAAAAAACTTGTAGAATGACTTTAGATAGGTAAAAACATGCATATAGGGTGGAAACTTCCAGATACGACCCCAAAGGGTCTCCCTAGGGGTCCACGAAGGGACCCCAAACTTGGCTTGGCGAGCTGCCAAAATAGTAGCCAAAATACACATGGCAGAAACAAGTCCATGTCGCGGACTTGGGCGGACTTTGGTCAAAACTCAAGTCTGAGTCTCCAAAAGGTCATAGACTCCATTGTCTTGAGAATTAATTTAGAAAATCATGTGAGAGAATCTACGCGTCGCGGACTTATTCCCCGACGAAAATCTGAAAATTGGAATTCAAGTTTGACTTTATTAAAGGGCCAACTTAAGTGAGGGTTATTTTGGCTATTTTGTGAGATGCCTCTATATTGATTTTAGATTAGTTTTCCACACATTTTACTCACTCAAATAAAAACCCAAAAGCTGTCACCTCTCTCTACTTTCTCTCTCTATTTAACCTACATTGAAGGAAGAACAAAACTTGAAGAAGAAGACCAATTTCTATAGGATTTCACTTGAATTTCATGTATTAATATTCATTAAGGTATGGGTTCTTAACTCTTGGGTTTTCTTTCCCCAAGAGTTCCTCTCAAAGTTGATTTCTAAAACACCCAATTCCAAGGGTTTTCCTATTCTTATGGGTTTCCTTCTAAACTCCAAATTGATGGTTGATTATGATTAACTATGATTGCCTATGACTAATTAAGTGTAGATTATTGGGTAATTGATTTTAATTGATGGAATTTCACGCAGATCGTGTCCTTTCCCCAAATTCCCCAAAATCTTGGATCTTGCTTATGAATTGATGGGAATTGATCAATGTATTGATTATTAGACTTTTATTTATCTATTCTAATTCATTCATGGACTATATAGGGTAATGTATTGTTGGGATTGAATCTAATTCTTGAAGAAACTTTTCCCCCAAACCCTAGGTTATGAATTGAAGGTAAATTGAATAGTGATGATACAATTGACTTAGTTATTGTATTAATTACTATTGAATGATGTTACTATACCTATTATTGGATGAGATTTGGTTGGTTGATGGTAAGAACATTATGATGTATTTTGAAGGAGATTGGGTAAGTTTTTATGATCCTAAACTTTACTTCAATTATGATGGCTCGCGATTGATGATGTAGTTCAATTGAAGCATGTCTTGTGATTAGCCTAAGTAGGTGCTGGTACGTTGTAAATTGAAATGTCTTGACTATGTGATTGAGAGATTATGCTTAAGATGAAATGATATAAGGTTGGTTATGAATTACCTATGTATCTTACTATGATAAGATGATAATAATGTGCTAATCTCACAAATGAAGGGTTGTGATGAAAGGACAATTCTCATGCAATACCTATTGAGATATTGAATATGACTATATAAGGGGTTAGAACCCTATGACCTAAACTAAGTTATGACTATTAATAAAAGACATTTCAAAAGGGACTCTAGCTTAGCACCGAGTGAACTTGTGGATGAGGGGTGACGCCTTCCTAAGAAGGGAAGGTAAGGTTCCCCATACTCCTCACGGGGTGGATAGTCTCATATCCCAAAAAGGACATAGAGTGATATTACCATGACAGCCCCCAAGCTCCATAAACTATGTTTAAACCATAGGAATACTAGCTAGCGGATCCATCTAGATGTTATGTTCATGTTTGGTTCTACTTTGGCCGGTGGACCACCATCCATCGATGTAAGGATTTACAAGACCGAATTCCACACTTATAAATTGTGGTCTATGTCAGTTAAGGCAGGTGTTCCTAAAAGTAAAATGAAGTAATGAAGTAAACACTAAGTAGGGTGACTTAAGAGGTTTGACTTAGCCTAGGTAGAGGTATGGGAGTCTACCTATGCCTTGCACTTGTTTGCCTTGAGGGTAGCCTTAGGAGATTGTTATTATGTTCTAAAATGTATACGTTGACTCTACATATATGATGTTAGTTTCATTCATGAACATGATGTTGGTCTATATTGATAAATACGATGATCACTACTACTGATCCTATGTTATGTAGAGTTAGACATTACTTGTAATCCTTTGTTTGGTTTACTTGATTGAGTAAGGTTATGGGGCTTTGCTTGGTCATTGAACTTATAGGCTAAAGGGTGGGTTATGAGTAAGAGTCTTAATTATGTTATGATGTTATGAACTGTTATACATGTTGACTCAACTATTACTTGTTGAGGTTGGTCTTGTGTTGTACATGGTTTGACATGAATTTTGTAATTGTTGGTCTATATGGATTCATGATTGTGCATAATACTTTTCAAAGTACTTTAGCATGGTTTTGAACAAACGTCCTCTTTTGCATGATTTCAATTGTTTTATGTGCATATACTCATACTTAGTACAAGTGTGTACTAACCCATGTTTTATGTTTACTACAAAATGTAGGGTCTAGGCCATTGAGCTTTTAGAGGGCATTTGAAGATTACCTGGATATTTTCCAAGTGTTCGGTAGGTCCTCACTTTCCGAGGATGATGCCATTATCAAACTATTGATGTTATTCTAGTTATAAGACTTCTAGTTTCTTTCCTTTTCATTTAGAGACGATTGTTATATAGCCTATATGTGGCTTTTATTTGGTTGATGTACGCCGCTGCCCAATTGTTATACTCTTATTTATATGGATTAATATGAGACATCCATTTTAAGATTGTGTTATGCATCTTATATATATATATGTGTGTGTGTGTGTGTGTGTGTGTTTGTGTGTGTGTGTATCATAAAAGTAGAAGAAGAAGACTATGTATTCTTCTCATACGAAGGGTCTTTATATACTCAATATGAATATATTATGTGTAAGAGAGAGGTCTAAGTAAACCTCAATGTAGAAGTAATTGAAAAGTTTAAAATTTTCTGCTAATTTAACCTATCGAATGTAATGACGAATGCTAAGAGGTTAGTCTTAGTCCTTTTCGAGGACGACGACACCGGTTACTTCTAGGGGGTGCTCCCCGGATGTGACATTGAGTCATGAAATTCATGGAAGCATAGAAAGAATTCAACCATTCCATACTAACAATGACATCAAAGTCTTATTTGTCAAGTTCTACAAAGTCTACAAGAGTTACTCTATGGGATAGGGAAACTAAAAAACTTTCTATACCCTCCCAGCTACCACAGAATCACCAATAGGAGTAGAGACAGAAAAAGGTTCTAACAATATATCAGGGAGCACATCAAACTTCATGGACACATGAGGTGTCACAAAGGACTAAGTAGCCCCGGGATCAAGCAAAACATATAAATCAAGTTGAAAAAACTTTTAACATATGAATACCTACATACAGGAAACAATCTTGGTCACCTCGGGTTTGGATAAAGTCGATGCGATTTTGCTTTAGAGCATCGGAATTTGAACCGCTAGGAGGATATTTCTTGACCTCTATCCTTTTAGTCACAAACATGGGGTAATATCTCATATTGTGTCCACTTTTTTTGCAACTAAAGCATCAATCGATGTCAACTGGGAAATAAACATTATGTTTCTACCCACTTTTAGCACACATATATATAGCCAATGAAGAACCACCTTCATTTCCTCCTTGAGGTTTAGGGCTGGACATCCTATCATCGTTAGAATTAGGGAGAACATTAAAGGTTACTTGACCGGAAAAATCTTATCGAAACTAAGAACGACTATGCTCATTAGATCTACTACGTGAGAAATTACTATCACAGATCTTAGACCTTTTTTAACTTTTCTTTGAATTTCTCTTCTTCAATTTGTTGTGCATGTAGCAGAGACGAGAAATGTCCATGTCACCAATGAGAATGGTGGTATGACACTATTTAACTACTATTTTAGACACACCTGATACAAACTTACTCATTATAGCTCTTGAATCCGGAACCATTGTTGGAGCATATTTGGACAATTGAGTGAAATTTAAAGCATATTTCCTCATACTCATGCTTTCTTGGCGAAGGTTAATAAACTCTAGCACCTTGGCTTCCCTCATCTCAAGGGGAAATAATCTATCAAGTAGAACCAATTTTAATATATCCCACTTTACGAGACCCGCTCCCACCAACCATGCCTCTTTCATTGATTGTACCACACTAAAGAAACACCTTTCAATTGATAGATGACCAATTTCACCTTATCTACCAGAGCAACTCCCTTAATAGCAAGTACCTTATAGACGTCATCGATAAAATTTTGAGATTCTTCCTCAACTTTGGATCTATGAAATTCCAAAGGGTTCATCCTCATAAAGTCCCTTAACCTTGAATCCACCCTACCACATTTAGGTTCATAAGGACTACCACCTCTCTATTGTCTTGTACCATTATGGCTCGAGCCAACACTTGAAAATCCAATCTAAACTCTGCATTTGTAACTTGTTCGGCCAAAAGATCAACCAGAGCTTGAGGAGGAGCTTCGAGAAGACCTCCTCGTTCCACGTTTTCCCTCAAATTACTTCTATTATAAGCCCTCCGGGTATACATATCGTAAAAGCATAAGGTATGAATTAAGAGAGATACTTTATAGATTTAAAATTTATTGCACGATCTAAGAGTAATGAATGAAGTGGAGTTTTCTAATCATCTTGTAGCCTGTCTTTTATATATGTGGCGCGCTTCACACTCATGAACAAAACTCTATTAGACATGGATTATGAGACATCCTAGGACAATTCTAAATCGTGTGCTTTGATTACCAATATTTTTCATGACCTAAGGGTACCCCCAAGATGTGACGTGGTGTATAGAACCATACATGACACTTAGCATATCATAACAGAAAGTAATAGAAAAATAAAAAAATAAAACAACATTTAATTCTAAAATAGTTTATTGAAAAGCAAAAGTCTAATTCATGTCTCAAGTTAGCCATCTATTACAATTGAATAAAAGTGGGCCTAGCCCATATATAATGTTCAAAAAGGAAATACAAATGAGTAACTACAATAACGAAAGTCCGTCATCGAACCATGAGGACTCACCAAGCTCAGGGAGAATCAAAGTCCAATCCCTAGCAACTAAAATGGGCTCACTGTAGGTCGGACCATACATTTGGGGAAGAGTATGCGTTAGTATAAAAATGCACTAACTATGATAGTTATGCATAAAAACATTTAAAACATACAAAAAGGGAAATTTCATTTCATGAAATGTAATTGACCAAGTAAATCATGCTATAATAAGGCTACAAAACACAAGTAATAACTATGGTCAATGCAAGCTAAATTAACATTAAAACTTTGAACACACCAGAAATACTCTTTTAAGAAACCTTAGTTCATTAATAATCTTGTTGTGGGAAATTAGCCTTAACTGACATAGAGACCATGTGCAATATAACATGATGGACCGATCTTTCCCATATTGAAAAAGGTTGTTCTACTTGCCGAAGGTAGAACAATGAACTTCTAGATTAAATGGATCCACTAGCTTATCAACCTATGAGAGATCCTAGTTTAAGGGATAATGATATTGCTACTAGATACTCAACCTCTACTATTTGGAGAGATTCCATATCATGAGTCTTCTTCTAGAAAGACGGTTTCTACTGATAAGAGAACTTTACATCTCAATGTCAATATCCACTTGGTGCTGAGCGTAATTTTCATGGGATTGTATTTTCTTATTCTCATTATCCATGGAAAGGCATGGCATCTTGTCAATCCAAGATAGTTCATTAGGATAGCTCCTATTCATTGATTCATTTAGGTGAGATTGATCTTTCAATATGAGATTCCTTTCTATGTGCGAAAACTTTTCACATCATACTAGTATGTGTTTACGAGAATACCTTTTAAAAAACAATATAAAACATCATCATTTGGACACTTTATTCTCAAAGCTCCCTTAACATTTTCTTAGGTTTCTTAGGATCATGCATAAACTCATACTTTGCCTTTTCAAGGTTCAAAGCTTACTTTCAATCACCAAATATAAAAATCAAGCATTCAATAGGGATTTTATCATCAAATCATGTAATTCTACTACTTCATGCTTTAGATGATAGACCTCCTCTTTCATAATCAACAACCCATATCATATTATCACAAATTGGAAAACATGGGGGTTTGCATGAGTTCATAGGGAAAACATCGTAAAAGCATTGTAAATCATAAATTCATGGATATTTAAACATAATTAAATCATCAAAATCAATAATCAAAAGAACTGATCTTGTTTGAAGAAAACCCTATCTGATTGGGTAATTGAACCATTTGAATTAGAGGAAATTGAGGACTCCATGAAGGAAAGAGATTCATGGATGAAAGTACCACACCTTTAATCCAAATGCTAACCTTCAATGAGAAATTGAACCCTTATGTTGAAACCCTAGGTGAAATCTTCTTGTTCTTCTCATGTGTTCTAGAGTGAAAATATTTTGGAGGAGATTTGATTTCTTTTGGAGAATTTGGAAGAATGTATTATATGGAGAATCTTTCCAAATGTAGGCAAAATGACATAGTATAATAATTGATTAATTAATTAGGAAAAGACCCAACTGCTCCTGAAAATTAGCTGACAAAAGTGATCCACGACTCCCCACCAACGGACCGTGGTTTGACCTACGATCTATCCTGCACGTCCGTGGTTGGGTGGTCTAGTACATTTGGGGCTTCAAACCACGACCCCTGGACCACGGATCGTGGACCTACCTACGATCCGTAGGTCTAGTCGTGGTCCTAGGCCTATACAATTTTTTGGGTGGCCAACCCACGAAACCCACCTACGATCCATGAGTCCACCTTTGGACCATTTGTGGTCCTCATGTTTGGCACTTGTAGGTCCTGCATTTTTGGTTCACTACCCTTTTTTGGATATAAGGTGTTACATAATTGAACTTCGATACTTGAACTACGGTTGGTACACATTAAGACTCCGCTATACACGCGATGTGATATGTATAATTATACACTAAGACTTAAAAACATTAAAAACAAAACACTCAAAATAAAAGGCTATATATAAACACAACTTAAAATTTATTCCACCATTAACAAAAGGCTAAGCCTTCCTTTTTTCGAAATCATTCTCATTTTCAATTAACTTTTCAAACACAAATTTGGGACAATATTTCATTCAAGTACAACTTAAAAGTATCTCAAGCCTATGACATTAAGCTTCAACTTTTTTCTAAGGATTTACATGAATTTATTGTATTCGTTTAGCTTAATTGAAATAAAGATCTCACCATTCACTTAAGTGCACCACTCGCGCAACAAATAATAATCTCACTTACAATTATGAATATCATATCACATGATTATATATCATGCAATTTCACTCACTCTCACAAAGTAATTCAAGTATACACACATTGAACTGTATGCTTGCCCGATATATAAATCATTGTTAATGTAGATTGTCAAGACTTAAATCATCAGAAGATTTATGGGTTTAATTTAGGCTTGGGCAAAAGGTATGATGCCATTTGGTCAAAGTGACTTAGAAACCTCCTTAATCCTATGATGTCTCATTTTGAGCGTGTCACTCACATCATTAACTCATTTTCACCTTATTTCTCCAATTCAAGATATCAATAAACTACTCAAACACCCATTTTTATTTCAACATAAGTTAGCACCATTTTTTTTATTATTTCTTTCGTTTGTTCTTTCATCCACGAGTTCACTATGCACTTTTCGATCAAAGTTTATGGTACTCTAAACACTTTTGTCTCTTTGTCTTTATTTTCTTGCCCCCCCCCCCTCTTCCCTCAAACTTAGGCTAATTCCTATCTGACATTTCCATTATTTTCTTCTCCTCCAAATATAGGTTTTTAGCCTACAATTCATCATTAGATATTAAGCAGATGAGGGTGTCAAAACAGATAATTAAAAAAGGTCAAGGTGTGCAACATGATGACTAAATAAATTGGTTCAAACTCAATGCGGTTTACTAGGATAAATGTGAAGGAAAGGGAAAAATTGGGAAAGTGGTTAGTCAATGAGGGTCTTGCATCTTGTTCCAAACAAAGACATATCTAGAATTGCCTTGAAGCATATTTTGAGACAAGTTTTAGACAATATGCATACACAAAAATGAATCAAAACATCACCCATACATGGCATCACAACCTAACAAGATTTCAAACTTGTCTCAAAATTAATTAAGCCGGACGACTTTTGAAAAACTACAACGTTGAGTTAACTTCCACTTGTAAATTACAAAGGCCAATGAAAAATGAACAAGAAATGGCAAGAGATTACTTCAAATCACCGTTCCCTCAATTTTCAAAATACTTTTAACCTTTCCTTTGCAAAACAAAACTTTTTGTGGTTCTATTGGCAAGAAGTGTGACACAAGTCTCAAACTAAAGTTAAAATGTGAAATTTTTCCTTAGGAAAGTCACATCTCAATCTATCATAGGAAAACATCAATCCTATTCGACACACAAAATAATGAATCAAGAAACAAAATTTACTCCTTTGGAAAGAAAACAAAGTCTGAAGAAAACCCTTAATTTTGTGAAGAAAACCCTTAGTGTTTACTTAATATCTTTTACTCACAAAGGCGATTTTGTATTGCTACCACCCCAAACTTAATGGGTTATGTACTCATGGGGCACAATATATTCAAACTCTAGAAAATTAGAATAGTTATTCCCTAATAGTAAAGTATACCTCACGTTTAAATAACCACAAAGAGAGCATAGAGAGGATTACACTTCAATCAATTTGTCAATTAAAATATAACTAACCCAATGTTATCTTAGACAAATATATAAAATGGGGTGACTTTGAAAATACTAAATTACTTCAATTTTAAGTATCAATCACACAAAATCAACACAAACAAGTTTCAACAAGATTGAGATGACTTGGGGTGCTTGCATTACGATGAGGTTTCATTAAAATATGAAATAACTATTCAATTCCAAATAAAAAAATACATGGATACCATTTGGTCTAAGCTATATTCAGTATTCTCTCGAATATATATAATGTTCTTTAAATCTCTAAGATCATCATGATAAAATACCAAATATTGATTGAGTAGGTTAGACTATCTCTAATTCTATTCTTAAATGAGAAATAAAATCAAATTAGACTATCTCTCGTTAAAACCCTATGACAATTTCTAAGTCCTCACTGATAAAATCTTATCCAAACTTATTTTACTTTCTCAAGTCAAATAAGTGTAAGAGAGTTCAATCAATATTTGCAACTATTGATTTTTAGATTAAAATTTGAAGGCAACAATAGATCCACACATAACAATTATTTTTAAAAATTAATCACTACCCATTAAGTTTTACACCCACAGATGCACCCCTAGATAGAAGTTTAGCTACTCATAAATGGAGAAGTAAAGATAATTACCCATAAAAAACTCTATTTCATGTATAATTTATAACCAATGTTGAATCCAAGCTTGAAGACGTACAAATTTGAGTTATTTTCTTGAGAATTCAAAGCGTTGGAGAGATGCTTGGTGGTTTATTAGTAACTAGTATATATACCCACGTGTTGCAGTCTATTGTTAAACACTTTTAAATAATTATT